>JAHXMQ010012340.1:20306638-20340232 GCA_020466415.1 Ammodramus savannarum pratensis
GAGCCACTTGGCACTGTCCAACCAGCCTGACTTGGCACTGGTCCTAGCTTGGGTCTGGGAACCGTCCTGCGTATTGTAGAGAAGCAAGTCAACCTAACCTCTGAATTCTTTCTAATAAAAAAGAACTAGTAAGAAAAGTCACACAAAACCCATAAAAATAAATATGTATGAACCTATTGTGAAACTGTATGCATATGTATTTGAGAAGAAGATAAAAAGAAACCTGAAGTTCTCAGAGGTACGCATGCCTTTTAAAGAGAATTTTCTCTGCCTGTGTCCGGCGCCGTAAATTAACATACCGAGCTTTACAACTTTTATAAAGTTGTGAAGTTTCTTCTTTTCTCCACAAAACATCTGTTAGCAGACTTGGGGCGAAAAGCTTTGTTAAGGCAAAGGAGTTCATTTTTTTCTTTGCTTGTGGTGTAAAGTACAGTATGCATTTAGAAGGGGGAGATCAGAGAAATATTTTTTTCTGCACAATGGATTTGAGAGCTGAGACGTTTGCAACTGGGCTCTGCACTCGGTGTGTTTCCAAGCTGGGCTGGCTATGTTTCTCTCATTTAAGAGCAGACAGTGCCATCGTGTGTTTCTTTTTGACAAGCCAGGAAAAAGGCAGGCACTTCCCTGTTTCTTTACTTGAGTTTCAATTTTTGTCTTTGCCTCTCCTGAAAAGTCATGGGTTTCCCTGACTGTGAAATTCCAGTATGAAGTTTTATAATGAAATAGGGAGAATTTCAGGATTTGTTTAGCATAAAGTGTAGCATCACCTTATTAGATTAATCTCAGAAATTACACATTTAGTTACTTTTTACTGTAACAAATAACACCTGTGCTTTTCACATTAATTTATTTAGATTTCTAAGGTGGCAAATTCTAATCAGTAGTCAGTTTTAATATTGTTGACTCCTGAGGAAGGGATTTAGCTGTATAAAACCTGTGTAAAAAGTTGTTATATAAACAAATCACACCATGCTTTACAACATTGCTTGACCAGTTCTTGTATTTCATATTTGTCAAGATTTCTGCCATCTTCTTCATTGTGTTTCCATTGCAATGCTCAAAGACAGCTATTCCATTTCTGGCCTAGAGCCTTAATTATATTTAGGCCTTGAGCCAGAGATAAGCCCATGCTAACAAAATGTTTTTGTGTATCTTGGAAACATAATTAGAATGGTCTTAATGGAGTTCATGTATTACATGTCATAGAGGCAAAACCAGCAGCCTTCTTCCCCAGAGCAAGTAATAACCCTTATCTGATTCATTCTCCAAAGAACTGCCAGATCCAAGAGCTGTTTGATAACCAGTGAAATGGATTTTGCTGACAAAAGTAAGTAACAAGTTTCCAATCCAATAAAATTATCTAATGTGTGTACCTAAAAATCAATTGGACAATTCCTCTGCTGTAAACAGATGTTTGTTGGATTGAGGCTCCAAAGCTCTATGTATGTGGTGTGAAAGGTGTGGATTTTGCTGTGGCTTGTGTGAATTACACAGGGGAAAAGTATTAATATTTAAGTCTTAATGGCCATATTAACTCTGTCTTCACGTGCAGATATACTTACATATTTTGATTGTTCTTGATGGTAGCATAAGTATATATTGATAATAATCTGTAAAATCATGGAAATTCCATCATTAAGCTTTTTTGTCTGGTTTTGTTGGAAAAAAATACTTGATTGTCTGTGGAGGCTGTGGTGACTCACACTGTGTGTAGTTCTGACACACTGTGGTTACAAATGTCACTTGCAGAGAGTTTCTTCTCCAAGCAGCTACAGAAAGGGGCAAGACTTTATGGATGATTCTTGCTAAGTGCTGCTTTTCCATGTTAGTTGGAATAAGGCTGATGGATGGACATGATAAAGGGGAGGGAATGTTCCAATGCATTCGCCAAGTTTTCTGTTCATTAAAGCAGAGAGAGAAAAAAGAATCAATTGAATGTTATCTCATCATCACCAAGTGGGAAGTAGCACATGAGAGAAAAATGTGGACCATAATCATATAGCCTGCTCTTGGTTTTGGGTATTAAATATGGAGAGATGGCAGAAGGGGTAATGTAAGAGGAGTTTTATATTAATTTTGCCAAAAATAGATAAAATTTAGGCTACTTGGTCAGAAGCATTTACCATTAAGGTGGATGGAAGGCCTTAACAAACACAGCTTCTTGTAACATATTTGAGTTTTGCTTTTCTTTGTTTCTCAACAAACATTCTTATTGTTATCCATTCCCAAAATTTTCAAATTTTTTTTTTTCTTTTAGCTTGCCCAGACCTGTCTTAGGAGTGATTTCAGTGAAATCAATACACTGAGTCATAATCTTACAATAGCTGTATAGATATTTGTGCTTCTCTTTGTCAGGTTCAGAGAGTTCAACTTAAGCAACAGGTGTATGGGAAAATAAAAGATCCTATCCCTCATGATCATAGAGGATGTATAGGAAACTCTTTGACAAAGAAACACAATATTTATACTGCTTTTTTCATTGTTTTATCCCATCTAACTAAAGAATTTCACATGGTTTGTAGTGAATATTTTTAAAAGGTAAAAGTACAATTCTTTCAGTACTGGACTAAAATTTCCTAATGTTGCCTAAAAAATAGGTTACTCAAATAGATTGCTCTTTTCTCTGCTTTGGTAAATCTTTGAAATGGAATATATATGGCTGTGGTTTTTGCATTAAAATGGAGATATATATGTAGATGTATATATGCTCAATCTGCTGGAACAGCTTTCAAAGAAAATTGTGCCTGTTCTTGTTTAAATATAAAAATTGAATTATGTTTCCTTTTGATTTGAAGAAATTAGTGCTGCTCCAGTTGTCATAGAAACTGCAAATTAGAACAGTGTGTTGAAGATAACCATCAGTAGAAATTCTGAATATTGAATAGAATTTTCTTAAGTTTCTACCTGAATCTGTCAAGTACAGCAGCAAGTTGATTGTTACTTAAGGCTTAATGGCAGCAATGGTTACTACTTAAGTAAAAGGCTACTCTGCATTTTCTGTCTACCCTCTATCAAACAAATACTGAATTATGTTTTCTGTCATTGAAAAAATCACTCTGATTTGTAACAGAGTACAGTTTATGCCTTCCAAACCAGAGAAAGATAGAAGTTGAAGATTTTCTTCTACAGTTAGATGAAAATATTTGTTATGAGCATATGGCCTTATCTTTATATCTGAAGTATAGAAATTGGGGTTTAAAATTCTATACTGGGTATCTACATAGACTCCAAAAATGTACTAGCTGTCTGTAAAATATGCAAACAAGAATATTATCAGATCTGTAGCTCTAAATAATACAATTACAGACACTGATGAAGTAATTGGGTATGAAATTAGTAATTATATGATTGTGTGGAATTGTCTGATCTGATTTGCATGCTTGTCTGTTAAGAATTATGCATGTGAATAAAGCTTGGTAAATAATTCACACTTTATCCTATAGCCAGTTATTGTAACCTCATTTTTCTCAGTCTGCACTTGGCAGAAGTGCAGTATTTCCCTGAAATTAGCAATTTTTCAATAGCAATTACCTATATCAAGGAATAAGGTCTGATTTTTAAACTTTTCAATGTATAGCAACTACCATTCAATACCTGGAAAGTGTTAGTTAATTCTAATTGGTCAAACAAACCTTCTTTTTTCTCCTTTTCTCACCTGATTAAAATAATGCTTGGGTATAGAGTATTGATGTGAGAACATACTTTAAAAACAGGCTTTCTGCATGTTTTTAATATGCTCCCCTTGCCTCTAAATCACAGCCTTCGTTGTCCTGGAGTCAAAATAATTGATAGTGAGGAGTGGAATTAAAGATCAGCAGCTTGGTTATTTGCCACAGGAAGTAAATGAAAATGAGTAAGCTGAAAATTAGTATTTGGATTGCTCTCTAAAGTACTGTCAGCATTTAATAACAAGGAAATGTCAAAATAGAATTTGGAGGCAGGCAAGTGAGTATCACAATGTTAATTTGATAGTCTATGAAAGGAACACTGTATAATCTTTCCATTTTGGAATTCTGTATTTATTGATTTATATGCCAGAAAGGATATGTATCCCCACGAGCTGTAGGATTTTTAAAAGACAGCAGATACAGTTGCAATAATTTTCCTAATTCACAATGAAAAATGTTTAATGTTGTTCTTATGGTATTTCTCTGCTGGGAGACGTATATCAGAGGGAATCAGCATTCAAACAAAATCAACATTTTCTTGATTAAATGTATGATAGCTTTAAAGAAAAATCAGGATTAAAAAAACCCAAAAACTAAAAAAAGGGCAAGTTTTGAAATAACTTTCTAATCTCAAAGAGGAGAGGAAAGAATTATCCCAGTGAAATCTTCAATTTTGCTGTTGCAGTTCAAAGAATGAAGAGACCAAAGAGCTCTTTACTGTGTATCAAAGGATTGACAGCTTGGAGTTCAGACAGAGCTCTAAATTCTGATCTAAGATTAATAAATATGCAAATGCTCAATCTTGAAAAAAACATCTTATAGAATCCAATCTTTAGCTTATGAAAATGAATGTTTGCTTGAAATGACTGGGGTATTTCAGCTTAAAAAAGTGTCACATTGTAAAATTTGTTGAACTCAGACCACGTCAGGCTGCTGCAATCAGAAGATATTTCAGCAAACTCCAAATTACAAATGCATGCTCTTCTTGAGACAAGGAACCATTTGGAATATCAAGTGGAAAAAGAGGAGGTCAAAAAGATGCAAAGTGCCACTTACAGTTATTTATGGCACATGATATTTTTGAAGCTGTGGGTGCCCACAGCTGCGGCCTCACTTATTTCTCTTCACAAGAACTGCAGGTCACCCCTTCATGTTCTGAGCAAGAAAAGAATGGGACTTAGCATCTGCTAAATGCTCTAGAACTCCAAATGGCTTTTCAAGCTACACTGAATCAAACCAATTCCCTTTAATGTCAAATATTTGTTTATTGTGACCTCATTTTTTGCAAGTGGGTTCAGTCACTCTTCAAGGGAGAGTGACCTGGCCAAAATCACAGTGAGACAGGCTTGGCAGCTGGTTTGCAGGCCAAACAACTGAGCTAACAGAAGAAGAAATTGATAAAATATGAGTTTATCCATAGCATGGAAGAAAGCAAGGCTGTTAGCATGGAAACCAATAAAACAGACACACAAGGGGTATTTGCAATTAGGGCATAGGTGCCTTAGTGAGCAGCATATGTGGCTTAATAATTTGTTGTAAACTCTTGCCAATTAATTCTTGAAGTTAATTGCTTTGTGCCAATAAAATACAATAAGCTATTGCTTTGTCCAATGAATATAATGAACTGCTTTGATGTAGCTAATGACTTAAGATCACGCTTTGTTAGGGGCATAAAACTTAAGAACAGCTTGTAATAAAAGAGAAGCCATTGCTGTGGCTGCACAAGTGTGTGTGTTTGTCCTGTGTCCATCTCTACAGCAACAAGCAGAGTGCCAATTTTCAACTCACCTTTGCTAGGATGATGCTCAGAGCTATATAAAATGGGGATATCTTTTATACCATAAAAATCCTATGCAAAATAACACAGAAACTTAATTTGCCTTTTACACTTACCTTAAAATAAAGTATCAGATGTCAGTCATCCATAACTAAATGTGGTGGGTTTTGTTTTTGAATACAAATGGTTCTATTTTTGAAGAAAGATGTCATGTATTTTGAAAATATCTCTGAGCATTTTGTTGTCATAGCTCTTTAGCTTAAAAACAGGCATTTCATTACCAGATTTTATCAACTCTCCAGGCTGCAGTCAGGAAGTTCAGCAGAATGCAGCTGACAGTTACAGGTACTTTTTCTGGAGGGAATGTACTCTACCTGTGGGCTTCATTTCAAGGTGTCATTCAAGGAATTTCTTTAAATTTGTGAAGTGTTTTAATAGTTTATTCCCTGGTCTTCTCCAAGCTTGCACTCTTTCCTGTAATTAGGGGTAGGATGAAGTATTTTGAGTATGGAACATGCACAGTGCAAGAAGATTTTTATAAATCCTAAAATGTTAACAATATGGTTGTAATTTTTTGTTTTGTTTTGTTTTTGTTTTGGATTCCCATAGAACAGAAGATCTAACTCTTTCTATCATTTTTGGAGGGAGGAAATACTTTTAATCTTCCCACTTTAGTATAGTGGGCTCTCGTTCAAGATTTGGAGAGGCTTTATTTGAATTTTATGAAAGCTCACAACGTTTCCCTAAGTTCTTCATGTAGGTTTTATTATCAATGGATGTCTAATACTTTGTATATGTTGCCTTTTTATGAAGTCACTGGAGGGAAAAGATGTATATACTGTCAGTGATAGTCTGCCATGCTTAGATTTGAATTTGCATCTTGAAAGGGAGGGCAAAGGGTGAAAAATCTATTTGTGGACATTTTTCACTGAGAAAACACTGCAGAGAAATGATTTCACTGTTGTCCATTGCTCATGAAGAGAAGCAGCTTAAAGAAATCTTTACCACCACGGGAATCTTAAACCCAGTAAAGCAGGAAGCTGTGAAGCCATCCCCAGGTTAGAAAGGGAGGTTTCTAAAACTGGATTATTATTTAAACAAGTCTGCTTTAAGTCAGCAGTTGGATACTACTTATGAGTTCATGCATTTTGGTTAAAAAATGTAAAAATTGTCCCTCCTCATTGACGTAACTGCTGATGTTGTAGGTTCAAGGTTTTAGGAAACAGCATTTTTGTTGACATCTTTTTTGCCTTTTTTGGTTTTGCAAAAACATGAACCAATGTTTTAGCAAATATTAAGTTCCTGTTAAAAAATATTCTGTTTTCTTCACTCCAGAAATACACATAAGAAACCCCACACAGCTGCCTATGTGCTCCACAGAGAGATCATTTGAGTTCTGTTAGTTTGGATAGAATTGGTTAGAAACAAGGCTGGCTTTCTGCTTGTCTTTTCCTTGATCTCTAAGGAAAAAATTGCGTATGCAGAGAAGCATTTTCAATTATAAATTATTTCAGGTTTTCAACTGACTGGTTTGATATTTGATATCCCGTCATGATTCAAAGATGAGAGGATTAGGTTGAGCAAACCTTTCTTTTAGCAGCAGGTAAGCAGATAAGCAGTACAGAAAAGTAAGATGGTTACTGCAACTTAAGTAGGATTTTGTATTGGGTGAAATGATTTTTTTCACAGTTACTCAATTTGAGATGCAGATCAGAAAAACAAGAGACGAATATAAGGATTTTTCTGTTTATTTTATTGTCAAAAGAGAAACTATTCCTTGCCAAAGTTGGAAAAAACCTTTTTCTTCAACTTATGCACTTGAAATTTAACATGGACTTTGAATAAATAGGCATGCAAATGCTTTATCTTAAGTAGAAAACTTGTGAAAATGCAATCCTAGGCCCATATTTTCAGTGTGCTAACCTAAAGGACACAATATAAATAAAAACTGAAATATTCCCTATAGCTGAGGGGATAAGAGACACCCAATAGTCTTCCACCAGGGCACAAAATTTGCAGACTTTGGGACAAAGCCAAACCTCCACAGATGATGCTCATGGAGACTGTCTATGAAGAGACTAAACCAGTTGGGTCAGATATTTCCAATATGGTAAAGGGAATGTGAGATTGGGGAGGAAATGGTGGAAATGGCTCTGAGAAGGAAGAAATAAGGAAGATAACCCAATTTAAGCAATGGCCACTCTCACCCTTTGAAAAGTCCTTGTTGTGGAACGTGAGCATACTACCTGGAGAGGAGGTGCCATGAGAATTGTGCACCTGAGTTGCAAAGAGAGTGTCCTTGACTTGATTTAGATGTGTTCAGAATGTTTCCTGTGAACTTTTTTTTCTTCTTTTCCTGCAGCCTCTTAATGAAAAATGTTAAGATTTTGACAATTTTCTTTTTTAATATATTATTAATTGAAAATGCATATTCACAGTACCCCAGAATCCAGAGGTTCTCTGATTCGATGACAGTCAAATCTTTTTTTAATGTGACTTCTGGCTTTAGGGTAATAATTCAGGAAAAATTATGACATCAATTTTTCTATAAATATTAAAAACTTTGATTGTAAGTGGGAATGTTTCAGAACATGTATTTTTTTTTGCTATTTTTTTTAAAGAAACATTTCCTGTTCAATCACACAAAGCAATGTCAACAATACTGTCAGTAAGAAACATTCCTCTGCATTAATATGAAATTTTAATTTAAATAGACACTGGGTGACTGAGAACTGGCACAGGTTACCTCAAGAGGTTGTGGAGTCTCCATCTCTGGAGATGCTCCAAAGCTGGACATGGTGCTGTGCAGCCTTTTCCAGGTGGCCCTGCTTGAGCAAATGGGTGACAACAAGATTTCCAGAGGCTCTCCCTACCTCAGGCATTCAGTGATTCCATGGAAAGTAAAGTCTAGTAAAGCTTGCTATTGAATAATAAATGAAAATAACTGGTATCAAAGTTTGTCACAATTACAGCCTCCATTCAAGGCTTGGTGCCCCTTCTAATAATTTAAAATAATATCAGACTTTCCACCTATAGTTTAATTATGCTTTTTAAATTACCATAGTTTTATTGTTATATCTGTATAAACTTGTTGGTCTTAGAACTAAAATAAATTTGTTTATATTTTCCTTCTATTCTATTTATTTCAATAAATTGTGAAACCTGAGCCTAATCAGCCTTCAGGCATTCAGTTCAACTGCATTTAACTTCTTGAGCAGAGCAAGCACCCTATGATATCTGATAGGCCAAAGCAAACATTTTATTAGTTTACATTTTGAATGCAGAGAGGATAAATAATTATAAATGCACTACAGTATGCAATGTCTAACAACAAGGGTAGTTTCATGAAAAATATTGGAAGAGGCAATCTAATATATTTGCAAATGTATTCCAAGAACTGGATTTGGTTTTGTGCGCTTTAAAGGGGCGAGGAGAAAGAGAAAGTTGTAAGAATTGTTCCATACTTGCTTCCCTTTTCCTTCTACTTGAGTAATGAAAACAGAGCAGATTCAGATTTGAAGAATATGTTTTGACAATCATATAAATGCAAACAATATAAGGAAAAACTTGTTTCTGAGAAACAAGCTTCTGTTTATTTTGCTCAAACTGCTCTGCATACTAGCACAATACAAAATATGAGATTATTTGTTCCAGAAAATGTAGAGAAGAGTTTTTGTGATCAAATCTGTGCAAAACATATTATTTTAAGATAAATATATCAGATAGCTTACTCTGCTGGCCTTTAAAGCTTTTAATAATTTTATATCTATCTGCCTGTTCAAACTTGTAGAAACTTACTGCAGGCTGTTATGACATTTAGATATCTGATGATCACAATACGATTGGTGCTGGTTTTAAGGAAGAACTCTTTCAGTATTCCAATTTCCTTAGTTTGTGGCAAAGGCTAAGATAAAACATACTGATATGTCCCTTAACTTCCATTCTTACTGTAAAAGCTGCTGCATTCTTTGTGTCTTAGTAGAAGTATATGTAATCCCACAAGTCATTATGTACATATATATTTTCATACATTTAAGTAATTATATTTGCACCAGTGGGCCATTACATGAGTCAGACTGTTTGACTTCTGTAAAAGTCTTTGTAGGACTTTGTTCAGCTCTTGGTGAATGCTTTATCATGTGGTTCTCATTAAAATAGGTGGACTCACTGAAATAATTTTAATTTCAGTGTAATTTAAATAGAATTGGGATGGAGTATCTTGGGATCCCAAGAGATAATAATGGACTGCATTTCAAAATCCTGCCCTGGAATCTTCATTGCAGGAGAAATTGTATTACATCTGCTCTGACATAGCCCTGAACACAAGTATGTATGCACAGAATTGCAGTGAGAAGGCTGCCAAAGCTTCAATTTCATCTAGGATATTGGAGGAGGTGGAGGGCACCTGAACTCCTCCATTCAGCAGCAGTGATTCCAGTCATCAGCATCCATTGAGTCAACCTTAACTCTTAAATATTCTCAGCTCTTTGGGTGCTAGATTAACAGCTTGTGTTGCCTGATGCTGCAGCACAGTGACTTGCATTTCCCCTGTGCTGCAGGTACATTCCACTTGGCCTGAATTAAATGATCTTGTATCTGACTGCATCCAAACTTTGAATACTCATGCTATAATTATGTCTGGATCTAATCAAACTAGCTCAACTTTTTACATTCTCAATGAAGTAACAATATTACTCCCCACCTGTGATTGGTTTTATGCATAAATTTCACACATTTCTAGGTGGATTAAAAAACTTGCAAAGATTAAGATAACAAACCTGAATCCCACTACTGTAGATTGTGGTACTGTAGAAAAATTCGCAGAGGATGAGAGGAAAAACAGAGTAAGCAGGATCAGAAAACAATATCTTATAACTGGATTGATAAGTCAGATGCCATCCTTATGGTGAAGATGATGCTTTAATGACAGACTCCCAGTGGGATGTTTGCCTTATGTGAGGAAAGCATTATTCATAGTTTAGAGAACATTTTTTGTCCTGATCAAGGGTGATGTTGGTGGAGACAGGAGATGAAACATTACCCAGATCTGGCATGATTGGTGCTATCTCCAGTGCTTAAAACATAGGATTACACTGAACTCCAAAACTCACTCACTAAGGAAACCCCTTGTCAAAATGAGCAGAAAGAATAGTAACTAGAAGTGCTTATAATTTCATAAGGCTCTAAGGAGAGACTAGGTTTTGGTCTGGCTGATTTTCCTGTTTTAAGTTGCTGCCCTACCTGTGCTTCAGATCATAAAAGGAGGATTTCACTATCCATTGCATGGGGACCCAGGGTTAAGTAATTTATTCAATATTTTGCATAGTTTAATGTAACATAAATGCCAGCTTCATTTCAGGCCTTGTGTTGGCAGAATCTGTGAGACCCTGACTTGTGAGAATTTTGCAGAAGTCAGTAAAAGATAGTAAGAATCCCTGTGTTGTGTGGTCTTTAGTGAAATTGTTCTAAAAAAGACATGAAGGAACTACATAACGTATTCCTTTTTCCCTAGGATGAGACATGCTATTCTTACACATTTTTGGCAAATCTGGTTTTCTCTGCAAATGGAGAATCACAGTTTTGCTGGGCGATGTTCTAATACTTCCCTACTCTTTCTATCACTGAGTTTTACATACAGCCTGATTTTAAACACTTCCCTCCCCTTTCCTGGATCTGAAACATTCTTTTCTGTCTAAGCCCCACACAGAGATTTGTTAATTTCTTAATTTCAAACCTTGCTTTCTCTAATTCGTTCATTTTTAGACTGTTGAAAGCCCAGTGCATTTGTCTTTCCATATGTCATGCACTGTCTCCTCTTGGGATTCCAGTGCTCACATTTCTACTTTTTGGCTTTCCAAAGGAGACATTTTACTGTGAGAAGCTGGGTGGATTTTAGCTGGCTTTGTTTACTGCTACAATAAAGACCTGCTTAAAATTGCCTGTGGTGGGGTGCATATTCTATAAGCTGTGGCAATGATTAGTAAAGGAAATGTGACTGAAGTGGCTGAATCCTTTAGTGGATTCCCTTCCACATTTTACAGAATTTTACTGCTTCTATTGTTTTGAATTCTCAATTTAAAAATAAAAACTAGTATTCTATTTTAGATATTCTGTTCAAAGGCTCTGAGCTTTTATCTCAGCATTTTGCTTTTATTTCTGTGCAATATGCCTATTGTGTGATACTCTGGACGTTATGAACTCCTTTTTCATTCTCTTTAAAGCAATTCCCTTTTTAATCTCCCATAATCTCACATCTTTCTTCCTAGATAGCTGGAAGAATTTTTACTGTGTAATGTCTCCCTACGCAGGGTATTTGATATTAGAGATGGATTTGATAATTCTTCCCAGTGTGACACAACCAGTGTGCCTCCATTTAACTCTCCTACTTGTTTAACTAAATCTTCTGGTTGGAATGTGTTTGCTTTTCCCCAGGTTTGACTTTAGCAAGCAAGTTTGTGAGATTACCTGGGGAAACCAAATGCAAATGTGCTGAGGTGTTTAAATGGTAATCATGCATCAAAGGGGGTAAAATCCCTCCTTCCCCCACAAATCTCTAAGAAAGCTTGCAGGTTGATAGCAATGAGAAAATTGGGGCATCTATAAAGTGGGAACTTCTAAACAGCTTTGGCAACACACTGAAACTGAGTGTTCAGATGTCTAGGAACTGCAGTGCATTGCCACTGAGTGTGAAATGTTTTTCTGCAGTGTCAAAATTCAGGATATACCTGTACATTCCATCTTTATGACAGTGCTGTCACAGAATGCAGATTTTTATTAGTTTTTACTTAGACAAAATTCATAATAGAATGCAGGAGCCACACTCAGTCAGAAGGGCAGCCAAGAGCACAGAGAAATGAGTTCAGCCTGCTGTGTCAGTGTGTCTGTGGCATTACACTCCAAGGGATGTTCAGAGAGCCTTTCCCAGCAGATAACCACAGACCACTTCTTTACTCTTACAACAAATCAGTAAGAAAGAAATAAAATACCCTTCATGTTCAGAGCCCTGCAGTATGTGTTGTTTTGATGTTGTCTTTAACTGTTCCAACATCTATGCTAATGCTTTCACATCTGAATACTTTACTACTTCCAAAGGAAACTTCTTTTCAAGTTGTTGTTTACAAAAAACAACCTTAATGGTGGAGGGGACTGTTGTTTTTGTGATGAACAGCATTTCTGAAATTGCAAGATTTTGGATGTCAGAAATTGCATTTTCTTCTCTCCTTGATCTTTAATATTTGTTTTTGTCACCCTGGAATTAAAGGAAAATTAAAAATGTCAACAGGCTGGATGAGAGCAGTAGATGTTTCACTCCTTACCTGTGTTATTTTATTCTTGGGTTTCTTTTGATTCTTCAGAGGATGCTGATGGAGGTGTCAAATGTTTTGGAAATTTATGTAGATTACAGACATAACACAAGGGGTGCCCACAATGTAATATTCAAGAAATTCCTCCTCCTCTTCATTGTTAAACAGTCTTATTTAACTGGTAAGACTGTGCTCTAGTGTCAAAGAGGCTCTTCAGAAGAGATATTTAACATTACTAAACTATGTATTATATCATCAAATTGACTTCATGTTTTAAAGCAGGAAATAAATTCAGTTAGAGAAGTAATTAACCATTTTCTCATCAGACATTTTAAATTATGTTGTGGCTGATGTTCAACCTATTTGACTTTGTGTTTTTTTGGATTTTTTTTCCTTTTTTACAAGAGCTATTCCATAAAATAGTTGCTTCTGGACATCTATATGCTTATACAGTTTGTTGCTTTTATTAATTTCCAAGAGTAAAGACTCTACTGATCAACAGAAAGAATAGGTTTAAAATAGTAGTAATTTTTTTCCACTGGAGTCTTGATAAAATCTATTTCTTGTCAATGCACATCTCTTGGTAGCTTAAAGTAACTTCCATTTGGAAGAGCATATGTTCTTCTGATCTGACCTAAAACATCTTAAGTTTCTATTCTATGATTTTGAGTGTCCTACTGAGTGTCCCTGATGAATGCTATTGAATTTATAATTATGTACTCTATCTGTTGAACCTATTGGCTGGCTGGATGTGAAGTTTAAGGACACAAATAAAATTGTGATTTAAGTTCTTTTAATTTCTAAAAAATTCAATGCTTTAATAGAAATGCCTTCAGAACTGAGAGCAGATAGCTCTTTTAAAAGCAGCCCATGTCCTGGAGGGAAGGTGTGGAGGGAGGCAGGTGTCAGTGGGCTCTGAAGGTTAAAGAGTGTCTGTTGTACAAGGGAACCACTTTAGACCTTTGCTATGGTAATTTACTGCTATTGTGGGTGGTTTTTTTAGCTGGATGTCTCAAAACTCCAGCCAGGTCAGGGGTCTGCATAGGTAGACATTTATAAGGAAGAGGTTTCAGTCTTCAACAGATGGAAGTCTAAAGCACTAGACAGAGCAGATAAATCAAACCAAGAGATGGAAGAAGTGTAGGAAGAGAACAAGTGGCAGAAATAGCTGCACATTTTGACATAATCAAATAGCATTCACTGACATATCACTATATCTGACTTCTACAGATCTGCATGTTCAGTGTAGGTAGTTTGAATCTCTTCAGCCAGCAGTACAAAGTTCACGTGGCATCTTTTGCTGGACAGCATCCTTCAGCATTACATTTGGAAAAATTGCTTTGTTCTTAGTGCCAACATAAGTTGCTGATGTTTGAAAAAGCAGTGATTGTGGAATTTTTTAGCACCAGCTTTTGATTTACCTGAGAAATGTCAGCTTGTGTTCAGGAAGGGGAACTGTTTTCAGCTGAATTTGCAGTTCTGCTTTTAATGTAGCACAATATTGTTGCAGGATACTGGATCCATGCTAAAGTTAAAGGTTTCTAAAATAAAAAATAAGAAAAATATCTGAACCACAGACAATTTTTTTTTATTGACTGAGTTGTTATTGCAGATAACCAAAGAGCTGCACACTTGTCTGATGGTAAGAACACAGTAGAATAGTAGAGACTTCCGTGTTGAGCCAATGTAGTCTAACAATAACCAATAGCCCAAGTTAGGAGGTGATTGTGCCCAAGGAAGTCTTCTGGAATTTAGAATGCTGTTTAAATTGAAGAAAGACTCTTTTATAAGGAAGCCATGCTTGTATATAGATGTTAGGTATTATATCTATAATTACAGCCTTATATTACTGGATATTTAACCAGCTGCAGTAATGTCAGAGAAAGCTGGCACTAGACTTGCTCTGGAGGTGTCTTTTATTCCTCTCTCTGTTGACTAAAGATGGACATTTGTCCCCTAAGCAAGAACATCCAGCTTAGGCTACATGTTTATATTCTGGGTGTCAGAAGGCTGGTCAAAGGAATGCCTCCCTTAAATTTGTAGTTAAAATGTAAGAATATCAGGAATTATCTTCAGCTGAATTCATAAACTGACTTTTTTTAATGAAGCAAAAAGTGTCAAATCCTTAGGCATTCTGTGATTGCTTTATCCATACACTAGACCTAGAGCAAAGCCTGAGTAAGTAGCCCAATGAGCTCTGGTCCATTAGGCTTGCCTTTAAAACCATGAATAGAAATCTGCCTAGAGAGCAAATATTCCTGTTTGTAAATTTTTACTTTCAAGGGCAGTTTGTGTTGGGTCTGCAGCTGTTGCCCATGGGCACATAGGATTCCAGGAGTGTTAATCTTGTTTTATTCTGCTTGTAAGTCTTGCCTAGGGATTCAGTCGAATTGTATCTGTTTTCTAGGCTTAGTTCTTCATGTTATACCATGTTATTTTGGAATTTGTCTTCCACTTTTCACCTTTGAGCCCTATTTAATAAAAGTTGTTGCATTTCTTCCCATTTTCATAGGTGCCTATGTCTCACATCCTACATACAAAAGAATATCATTGGCCTTCTTGGTCTGAATCTTTGCCTTAAACTCCTTTCCAAGTTGTTATGAATTATTGCTCCTTCTTGGTGTTTTACATGCTGATATTTTTGGGTTGTTGCTTGATCAGTAACCTGTTTAATATCTCTTCATCTTGCCAAGAGCTGCCCTCTTGATCTGAGCTCATACTTTGCTTTATTCTTTCCTGGAGCCTGCAGAAAAGAATTGGGAATCTGTTCTCAGATCCCCAAAGCAGGCAGCTCACCAGCAAGAATTGCTCAATCTGCTTGATTCATCCCATTCAGAAAAAGACATCATGAAGGCTTTTTTTTTTCATGGTCAAGTTAAAAAGTATCAATGGTGGGGAAATCTTCCTCATTGTTTACCAGTATTAAATGAGACTCATTTTCACTTTCTCACACACCAATATTCATAAACAAGCAGTTGTGTTGTTTCAATATATATAAAAATGATTCTTTAATATCCTGCCATGATAAGAGGACTATTTCAGAAGTCATTAGTTTTTTGTGGGTTTTTTTCTTCTGAAAACTGTGTAATCTGGCATGTTCTTCTCCTTCCCTGAATCATTATGAATTTAAAAGCTTTTTTTAGCAGTGGATGAATATGTGTCACTGTCTGTTATGCATCCCCTATTTATTCAGTTAAAATTTTAAAAGCTGCTGTAATGAGAAGATGTTTCTGTAGTTTTGTATTGACTGGGCCTGATTTCTGAAGTGTAGGATGCTAGAATTAATTTTTAATTTTTTTACTTATTGCTACTCGTTATTACTACATACTATTTTTCCTTATTATTTCCTCCACTAATTCAGTGAAAACACTATCAGCAGTGGACGCTTTTATTATTTCTGATCATTCTAGAATGTCACTGAAGCTGCATTTCCTGTAGATAATTAATTGGAAAATAGCGATTTGTTCATGCCCTCTAGAAATTTCAGCACTGAAGAACTCATTAAAGTATTAGATTGAGCTTTGTAGGGATGTGTTTTTAAAAATGAATTTTTCTGCCCCTATTTTACCAGTCTTCCTTTCAGTTTGTGGGATTTCCTTCATATATATTTGTATCTGAAATATTTCCTGACATTATTTTTTATTTTAGTACTCCTCACTTTTTCCAACAGTAATGAAAATTCTGCATTTTGTGTGTTACTTCCTATTGGTTTATCACTGATTATATTTCAACACTTTCATGGTATTTTTCATGTTACCATGTTTGTCATCTTCAAAGCTGTTCTTTGCAACCGCCTGGAATTTCTGTACACTGCTTTCCTCTGAAATTCCTACTGCCTATTGTTTGAGCTCTTGTTGACAGGAATGGAATCTGCCTCTCTGCTCCCTTTCAAGATTCTGGGTAGCACATTTGTATCCTGAGTCAATAATTAATTATGGTGGGATTTTTGAGGGTTCTTGTTCATGCTTGTGAAATTTTTTTATCAGAGATTGTTTTGCATAAGAGTAACTTCAGATAACAAAATGAATCCTTTGTATTTTACTCTAATGCGTTATGAAGAACCTTACTCCATCATTTTCACAAACAGAACTTTATTTTTTTTCAGTGTAGCCACTTGGAGCAATTCCTGTGATGCATCTTGGGCATGTTCACTACATTGATCCAAGATTTCTAGAACACATTATAATGTACAGAGAATACTTAATGGGTAGCACAAAATTCTTCACTATAGAGCTTATCCCTCTAGTCATTCCTGCCTTCCTACCTGATAATTCACTAATTTTGAGGGCTTCAATTTATTTTTTTAAATTTTTTTTAATTTTTTTTTTTTTTTTTTTTTTTTTTTTTTTTTTTTTTTTTGCATAGCTATGACGTATCATACATGCTGCATCCAAGCTCTGGAGAGATCAAAACACCGATACGAATATCCCAAATGCCATCTCCTCTTTTTTGAGGCCTGCTTTGACATTTCTTGGTTTGGTTTTTATAACATAGAATCACAGAACAGTCTGGGTTGGAAGGGACTCCAAGGATCATTTATTTCCAATCCCCCTGCCATGGGCAGGGACATCTCCACCAGACCAGGTTTCTTGGAGCCCCATCCAACTTGGCCTTGGACATTTCCAGGTTTGAGGCTTCCACAACTTCCCTGGGCAGCCCGTGCCTCATGACCCTCACAGTAAATTTTTTTTTTTTCCTATTCTCCAATCTAAACCTACTCTCTCTTAGTCTGAAGCCATTCCCTCTTATCCTATGTAATTTCAAGGCTTTCAGAAGTTCACATACTTTTAGTCAGGATCCATACAAAAATGTGGCAATTCAATCAGAAACGTAGCCAGAGGAGTAAGAGCCAGGACAGGGAAGCAAAGCCCAATTTCTGCAGCTGTTTCTTCACACACGCATCCTCATGCATGTGCTGGGATTCATGGAGGTCATTGAGATTCTGTGTGGATACAACAGCAACAGTCTCCAGCGAATTCCCTGATTCAGATATTCAGAGCAAAATTATGTGTGCATTTCTTGTCCGAGTTAGAAAACTAAATACAAATCCAATCCCTGCTAATTCAGATTCAAATCAAGCAATGCAAACTCAGTTGAATGAGTTTTCCATATAATTAGCTTTATCTGTGAGGCTATAGAGTAACACAACTTTTTTGTTATACTTAACACTAAAATATATCTGCTTGATACCCAAGAGTAGTTATGTGGTTTCAAAATGAATAGAGATAACCTAATTTTACAGAAATAATTCTGTATTAGTTCTGTTTTGTGCAAGATGGAAAATGGTGATGTTAATAAAAATGCATCAATGTCAAGCAGTATTTCTGAATAATTTTATGGAAATAATTTCCTCAAATACATTTGTAACTGAGATGCATGCAAGGGAACAACTTTTATTTTGTGCAGAGCCCTGAGTTGCCCTTTTCTAGGTAAGTTGATATATGTATGAAACACATTGCTCCTATTAGACCTTACTGGTTGCTTTTTACCACCAAGAACTTATTTCAGTTTTACATTTTTTACGCTTGCCCATGTCAGGGAGTGGGATTGGAATTAGATGATCTCTAAGGTCCCTTCCAACCAAAACTATTTGACTCTGTGATTTTCTTTAGGCCCAGATATGTTACATAAAAATATCCAGGCTTGTCAGTCCTGTATCCTTTCCATGCTGCAGAAATATTGAGAGTAATTGGCCCACCCCATGCATGTGTTTGGCTTTGCTAGAAGGTTCATGGTTTCCAGACATACATTTTTACCCCCTGGATGATGTCCCTTTTTTTTATTGTTGTTGTTACTTTTTTGTAATTTTTTTCTATGACAGTTTCCTATATGGATTTTTACAGCAGGACACTGCTTTAACTCAAATTATATCTAAGCATGTAGTAAGCTTCTGATTCTCTGGAATAGCTCAAAAATGATTATGCTAAATGATAAAACCATTAGGTTGTGAATAATTTAAATTTTATGCAATGGTTATAGACAGTGGTTATTTTAATCACTGAAGTGTAAGAAACATCTGACTGACTATATTTAAACCCACATTTAAATATTTTCTACAAGTATACATAGGCATCTCTCAAGGTTTCTTTTTGCTAGATTTTTTTGGATAATGCAAGTAATAAGTAGTCATAATTTTCATCAACATATCAGTTGTTTTTATAGACAAAACCGTAAAAATATGTAGATTCCTGAAGTGCTCTGCATGAAAAATAGGACAATATAAAAGATGGACATTAGGTAAGGGGAGTGGGTATCTTGGAGTGAATGAACTATTTGCTATTTGTACTGAGCCTTTGCTGCTGTTCGTGTAGCAATGAAAGAATTTGATCTCAGGAGTTATACATTTATTTCAACAAAAAATATCAGAGGTGTTAGAAAGCCCTCCAAATTCTACAGAAAAAAAAGGAGGAGTCAAAATGTTGGAGAGCTTTGTTCAAACATGGCTTATAGAAAGAGGCCATGAAAATATACAGCTGATTGAAAAGTAAAAGGCAGCTGTAAGCAGCAAGTTCTCAGGCTTGTTCCTGTGAGCAGCAAGTTCTCAGGCTTGTTCCTGTAAGCAGCAAGTTCTCAGGCTTGTTTTTTAACAACAGTAAACACCTTGTCCTTGGATAGTGATGGGAAAGCAGGGTGACAAACATGGAGGCCTTGAGAACAGTCAATAACAGGATGAGAAAAACAAGTTTTGGTCTCAATAAGAAACCACAGGTATTGAAAACAAGAGGAGGGGTTGGTGTGTAATCTGTAGCCAATAATGAGCTTGGGTTTTGCAATATGTATGAGCTTAATTAGCACTACTATAAAAGTGTGCATGCTGGATCAATAAATCGGAGTTTGATGCTGATCAATTAGGATGGGTCGGCTCCATTCGCTTCCTCATCAAAACAGGCCACAAATAAATATCAGTCCCAAATAATTTTACCCCACTGGATCCTGTGCAGAAGAATGGTGTAGTGGCAAGCTTAGCATCCAATGTATCTGATGTTAAATTCCCAACCAGAACAGGAAATTCCTGCATGATCTTTGATGACTCTGTTAATCTGTGGTGTCCTCCCACAAAAGGAGTGCAGGGATTCTCTCTCCCTTTCACAATTTGCCTGTTCCACACATCCACGTTCCCAGCTTTCCAGTGGGGATCTGCCCCTTGCCCCTGGGCAGCATTTGGCACAGTGATGCTCTGACAAGGTTCCTGTGTCCCCTTCAAGCCCAAGGACCCTTCCCTCATCATGTTCTTGATGGTTTGTTGGGTGCATGAGGGCTTGGGAGGTTGGCACAAACCTGTTGTGGAGAAAGGGCAGGAGGCACATTATGCTGGGTTTAAAGTTGTGAGTGTTGGGTAAACTCAGACTCTGGAAACTGAGTTTACTGTTTGTTGATTTAAGGTGTTATTCCAACACAGGAGCCACCCTGCAGGTGTGAGAAAGCACCAGGATTTATTCAGGCCCTATGGAAGCAAGGGAAAGCAATTTGTCCAGCAGCTTCTGTCAGCCTGAAGAGCTATAGTGGGCAATTTCTGCTTTTGAAATCTGTCCCCAGTTCCTTGAGTCTCCAGAGATATACCAAGGAGAGGAAATCACCAACTATTCTTCTCTTTTTTAATTTTTTTTTTTTTTTTTTAAGTCCAGAGAAAAGTTAATTACACCCCAGTGTACTGTCACATGAAACCACCCAAACCAAGTGCAACTACTGTTGGGGAAAAAAAATTTAAAAATCCAGCCATAACTCTGCTCTGGAGCCAAACAAGAAAGATTTCTCACCTGCATGTCAAGATTTCTAGTGTCCCCAGAAGCCACCTAGTCCTGAAGTAGAGAGCACAAGCTAAGCAACAGATATGTGAAGGCACAGTTCCCTTGCACTTGGAGGGGCTTCCAGCACTACTGGGAAATGCTTCTGTGAAGAAAACAAGCCTGAGGAGGCCACAAAATGAGTCCTTGGCTGGGATCTTGGTCAGAGTGTTTAAATTTAAAGCTCTCAGTTGCAAATGACCAAGAACCACCAGAGCAGCTTTTGAAGCAGAGAGAGAGAGATGGTAAATTACAGTAAAGAGGCACAGTGAGAGGAAACACTGCAGCAACAAAGAGAAACGTGCAGGAGCTGCTCTGCCCCACTCATGCCAGCAGAGAGCAGCGGCAGAATGGGAATGCATCCTGCCTGGGTGCACCAGCATATCCCATCCGTATGCTGGCTGATTCAGCAGAGCTGCTCCTGCATCTCACACTGCGTGTGCAGGGCTGCCTCCCCACCTCCTTTCATTGCATCCTATTACAGCGCCCTGATGAGGGTCTTCTGGGGTGGGAGAAGGATGAGAATCTTGTTTGATGATCAGAAGGCTGGATTTATTGATATATGATATATAATACATTATAACTATACTAATAAGAATAAGAGAGAGGTTGCAGAGGCTTGCTAAGCTAAGAATAGAAAGAAAAGAATGAATAACAAAGTTCTGTGTCCAGGGAATCTGTCCCCGAGCTTGCTCCTGTGATTGGCCCTTAATTGCAAACATGGAACATCAGCCAATCACAGGGTCACCTGCTACATTTCACAGCAGCCGATAACAATTGTTTACATTCTTCTTCTGGGGCCTCAGTTTCCCAGAAGATGAACAAATCCCAAAGAAAGGATTTCTATGAAAAAATGTCTGCGACAGCATCCTTCCACTGTAGGGCAAATTCTCATAAAGTAGATGTTAAGTGAGCTGCAAAATGACAGAAAAGGTTCATTTTCTGCGCCAAATCTGAAGCACCACTTTAACAATGTAGGAGCTTTATTACAGCATGGACCACACTCACTTTCTGTGATGTAGGTCCTGTTTGGATGATCATATTTAAGGTGTTGCAAATTTGAAGCCGGATTTTAATTCTGTGTTTTGAGGGTTTACCCAGGATATTTAATTTAAGAGGATATTGAATTTTAAAAGGTGCCAGCTGTTCCTCAACAGTTAAATCTGTTCAGAAGCATAAAACTTAGACAATGTCAGAATAAAAATATATGGTTTTGAAACACAATCGATGGCACTGGCATTATGTGCTTGTTACTTTCAGAGCTTAGGTGCTGGACACCCTGGGTCACTACTGAATCATCATTCTATTGAGAAAGAATATCCCAGCAGAGAACTGACTGTTCTCCTTGAGACATACAGAGAGAATTTCATCTAAATTTGGTCAAGTAATTTCCTTCTTTCATTTTGCATGTGTGAGTGTCCTGGTTTGAAAGGAAGTGAGGTTTTTTGGGAGTTTTTTCATGAGTTATTTCACTCTCTGGAGATGCAATCTGTATTTCTACTTATCTCCATTATCACAATATGGATGTACCTTGGTTCTTCCTTTCTGAGCTTTACTGTTCATTCCCAACGATGAAAGCATAGCACACTCACATAATCTGTAAATAATTGTGCATCAAATTCTATTATTCAATTAGAATATATGTTACATTGTTTATAGGAATAAAACACTTCTCTAGTGAGGCGAACATTTTTTTATTGCCCTTACAAGGAAAACGTTCTTACTAAAAATCAATATGCATATATAAAAATACAGTAGAACAGTGTAACATATGTAAGGTATGTTTGTACCTGTGTGCCTTTAAATCTAGAAAAGCTGTTTTTTCATGATAAGATTGCCTTGTTTCACATGTGTGTGTCTATATGACAGAAAGAGCATTGAGAGGCCACTCATTTGTAAGGGGAGCAGGTCTGCTTCTGGCACGGAGAGCTGTTCCACAGAAGGGGTTTGGGAATCACTGGCTGCTCATACAAATTCATGTTGTCAGTCTGGCAGTGAAAGACAGCTGTGCAAAGCAGGGGATGCTACCAGGGCTGGCAGGCAGCATCTGGCCCTCTGCTCAACAACAAATCGTCCAAGCACATTCAACTGGAAGCCAGAAATGTGATTGCTTGTATTGTTCCCTGAAGTTAAACCTCAGGTGGTCAGAATGGTCACAGTCATAATTGTGGCAAGCAATTGATGGCTGAATAAAAGGTGAATATTACTTTGAGATGTGCTGACAGAATTGATATTATAGTTATACACTTCTACATTTACCATTACATTAACAGTGACAATGGCAGCATTGTAAGTGGGAGATTATAAACCAAACAAAGCCATGTGCTTTGAGTGAGTTATTTAAGGAGGTTTTTTTGTTGTTTTTTTTATGTGCCATTGGATTTTTAAGTGGAGATATAACCCAAGCTGCTAGAAAATATTCTGATCATCAGTAAGCTGCATTTATCCAGAATAACTACAGGAGTTAATATTGATAAAAATCACAATTTGGCCCATAAACCTGGCATGACATTTTCAGTGGAGCTATTTGACTTCAGTTTTAGTAATTGCTTTTTTGAACCTGAGAGGCAGCTTGGTAAATATATAAAAATTAAGACCTGAATCCTTGATAGATTTTGGTGGTTAAAATTATAAGAGTGATCTGTTGTCAGCTGAAACATTTAGACCAGTAGCACTCAATGCACTCAATACTGGTATTCTGTATTGGCTACTGGTATTGGTATTCCAGAAATGCCTTCTGCAGAGCTGGCCTTGCCTTCAGGCAGAGATATGGGCTTGGTGATGAAATCGATTCCAGACCATTTAGTCATGATCCATTGCCTTCTTGTCTTCCCTGCAATGGCAGAAATGTGAACTTGCTGCTGCTTCTGACTCGGAGCACAGATGTGTTTCAAGAAGGTTGGATCTGGTATTCTGTGAATTGTCACAGCAATGAAAAAATTAGAATTAGCTCTAAAAGAAATAATGTCCCTGATTACTGCATCTTTACTTGCAGATGTGGGATAGCCTCCAGTAATATAAGCTTCCTTTGGGACTCACTTGAGACCCAAACCAGTATTTTTAAGTTTTGAGTAATGTGATCTCAGTATTAATCCTGTGATCTGAAAACTCTGCCCTTTTCAGGCACCACAGGCTGGACACCCAGAAAATTATTGATTCATAATTCATACATTTTGGAAGGGATGCTCTTTTGAAAACTGATTTAGAGCTAACATGAGGAAAAAATGAGTTTGTGTTTTGATGAACTTTTTCAAAACTTAGAAGTTTTGAAAAACTTGAAAGTTTATTTGATGGACTTTGAGGCTGTTGTTGCCCTGATGTGTGCTGTGGATGAGGCTAATGATACATGGATTTAATGTATGTGTCTGAGATTTTGGGTTTAGCATTAGGTGGAAGACTTATGTATGTAAGATGGTCATGTATAGTCTTGTTACACTTTAAAGTTCAGTATGCTTTCAGCTGTTTGTAAAATGTGATGGGAACTGGCAAAGGAAAAAATTGGAGACAACAATGAGTTAATGTGTGTGTGTCCAAATGAAAATACATATGTCACTTCAGTAAATAACTACTAGTGCATAAACATTTGTAATACTATACACAAAACATGAATTAATTTATTTTTTTTTTACTGTCTGGTAAAAAAATTGGTTATCTGCTGCTGTGGAATGCAACAGGTGGATTTTTGATTGGGCCATCTTGAATGTTTATAATTAATGGCCAATCAAGACTAAACTATCTCGGACAGAGTCTGAGAGAGCTGCCTTTGTTATCATTCTTTTCTATTCTTAGCTTAGCTAGCCTTCTGAGGAAACCTTTTCCTTTCTATTTCTTTTTAGTATAGTTATAGTTTATATATAGTTATAATTCTTTTTAGCATAGTTATAATACTCGTTTTCGTATAGTTATAATAGTTATAATATATAAATATAATTATTTTTAGTATAGTTATAGTTTATTTTAGTTATAACTAAAACTTTTTTAGTATAGTTATAACTTTTATAAAGTTAGTATAGTTATTATAATATATAATATATATATAAATATTATATATTATAACAACTATACTAACATTATAACTATAAAAGTTATAACAATACTAAAAAGAAATTTTATATATTTTATATATATATCATAAAATAATAAATCAAGCCTTCTGAACATGGAGTCAACATTCTCATCTCTCAGGTTTTCACCTGAAAACCCCTGTGACCACGGTCACAGAGAAGTTTTTGAATTTAGTCCAATCCTGTTAATGAAGACAGTGTCTTGCTGGACTTTGGAATAAAGCAATATGAAAAATCAAATTGTATCAATTAAAAGCCTGTATTGAATACAATAAGCTAATGTAGAGTTAATATATTTTTGGGGTAAGCGACTTCACTCAACATATGTAAAATGAAATGGTGAGAAAAATTTCAGTTTGAATGCTCTTTTCAAAATTTCCAGTGTGGCCAGAGCTAGTTGTTTACATGGTTACTAAGAGATAGTAGAGGACTGTCCTCTGTTATTTTGAGGGATATTTTGTGTAATGGATTTGTCAAAGTAGAGAGGAAATGGTAATTACAGGATGAGGAAAAGGCAAAGAGATGGTGCCAATAGCACAAGGAAACATTAAAACCTGTAGCTGCACAGCATGGCTGTTGTGATCTCATGCTCTGAGGGCTGAGATATGTTGGTAATTAATACCCTTGTTCCTAGAAAACTGTGTAAAGATTGTGTTTTGTACCATTTACTTGTTCAAAGGAAGGAATTCTGAGAACAATAACTAAAAATCACGATAAAAGGTGACATTTAGTGAAAAATGCTTCTACTGATTCCTTTTCACGATCCCTCTGAGGGAAGTGAGATTCCTGAGCTCTGATGTATGATGTAAATGGCATGCAAAGTCTAGAAGACCTTCATAAGCTTCATTCCCACCCTCACCACTGATCCTGTAAAGGTTCCTTTTCCCAGCAAGGTTACTTCCATCCAGCCAAGAGAAAAGCCCCTTTTAAAAATAAAAAATAAGAAGAAAATAAAAATCAGTGAACTGGGAGTTTACCACTGCTGATAATGACTGTGTGTGACTACAGAAACTTTCCTGTGACACTTCATCTGCAGAGCAGCCCTTAAACCTCTGTCTATCCAGTTTTTATCTTTTTTATCTCTTTTTTGGCTTCTTACCTTCCTTGAAATGGGTCCTTAGGATTCCAGTAGCATTCAAAGTAATGATGTGGTGAACTTTCAGCATCTCTACATTGTGGAACCCTGAGACAGGTCTGCAAACTTGACTGTGTGTTTATGCATTAATGACACTGGGATGTATCCCTCTTATCAGAAAAAACAGGATGAGGGGAATGCCTGTTAACCAAACAAAAGCACAGTATCAAATAAAACAGCTCTTTGAGAAAAAAAAGGCATTTGGCAAAGCAAAGGAAAGCATGGAGTTCATAGTAAATACAGCATATGCTTCTCTGCAATAAATTAGCATAAGCATAGTCTATTTGCATTCCACTTTGTGTTATTTTAGCTGTGTGAACTATAATGCAGGAAAAGACAGCACAATCTTGCTGCAGACTGAACCAAACCAAGCATTTACTTTGGCTGCTTGGATAAAAAAAAAGTTGCTAGATTTTCCCAGTGCATTTTCAGAGTTTATTTCTATAAGGGTTTTTTTTTTTTTTTTTTTTTTTTTTTTGTGTTTTTTTTGGCTTTTGTTGTTTTTATTCATTAATGTCAGTGCTGGTACTAGACATGGCAGTTTATTGTCACAGAAAAATAGCCTGAGCACCTTGCAGTCCAGAGGCCACAGTGATGGATTAGAGTTCAGGAGTCTTGGGATTTTTGGAACCACTCATCTGCTGTCTGGCTTCTGTCTCTCCCAATTCCTGCACAATTTTGCTAATTCAGAAGAGTGAGGACTGTGTTCTTCAAGGTGTTCATGTGCTACATAGGTTCTACAAGGCCATGCTCATCTTGGTTGTGACATTAGTGCAATAAAATAAACAGCAATCAATTCAACAGTCTATTCAGCAGTTAACCAAAGTAGAGGATCACTAGCTAATGCTGGTTTTTCTAGTCTTCATCATGCTGAAAAACCTGGCACACCACTCTTCTGACTAGTTAGATGCTCTGAGTTTAGTAAGTCTGATCAGTATTGAAGTCCAAGTTAAAAGTTTTACTTGCAGATTCTTGGACAATCTTGCTTTCTGTTGTTTGAAAGTTTATCATTCAAATGGCCTATGAAATATATAATGTAGATATTTGAATGTATCTTCACCTTAACTTACAGGGAAGAAAAATGGGGAAATCAGACAGGAAAACATGATTTTACTATTTGTGACTTGAGACAAAGAGCCCACAGACCTCAACTAGTGTAGTAATTGTGTAAAAATTTTGAGAAAATAGTCTAATACTGTGTCTTTTCATGCCACATGTCTGTAAAAATTACCACTAGTGCGGTAATCATAAAAATAAACGCAGTGTTGTCATTGTTTAGCAAACTTTACTATCCGTAAGAGCTAGACAATAACACAAATTTTATCTGAGGTAGCATTCTTTGCACAGTGCGTACAAACATTTCCATTAAAGCTAAAGATGAGCTACCGTGAACTCAATTTTAAAAGGCAGATTACAGTTTATGCTAAATCCTTCTGGTTTTACACTTTATTGTTTTTCATTTCTCAGGATCTGACATAGGCAGAAGCTTCCTGCTTTAGGAAATCTTGATAGAATTTTTCCAGCTCTACCTGTGCAGCTTCAAATACATTTATTTTCTTTCTAACTGATTTTAAGACCAGACAACAAAGAGCTGAGCCAAGCACAGTAGAAAGCAAACTGAGGACTGTGGCTGGGTGTCCAAATGGGCAAAAAAAAATTGAGAAAAACTTTCTTAAAGACTTAGGTCATAGTTAGACTACACTTTTCAGTATAAATTTCTGTATTTGGTACACCCTGAAAAAGTTCATTAAGATGTAAGGAAGTTAAAAGTTTGTCTTAGAATGGACAAAGTAATATATGGTATACATTTAAATACAATGATTTGTTCATCTAATAAAATTATTTGACAAAAATTCACCCTAATGCAGTATTTAAATTTTTCAGTGTGCAAGCCTCTGAAATTTTTTCACTGATGGTCTGAGTCCTGATTAATTAAATCTTATTGGCCTGAGTGTGTTTCCTTTGATAATATGTCTTGTGGACATGAAAAATAGCCCATGGATTCTCAAATATCTGCAGGCTACAGGTTTTCAACATCTTTGTTGATTTTTAAAAAAACACTTGGAAAAGAAAATTGTGATTAGAATAAGGATAAATTTTTCTGGGTGTTACCCTTTGGTGATCATTGCTATTACCTCTGATCATGCTAAGTGGAAGCAAATCTGGATCTAAATCCATGATCCAGAAGGATCTCCCTGTTATGAGTGGGAAAGTAATAACTCTTGTCTAGACAACTAGAACTAGATATTCCTTGTTGAAGAGAAGTGAAAACGGTGAAAGCCATGAAGCAGCGATTCCACTTCAGTCTCTTTGGGGCAATAGAATAAAGCTCAGTTGGTCTGATGTGCCCTCCAACTCTCTCAGGTGCTTTTTCATTGATTCCTTTGCAGGGGTTTGTGCCTGTGATGCCTGCAAGTCTCGGCTGGGGATCTCTAAGCCAGGTGAAGATGAATCTCAGCTCTTACTCTTTTCTTTCTGCTGCAAGGTGGAATTTGTGCTTTAGGCAAGCAAAATTTGCTTCCACTTGCACAATTGTTTCATCTGTGCAAAGAGTGATTCAGGATAGAACAGTGATAATTTATTCCCTTCTCCCTGTTCCGATCCTTTCCTTACAACTGGCAGGATTTACATGTGTGTGTTAACAACTGTCTCTTTCTGAAGAGCAGGTTAGCATGATAGATCCCAGGTTATCAGAACCCTGAATCCAACCCAGTTATCTTCCCTTTTTTTATCTTTCAAAATACTGCATGTTGCAGCTGGAATAACTGCTAATTGTGGGAACCCAGGACACCCCTCTGGCTGTCCTGAGCAGCCCAGACCCTGCCAGGGGGCTCAGAGACCCTGGCACAGAGCCCAAAATGCCCCTGTGGTTTTGATTATGACCCATAGGGCAAGTTACCAACCTTAGATGAAGATCTGCAAGCCATGACAAATTAAGTAGAATGATAGTGAATTTATCACAAGGTGAAAAAGTAAATTTTGGGGTTTTTAGAAGAGGGGTTTCAGGGGGAAAGATGGAGGGATCTGGGCATGTCCAGCCTTTCTCCTTTCTCACATGTGGAGCTCCTCTCACAGCTTCCACATGTGAGCACAACACAGGAGAAGCAAATGAGATAATAATGTTTCCCTTTTTCTCTAAGGCTTCCCAGGAGAAGAATGCTGGGCAAAGGGATTTTTCAGAGAATGTGAATGTCAGAGATCCCCACAATTGCATCCAGGAATTATTTCAGCATTCTCCCATACTTCCTTGGTACTGATACACTTTGAATTATTACAGTGTGTTTTGAATTACCTCTGTGGAAGGTGAGAAGGAATCAGATGCAGTCCTTTACTGCTGAAAGCAGTTTGTTGGGGTATCTTTATGGATATCATTTGCAGAGGTGAGCAGGCCCCATTTCTCTTTTTATTCTCTGTTCTTGAGCTGCAATGGATTCACTGTATTTTTGAAGAAGGCCCAGCTGAGTTTCTCTTTGATGATCAGCCAGCCACCATTTATCTGTGAGTTTGGAAAAAACAGCAAAACTAAGCTGATGCTTCAAATGCTGCACAGGGCCTTTTGTTCTATCTCCTTACTTATTACCATCAGTTACCTTGGGGAGACAGGAAGAGCAAGAACCCACCTTGATACCAGTTGTGCTGGCTCTTAGCAAAGTAAAGGATAAAACCATGGAACTTCAAATGGACCAAAACTACTCAGAACATCTCAGCTGTTCTCTTACAGCTTCTCTGTGCCTCTGTTTCTGTACTGGCTTTAATTGACAGATACTAGAGGAATATGAAGATTATTCAGTGTTTCTAAAAAAGCTTTGAAGATGAAAAAAGATGCCCCTATAGAGCTGTCAGTGTTTTCAGCAGGGCTGAAAAGCTTGCTGGTTTATTTTGCTGGTAGTTAAAATAAATTTTGCTGCTCACTGGAGAAAAAAGTTGTTTTTCCTCACTGTTTTATGGGTTGCATTGTCCTGTGAAGCTTGCACCAGAGCAGGTGTGTGGTGTTTTCAAGGTCCCCCAGACAAAGGAGGAATTGAGAATCTGACTCCATGTTTTTGAAGGAGATTAGATTAGATTAGATTAGATTATAATTAGATTAGATTATACTATATTATACTAGATTAGATTAGATTAGATTAGATTATACTATATTATATTATATGATACTATACTATACTATATTATACTATATTATATGATACTATACTATACTATACTATATTATATTATATTATATTTTATTGTATTGTATTATATTATACTATACTATATTATACTGTATTATACTGAATTGCATTATATTATATTATATTATATTATATTATATTATATTATATTATATATTGTATATATAATATATTTTTATAGATTATATATATTTTATATATTATATATTATATATTTATTATATATATTTTATATTATATTTTTATATTGAAACAGACAGAAGGCTAAAAAGATAATAATGAAAACTCTTGACTCTCCAGAGCCCCAACACAGCTGGACGGTGCTTGGCCATTGAGTGAAAACAACTCACATGAAACCAATCAAACAACCACCTGTTGGATAAACAATCTCCAAACACATTCCAAAACAGGGAGAAGCAAATGAGATAATATTCTTTTCCTTTTTCTCTGAGGCTTCGCAGCATCCCAGGAGAAGAAATGCATGCACAAACTCTTGTCCTATCAGGTATGACTTTGGAGAAGAGACCAACACCCACCTCACCACAAGTTCTCACAGAGCATGATCAGATCTCTCCTGAGCTGCTTTTTCTCCAGACCAAACATCCCCAGTGGGCAATGGTGAACATTCCATCTATTTTGAGCCTTTTTGTGTGGAAAATAGAAAAAGTGAATTCTTGTTGCCTATTCTTATGTTTCTGCATCAGCTGCAGTATAAATCCTTATTTAGAAGGTACGTATTGAAGAGACACTGGCTTTTAACACAGAACTGCAGAGCTGCAATAAAGCAATGGGCAGCATTTATTCCACCCTACAGCATTTCTATTCAGCAAAGTATCAGAACCTCTTTTTTAAGAGTACTGTAATGTTTTGGGGTCTGAGTAATAGTCCCACACAAAAACATGCATTAACCATCAGTTATCTTACAAGGGGGGAATAAAGTTGCTATCCATTAGTATATTAACTTGTTGGCTGTAATAGCAAATAATTATTCATTATTGCAATCTCTTCTTGGCATTTCTGCTGCAGGAATTTTTAGAAATACAGAATGTTTCAGGTATTAGAAATCTATTGATGGATGTTCAGCTGGTATCAAGCCCTCAGAGCAAGCTGGTCTTCTGGACTGCTGCCTAGTTAATCTGTGATTAATGAATGCTTCCATTTTGTGTAGGAATATGGGAGCCTGGGTTCTTGGCATTGTTGAAGTATGTAAATGTCTTCCTCAGATAACAGACAACACCTAAAATACAAGTGCTTTGTTCTGCTACCTTTCAGATCAAGGGAAAGGTTTGCATTCTTAATGCTGTGAATTTAATTGGAAGAGGAAATGAGCTGGCAAATGCTCTGTATTCTGTTCTTTTAGTGGCATCCTCTCAAGTAATTTTTCATACTGAGGGGCAAAACCAGCAGATGAGATGCATTGATGTCCTTAAATATAATGCATTTGTAAATAAAGACCTGTAAACCCTTTAAACACTTTATATACCTTCTTCAAAAAGAAAAAAAAAGCAGAAGACCTTATTAGGTGTTCTGCTGAAGGTCTGGCTGGATGTCTGAAACTTCAGAAGTAATGGTTTAAAAATCTAATTACTCTGAGTGAGTGAAGTCCTGAGTGGTGATAAGTGCTGGAAAGGTCCTTTGGAATTAAAGGGAATTGTAGGAACTTCACAATTCCTAGAATTTGCCCCACTGCCCATAGAAAAGGCCTCTTTTAATTGTTGGTAATTAAAAGGTTATTCTGGTAATGGAACAGCAAGCTGCACTTGCACTGTGCTGCAGTCATTACCTTGCAATTATTTCTTCTTTAGGGCTTTCAGAAGTGGCTCTTGAAGCTGACAGCTGCAGCCTACAACACATCAAGTGTTTTGGATAGCTACTGTAATGAAAACTCAGATGAGTGTAAGGTCAGTCTCTCCACAGTACATTCTAATTATATTTCTACTTTCCTTCAGAAAACAGATCACATCTGGCCCAAAGACAGAAGCCCATCATGGCAGAAGTGGAAGAGAATAGGTGTTGTTTTCTACTTCCCATCTCGGAGAGATAATGACATGGAAAATTAGTTCTCTTCCACTCTTTACTGATCTTCCATCTGTTATTGTGTTTGTGTACAACTGGATACAAAAGCTAATCACAAACTCCTGTTTAAAAGAGTTTTTTGCTGGCTCCCACATCAACTTGGGCTGATAGAGACAAGGTTGTTGAAGCAGAAATGTTGCACAGCAGTGCGTGGAACATTGCTCAACTGTATGAGCAAGACAGGGTTAATCATATTTGCTGTTGGATCCTGGAAAACCAGGGCAAAAACCAGATGTGCACCAGACTTTTCACTTGGTAATATGTGTCAAAATGTGAGAGTGAAGGGAACAAATCTGCATAAAGTCTTGACTCCTTTAAAGTGCCCAGAATTTCAGAAGAACAGAATTTCACTAAAGTATTTTCAAAGAAATTGAAATTACTGCAAGGGGAATTGACAGCTATGGAGGAAACAGCCAATGCCTGTGAGGAAAGTGTTCCTGATTCTGTTACTCATTTATTTTTGTGTCACAATAGCACCAAAGGGAGTAATTTCTCTCTGGAGCTGTTGGTCAGAAAAGCCAAGTGAACTTCCAAAAACCATCTTAGGATGAGCAGCATTACCATAAAGATGCAACAGCCACACCATGATGGGATATTTCCTCATAAGAATATGACAGAAGTCTGTAAGAGCCTGGGAAGCAACACTGGGTTGAGTGACAAGAACCCCAAGAGAATAAATCATAAACTGTTCTTCTGGACAGCAAAACTTACTGTAATCTGTTCTTGTCCATTCTGCCCAAGGGTCCTCAAGGCGCTGTATGCTAGGCAGTTAAAAAATATTGTCTTTCTGAACAGACTGCCCTATGTCACTGTGAAATGTCTCCACCTGAACCATGAAAAGGTAAATTCTCAGTGGAGATCCACCCTGCAAGTGAAAGAACCCAAAGTGAGAAAACAGGTACATGGGAGGAATCCAGGCTGAATGGAACAAAAGATTTGGCAAAAAATAAAAGGAGTTGTTGTATTCTATTGCTCTTTGGGGCAGTCAGTTGCATGAACTGTAACAGCAAAATACTGATTTAATGAGTTTTGTGAACGATTGATGCTCTGGAGGGCTGTGATTTTTTTTTCCCCTTTTACTTTGTGTAAACATACTCCAGGAAGCCTAATTGAAGCATGTGAATAGTTCCATTGAAAGTAATAAGATTAATCATGCTGGAAGCAAAAAACATTGTTAAGTATCTTTCCTAAACAATGGCTCAGGCTTCCTTAGGGCCCTTTCATTGTTGTAGTACCTCCAGTGGAAAAAAATCTGCACAGCAAACCACTGAGATGATAAATCCTGTTTCTTCCCATGAATGCTGTCTGTAATTTCTCTGAGTGTCAAAACTTTGTTAGCATTTTCAATTTTATTTTTCAGTAGAGCCATCTTCTCCATAACATTGTCCATATTTTTAAATCAAATTCAAAGCTTGTAAGAATGTTTTATAGATAAATCATTGGTTATTTACAGGTAACAGTAAAAAGTAGAATATATATAAATATCAGGACACAGAGATAGAAGTAAAATGGATATGTTGCTGTCTGTTAGCTGGGAAGGTAAACCCTTTACTCATTTTATTTAAGTTTTGTTGTAAAAAATAAAAAAAAAAAGTCCCGCAGCACCATTAG
>JAHXMQ010012340.1:20340332-20367618 GCA_020466415.1 Ammodramus savannarum pratensis
CTCTCTCAATAAGCCATGTCTGAACAAAACTCTCCACAAAGTTTTTATTTTCTCTGCCTTTCATTCTAGGATGTATGTGACTATAAGACTTTTCCTGTCCTTTTCTGTCTGTGAGCAATGTGCATGAGGGAGGAGATGGGTTCATTCTGCAAAGAACACTTTCTTTGGGGAAATGCCACAGCATCCCTTGTGCTGATATGGAGCCCATGAGCTCCAGGGTGCAGATAACAGTGAAAATCACCAGGCCCAGAGGCAGCTGGGTGCTCTGACTGTGGCCATCCCCTTTCAAATCTGAGTTTTGTTTTCCTGAGCAGATTTGTCTATGAATACCATACACCATTTGATTTTGCGTGGAAAAATAACAGCTCCTGGTCCTAGCACGTCTGCTGGGTTTTCAAGAGCAAACACACATGTAAAAATGAAATTTCAGGTTTTAGAGTAGCAGGAAGGTGCATCAGCTTAACTCTATCTTTGGAGCTGTGGATATTTTAGGAAGCCTTCCTGAGCTGATGGCTCGTGAGGCCCAAAAAAAAAAAAACAAACTGGGGGTAAGGAAAGGGCATAAAGTATTGAAAAGTGGTACCACAGGTTGAAAGATGTCCTTCTGTTCCTGGGAACTTTGATGCACAGACATTTTCTGTTACAAAGGAGCACATTATTAAGAGATAATTGTAAACACCTGTCCTGAAAACTGTGCAAACCAGGCTTAAGCTGGACAATGTATATTCTTTTTTAGATTAACTTTGGGTTAAAGAGAAAGGAAAGCCGGTTTGTAATTTGCATTTTTGGCAGCTTCACACACAAGTTCCAGTCTGTGCCCTGGGCTGAGCTCTCCAAAGACAGACTGAAGACAGTCACGATTTGTAATTCGTTTCATGGCACGTGAAACATTTCCTGATGGTGGTTGTGCTTCAGAGTTTCTGTCTCTCACAGCCTGCCCATGTTAAGCACAGGATCTAAGTGTCTCACAGGCAGTGGATGAGCAATTAATTTTGAGTCAGAAGCAGTAATGGTGTGGGAGAGAAAGAATGCAATTTGCAGCAAGGGTTTTAATGCAATCCTCAGAATATTAAAATAGAAGTTTTGTTTTATTTGGCAGTTTCAGTGGTCTCCCAGTGGAAGACAAATGTTCATAATTCAGTAAGACAGTTGATCACCAGTGAGAAGAGCCAGTGGAATAATTAAAGCATATGAAAAAAATGTTATTAAAGAGGAAGTATTCCAGGAGCTCAATCTACCTAATCTATCAAACCTACGGTGAAAGGTGGTTGCGGTAGATATTATATGAGAAATATAATTTATATGTTCTCATAACTAATGACAAATACAATTTTCCTACAGAGAGCTTTTTGAAATCTATCAGATGAAAATAAAGTTCTGATGTTTGAAATTGATAAATTGAGAGACAGGGGATTAAATATTTTTTAAAAATTGTCCCCCCACTTGCTAGCAAGCCACGGATTATGTCTTGCTTGGACACGTTTTAAATCAAGAACAGACATTGCTTCATAAAATATGAATTGCTGGAATGACTTGTGCCTTTGAGTCTCTCTCTCATGGCTTTTTCAGTTTTGTGCTACAACAAAGTGTGTGCTGTACATTGGTTACAATGGTTTTGGATGTGGGCTAATGGCCTTTAATGCATGCTTGTTTTCCCCTTAGGACCTACTAGAATTGTGAAAGTCCATTTATAGAAAGAAATAGCAAAAGCATCCCTTTTCCTACTTAGGAACATTAATTTAAAGTGTGTTAAACTTTTGCATATTGTTTACAAATTGAGTTCTATAAAACATCCTGACTACCTGGAAATGACAGTGATTGAGAGGAAGTAACACACCCACACACAATTAATACTGACTGAATTGCTAATTACACGATTGACATCTCAATTGCCATGAGATGCTGCAGGTCTTTTGCAAAAAGAGCTGGCAGTATTGTCACATGTTATTTTGCCTTTTCCTTCAGCTGGTATTTTGATGTCCTGTAGTTAAAAGTCAACTGAAGATTCATTCTCATCTTGTAAAATTCTCCTGCAATGTGAGAAAGGCCTTAAGAGGAAAAGCAAAGTCGTTACCACTCCCCAAGAATTAACTTTCTCCTACCAAATATAAATTTTGCTACACCCTTCTAACTTGTTTTATTAGTTACACCAGCATTCTCACCCTTTCTGCAGAAAAAGTAAAGAGTGCTGTTACAGAGAAAGGTTATACAGGCTCAAAAAGAAAGTTCATTTAAAATAGAACATTTTATTAAGGAAACCCTTGTGGCTGGAAAAAGTAAGCTCAGCAGTTATGCTGGGGAGTGAACCTTAAACTGCAGGTGCATGAAGCAAATGCTGGGGTTCACAGAAATGGGCTGGCCAGAGGCAATCTGACAGATTTGTGTTAATCTGGTCACCTTGACCTGATACAGAGATCAGTGGGGCTCTTCCATGACCAGGGCAGGATTATGTGTTACAGGGTGAGCAGGGCTTGAAAGGATTTTAAAGTAAATGGCATAAAAGGGAACAGTAGGAGAGACAGAGACAATGGCAGCATCAACACTGACAATGGAGCCAGAAGCTGCAGGGTATTAAAAAGTGATTCTCTGGGGTGTTCCCAGTGCTGCAGAGTTGCCACTATTTCTTCCCTGCCTTAATGAATAGGGAACCAGGGAGATGTATCCCCAGCACTGCTCCAGATTTTGCCTCAGGCTTTCTCAGCAGAAGAAGCAGAAACTCAAGTTTTGTAAGAAAAAAGTCTTTGGGCTCAGGTGATTTCAGAGGTACGGGCCCACCCTTTGATATGATTCCACCCTTCATCTGTTAACGTAATTAATTTACAAGAGTGAGATATGAAATGTGCTCCCTGTGGCCTATGGTGAGGATCAAAAATGGGCTCAGCCAAATCCAGCAGAGTTCAGAAATATCTACAAGTCTGAGAGATGAGAAAAGCCAAGTGAAAGCACAGAGGAGCTGAGCTATGAATGGACATTCTAGGGCAGAATAATTTCCTGTGGCAATAACAATGTGCAGGCATTCTGCACACCAGCCCTGCCTGTCATGAAGAAGATTCAAGCATGGCTTTTAATTATAAGCCTTGCAAATGAAAATTAATTTTTTTTTTTCAAGAAATAAAAATGAGCAGCTGCATTGTTGTTTGAATGGCCTGAGACATTTAGCTGCAAAAATAGCCCTAAGTGTACACACCCTGTAGAATAGACTTAAAGACATGCTCTCTTTTTGCTCTTTTTTGGGTGCTTGTATCATTAGAGACAATCTTGCAGAAGGATGGTCTTTGCTTGGTCTGCATCCTCATCATAGCCAGTTAGGTGGGATGAATGAGTGGCCTCACAACTAGGCAAAAAAACCCCCAAAAATCTTTACTATTGACGTTTTATAATTGTTTTTTTAGAAGCTATTGTACTGTTTTCTGTGACAGAATCTTAGAACCTCCCAAGAATTTTGAAATTGAAATGTAACTTATACTGGTTTTGAGAATTGAATTAAGAACTTCATCTGACAGCTGTGGTCCTTTACTGGTCCCCATAATAAAATATGGTATGACAGGAGTGCTAAGTGCCTTCAGCTTAGCAAATGGACCTCTAATTCCTACTTCAAAAGTATCTAGTTCACTCATTTTGACAGCTAAAATGTGAGAATAGCTAGTAGGACATGTACCCAGATGATTAAAAAAGTCTCTAGTTTCCCTAATAACCAAGATCTACCAGAAGGAGAATGTTCCCTGTATTTTCCTGTATCCATCAGTTCTTCTAGTGTTCTGATATACAGCATAAGGAATGGAAATGCCATAGTGCTCAGTCAGTTTTATAGATCACCAATTGCTCCCATGTCTGACACAGACAATAGGGATTTACTAATGGCAGAGGAAGAAATGCAGCACTCAGAGGTCCAGAAGAGTTTTTTATTAATTTTGTTTATTAATTTTATTAATTATTAATTCTTACTCAACCTTCTGTCCAGCCCCTCCCCAGGTGAAGTCCTGGGGACTATGGCTTTACACACAAGGCAGGAGGATAATGTACTTCTGTTTGCTGACTAAGGTCCTGGATATTTTTAATTTAAATATATTTATTTATTAATATTTTATATTTATAAATATTTATATTATTATATTTAATTAATATTTATATTAATAATTTTATTTATTTATTTTAACATGATAGATGGACACTTAAGAGCCAAAGTAGAGTACATCAGCTCTACTTCCCCTACATTAGTGCTGCTGAATGCACCAAAGCCTGTCCTGGAAATCACCTCTTTTCTTGTTCATACTTGCACAACAGAATCATGTCATTCCTTCTGTCCCTGTAGGGGATTAATATTTTGTGGCAGATTAGCTAATTAAGCATTAGGCAGATGACCTATCTAATAAGTTATTAATAAAATAAGTCTGTGGTTGGCAATATTTATGCAAGCGCAGTATGGGTTTATGATAGTAAAAGTGCCTGACAGTGTCCTGGTGTGAGGAAGGTTGCTGTAAGTGATTGAAGGAGGTGGAAGAGGTGATGTTGAAAAAGTAGAACTGGTTTTCTGACCTGGAAGCAAACACATCTCCATCCCACAGAAGTGAGATGCTTTTTTCAGCAAGCACCAGCAGACTGAATGATAAAGTTTTCCTGTCAAAGGCTCTTGATTATGCTGATAAAAGGAACTTAAATAAAGCAGTAATAATAATGAAAAAAGCTTCACAGAAAATTGTAGGTGACTTGCAGTAACACATGTGTAATTGATCTTTCTTCTGGTTATTTTTGTGAAGTACTTGCATGCATTATGTGTATATTAGATTATTAATGTATGCATTACACATTGTCTTCAGAGCCTTGATTTTCCTAAGTCATGTGAGAATATTTGCAGTTTTAAATGAAATTATTGAGTAAAATGGACGAAGCCAAATGTGGCTTTGTGTTTGGAAGACGAGACGAAGTATGAATCAAGAAAACTAACAGCTCTCTCTGTTCTGTTTGGAGAGGATAAGAACCTGTTTCCTGCTACATGGCTCATGTTTGAGGTCAATGAAGGACACAAGGAGTTTTTACCTGACTGACTATAAACCCAGTGGAATCTGTGTTCCGTGGATTTCTCTCATTGCCAGATGGATCCAGTCTGCAACCATCATGTCAGCCAGCAGACACTGACACAAACTGCAGCAAACAAATCTCATTGTAAGGCCCTCAGCTAGAGAGATCTCTCTACTCTAATCCTTCCTTCTGTTTCTTTTCCCTAAGAAAAATGTTTCCTTAAGTGATATTTTCATGCTTTCATATTGCCATCCTACTAAAGATAATGATAACCAAAATGGCTACATGCCTGCTTTCCCTTGCCCCCAAATTGTTCTAAAACAAACCATACAGATTTGTATTTGTAAACTCTAATCATTCAGGGTTGTTTCACTCTAATCCACCCCAAGGGATCCATTAATAAAATGGATTCTTAATTAATTAATAAAATAATACAAATATTATAATTTTATAATTATAAAAATTATAATTATAAAAATTATACATTAATAAAAACCTGAGTTGCTCTCACCTTTATGGGGTTGGAGCACCCTGTTCAGTTTCTTCCTTTTAATTTTTCTTGTGAATACAGATCTCATTTGTGTGTGTTCTTAATTACTGGCTCTATGCAGAACCATAAGAGGCAACAAGGCACCTTGGAATACCTCATCCATACTCACAGGAGGAGTATGGATGGAAAGCAGGGGTGATGTACAGGGAACCAGGATGTTTGGCATTGTGTTGGATCATGACACTGCTTGAAATAAACACCCTTCTTCACTTTTTCTTAGAAAGAATTGCCTCAGAGAAAAAAAACAAACAACCCAACATATTTTATGGGAATTTAAAGATATTTATAAAATTTAAATGATTAAACATTAAATGTTACTGCAATCAGCGGATATTTATTAATAATATTTAAATATAGTTATAAAATTATCTCAATTATTTTATAACATTTAGTTAATGATTTAATGGTCACATGCATTTTCTAAAAGGATGTTTCTGATTAGACTCTTCAAAAAGGTCATTTTTAATAGGAGACCTTCCTGTACCTCAGAGAACATGCAGAAGTTTCCAAAGCTTTAAAATTTACTGGACTAAACCTTCTAGGATGACAAAGAGTTTCCACCACCTGATGTGGTCCGTCGCCACATTTTCTGTTCCAGGGTCAGGAACAGAATACAAGGATGAGAGGTTTCTATAATGTGCAATAAATAAAGCATCAGGTTCCAGCTCCAAACTTCAAACTTTTCTCATACTTGAAGGAAGGACTGTTGAGATCCATATGCCAATGAAAAATGGACACACTGGTTAACAGATTTATCCCTGAAAATATTTTCCTTATTCATAGTGTGTAATAGAAGAAAAATGAGGAACGCCACACTTTGTCAAGCAGTATTGAAACACATGTTAATCTAGCTGAGAGTTTTAGGGATGCAATTTTAAAGTAGTTATTTCAGTATTTTATCGTTTGCTTTGATTTGCCTACCAGGTTTGTACTTTATCTGGTTCTCTTTACCAGATTTTCAGTGTATAGCTTTGATCTGGAATAGCAAGGACAGAGGAAAGTTTTTAGCAATTCTTTTCTTACATGGTAAATGGCATTTCTTCACAGATATTATATGCATAGATAAATTAAGAAACTATTTTTATTTGGTCTAGCATAACAGATGTGGAAGTGCAAGTACTCAAACTCTATAAATTATGGAGATACAAGGGCTAAATTTTCTTTACTGAGAATGTCTGTTTTGGATGGGAATGGCAAATGAGGCAGGGCAGCTTTCAGGAAAATGCACTTAGCTGTGTGCTGTGCATGGTTAAGTGTGTCCAGACCACTAGGACTGGCCTGTGTTTGATCCCCATCAACCTCAGTGAGCCAAAAATACATAATTCAGTGTTTTGCTCAACTGGGCCCAGCTTCATTTGACACCTGTGTAGTTTATAACTTACTGTTGATATCACAAGGAATAAGAAGACAACTTTATTTTTAATCTGAACTATATTGTATTTGGTTATGAGAGAACCCAGTATCATTCCTTGTTTATATATGGAAGACTAAGAACATTTCAAAATTTAAAAACTAATTCTAAGGGCAGAAAATAGATATTTTTCTTTCCTACGGTGCTAGTTCATATAGAGAGCAAAATTGCTGTGGGAACAGAAACCTTGCCTGCATATAAAAGTAAATACCTTTGCAACCCTGTAAATGGATTTTTCAGAAATGGAGAAACAGTCAGAGCATACTTTCTTAACAATTCCCAGTTTGATGCTTAGCTAGGCCATTTCACTTTATTTAAAGAGTCATGATTAAAATAATATCTAGAAAGAACTGAAGAGTAGAATCTTTCCTGAGGGAAATGTCATTTCAACATTGCTTTCAGCCAGAACTAACAAAAAAGTCCAAGTATCAAAATATTTTGCTGAATTGAAAGGCTCATAAAAATTTCAGATTGATAGTATAAGAATAAAACCCTCTGATTTAAAATGTTTTAAATGGTTTAAGTGGTTTAAGTTAGAGCTGAATGGGAACTTCAGGTTTGGCCATTTGCTCAAGACCTGGGCTTGGTGATCCCTGGGGCTGCCTCCCACCTTGGGATATTCTGTGGTTCTGCTTTGTCACCGTGATATTTTCTGAAAAATCCTGTTTGCCCAGGATTTTTTCCTGGGAAGCTGAGAAGCCTCAGGGAGGAATGAAAACAACAATTATCTGATTGCTGCTCCTGTGTTTGCTGCTTTGGAATGTGGCTTGGGCATTGTTTACCAACAGGTGAATGTTTGATTGGTTCCATGTGAATTGTTTTTAATTAATGACCAATCAAAGCCATTTGTGTGTGACTCTCTGAGGAGTCATGGGTTTTTATTATTCATTCTTGTTAAACCTTCTGATGTATCCTTCTCTTTTCTTTAGTATAGTTTTAGTATAGCATGTAATGTAATGTAATGTAATGTAATGCAATATAATATAATATAAGGTAATGTAAAATAATATAATATAATATAATATAATATAATATAATATAATATAATATAATATAATATAATATAATATAATATAATATGCCTTCATTCCTCTTTTGCAGCCTTCACCATGGCTGTAACTGCATGTACGTAGTGGATAGATTACTTGTCAATTTGTTGGATTAATGCTGTTGGGGTTGCAGTGTCTGAAGCGAAGCCAAGGTGTCTCCAGAGATCTCTGTGCCACTGAGAGAAGAGAGGAACTTTGAAAAAAAAAAACTAACAAAAAACTAGAGCGGTGTAACTCTTTCTGTAACTATTGTAGAACTGTCCTCTATAGAGTTGGTGAAAATATTATTTCTATTCTGGAATAAATATTTGATTTTAACTTTAAACCTGATATGTGGTTTGAATGTATTTTTATTCCTGGAAGCTGTATCAGCTTTATCTGCAGCATTAGAGCAGAATAAAGAGAGCAGAATCACATTGTGCCATAGTTGTTCAGGGTGACAGTCTCCCTGCACATAGGAGTATTCCTCTCTAACAATGATAATTCCTTCTGACCTGCTTACCCAAAGATGATGAAAAGCTGCATAAACAATTGTATTTACAGATTCTTGGTTGCATTTCTTTGCTGCTTGCTAGGATTTTACTGAACCTGGGAAAAATATTGATAACAAATAGGAGATGCTGCAGGGTTGTGCTTTTCTCTCCCCCTCTGCAAAGAAAAATATATGTTATGTAGCATTTCATGACACATTGCTTGCTTCCCCAGTCCATTTGTTTTTGCAGCAATGCAAACTGTTCAATTGTTACCTGCATAGCTGTAGAAAATTATTTCATGTGGCTCTGTAAAGAAACTGAAAGGATTATAGGTACAACCTCTCACAATTCTCTGTTAATGGAAATAAAACTATAGTTTAGTGTATTTCTATATCTCCAAATTTCTCCCAGCCTTTCCAGTGAGGGTGAGTTAGTGCTGGCATTCTGCAGCTCTTTGTTTTGTCACTAAATCACATCTGGGGGAGAGACATTTCCCAGAGAGGGTGGAAGCTCTCAGGCTGGCATTGTGGCTTCAGGAATTAGGCAGGAGCACACTGCAATATAAGAGCCAAAATGAGAGATGCAGGACTCCAGGGGCTCTCCAAAATGCAGTTTATTCCATCCAAGAGGTTACAGCAGTCCAGGGTTGTGGGTGACAGAGCTGTGCCCACAGCTGTCAGCTCCAGCTGCAGGCAGGCCTGGAGACCCTTTGGTTTTGGTTACAGTGCATTATAGACTTTTCTTTAGGTTACAATGCATTTTATACTTTTCTTTTGGTTACAATGCATTATAGACTTTTCTTTAGGTTACAATTCATTATATACTTTTCTTTGCTGAGCATCTTCATACAGTAGAACCAATCTATACCTTAACTTTTATCTATAGCCTATCATAACTGCTATAATTACCATATTCATGTTACTGTTCTCCAATCACTAAAAGTCAGTACATTACAGTTTGAGCTAGAAGTTGTTTTTCAGTTTTCTTGCAGTGGAAAATTCTGAGGCCTTTTTCCTACTTGTAACTTTGCTGACTTGTTTGCCTGTGCTCTCTTCCTGCTTGGTAAAAACATCTTCTTGTTTGGGGTGGGTTTATCCTTTGCTCTAAGCCATAAAAACCCCTTCTAACTAACACACCCTTTGCCTTCTTGGTTATCCAGTAAGACTGGCTCAGCAATTCTTTTCTTCTATATCAAAACTTGCTTTCATCTCTATTCCTTCATCAGACTCCACATTTAAAAATCTTTCTGCCAAGCACACATATCTGTGAGACATTCTTGTCGAACTTTCATCCTTCCCAGCACTGCAATCACACATTCTGGGCACAAATTGGGCTGCACCTTTTACGGCCCCTTAGCACACAGACGTTTTCAAGCTGGGGCCCAGAGAGATGCCCAGATGCAGACTTGGAGCAAGTGGAGATGAAGCCCTGTGGAGCTCAGCAGCAATTTTGCCCTGGATTCTGTGGGAGGCCCTCCGAGCTGACCTGAGCCTTGATGTGCTCTTTTGGAGTCATTCCTCCTTCAGCAGTGACACTGCCTTTGGAGGAAGATAACTATTTTTGTGGGGACTTCTATTAAAAGTCAAATAGTTGCTCTCTGTGTATTTTAAATTTCAGGACTTTTGGGTTGATGTTTCTCCAGCACCCATCAAACAGTGTTCCAGTATAGTCACATAAAGCCATTCCTGCAAAAAAGTCACTCTATCAGGTTTTTTTTTTCCTCTGGTTAATGTTTGCTGCTGCTGACAAATGACTTTTTAGCTTGATTTAAATGTATATTCCCATTTTTGCTGAATCATGTAAATGTGACCAGACATTTAATCTAAACCATTCATTTATTTGAATTATTTCATTTTTATTCTAGTTCTTCTTGGTACATGCTTCATAGTTCTGAATGCATTTAGGAAAACTAGCACTTATTTTGATAGATTTGAAGCTGAAATTTTCTGCCCTACAAGACTGTTCTGTAATTCCCCAAGAAAATGAGCTGGGCTAGTTCTGGGTAATCTGTTTAGTTCTGTGGAGGGCTTTTTCTATTATTATTTCTATTTCTATTTTTCTGTATCTATTACAGCAGGTTCTGCAGATTCTGCTCAAACACTGTTTTATTCATATGATTGGCTTCAACAAAAATGTTTGTAGTGGACTGGACTGTGTATTTCTCAGCTCAAATGACTTCTGAAAAGCCTGTGTAAAAGAACCCATTTTTAAAACTCAAAACCCAAACCAAAAAAAACAAAAAAATCTATCACATTTTAGCATTTAGTTAATAGAACATGTAAGAAAGTGTCACACTCAATGTCACAAATATGAAATTCCTATCTCACTTGAATTTACCTTAGCTTCAGTTATTGATTGATATATTTTTGTTAGACTTTTTTTTTTTTTTTTAACCTAAGAGCCAAAGCATCTCCTCCTCAGGACAGGATAACAAAGGAATTTGTTACCCTGAGCAAATGGAACAAATTGTTCATTGAACACCTTAGTAAAAGTTGCATCCATCCTCTCCATCACCTCCTCTTAGGATTGGATAGTGTTAAGTGTAATTTCCCCAAGGTGATTCCACCATGGCAAAAGACCAAAACAGAGGTTAAGATGTAAGCCTGATTAGTTTTCACTTTTGTAAACAATATGTGTTAAATTAATTTGTTTATGCATTGGTGGTACTCATAGTTTCTTATATACTCTTGCATAGATATTTTACGCTATTCATAAAAAATTCAGCACACAGAAAGAAATACTGTAATTTCTGAGAGAAGTTCTGGAAAATGTGAATGGAAATCATTCTAGATGAACATGGATGATCAAGGCATCACTTGTATTTTGAAAAAGTGTGTCACAAACAAAATGAAAGAAACATTGCAGTGTAAATGAAACTTTGTCACAATATCATAAAGAGATTACAATGTCTAAGAAAAGAGCCCATAACAAGAAGATTTCATAAATATTTACCATGTGGGATTTCTCACTATTTTATAAAAGCTGTTCATTATTATATAAAATGCAAGCTTTGATAATTCAAGAAGGATTGCAGTAGTTTTGAATGAAAAAAACTGAGTTCTGAGAGCAGTTTAGAATGGGACACATTCATTTTTTTTAAACAGAAACACAAAAATTCTTCCTCCCTCCAAAATATCTTTGGCAAGGTCCTGCCAGATGTTCTTCCAGGGGTACTTGAGTACTGCTCTGTAGAAATGGAATCTCCATCATGGACAACACTCTGCCTTTTTTTCTGAAAGGCACACTCCAAAATTCTGACTCTCAAGCAGGAGAATATAATGGCCCACATAGATTTTATGAGGATGGACAGCTGCTTCTGTTGACACAGGGAAAAAGTTCCTTGAGCCACTCAATTTGCTCTTGGCAGATTTCCAGTTGGTGCTGTGTGGCATCGACTGTAAGGCTGTACTAGGAATATTTATTTTTAACATTCCAGGTAGAATAATGAATGAGTCTGCAGTACATTAGGCACAACATGCCTTTAATCTGATGATGTATGATGGCAAGACTGCTGTATCTGTGATGTTAAAAAATTTCTCTGCTACTTGGCTGGTTTTATCTCATCTTTGTAGAAGGAAAAAATTAATAAATTTAAAGATGAGCCGTCATGTTTATTCACCCATCGGTCTTAGCTTCTGCTTGTGAATTTCACACATTCTGTGATTTTTTTTTTAATTCTTCTTTTACTCCTATAGAATGATTCTGATTCTTATGCAATTACTGATTTTAAAGGAGGCTGTCCTGCAGTGGGGAAGTTGTATTGGTGGAAGAAGTCCTTGAGCAGTGTGGCAGGATTAGTATGTACCTGTTTTGCATTTTGTAGCATTGTGGTATTAATGCTCTGAATAATGTGTGGATGATTATTATGTAGATCATTGGCAGGGTGCAAGGTTTACTGCTCCTGTCTTGCATTACCTTAAAACTGGGAATCATTCTTTCATTTTTATAGCAAACCTGTTATCAGTGTATATAACACCACATTTTTAGTCAGTAGGGCTTCAGGTAATGCTCCAGCTCAGAGGTAAGGGCTTGCTTTGGCTTAACTGATATTTTCCCAAAGCTTATATTAATGTGTTTACTTAAAGCTATGGTCACACTAAGAAGCAAAATTACAGGCTGCATGCAGACTCTTGATAAGGAAACAGGGAAAATCTATATCAGGGAAGATCAAAGAAGCACCTGAAGTTAATTATAAATTAGCACTGAAGTATAGCTGCCAAAGCACTTTAATTATTACTGGAGGTTAACCAACCCTGGTATGATCTTGTGTGTTGGTTGAGTTTACACCAGAGATCTTTCATTGTGTTCATTTACACCTAAGATAACTGAAGGATGAATGACTTCCAGTCCAAAAGTAGACACTGGAGATGTCATTTCCACAGAAAGGTTTTACATTTTTAGATGTTCTTTACATCATAGTGCCTTCTATATTGAGGGCAATTAGAAAACCCCACTAAAATAAGATGTAGAATTGATAATTAAAACTGAATTTTCACTGTTAAGATATTTTTTTCCATGCTGAGATCAGTAAAAAACCTAAAACTTTATCATTGATTTAGTTTCAAAGCTCTGACACCTATCAGAGCACAGTGTGTCTCTGCTTTAGAATACATCTGGTCAAGAAATAAGTATTTATTTTATGACTTTTTATCACCTGCATTTTCTAAAACATGCTTTCTTTCTATTTGAAAAGTATAATTTTATACTCGTGATAAATGAATTAGTCAAAGAGAATTATTTAGTTGATTCATATGAGATTATTTTCTTGCTTATGAATCAGCAAGTAAGTTCTAATTAGAGCCAATGGAAAAACTTTTAACAATTCAAAAGTTCATTTACTCTGTTCCCTACCATTGCTGGTCCCTGTGGTTTCATTGAAACTATTGCAGTTTTGTAAAAACTAGAGTTGTGAAAATTCTGCCCACCTGCTGCTTTTCTGGATCGTTTTCAATGTTCTCACTGGGAGGCATCAGGCTGCAAAAGGGCTACAGGGAGGAAAAGGCTTTCTACCTAAACCTAGCCCTAACCCTAACCCGGTTTTGACTACAGCCAATAGGAAAACTGATGATTCCTGAAGTGTATGAAGCTGAGCTACCTCCTATTTTCACAAAATAGAGCAACTCCAGCCAAGTCAGTGGCAGTAGTCCAGAGCCACACCAAAATCAGAGAACTTCAGCAGTGCATTCTTCCTTTCCTCAATCCATGGGGGCCATCCTGAACAAAACTCGCAATGGAAGCTAAATTCACCAATGTTTCAAGCAGAAGATGCACTGGCATCTGCCTGTCTTTCAAGCTCAGATTAATTTGGCTGTGTGTCAGCTGGTTCACACAAAATGTTCCAATTTGCGGATTCGTGCCATCAAAAATTAAGCAAAAAAAATATCCTGAGGATTGTTTTTAGTATTCCAAATGTGCCTGTAAATTTCTGCGTGTCTTTGATATCCTCAGGCAATATTTGTGTCATTGATTTCTTTCTGAGGCTTAATCTGCATTTTAAGGTGCCTTATGATTATCTCAGAAGTACAGGTGTGGAATTTTCTAAAAAAAATTAAAACAAGAGGTTTCTGAGGCACAGGATGAGCTGGTTATGGTATTAAAAGCCCTACTGTATCAAACTTTTACTGCCTACTGTTTCTGTCCTCTCTATTCCTAAATCCTATAAATTTTCCAACTCTAAGTAGTGTTTACTGGAGGGATTATTTCAGTCAGATCCACATGCATGTTTCTCTACCCAATGGCCAGCTTTATGTGCCAGATACATTGGTTTAATTCTCAACATGTTCCAAGTCTTTCTGCCTGCTTTTCAGGATGACTTGGTAGATGAAGTTTGTGTGCTTCAGCGATAATCCTGGAATTTGTTACTGGTTTTTCTTTTCTTTTTCTCTTAAATTATATTTAACTATTTTGTTGGCAACTTTTTTCTTTAGCTTTTTGAAACCTGTCTATGAACAAATTAGGGGGAACCAATTTTGCTGCAACTGGATTAGGAACCTTGGACACAGCATCAATCACATCACATTTGAAATAATAAATCCATTTTCTTATTTCCTTCCACATATTAATGAGAGATAAACAAAGAAATTAAATTTTTAACATTTGAAGGACTATTCCATTAGTTTTTCCATTTAGATTGATTTTTTTTTTTTCATTTAAGAAAGAATGTACCTTTTTATAAAAAACCCTTTGGTCTGAGTTGTTCAAGCATGAGCTAAACATGATTCAGTTTTATGTAACATGGCCTATTAGTTATGCTTATGCTAGGGAGTTTTTAGCCTTTGAGAATAGCATGTTGCTTTTAAAATTAATTTGTAATTTATATAATATTTGCCAGTGTAGCATGCATTGTGGGACATATAAAAATCATGTTGCAACTGTCTGGAAAAACTCAAGAGACCTTTATTGACAGATGCGCAGCTTGAACCTAAGCTGCCAAATGTACCTGCAGAATGAGTTGCTGCTTTTTTTCTGGTAACTCAGGACATCCTTTGCAATTAGATAGGTAAATTTAATTCTTTTGCTCTGCTGTACATATGATGAAAGCTGATGTATTGGAATTAAAGGTAATTGCTCAGAAATCTTGAGGGTCTTGGGGTGTTTTTCCTCCCTTTTTAAAGCCTGGTCTTTCACAGAAGGATGATTTAAAAGAAGCTATAGTGTTTGCAAGCAATGACCTACTAGGAGGTTTGGTGGCATTTGAAGCATTATCAGGATGTATTGTGTTCTCAGTAAGAATTGACTTGTGTGAATCATAAAGACAAATGCATTTCTTGAAACTAGGCAACTTTCCCTTACACCATTCCAGCACCATTATTTGCAGGGACCAGAGTGTCCAGTCATGTAATGGAAGCTATTTGGAGACAGAAATAATTTCAAGAGTCCCAAAAAAAACCAACCTTCTCCAGAGTCCCGACCTTCTCCAGAGTCCCGACACAGCTGGACTGTGATTGGTCATTAAGTAAAAACAATTCACATGTTGGATAAACAATCTCCAAACCACATTCCAAAGCAGCAAACACAGGAGAAACAAATGAGATAATTATGGTTATCCTTTTTCTCTGAGGCTTCTCAGCTTCCCAGGAGAAGAAATTGTAACTGGGGGCTTCCAGGTCAATGTTCCAGCCATATTTAAATTGGCTGTCTTAAGGTGCTGTGGGTCTTGAGAGATGGGGGCATTGGGTGTAAATCCTAAGTGAAGAAGGCTGAAAACTGAAAACAGATTTTATTTATATGTTTTTAAAGCTATCAGGGTCAAAGAATTAAAATGGTTATGCGTGGTTGACAAGCAGGAAGGCAGAAAAGCAAAAGATGGAATTGCAGTGTCTTGGCCCCGTGACTGTTGCACAAACTCCTTGACCAGACTGTGTCAAAGCAGATTAATCCAGCAGTTATCAGCCCCAGCTATAAGCAGGCAGTTGTATAAATGCTAAATGGGATACTGCCAGCAGGACTCCAGTTTAGACCCTTCTGTGGGCAGGAATTCAGTCAGGCAAGCTGTGATTTGAAAGCAGAGGGCAGGCTCAGCTGGTTCCCTGGTCTTTCATACCAATTTAACACCTCCTTTCCATTGCTGCCTCCACTTCCCTCCCATTTCTTCATTTCTCCAGCCTGTCCCTCTGTCAGGGTTTCCTTAACTGGCCAGGAAATGAAATGGCACCGTGGTGTTGGCCCTCTTTGCACCACTTGGCTGAAGTGGGGTACCAGCATTGTGCTGCATTTGGGTCTCACTGCTGGGCAAATTATGAAAGAATCAGTGCAGATTTTAATTTTAAACAAGTTCCTTCTGTACCACTAGATATTAATTATAAAAACATTGGATAATTTTTTGATGAAAATAAATAATACTGGCTTTTGCTTTCCTTTAAAAGATAATATGTCATGGTTTCTGGGGTTGTGTTTTTCCATTTGTTTTGAAACAGAAGGGACTTTGCCTTACTAATGGCATTCAAACATAGCCCATTCTCTTTTAAATTTTTTTTTATTTCTTTCTTTTTCGGTATTTTCTCTCCCTTGTGTTCAGCTGTGCTAAGGGCTGTTCAAGTGACAGTCAATTATTAGGCTACACTGGAAAACTACTTGCTACTTGTACAGGACGCCTGCACTCCTCTGCTCCAGGGATAAGACTTGTTAGTCTATAAACACTTTGCTCTTTGAGGTTCATTTCAGAGTACATTTCATTTTCTACAGCCCTCTGTGCTCTCTCTCATTCTGGTGAGATGTAGAATGACTGACTCTGATGTGCTGTACAGGTAAGATCATAGCCCTGATGAGGAGGAACTCTTATTCACTTTACAGAATCATGGAGCAGGTGACAGAGAATGTTTCCAGGAGTGAAAATTTAGGAAATGGGGAAAAACTGTGGTAATGCCTAGTCTCTGTCTGCCCTTGCCTTGTAAATTTGTGTGTCAGATGTAGGGTGCATTAATAGAGTGAGAATTTTACATGAGTTCTGCATCCCCTGGAGAAGATTTCAAGTCATAATTGGAGGCAGCCTGAATAAATCTGAATCAGTAATGAGAGACATCAGACCAGAATCCATTCAGATCAACTCAATTCCCAAGTGGGAAGGAGTGAGCAGCTCTTTGCAGAACACCAGTGGGGCACTTGCTGCACCCTTTGTGGCTGCTGATGCTTGTTTCTCAAAATCTTAGCAGAGTGGGCAATGAGAACACTGCTGGAGCTTAAGCTCAAAATCTGTCTTTGCCCTGAGAACCAAATTTTGTTGTTTATGCCTCTGATATTTAATGTCTCACCCCAGATTAAATTTGACCTAGTGAAAAAAAAAGGTTTATGCTTTTCCTACTGTTCTCTCACAATCATGGAATCTGAATGTAGTATAAATTATATTTTAAGTATTTGGGTGGTGGTTGTTTTTCTAATAGAGGCATGAGAATCCCTGCCTGCCTGTTAGATTTTTGTTGTTCTGCAGCTGCAGTGAGCTGTGTGAGTAACCAAGTAATAAAATCTGTGATTTTAAGACTTCCAGTCCTGCACTCTTGCATACCCCATCCACTTCCCTTTCAAACAATACCTTGTAGAAGGAAGGAAACTTCTTTTACCCCCAGAATCCTTTCCAGGGCTGGGAGTAAAGTCAAATGTCAGTGTTGAAATAAATTTAAAAGTTGTATGTTTCATGTGCTTCTTTCTTGGATGCAGAAAACTTCTAGTTTTCTACAGTATGATTACTTCCCAAAGCATAAATAAATAGGGCAGATTAGCCTTGCTTGGTGTTAGCAAGATCAGTCAGATCTTGATGGACTGTTGCATAGAAATTGGCCTTTGAAGAATTCTCTCACAGCTGCTGGTGAGATAGATTAAAAATTCCAAAATTTACTTGAAATTATTTGAACCTCTCCATACCTCATGTAAATAAGATTCTGTTATCTTATAAAATGAGATTAAAAAAAAAAAAATAATCCAAATCAGGTTGGTTCATAGGCTGTGGCTCAGTACATCCTACCTGATCCAATTGTAAGATAAATGGAAAGACGTAGGCTCTGCTTCTACTCTGAAATCACAAATGCTACTGCCACTAATGAGAACAAATCCCTGAATTGCTTTTAAGTACTCCAGAAAGCAAAAGTTACTTACTGCAGCTGACTACTATGCACAATTAGTGGATCCTCATCCTAAGATAATGGCACTTACCTGCCAACACAAAGTCAATTAACAGCTCTGAAGATTTCACAAGACAGCAGTAATTTCTGTCACCATGGGGACATTAGTACACTTCAGAACTGAAAGGGACCTGAAGGAATGTGGCTATTAGTAAATGCCCACATTTTTGTGCATTCAGAGTCAGCTTCATGTGGGTTGATCCCACTGCATAATTGCAGCTGTACATTCATAATGAGCATCGTGTTCCATTTGATGATGTTGGTGCCAATCCAGGAAAATTGCACTGAGGTGATGAGAGAATCCTCTGTCGACTGAACTTAATGGGACTTGCTTTTCAAGCATTTAAATGAAGAGGTAGTGCTAGGTTCAGAGTCCCCAGATAACTGGAATCTATTAATGTTAACACAGTGGAATTACCAAACAAAGAGAGGCAGCAGGGTAATTTTGGTGCAGGCACCTGGAGAGAGGACTCCCTTCCCCCTTTTCCCAGCACATGAAGAAATCAGTAACTTGTCACCATGATATTTTCTGAAAAATCCCTTCACCAGGATTTTTTCTCCTGAGAAGCCTCAGAAAAGAAATGCAAACAATAATTATCTGATTGCTTGGAATGTGGTCTAGAGGTTGCTAGAAAACAGGTGCATCTTGGATTGGTACCTTGTGAATTGTTTTTAATTAATGACCAATTCCAGTCCAGCTGTGTCAGACTCTGTAGTTAGTCATGGGTTTTTATTATTCATTCTTGTCCAGCCTTCTGATGTCTCCTTTCTCTTTCTTTAGTGCAGTTTTAGTCTATAATAGCTGATATTATATGATATTATAGAATTAATATAATATAATTGATATAATATAATATAATATAATATAATTAATATAATATCAGCCTTCTGAGAACTTGGAGTCAATTCTCATCTCTCACCTCGTCCTGGGACCCACAACACCATTAATTAATTAATAACCACAAATCCTCACCTGCAGCAGTAGTACATTTTCTGAGGCACACATGTTCAACAAACTAAGTTTTCAGTTGTGCCTTCCAGCTGGAAATATTTAAATTATTTGGTATCAGGGAACCATTCACCTTCAGTCATTCTCCACACATTCCTTCTATTCCTGTGATTTGCTTATTGTTTATTCTGATGTGTTACCCTGCACTGTAAATATATACATCTTGATTTGTCAAGTGTCTTGGTAGCTAATATGCTGCTATACCTGGGAGAGACATTTTCATAAACAAATATTTACAGCACATCTTATATTCCCCTATATCATTACATAAAAATACTTTATTTGCTTAAATTCTGTTCAGAATACATCCACTGGGACAGCAGTTTTTTTAAAGAAATGCATCTGGGGAAATAAGTGCCTAAAATATACAAAGCTGAAAATTTTTTGTGGTTTTTTTTTTGGTGTTTATTTTCATCTCTGCATTAACAAAGTGAAGCAGATGGTTGTCTGTCATCTTCCTTTTTAATATATTTTTTTACACACATCCATGCCAGCTTCAGCGAGTTAATTGTGAAAAGGCTTTGTCTTACAAAGCAAGCCTTTTCAAGTATAAATTGATTTTGAATATACTTGGATGACACAATCACAGATGGCACTTTCTTGAAGGGTTCAAGGCAGAATTTAAATTTTTAACCATCAGGGGAATGGAGTTTTTTAATGAATCTTGAGTAGTGAGAGCTAATGTATCTTTTGAAAACTAAGTGACTGAAATAGATTGTGCTTCTATGAAGTGATTTATGATTTTTCAGAACTTTTACATTAAAAAAAAAAAACAACAAAACAACAACCAAACAAAAAGCCCAAAACAGCAAAAAAACCTTAAATCTCTGCAAAGGGCAACCAAGGCCCAAAGCCCCATCCTTTCCCTAATACTCCTGAATCATTGGTATTCCACTAAAGAAACATTGCTTGAATTAAATTTAAGTAAGATCTTACCCCCAAATTAATGTATTAGATGTTATTTACTAAACTTCAGTCTCCTTTAATCTACAGTGTTTTTATTTACTTATGATTAAATTGGTTATTTACTTAACATGAAGGATTTGTGAGTCTAAAATATTTTTTTCCAGCTTCATTAGTTGGCTTAATGAAAGACACTCTGCTTTTCTGCATCCATCACTCCTCATTAAAGTTATTTGTTTAGTTCAGTTAGCTGAGAAAGAATGATCAGTCCTGGCCAAAGAAAAATCTGAATCTGTTACCCTAAACTTGGGAGACAGGAATCCCTCAGAAGTAAATCAAGCCTCTCTACAGTGGTCATTTGCTGGCCAGAACAAATTTTAAACAGTACATTTTTGATAAATATATAATTTTTTTTTCAGAAATTACTGTTTTTGCTAGTTTGGGTTGGTTTATATTAAAAAAAAAAAAAAAAAAGACAGGACAGTGATTGCTCTTAGAAACCATTAAGCATCTGCTTTGCTCCGCTTTATATCCTCTTGGAAGGGCAGGTGAGAAGGAAATCAAAGCCTCTTAAAGGTATTTCAGATTAGCCATCCAAAATCATGAACAGTTGCTGAAAAGGACATGTTTTGTTACCATGTTCCATTTCAGTTATTCAGCATTTACAGATTAAATCCCAGATATCCCCATGTACCCAGGGTCTGCTCCTAGTAGTTTCTATTTCCACACAGGAGTAGAAAGAGAGGGCAGAATTTACTTTTCAACAAGAAATACCCTAAAGTAATATAAATAAAAATGACATTGAGAATATTAGATTGGAGAATTTAATGAACTCTAGCTTTTCAGAGCAGGAATTCAGTTACTTGCCACATAGTTCTAAGAGCTTCTGAGTTATCAGCACTTAGATTTGGACACATTCCTTTTGGTATCATATCATTTCTTCACATGCTAAAGCATTTCAGAGTTTGGCTTAGTGTTCCTAAGTATAGAGTTGTATTAAACTGCAGTGTTTGAAGTACAGTGGACATCAAATTCATCAAGAATTCTCTCTTGCACTTGTTATCAAATTTCAGCGATCACATTTAAGTATTTAAAAAGGTGAAATGATACAAGTTCAGAATAAAATTAGAACCTTGATTAATACTTAATGTTTTCTAATCTCTGGGTTTTCTGTAAATCAATATGACTCTTGAAGAAACCATATTTAATATCTGAGAAATACCTTAGCTCATAGGGTTATATCTGTACAGAGACAAGATTACTTTTCATAATTCAAAGTAACCTCAGTGGAATACGATGTCAAATAGAACCTCATTTCTTATTTAAAGTATCTAAACTTTTAAATGCATCCATGAGCAGAGCAAAAGGCAATGTATACTACATGAAAGATTTCTTCAGACAGTTCTGTGCCAGCATCATATGAAACTCTCTTAACATATTCATGAGGTCTGAACACCACAGTAATCTTACCTTGTGTTATTGGTTTAATAACAGTATTCACTTTTAAAGTTAATTTCACTTTAACCTTCCTTTTTTATTATTAAATAGAGTTTGTTTCAAACCAGCCTGTGAAAATAATAGTGTATGCACATTTCTGGCATATCTTATTTGCATAGAAATAAAAGATTAGACAGAAGTAACTATTAGTTGCCTGTCTTCAGTGTGGTGGTTGGTGGTAGAGCTGAAAAGAGGAAATTGCTATTCTATTGTATTGCAAGGGGCTTTGTGTCTTTCAAGTGTTAGTTTTCTGTCTTGAAATCTATCTAAATAAAGGGGAAATAAAATTGGATGGGTGAAATCCTGAATGTAGTTACACAGAAGGTCAGGAAAAGACAGCTTTTTATCAGAGAGAAAATTTTTCACAAATATCAAATATCAGACCTCCTATTTCTCAAATCTAACTCTTAGTCTTCGAGGGAGATTTACAAAGTACTTTTAAGGTCCAAGATGTAAACTAGATGTTACTCTTCAAATTGTCTTCTGATTTTTGCACTGCCTGATGTTTTGTGTTATGTGGGATGGTATTTCTTCATACAGATTACTTTGGCTGTATGAGCTTTATTGCTTTGTAGAAAAACATTAACTTTTTTCTAATGGTTAACATTTTCTATTAAGAATCTATTTCTAAGCAAAGTTCATATTTATTTGTCAGCAGATTGTAAAGATAATTTCCTGTCAAGTCTTCTATAGCTCTTCCTGGTTTAGCTCTTCCTGTGTTTTAGCATTCAGAGGTCCACTTGGTTTTCAAAAGAGGTTATTTGATTATTAGTGCACACTTATTAGGCTGAAATAATACTGTAACATTTCTGCCAACATGGAAATTATGAGTGGAAGCAAACAATAAAATCCTTTGTGTATATTTTAGTAATGTGCACATAAGGAAAAGCAATTTAATGCTAGGCCATGAAATTTATGGAATCCTCCTTTATGGAACTCACCCTATATCCAGCTCAGGACTTCTGTCACCATTTAGAGAACATCCTGCAGGTTGTCTTGTGCATCTTCCATTGCTGGTGTTCTTCTCTTGAACATGGCATTGAATTCTCATAAGCCTAAAATTTGCTTGAATTTCAAAATAAAATATCTGAACTGTTGAAATGCTGTCTCTGCTTTCCTAGTTGCCATTTAAATGCAGAAGTTATATATGTGGTTGATCTGCAGAGTATCTATTCAGTACAAAGTGAATTAGGAGCTGGTTCTACTGAGGAGAGGATGAAGAGGTTTGATAAAAAAATCATCAGCAGAGTACATCATTTATTGTGAGCATGGTTTTAGAAAGTTTATTTCCCTGGATGCATGTCTTTAAACATGGAGGCAAATTTTGTTGAATATGAGATAAATTTTGGGTTAAAAAAATTGTATCTCCTGCAAACAAGTGCAAACAAGACCTGTGGTCTTGTTCCTTTTCCAGTAAACCATCTGCTGCCCTCCAATAAATCTCTCATTAACACACTGTATTTCCACTGGAGAAGGAGCAATGAATGGCACTGTGATCAATTTATATCTGTCATTCACAACAATTTTATTTTTACTACCAATACCAACTTGCCCATAGTTTTAGTTTAAAACATGTATTTAAATCTCTGTAAAAACCTTCAAGTGAATTTGGAGTCCTGTGCATTTTGCAGTCGCACCTAAGGCAATGCCATTTGTAATGATTCTTGTGGAGAGCTTTGTTCAGACAAGGCTTATAGAAAAAGGCCATGATCATATACAGCTGGTTAAGAAGTAAAAGGCAGCTGTAAGCAGCAAGTTCTCAGGTTTTTTCCTTACAAACAATAAACACAGTGTCCTTGGGTAAGTGATGAGAAAAACATGGCGGAAAACATGGAGACCTTGAGAGTGCTCAATAACAAGTCAACAGCAGGATGAGAAAAACAAGTATTAACCTCAACAAGAAACCATAGGTATTAGCAACAAAGGAGGGGTTGCTAATAATCTGTAACCAATGATGAGCTCAGGTTTTGCAATATGTATGAGCCTAATTAACACTACTATAAAAGTGTGTAAGCTGGATCAATAAATCTGAGATCAATGCTCATTAATCGGATGTGTGCTCGTCTCCCTTCACTTTCGTCAGATTCTGAGACTGACTTATTTTCTCAGCCTTCTCCAGACTGCTTAAAGGAGGAAGGGAGATCTTTAGCACTGTCAGAAAGTGGTCCTGCTCTCCTGTAGCCACAGCAGTCTTATCTGGTGTGGAAGATTGCCTCTCTGGTTTTTTAAGATTTTATAAGCCTTCTGATGTTGACATTCTTGTAGTGAACTTTCTCACACGCTTTCTGTAAATAACTCATTCTTTTGCATTCCTTTATGGAAGAAGAGAGAGTTGATGGACTGTTGGTTTGTCCAGTGTCATTGGAGAGGTGGCACTGTCACTCTCCAATCCACTGTCACTTTTGTAAATCTATAAATATTGAAGTCAGAAAAGAAACTTCCCTTTTTTCCTTCACCTTGAGAGTGGTGGTGTGCTTGTGTTCTTTCGTGTCCTACAGCAACAGAGGATGCCATTTTCTAGATTTGAATTTTGTATTTTTTGTTTTAATCTCAGTGTGATGGATTTACCCCAGCCAGCAGATAAGCACCACATTTCCCCACACTGTGACAAAACTTCTGCTGAGGTAAAAAGTTTAATAAAGAAGGAGGGAGGAAAAAAGCCTCCCAAGATAAAGATGTGAGACCCAGTCATTCAGCTCCATCATGTAGCACAAACTCAGATGAGTCCCACAGGAAGTCTTCAGCAGTGGAATAACAGGGCATGGATGGATGGTCAGTCCAAAAGGGAATGAAGCTCGTGTTCTGCAAGTCAAGGCACTTTCAGGGCTTGCACCACATCTGTTGTTCCTGATGTTCTTGTCAAGCAGAAAATATAGTACTGATATTTTCTCTATTAAGCTGCCTGTTTTCTAGTGGAAAACAAGGAGAAAGGAAACTTCTGCGTCCCTTTGCTTGTAATTTCATTCTATTAAACAAGACTGTTTAAGGGGAAAAAAACCGTGAACTGTGCCTCATAATCTAAAATCACTGATGCCAGCAGTTTCCAAATCATTGCTCTGATTGTGGTTTAGTTAAATATGTAGGTTATTTGACTGCATGTGGAGGGAAGCATTGCAAGACAAGGATACCAAGCTAAGAGATAAGAATTATTTTCTCCAGTTCCTTTTTGCGTGTTGTTGTTATAATTCAATCACCAGAGCATATTATTTGGAATATATTTCTAATAGACTGTAGTGTCTGTCTCTGTTTCTCTCGCTGCATACCTGTCTTGTAAAGCATTCTGAGGTCTGCTCATGTGTCACTGTTATTTATTATCTTTGAATTGTTCTCAGTGAATTCCACCTGGATGTTTTCAGTCAGTTTTCCACAGAGTCTGGCCACTGCAGAGTGGGAATCTTCTGGAGGATCTTCCCTCTGTTCACACAATCCTGATATCAGATAGTCCAATGCTCTTGGTGCAACCAAATATCCACTGTCTTTCCTCAGGAATGGGCTGTGGGATCTTGGTCAGAAATGGTCATTGGTATTGCTGATGCATGCAGTCCTTAAGCTGTTACAACAAGGTCACTGAACTATTATCTTTGTTGTATTCATGTAACAGTGTCTAAAGTCATGACCTTGGCTGAAATATCAACCCTCACAGAAATTTATGTTGTAAAGACCCACAGATGTTCATTTGTTTACCTGTTCTAAATAATATAATTTTTTTCTATTCTAGACTGTGAATAAAACAATAAGTCTTGAAAAACAGGTACTGAACATGTTTTTAATTGTTATTATTTAGGCTCAGGTTATCCTCCAAAAAGGGCTTAAACTGAATTAACCTTCTCTACCAAGAGTAACTCAAATAATCTCAATAATTGCATAGATGCTTTTCACAGTCACCCACTCCAAGATGAAAATGTTCAGCCTTGTGTGTATGATGTTGTATCAGCCATCATGTGTAAAATGTACATGGATTTGATATGGAATCTAATAAAAAGAGTTTAATAAAAAAAAAGTTTCTTCACTGGCCTATTTCTAAAGGCTTGGCCGAGAAAATTTTGAGGGAAATGCAACTGTAGAATTATTTTGCATTTTCTCCAGAGATCTGCCCTTTTGTTTCTTCCTTCTTGCCCTTTTGTACCATTCTTATCGCATAGAAATCTTCTGCTGTGAAAAATAGCTTTTAATTATCTTGTTGTGTGGAAGTTGCTTCTTAGAAATGGATGGTGCAATGAGTGATAATATTTAATTTCTTGTGATCTGAGTGGAAAACTTAGGTAAAAATATAAAGGGAAGGTTGCTGGCTGGATAGTAAAGGAAAGGGAATAATTGGTTTGATGCGAGAAACATCTCATACCAGAATTGAGAAGAGACATGCAATTGATTGAAAATATCCAGACAATTAATCAGGGGGAGAATTTCCTGACAAAGCCCTTTGTGCTGCTCAGGGCCATTTGCATCTCCATGGGCAGAACTGGAGGATATCTTCCATTGTTCATGAATGGACTTGTTGAATTACCTCTTAAATTACTTTGTTCCCATAAGAAAACTTGGTGCTTGAAATTCCTTAAGTTCCTTAGGTTAAGAATGTCCTTATTTCCCTGTATTTATTGTTAAATATTCTGTATTGATTGCTATAATCTGTGCTTTGATTGTTAGAAATACTCTCTATTAATTGTTAGAAATAGTAATTTTATTGATTGCTAGAAATACTGCCTGTATTCATTTTTATACTGTGTATTGATTGTTGGAAATACTGTCTCTATTGATTGTTAGAAATAGTTTCTGTATTGATTATTAGAAATAATCTCTATATTTATTGCTAGAAATAGTTTCTGTATTGATTATTAGAAATAATCTCTGTATTCATTGTTATCAATATTAGGCTTCCATTAATAAGATAAATTTAAGCAAAAGAATAAACTTTTCAGAATTGTTTGTTTCTTGACTTCCTGTTATCTTTTCCCTCTGGAATTCTCCTCGCACCCTGTGTTCCCCTTACAGGCTGAAGGAGGGTCTTGGTGTAAAATTAGTATTCAGTCTAATCATTACAACTAATTAATGAGTTTTATTGAATAAATGTGCATGTACAAATGTGCCAGCAGTTAGTCTCTGTGATGAGTATGTTTAAGGCATTCTTTCATTTAGTCTGTACCGTGAACCTCAGTGTCTGCAGGCTTACGTATTAAATTTCTCTCTTGGTCATCACTTGATTTTCATCACTAGCATTAAATTCTTACTGTAGTAAGAATTCCCTATCCCTCTCCTGTCTCCCTGCCCCACTGGGTAGGAGGAAGCAGAGCCTAGGAGGAAGGGAAAGGGTGGGAAGAAGGTGGTTTTAAGATTTGTTTTACTTTGGTTTTGATTAGTAATTAATTTCCCCAAGCTGAGTCTATTTGGCCCACAATAGTAACTGGTGAGTGATGTGTGAGTCCCTGTCCTTCAGCTCATGAAGCTTTTATTATATTCTCTCTCCCATCTGTCCAGTTGTGGAGGAAGGTGACAGGTGCCAGGAATCCAGCCAGAGTCAACCCACCACAAAAATCTACTTGACCCTAAAGATCCATTTTATGCCAGGGCCATTTATTTCTGTTACCCATAACTTTACAAATGTATTAACATAGATATCAAAGTTTAGATCAATAAAAATTAAGGAGTTTGGAGCAGAATTGCCACTGAACATAAAATGATAGCCCTTCTTGAAAAATCTTAACTGACTGTCACATTCAGATTTTCTGAAAAATCCCTTCACCCAGGGTTTGTCTCCTGGGAAGCT
>JAHXMQ010012340.1:20367718-20401956 GCA_020466415.1 Ammodramus savannarum pratensis
GCCTTCTGTAAGTATCCTTTCTCTATTCTTTAGTATAGTTTTGTTTAGTATTCTATAATATAATATAGTATCATAAAATAATAAATTAGCCTTCTGAGAACATGGAGTCAGGTTCATAATTCATTCCTGCCATGGGGCACCCTGCAAATACAATAAGTGACCAAGGGGATTTACAGTCCAGTGTCTCAGTATTTCACACCCCTGTTTGCTCAGAAAGATTCTGATGCTTGTGCTGCCTAAGGAGTTCACAACTTGCATTCTCAATCCTGATATTGTGCACATATGAACAGAGTATGGCTGGTCTTTTCAGGGCATCACTCCTAGGGTTAGGAGAGGAAAAGCAGCTCCCACTGCACTGCAGCTTCCTAAACATGCAACTCACAGTGTGTTCTTGTTTACTGTGGTAAAAAATGTAAGTAAGAATCCCCCTAAACTGTTTTTTTTTCTGTCATTGTTGCTACACAGAAGGAAAACTTGGCAGCTGTATGACCACACTCTGGAATATTTTCCACTTGTAGAATCTGCTTGTTGGTTGCTCATTTAAACAAAGATATTTTCTGCTGCCTGAATTTTAATTGAACTGTTCTGTGCAAGCTTATGCATATAATCATCCAATGCTTTTCTTTAGCAGTAGGTGCAGCCAAAAATTATTATTCTAAGAGAGGAATTTCCTAATGACTCACAAAATTTCTCAGTAAACAGGTTATATTATAGACTCATATTATGCCAGAACTGTTGCAGAATTTTCTTTCAGTTTCAGTTAAAATATATAAAGGGTTTTGATGAAGTCTCACTACCTGTTTTAAATGGTATCTTGAATAGTTTTTGGCATCACTGATTGAGGTTGTAATTTACAATGCACTGGAACTGAGTAATCAGATGATCTGCAGTATTCATAAACCAGATCTGATGGCACTCTTAAATCTCTTATAAATAAAAGTTTTAAAATATGCATGGATAGTTACCTGAGTGCTGTTTCTTGTTTAAATACACACCTTATGGATTTTTTTTTGCTGTCCACTTTCATGCCAGGAAGAATTTCCCCCTCAGTACATATGTAAACAAGCTCTAGGAAGGTCACTCTGTTCATTAATTATTTGCTGTGGCTAACAAAGTGATTTAAAGCTGTGTAATGTTTTTACCAGCAGGTTTCTTGCATTGTTAATCAGAAAGGAAGAGGGAGGATAAAAAGGGGCTCAATAGGTATAAGTTGGTGGCTCACAGATACATTCTGCTGACAGTTCTGATGGTAAAAGGCAGTAAGAGCATGTTACACTTTATGTAGATAAAGCAGGCAATTACAGAGGGAAATGTTTATCCACATCTTTTAGCTAATGTACTTTGTTGAAGATATAGTGTTTTATCTTAGATAGAGTGCCTAATTTTTTTCTAAAAACTGCCAAATGTTGCCTAATCTTTGCTGGTAAGAGATGTGAGATTTAGCTATTCATAAACTCAGGGCAATTCTCATTCAGTCCAAATTACTTTCTGTATTTGAACAAACAACGTGTGACCATCTCATTAAGAGATGCTTTATGTTTCCTTTGATGTAAAAGATCCCTTATTTATTAATAATTCTGTTGATGTAACAGTTCTTGTGGTTCAGGTGAATCCCATGAGATAACAGGAAAGTGCAGTCTGTGAGAAGCAGAGCAAACCTTGCTGTGAAGTTGATCAGGCAAGAGCAAGGCGAAATTAGTGCAAAGTAAAAAGAGGTTGGAGAACAATATCTGTTTCAAAATAAAGCAAAATTTTATATCTGGAGACTTATATATATACACATATATACATATATATACATATATACACACACACACACACACACATATATATATATATATGTGAAGTACCATGCACGTTTCTGAGTGCATCCTTTCCAGGAAGGAAAGGATGCAATAGAACTGTGTTACCAAGCAAGCTGAATTTCCAAGCATCCAAGTACCAGGCTGCACTACCCTGCAATGGTCACACATCATTATAAAGTGGCTGCACTGATGAAAGCATAACTTTACTTTGCTAACTCACCCATTTATCCTGCTCCTTCAAGTGTTAATTTTTATAGCACTCAGAAACGTGCATGGTACTTCACATATATGTTAAAAAAAAAAATAATAACATATATATATATATACACACACACGAATATATACTATATATAAATTATATATATACTATATATATATATAGATATAGATATATGTTAATAAATGGCAATGCAGATAGCCTGGAGCACTTAGGTATAAACAATGATGCTATATACACACAAAGTTCACAGGAACAGTCCCTGTGATTAACAGAAAAGGAGAAAAACAAATTATTTTATCTTGCAGTGTTTCATTTTGGGCAATTAGTAAAGTTCAGATTATTCCTTCTGGGGAAAATAGTTTATATTAATCATTTTTTCTGCTGAACTGTGGCATTTTGTATTTGCTGTTTATTACTCATTACAGTAACGAATTGACTTGAACTTAATAAAAATGAATATCAGTGAGTCTTTTGCTATTAAGAAGGTCATGATGTTTGGCATCATTAATTGAGCTGCATCACTGCTAGTAACAGGGTATCATTCACACATATCTGGGATAATATATTAGTAGTAGGACCCATTAATTAAGTGTGCCAATTTGTTTATAATTAACTGAAGAAAGTTAGGCATCAGAAAAATTATTAAAGTAGCTGACATAAACACATTTAGTAATGATAGCAATGCCAAATGTAAAAGCTTCCAAGAGGAATTACTGATTTTAATACAATGATTACTATTGATGTTTGAAAGCCCTATGTAGGTGTGGCAATTATTAATTCTATGTTCTTTTAAATCCCCTTTAACTATAAACTTCCGAGTTATTAGTATCTCTTTAGAAATGCTGCAGAAAGCCCACCAAGGGCTTTAAAACTTCTTAGCACAAAATATTCATTCTGAAAAATAAAGAAAATCTCTGGAATCTCAACATACTCAAATCAAAGAAAAACACTTGGATTTATCTTGCCTATGCCCTTTCTGACACCGTTGTGCACTTAAAGATAAGGTGGGGAAATGTGCTTGGGAAAACCTCATCCAATTAAATGCTGAAAACGGGAAGAAAATATCTTGGTTAGAAAGTGTGAAAAATTGCAGTCAGAGTAGTATGATCATCATCATTAGGTTTTATATAAACAAGCAAAATGGTAATTTAGATGTAGTATCCATAGCAGTACTTTTTGCAAAGCAAAAGAGACCCATTAACCAGCATTACAATTTCCAAAGAAAAGCAGGATTGTGAATGTGTAAAACTAGGCAGCTTGGTTGCTGGAGAAAACATCTTGATTTTTCTTTGAAGCTGGATAAAATACTTAAAAGAACTCACTAACAAAAAAAAAAAATGAAAAAGGTAAAGAAAAGCCTGTGGCTATTACTCTATAAATAAAACAATACCTGGGGGGTCCAATTAATTTGGGAGTAAAATTAACTACATAGGCAATAACCATTAACATTCAGGTTCAAAATAATAACATTTTTAGTACCGGACCACAAATTGCTTACTCAAATACTGTTTTTCATAACACAGAACAGTCTTAAAGTTCCTTGTAATTTCACAGGTTTTTAATGGCACTATACAGCCATACACTTCCCAAACTTACTGAAAAGTAAAAGAAATTGAAGTGCTGATACAGGGTCAGCTCTGTATTGTCCATGTAATGGAATATTTTTTAAAATAACCTTAATTATGAAATTCAAGGGGCAAATACACTGATATTTGCAACACTTCCAATTAGGTTATGCTTCCAGTGTTATCCAGCAGCTGTGCTCAAGGGTTTCTTGCTTCAGTTCTTTGAAATTCTGCTGCAGTAAAAATCTCAGAACAGAGCCCAGCATCAGGCTCTTCCCAGGCTGCTGTGCTTTTTGCTTGGTTTTGTTTCAAAAGGAGTTTTCAAAAGGAACCAGCACATAAATTCTTAGAATCTTTGCCCAGGATGTCTTAACACCTTAAGCAAGGTCCCAGTCAATGTGTTTTCTTACTCATTAATATTATCTGTGCTCTATGCAAGTAAAAGTGAAGGGGGGGAGGTCAATACAAATAAAAGTTATTCCACACCTGAGGAAGGAAGAATAGTGCTGTTAGAGTCTAGATAAATTGTTCCTAGATAAATTCTAGATGGAATGTTTTTTCTGTACCTGTAATTCATTTACACCAAGAATTTAATCTCTGAATGACAGTCAACTTGACAACCCATATAAATATTGCCAAGGATTTCATTTGTCACAACATACAAGAAAAAGACATTGTGGTAACAAAACATGAAAATGCCAGGAAACATGAAGAATTTTATAACCTTTATTGTCAATATTTTATAATCTCAAAATGCTAGCAATACTGAATTCATTGCCAAAATTGTCATCATATTCCTCAGCCCCAGCTCTTCCTGCTTCCATGATTCCTTGTGATTCACTCAGTCTTGAAAGGAAAAATAATTAAACAGTACAGGCTTGATGATTTTCTGTCAGAGTGAAGTTTATCTAAACTAGCAGTTCTATAGTCAGGGGCAACAATGTGGTGCTTTCTTGCTTGTGGACAGCTTTATCTCACAGAAAATGGAGGAATAATGGTTCGTTGTAAGCATCTTATTACCAGATGAGAGGAAGAACACAAAGATCTAAATCTAGTATCTAAACAACTTCCTCAAAGCAGTGCCTACCAAGTCTGTGTTGTCAATTATCTCCCATGATCATTCTGAGACATGTTAAAAGCATGACAAATTAAAAAGAAACAAAAAGGACCTGCAGTCAACATTCTTAGAAAGCAAGTACCATTTTCTGCCAACCAATGTGGTAAAGAGTATTAGGTAATTGTCCATAAGCCCAGCATGGACAATTTCCCTGGCATCAACAGAATTGTGTTTGCTTATAATTGGGTTTATTTTGGCCCTACAGATTAACTGCAAACAGAGAACTTACTGCTGCATTGCACACAAAAAAACAAACTGATTCAGGAGCTTACATTCAGCAAAAGAATTTACAGTGAATGGTGAATCTTTTCAGCTTCTATGATGAATAAATTGTGCTTTATCAACATGTTCATCATGCCCTGAATGTCTTCTGAAAAGGTTAGTCACAAAGAAGTACTGAATGCAATGGTGTAGATTTATTTTTTTCCCCTGCATTTACAAATAAAAGTTAGGTCAATTAGAAGAAATCTAGCAGGAGGACTGAGACTGGATTCTTCCTGCAAAGCGTATTTCACACACATGAAATGAGCATTTCTGTTCATACAAACAGAAAATGTTTCTATCTGAAACATTTTCCCACAATACTGGAAAATCACAAAGATGGCACAGTAAAAAACCCCAATAAACTGGGTTTTAGTTTTTGCTCTTCAGCACTATCCATCATTCTTTCTCAAGGAACCTCACAGTTTAATACTCATCTTTGACCCTCTATCTACGCTCTCAGTGAACATTTGTATTCTATTAAAATTGGCTTTCCAGGTGATTTTTTTCATGCACCCTAGAATGCACATTTCCTCCTTGACTTGTTTTTCATGTACCATTTGAGCTCAGAAATATATGCAAATAAAGTTAGGCCCAACAAAACTGAGGGGGTCACACGGAATATTTAGCTTCCCCCACATTAATTTATTGTCATATCCACAAAACGAACAATGAGAAAATACATATTCACTCAAGAAATATGCCATTAGTGCTGAATATATCCAGCCAGTTCATCACATTTCTTTTTCTAACTGCAGGTATCAGACAATACTAAATAACCTTGAAAAATATTTTTCCATGAAAACCATCAAAGTAAAGAGGCTCCATTTCATCATGTTTTATAGACAATTTTTGGACTGCAGATCTAAATGAAATTATTTTCAAAAAATCACTGGAATTTTCAGTGTTATATGATTTTTAAAAAGGTTTCAGGAAAAGCAATAGTTATTTACTTTAAGAATCCAAACAACTCTACTTTTACATTTGGCTTTACATCTCCCTATAGCTTTAGACTCTAATGAGTCTGTCCGTACTTTCAGTTTTTCTCCTCTGTAGAGTCTAGGAAAACTGAACATAAATCACCAATTGATTTCTTGCACTGACCTACACACTAAAATTCAAAAGTTGTGAGGTTCTTAAAAACAGCAAGCTCTTTGTTAAAGCAAACATTAAAATAAATAAATAAATAAATGAATAAATAATCAGTCTTTAGTCTCTCCAAAGCTTTGTGAATACTTCACATTACTGTGACTGGAAACAGGAAAACTGCCCTGTGCAACACTCCTTTTGTAGTGAAACAATTCAGATTAACAAAAGAGATTGCAAAGGTGAGAGATGAGAATTTGACTCCAAGTCCTCAGAAGGTTGATTTAATATTTTATGATACAATATTAAAAAAATATATGCTAAAACTATACTAAAGAAAGAAAAAGGAGACATCAGAAGGCTAAACAAGAATGGTAATGAAAGCTTGTGACTGACTTCTCAGAGTCCAACACAGCTGGCTGGGATTGGTCATCAATTAAAAACAATTCACATATTTGGATAAACAATCTCCAGACCACACTCCAGAGCAGCAAAACATGGAGAAGCTGAGGCTTTTCATCTTCCCAGGAGGAGAAATCCTGGCATAGGGATTTTTTCAGAAAATATCATGGTGACAGACTGGAGTTTGTTTTCTTGAGTAACGTCACAACAGATATTATCTAAAAATGTGATAGCTTAGAAAAATTTAGAAATTCAGAAACCTTTGAAAACTAGTGGATAAAGTAGCTGCTTTATAAAACTTTATAAAGCTTGCCTATTATGTGCACAAAAAGAAAACCAACCCACAGGTCTCCACTTTTTTTTTCTTTTTTTTTTTAATTTCTAAATTCTTATTTCTTTGCTTGAGGTAAACTTCTGAAACTCTAATTTACTCAATTACTGCCCTGACAGGGAGCTGTACAGAGCTGTGCTGCTAATCTTAATAGGGTGACGCCCCCTTATTTGTGCTTCTAATTGTCCTATCCTAAGATAAGGGAAATAGGAGATGTTAGCCCACAGCCCTTTAGAATTTTTTTTCTGAGTTTCTGATGAGTACAGACACACAAGATGAATTTCAAGTCTTCAAATGCTTGAAGATAAATATGTACATCCTATTTGCTATCCTATTGTGACAGAGAACATTATCTTTTCCTGTGGGCTTTTTTTCCTCCTGCAAAGTCTTTCTTTTTTAGCTCTCTGGAGTCATTGTGTTTGTCTTCAAAGTTTGTGATTATGGCTGCTCCCAGGGAAAAGGCTGGAGGGTGGGTGAGATTCTTTAAGCTTTGCAGATGCACAGCTGCTTGTCATTGGTGTGCTTGTGGTGGTTGATGCTTTTATTTTGTACTGACCATCAAAACTTAGTTTAGGATGTGTGACCTTCTGCTTGGACAATTAATTTGGAGGTAATGAAACACTGCTGCAGTGCAACACAGATTTCTCAGCTGTGTAAACTTTTAAAATGTGTATAAAACTATGCCACAACTCTACTGCTGCTTCTGTATTGCTGCTTTTATGATATAATAAATTGTGAAATCAAAGCCACTCTTCTAGTGAAATAAATGAATTAGGAATAGGGTTTTTTTTTTTGAGATAGTGACTTGCTGCTACTGCATGTAAAAGTAACATTTTATTAGCTTGCCCTAGGGTGTCTGCTTCAGGCTTTCCAGTGCCAAAAGATGTGGAGATTACCTTTTCCATATGACACTAAAAGGTTACTTGCTGTAATTATCAGAAGATGGAGTTACAGTAAAACACTCTGAATGCTGAGTCAGGGTCTCTTCAATATTTTGCATATCAGAGTTAAAGAATGTAAAACATTTCTCTACACACCTAGGCTTCCTCATGAGACAGGAGTAGTAGTCCACACTGAGTAGTACATAAATTCTGTAAGAGATGTCCTTGTGTTATTTAAGGCACAAATCCATTTTTGGATAATTTCTTATAATGCTGAACAGCTGTGAGACACAATTCTTTATCTGCTCTGGGGAGCTGTTTGGCCTGACCAAGTAATGCAGGATTTGGCTTAGAACTTCTGCCAAATTAGTGTGTAGAATAAAAAAAAAAAAAAGATGTAAAATTCCAAACTCAGCAGACTTACATTTGTAAACCTCAAAGGCAAAATTATTAATGAATGTATTGAATTTTTCTATTGCATCTTGTTTCAGATTTTTGCATGTGAAATTGTTAAATTTAGTTGTTGTTGTTCTAAAAGCTGGGCAACGAGGAAAGGTTCATGTGCTCCAGGTTAGTCACTTCATGTGTTTTTTCCTTTTTTCCTTTTTTCTCAAATAAGAGATTGTGTTATGTTGTGACAGTGAATGTGTTTGGGTTTTGTAAAAATATATATACTAATAGATATTAAATGGTAAAACTTTAAACAAACTCTGAGCAAATAATTCAAAAAATCAACATAAAACCCATGAGCACTCTTCCAGATTCACAAATCCCTTAGTTTAAATTTTAAAAAATCTCCTCTCTTCCAATGTAGGATGACACTGATGTCCTTTTTTTAAACTCACTGTTATCTCAGTGAAGTCTTTCAAAAGACAGACACCATACAGAATCTCACTTCAAGTTTAAAAAAATTAGATTAATTTTTGGGCTGAAAATGTAATCATTTTACTTTCACTAAAACCATTTCTACTAAACCTGGAATGTATTTTCTAAAGCAAAGAATTTGTCTTATTGCTGGGATGGCTCCCACTGTTGGAAATATTATTGTTTATGCACTCCTTAGAAGAGTCTGCAAAACTCATTTTACTGAATGTGAGTTACTGTTATAGATGTAATTGTGAGAAAACCTCAATAATTATATTGTGAGAAAACCTCAATAATTGTATCTCATGTGACTGCAGTTCTCTTTCCCTGGATAATGCCATCTGTGATTGTTCTCTGGCTTCAGGAGGGACTGACTTTGGGGGATATCTCATCACCCTTGTGTCTGAAAGCAAGGAGCTGTAAAATACTGACTCGGGTTTTTCTCAATTCTGGATTTATCTCTAAGTGCCTGCAAAAATAATTCAGATGCAAACTCTGCTTCCCTTGAGAGATGTGGGGGTTTTTGCTGGGTTTTCAAGTGAATATAGAAATTGGCTTATGCAAGTCAGTAAGTCACTGCAAACTGGCATTGTGGTTTTTTCTTAAGATTACAAAAATGCAGTTTTCTGGAAGACAAACTTTTGTTTGCCTAAAAGTTATGGATTGGATATGAGAATCATTTGAAGAAACTCTACATCCTGCTTAGCAGAGCAGCTACTTAAACCCTTTTTGGCATCAAAGTCTGAATTTGTGTTGCTGTAAAGAGGTTTAAATCTTTCAAAGGGGAAAGCAAAATCTCTAAAGAAGAAATATTGATATATCAAAATAACTTCCAAATATTTCTTCAGAAGCTCTATATAGCAGAGCATAAAGAATGTCATTAGCAATGGTATGTAACTGCAAATGGAAATACTTCTGCAGTAGCACAGTAATGGGGAAGTAATAGGAATTAATGTGGGTGAAGAAATAAGATTAGTCCTCCTAGAAAAATAAGGAAAAACAAATGGATCCCTTCAAACCTGTGAAGAGACTATGGGGTGTTTCACCTGGGATGGTACTCCTGGAGGAAAATCTCAAAAGAAGCGTAATTTCAACATAACCTGTGAGCCCTCTGAGTCACATATTTGAGGCCCCCCCATATGCTTATACAGCTCTAAAAATCTCTTTTTATATGCAAGTCTGAGGCCATGAAATAGCTGGATAAAATTTACCTGCTTAGTATAAATAAGTGGCAATGAAGGAGTAACCCAAAAGGAAAATGTACCTCTTAGCTGAATTAAGTTCTGGATCTAAATTTGGAGAATGGCTTACTTCTTTCAATGGAGAAATGAGCATTCAGTGTGAAATTGTCCTGAACTTCAGAGAAATTTGGATATTTCTCTCCTTTTAATCATACAGTTGCAAAATTTTGAGTAATAATATAAGAATATTATAAGAATGTGGAGCTTACTAGAACTATATAAGATATTATCCTTGCCTCTGAAAGTTGACAGTTCAAATTAAACTGACACAACTCATGGATAGATATCTCCAGTTGAGATTTGAGCACAGAAGTGGTTGATGGAGGGGTGTGTGTGTTTGTTGCATTGGGGTTTAATTGGTTTAGTTTTGTTTGTATGTTTTTATGTGTTTGGGTTTTATATAGCTGGGGAAAAAGGAAGGTAGAAAAGATGGTGGGAAAATACTCTGGATGAATCAACTTAGCAGTGATTTGGAATAAGCCCAGCCTTTTCTCTTTGTCTGATTGTGGGTTTTTGTGTTAGTTTGGGGTTTATTGCTGTTGCTGGGGTAGAGGACAAGCTCAGATCCTTTGGGGAAGGAAAGAAAAGGCAGGAGAAGAAGTATCAGCAAAAAGAAGGTTGCTGGATTACCATGAGGAATACTATAGATGCTTAAGAAACCATTAAAACTATAACATCTCAACTTCAGTTTATCAGAGGAATGGACCTCCTTATAAAAAAGGGATGAAAGAAGTGATAATAAGTGATTTCTTGCATTTTTGTTGTTCATCTCTGTCTAGCATTGGTTTTGGTTTAGAATATTTCTACTGTGTGGAGAGATTATTACAAGATGAAGTTTAAATCTTAGGTGGAATATTTTCAGTGCTAACACCAATGGATGACCATTTGCTTTTCTCTCATTCTGTTCAGGGCTGCAGCAGGTTATTAAGGTAATTCTCTATTAAAAGTGTGTAAAATGTCTAAGAATAAGAGTAGTTTATGGGCAATGAAGGCAGATGTAAGACTGACAAAGCTGGAGTCAGAAAGAGCAGGCTGGTAGCTCTCTTCATCTTTTTCCCTATTTTGAGACAGTATTGACTCCAAATCAATTAACCCACAAAGTGGCATGCATTCCCCTAAAACCTGAATTGAGTATCAGCAGTGACGTTGTTACAGTCATGATGAAAAGAATGACAGCTCTGTACAGGCTGCCAAATAAATGAAATCTAGTGAAAAGTAGCAGAACAGTGGTTGAACTATGCTTAAAACTTCAGTTGTCTAGTAGGGAAGCATTCTATTTCTATACATTTCCTACTTCCAAAATTTGACATCTCTGTAACTTTTATTTCCTTATGTATGTTCTTGTGGTTTTTATTGCAAGGGGACCTGTGTAAAAGGAAGACCTGCATTTCTGAATTGATGTTTTCCCTTTTCCTTTGAAATCATTACTATTTTACATATCTTCAAGCGATTAAAAACTTGTTTTAGATAGAAACATAATTACTGAATGACTCAGCTGCCATGACTAAATAGTATCTCTCAATTCAGTGAGTCAGACTCTTCATCCTGCAGAGCAGCAGCTCAGATGATTTCTGAAAGAACATTTGCAAAGGCAATTGTTCAGAATGTAGCTTGAAATGTTTTAGTTAATGTGTGCAGATACTACACAAAGCCTTATACAGACAAGACTTACTGCTTTAATTTTGTACTCATATTCTTGTTTTAAAGAGTACTGAGGAGATTTTATTTTCCCTTTAGTATGATTTTATATTAGAAGCTTTTAGAGCTGAAATGGTGGCAAAAGGCTGAGTTTCTCTTTGCTGCTTTGTAAATATGAAATTTCAGGATTTAAATGGTCAGGTAGTTTTTTTCTCAGGCAATTGAGTTGTCAAATTGACTATCAGCTATTGAAGAGTCTGTTGACAGTCTGATAGATTCTTCAATAGTCCACAGCAATGCTTATGTTTATTTGCAAACACAGTGAAGCTAAAATAATCCTGGAAGCAATTACATTATATTTTTTTATCCAAGGATTTTTTTGCTTAGGTGCTTTAGATTCATTGATTTCTGTTTTATGTTTGCCACTGCTTTTAGTAAAAGGAGATACCTCATATCTGACTTCTCTTGAGCACCAGACTGGACAAGTATTTTATGATGAGTTCTCCAGTCAGCAGGTGAATCCATTAGGTTTTTTTTTTTTGTGTTTTTTTCCCCTCCACATGAATGATTCAACAGAGAGAAAGCACAACTTGCATCCCTTCATCTGATGGGTATCAAGCAGTAGCACTAACTCAGGTTATCAGTGTCTTGTTAACATCTAGAGAGAGATGAGCTCTGTGCTTCCCATTCACAGGAAACAAGCAATAAATTCTTGGTCCTAAAAGCATCCTTTGGAGTAAGGTATGCAAATAGGAAATGAAATAGGGAATAGCATATACAGGTTGCACAAGAGAAACTGGTGGCTGTTACTCACCCTGGCAGCAATCTGGAAATAAACTCTTCAGCTGGTGAGCTCTTGCTGATAAAAGGATGGGCTTGTAATCTTCTGAGATTATGGGTTCGTGCATAGAATTCTATATGTCACAAACTTCTCTAAACAGATCAAAATTCTTAAATGTTCCTAAAAAGTTATTAGGGTGTCTTCAGATGCCCCTGTTTAAAGGCTAGTTTTGCACAAGACATCTAATGAAAACAACTCTCTCCTGTTATTCCTGGAGGTAGAGATTGCCTTAATTAACAAGAACATGCACTCAGTCCCTTCAGCTTTCCATCTTTCATTGAGGACTGGCACTTAAGGAGCAGAATGTCATTTTCAAGCTTCATTTTTGTAAAAGAATGCTCTGCTTTTCTGAGCTTTATGAGACCTCTTTTTCAAATTCTGCGTAAAATACCTGAGGATTGTGAGGCCTTTAGTATAAGCCAGCCAAGTTTAACCCCTTGTGAGAAAGTACAAGGAGTAATTAAACATACAGAAGATGCTAGGGAAGTCATGTTTCTTTTCAGTTTGATTGACACTGTAGGTACTGGGACCTGACTTTGCTCAGTTTCCCATTGAGAGATCATCAGAAAACTCTTATGAAATAAAAAACAGGAGAAGTTTTGCTTCAAGCAGCTCGGAGATGGGTTCTCTCAGACATGAGGACATGAAAAGGAATGGGGGAGGCAGGAAAAGTAGCTTCATCTCTTCCCATCTTCTTCTTCAGTAGTTTCCAAGCAGTGCTTATAGCACTGAGTTACTCATAGGTGCAGCCTGAATTACACTGAAAGTGAATGGGTCCAAGGCTTCAACTTATTCATTTCCCCATTACCTCAAGATATGACTGACCCAGTCCTTAAATTCTAGTGCTGCCACAAGGGTTGTGTTTTTATGTTGGCTATGGCAAGCTCTACTGTCTGTTGCTCTTCTGAATTTGGTGTTTATTCAGTGGAGCAAATGATGCTCCCACTGTCATCAGAGACAGGTGTTTTTAGGTCAGTAATAATAAAAACTGCTCAAGGTAGTGTTAAACTTGAGTTTTTCCTCCTTGTAGCCTGTTCCAGCAGTTCTCTAAACCTACCCAGCAGATTTAAACTGCCAAGCAAGGCTCATGAGAGGCAGGGATTTTCTTTTAGTCAGAGCTTCTAGAAACATGAAGGTTCTCCTGAAGCAATTTTTTTTAGCACATCTATTTGGGGGCTGGGAGACTAGAGAAAATATCCTGGAGTGCCTTTGAGCAGTAGTAAACTACTTAACCCTGAGTCCTCATGCCCTGACTAGAAAGAGTTGGTCTGTCTAGTATGCAGCTCTCCTAACAGAGAGAAAGAAGAGGAAATATATTACAGGAATCACTGTTATTTTACAAGAAGAAAACAGGGAAAAAGTAATTGTGAATACCATATAGCACCTCTAAAATGCTCATTTGTTAGAATCTAGGTATCTCTCTTCTTGGTTTTTTCTGAGCTTAGTTAAGTGTATGTTGGTATTTGCAAAGACAGCCTCACTTCATCTCTTCTCTTTGCAGTGTCACATACTTAAATAAAATCCATTTCAGTCATGATCTATCAGGAATGCCAGTAAGAGATGTGAACTCATCAAACACTGCTGTTTATATGGATCCCATCTGAAGAGTCAGGAGAAAGGGGAAGGACATGGATTCTTGAGAACAAGAACTCTAACTCCTGCTTTTCTGCTAAAAATGAAGCCTTTTAGCCAAAGGTTTTCTGTTTACTGTTTAAGGAGTTAAATTTTCATGCCCTTCTAAACTCTGCATGCAGTCCCTCTGACTTGCTGATATATGTAGTTGTAGCTAGGAATAAAAAAGCTTAAAGATACAAACCTGCAGCAGAAGAAAGCTTTTTAACAACATAAGGCCTGTCCTGATAAGGGGGAAGGTATTTTATAGTTTCTTTACACACAGCCTGAATTAACATTTTTATGGCTGGAGAATTCATAAATTTAAAATTCTTGAATTGGAATATAATTCTTGCTGTAACAGTGCTATAGTGGGTTTTTGGTAATTTGGTTAATTATTAGATAAAATGGTTTTGGTCCAATTTAGTGACTGTAGTTAAAGATGGTAGAAGACAATGTGGAATGAGCTCTGAGAAAAGAGATGCCCAGCCTGTGGGTTAAAGGAGAAAAAAATGAAGGGATATTTTGTGAGGTTTTTTTCTTTATTGTTTCTCAGTTAACTTTATTTTTCTTAACACAAGAGAGAGGATGTGAGAAGTGCAACTAAGAGCAACGGCCTCTGGCCTGGAAAGGCCTTTATATCTCTAGAGCTCCGCATGCTTCAGGAAGGAGCACAGTGCAAGGATTGCTAGGGAGAGCAAGCAAACAAGCAAAACAGCATGAATTAAGTACCAACTCCACAGACCATGCTCATTTTAAAAGAATTGTATCATGTTATCTTACTGTGCTTACCAGCAGTAGCACCTGTTGTCAAAGTAGCAGGGCAGTAGGCCACAATGAGGACATGAACTATATAAAGATGTGGGGCAAAACCACATGGATGAAATAGCTTGTTACAGCCTTTTCCCTCCCTTCCAGAATGTGGCAAGAAGATATTTCTGATCCATCTGTCACAGCAATGTACCTGGGTATTAATTATTGATAACTACGCAGAGGTAGATTGTGGGATTTGCAGGCAATCCTGACATGGGAAGAGATGAGAATCTTGGCTCCGTGTTTCAGAAGGCTGAATTATTATTTTATTATATATATATTATATTAAAAGAAAATTAAATACTAAAACAATAGTAAAGAATAGAAGAAAGGATTTTATCAGAAGTCCAGCAAGGAATAGAAAAGAATGATAATAAAATCTTGTGACTGCTCACAGCCTCCACACAGGTAGCTGTCATTGGTCATCACGTAAAAACAATTTCATGTGCTGGGTAAACAATTCTCCAGATCACATTCCAAAGCAGCAAAACATGGAGAAGCTGAAGCTTCTCAGGAGAAAAGATCCTCAGGACAGGATTTTTCATAAAATATGTCTGTGACAGTAGATGATCACTATTTGCATTCTAAAAGCACAGCTGGGGTCTACCTCTTCTTTCTTAACTTCATGTTTTGGAAGTCTAGCAGGAAAACATGATTAAATATGCATTATAATACCAATCAGAGGTAAGAAAAACTATATTGAAAATACTATGGGAAGAGTTTCTTGTTTTAAAAGTAAAAATTGAACCATGGAGTTGATGAGTTGATGTGCCCCAATAAGCTGTGAAGGTTAGAATGAGAAGACAGTAGTTAGGGGCAAGGAAGAATATGTGCTTACTAATTTGATTGTCAGTGTGACAGGAGTTTGTTCTAGTACCCTGAGGCTAGACTGCATTTTCCAAGACCATCAGCAACTTTTCTCTGACTGCCCTGCAAGGCATTTCTTAACAGATTACTATTCTGCATATTCAACACCAACCAAAAATACTACAATGACACTACTGCTCTTAAATGGAGGGAAATAAACTGCTGATGTACAGCCCTTGGAACATTCTAGAAGACCATTTGCTATCCATAGTGAGAAGCTGCATTTGAAGTTATATGCACTTAAAATCAAGTATAGCAGGGATTCAAATGAGTGAAGGCAACAGTTGAAAATTATATGTAGCTCAACATGAGCATGTTCTCAAATTTGAAAATGTTTTATTAGGATTAGTGGGAGAGTAAAACACTTTGTGGGATGTGGCATATGTCTTTATTGACTTTCAGTTCTGTTAAATTAAGTTGTCAGGATTGTGAAATAAAAGAGTTCCCCTAGGGGTGTGTGTGTGTGTGTAATGTAAGCTCAGCTGGTGATTTGCTCAGTGGTGACCCTCACACTCTGCACAGAGCACTGAGAAGGTCTTTTTGTGGAAGCAGCCTTTATCTCCAGAGGAAAGGAGCTGGATGGACAGAGAGGGTTGGGGAGAAAGGGTTTGCATTTAGGTCAGCATACTCTGGGGTGCAGAGCTGCAGTTCAGGGAAGGACACCAGGATCCCAAGGGGGCTAAGAAAATGCTGCTCCGTAGAAAACCATAATTTTTAAGTGCCCTGAGTTTGAAGGGCACTTAAAAACCTCCTGAGTTTGGAGGATCTCAGCATTTTTGTACTTAAGAAATAGAATTAAAATGAACAAGCAAAACACAGCAAAAGCCTTCAAACAAAACAACAAAAAAAACCCCAACAAAAACACTCCTAAAATGTCACATTAGTTCAAATATGGTTTTGAGTTGTGGCAGCAAACTTTAGGCCAGCTCTAATGCTATCTACATTGAGAATTGAGTTATTCTTTCTTTGCAGGGCCACATGACTGGAATTAGAGTACCTTTTCTTCTACAGTGGTATCTTTTGCCCCAGCAAACTGCAAAGTTTGGCCCAGCTATCAGTGTGATTGATCAAAATGTAGAACTGATTTCTCAGAACCCTTATCTCCTCAGTTTACATGAGAAATTGGTTTAACTAATGGTCCATCAGCACTGCAGAACCAAGGGCACTGACAAGATGCATTTGTGCATGTGCTCAGCATGTCCTGGGAACAATTTGGGAAATCTCAGTTTGTGCAGTGGAGATCACTGTTAGGATTTTGGAGTGATATTACTCATTTGGGACATATCAAGACTACACTGATCAGACTAGCTCTGTTTCACATCATTGAGAATAATTTTGTTTTATATTTTCAAAATGATGACAAGTGTGCTTGGAGGGTCAAAAAGCTGCCCCAGATGTGATGAGAGATGTGAAATTATGATTTCCTCAAAGTGAACGAGAGGAAAATTAAACTGTCAGTGGAACTGAGAGAGTGGAGCTTATATTTTAGAGTGAAACCCCTGACAGATTATATGTTGCCTTTTATATGTGGCCTTTTCTTGTGTTGTGCACAGTAAAGGAAAAGCTATGTTTTAGGATACACAATGGCAGCAATTAATGGGGTTCCTTGGTTCACATCTAAGCATTCAACTTGTTTGCTAGACTCCCTTGCTTCTATCTAATTTATTAATTTCACTTTAAGGTGTGCTTATAAAATGCAGCAGATGGGTTCCCCTCTAGAAAAACATGCAGAAAGCTCAAATAAATTAATAATGTCCTGTTTGTGAATTGTTCAAATGAGCATTATTTTCACCTTGGCCAGGCACATCTACATTTTGTTAGATATAGCTGTCAGCTGGCTTGTTTTGTTGACAGCTCAATGTAAACAAGTGTCCAGATCTCAACTGTTTTTAGTGAATTTTGGTTCAAATCCTCCCTGAGTTGCAAGTCTTTTAGGATCCGTAAAGACCTGCAGTAATGTCTGCCTTGGTTTGCATGGCACAGTATGATTAAGGGGTTTTTTTGTTTGTAATTTTATGTAAAAAATAATGGCAACAAAAGTTACAGGCAGAAGGAAAGCTCACTTTCTGTGGAGCATCTCTAATGAGGAAATGAGGTGCTGAAGTGAATGGTGTACTGACTTACTCTGCTGTAGCACATCGACAATGAATTTCAATTTTCAGAGCTGGAACAACTCCAGCAGTTGAGGCTTGTAGGAGTATAAAAACTGAGCCTTGGTTGAAGATTTTGACAGCCCATCATCCATAGGAGGGAAATGGCAGTCAAACCAATGGCTGTGGGTAGTTTAGATACAGTTTTCTTATGGAGCTGTGGATTTTTATTGTTTAATTTTATGATGCTTAAAAGGGAAATGAAGACAGTAAGAAGGTCATTCAGTAGTAGGAAGTGGAAATGGACTTACCTTGATTTTTCTTGGGCCAACTATCCCAGAAGCTGCACTGAAGTAAAGAGCACAAAATATCTCTAACCTACTTATCCCCTCACACATACAGCTGGGAAAGAAATGGTCTTCCCAAAATTGAAACTTATTTTCTTCCTCTTTCTGTCCTTCTCCCCTCCTAAAAACACTGACAACGCTGGAAGCTTAAAATTCACAGCTGAGATCCACAGTATTTATTTCCAAAATGGAAAGGCTTTTCTGTTAATAATTTCTGTCAGGTACTAAGAGCTGTACAGAGCGCAGCAGCAACAGACAGAAGTAACCACAGTTCATTTTCATCTTTTCTTCCTTATCTCTGAACATGAGCAGAATAACTGAGCAGTTTCTTGTTAAGTTAAAACTGGACTTTTTGTGCTGCTGTTATTCAGAAATGGGCAACCACCATTTTTGGTCCATGGGACAAGGGTATCCACAGCTGCTGCCTCTGACTGGGGAAGGTTTTAGGAAAAGAGAAATTCTTATCAGCCCCTTGCCTCTGAAATATCCTTAACTCCACAGTTTCTCATTTTCCCTAAGGAACATGCAGTATTATAAAATAATTTAAAAATCTCTAGAGCCTTGCAGAGCACCCTGTTTCCTCCTTGTGTGATGCAGAGGGTTTCTCAGTGTCTGCACTTGCACACTCCACACCCTTTCTGTGTTCTTTATATTCTGGTTTTGATTGCAGTATTGATTGCCACCTGATTAAAGCCTCAGTCACACTGTTGGTTAACCCCATCACCTGGGACACACTGAATTAAACAGAAAATCTGCCAGCTGCTTACAGAAGCCTTTTACTGCTCTTCTCAAGAAATGCACCTGAGTATGCAGCTAAATTTATCTGCTTATAGAATGTACTGAATTTGCTTATGCCATTTCCTACATACTCTCAGATGAGGAATATTTTCTCCCAGTGGGTGTGGGGATGTGTTATTTAGTTTAATCTTTATAGAGTGTGGTTGTGCCTTTCTGCAAGAAGAGAGGGACAGTCAGGAAAATTTAACAGTGGGGTAAAATTTACTTTTATCTGCTTCTGAAATTAACATAGAAAATAATCTTTAGTTAATTACCCCAAGTATAACATCACTCTACAAACCTGTCTGAAATTAATTTTATCCAGAGTTTAGTGAAAGATGAAAATAGAGAGGAGGTAGGGATAACTGGCTTGGCTGATCAAAGTACATCAGTTCATAAATAAGGAATGTAAAAGGTTTTGAAGATCTGAGCTTGTAGCTCAAGCCCCTGGGAAGACTGGGCTACCATGACTGGCACATCTCAGATAATAAACTGGCATGGCAAGGGCCCTGTTTGACAACAAATTAAATACTCCAGGTAGTAACCTGGCAGCAGAATTAAGTTTTCTACTTTGGGACTTAATTTTGAAAGATACATTAGCTGTTGTTTTTATCTGCCTATCAACTTTCTGCCAAATATTCAAGCTCTGAGTGTTTTCTCCTTTTCTAATACAGAAAGGCAGATATTGAAGAAAATTGTGTACTGCTTCTGTTATTGTTCATTTTTTGTTCTTTTTAATACAAGAGCAGTGATGCTATGTCAAACTCTTAAGTCTATTGGGCAGCTATTAATATTTTTTGCTTTTCTCCCTGCAGCTAAGAAGCAATCCCCATACACTTTTGTCTTACCTCTTTCTTAAGCCACATCCTGTGTTAAAATTCCATCCTTGTCACCAGAATATGTTCATAGGTTTTTCCAATTGTCACTGAGCATGTAAATTCAGAACAGGGGGGTTTTATTTAGGTTGAGGTTTTGGCTTTTGCTGGGGCTTTTCTTTGGTCTGTTTTTGTTTTCTTGGTGCTGTTGGCTTGTGTTTTGTTCTTCCAAATAAAACACGAGCAGTGTTATTGGAGACTCCACGCCTGGGAACAAAATGTTTGCTCTTTCCAAGTACGGGAAGAGTGCTAAAATATGAAGATACTGAATAGAGGAAATAAGAGATTTAAAATAATTCTTGTTCAGCTAGTGCATTTCAAGGAGTTCAGGAGGTGAGAGGGAAGGGTGAAGAAGAGGGTTACATCCATCAGCATTTTAGCAAATTGTAATTGAGTGACCTAAATCGGTCACTTATTTATTTAAAGCTGCAGCTCAAATTTTCAGTAATTGCTGATGACTTCAGATTTTCTTTTGAAAGTTTGGTCACTTTGATTTCCATGTTTGGGGTCAGTCATAAATGCCTCAGTTTTATGGAAAGTTTGAGAATGAAGGAACTTTTAAAAGGTGGTCTGTGACAGCCTGGTGCAGACTGCCTTGAGTTTTTCTCAAATCCAGGACAGTTTTCAGTATTGATGGTGGTGTAGACAGTTACTAGTATTTTTCTTATTTTTGTAGTTCTTAAAATGAAGTTTCAGAGCCTTAACTTCATTTACATCAGCAAAAAAATACCTCAATTTGTGCTTAATCTGTCTGACTTTTGGAGCTGTTAGAAATGATGATAACCCCACTCAGACGCACTCTGGAAATATCAATTAGTGCTTGCTCAAATGGCACAGGTTTCTTCAGAACCCTTCAAAAGTCAGCACTAATTTAGAGCATAGCATCATCCTGAAAAATAACTTTCGATTAAGATGACTTTTCTTCTAATTTCTGCATGGAATTCCAAAGTTCAAACTATTCTTTTCTCATTTCTTAAAGACTATGCATGACTGATTTCAGCTATAGGATTTTGCAGCTCAGCAGAAAGAACAGTTGAATTGCTTTCAGTTGAAGATCAAAAAAATCTGCTTCAAAGATTATGAGGATCTTCCTTTATATTTTAGTATTCTGCAGCAAGTCCTTTCCTTCTGCATTCAGCACTGGAGATATTTGAGTGCTGTGGCACTGCTCTTATCTGTGTGTGTGCTTTTTAGAATCTTTATTGATTTCAGTATGAAATATTTCTGCTTTTTAGGGTTTAGGAGGAAGTATGACTGTTTATACACTGACAAATGTAAACATTAACAATACAGGCTGGCCTGTAGCACATAGAGGATCTTGATCATTAATTGACAAGGAAAACCATTAATCAACAGAATTCCTTAAATACCATTTTGAAGCTTTGCTTAGGGATTAGGTAGCCACTGGTATGAGATCAGGGTCTGAGAATAGTGGATTCTCATAAAGCGCTAAGAATAAAAGAGGATGCATCAAACCTAAGTTCTGTATTTTAAATTATTCATGGACATTCAGGGAATGAATTAGATTGGAAATCCATCAAGAAAACTGGATTGTATGTGCCTTTCCCTTTTTTCCCTTTCCCCTTTTTTCCTTCCCCTTTTTTCCTTCCCTTTTTTTCTTTCCCTTTCCCTTTCCCTTTCCCTTTCCCTTTCCCTTTCCCTTTCCCTTTCCCTTCCCTCCCCTTTTTTTTTCTTTTTTTTTCAGTGGGTTGATTTTGGGTGTTTTTTGAGTACTTGTCAAGCTGCTCCTTGCTAAGTATATTGGTTATTAAGTCATAGAGGAAAGGAAAATCTTCCAGTGGAAGGCACCACAGGACCACAGAGGTAGATCCTCAAATAGAATGCTGCAGGACAGGGTTATAATCATCATTATTCCAGGGTGCTTTGCTGAGGGCCTGGTACTCAGAGCAGTACACAGAGTAAAATAAATCCTATTTTTTTTGGTTTTTTTTGCACTGGGGGCTGCAAACTTTATCTCCACTTCCTTGTAAGTGCCTCTCTCTCCTGCCTTTCATAAGCTGTCAAAAAGAAAATGAAACTCCTGGCCTGAAGAAAGAGAAAGGCAGAGGGAAAGCCAAGTGTTTGCTCTGCATATCAGATTGTGCCTCATCACAGGTGGGCTCAGAGCTGGCTGCAGCCCCCAGACCCCAAATTGCCAAAGCTGAGCTGGGATCTGGAGTTCTGCCCAAGGAGGCAGGAGATTCTCAGGACCTGCATTTCAAAAGTCATGGCCCTTGAAGAGTTTCCATTACTGATATTAAATTGTCTCTTGGGTGCAATATAATGAATTTCCCTTTGATGCCTTTCCAGTGTATTTATTTGTTTAACTGCGGTGCTCCTTGGATGGAGAAATCTTTTCCCACAGGGTTGTTGGATTTTTGGGGTTTTTTCTTCTGTCCCTTATTTCCTTCTTTTTACAAATGCACAGTTCACTCACATACTTTAGGCTTTACTTATAAAAAATCATTTTTATATTCTTTTATTGCAACTGTAGCTTTCTTATAAACTACAGGGGCATTTTTTTGAATAAAGGGTGAAAACATGCCTCAGGAAGACAAGGGAAGAAAGCTGGTACCTTCATTTAGCCTGGTAGGGAGGGTGGCTGTTTTCCAGTGCATGTTTTCTTTCTTTTCTGCACTGCTGTCAGCCTCCCTTTTGAGCCTTTCTCACCTCAGATCAGTAAAGTTGTATTTACATCTCCTTAAATAGCACAGGTAATTAAACCCCTACATTTCTAGCCTGCCCTGTTCAGATCCTATTAATCTAGGGAATGGGTTGCATAGGAAATATGTAATAAAATTTCAATGGTTACAAAAGGAGGTGGGGACACTATTTATTTAAAAAGTAAATTGGAGGAGAATAGGCTATTTGTTTTGTTCTGTGTCTCAGATGAAAATAATTGGCTCATTAATCACAATATCAGCTTGGTCATTTTAGGAAAGTCAGGCTAAAGAATGAATAGAAACAAAGCACAAGATTTTAAAATTTAAAAACAAACATTAAGAATGCCAGTGAAAGAAAATTCAGTAAATGAACCCTTGACATCTTGTTGCTTTTATATAAATAAACATTTAGAATTGAATGCATTTCATGTGTCTTTCCTCTCCCAGTTCTTTTAGAATTACACACTAGAAACATATATGTATTTATATATACACACATACATATTCACACAGTAGCATGAAAGTTGAGGTTGATTTATTTCCTTCAGATTTTTCTGGATAAGAGTTCTTTTGGCTTTGCTAGCTTTCCACAAATCCAGCATTACTTTCCCAAACTACCCTCTGCTATCTTTGAATGCAAGTAGTTACTGCCAAAGCAGGGAGAAGGCCAAGCAGAAACCCTGGGATCCTCCCATTCTGTAAGGTCCCTTGATGTTTCAGGTGTCAAAATTCCCTGAGGCAAGAAGAATTTTATTTTTGTCTCAGCTTTGAAATAGCAAATTTTCATTTTGCTGTCTGTTATTTATTTATTTCTTACTAAATAACAAATATCAAATACTTGGGGGGATCTCATCTAAATACATCTAGCTCTAGAAGCTAGAGAAGTTATATACCAATGAATAGTTTTTCACATAATGTTTAAAAATAATTTTTCCTGATTTGGAAGGCATTTGGCTGGGTGTGGCAGTGTATTAATTTAGATATTCTGGAAACAGTTATTCCATACCACAACCAAATATTACCTTGATGTGCAGACAAAAAAGATGCTTCTCCTAAATTACCATGTGCAATCATCTGTCATAAGAACAAATACACATGATTAAAACCCTACAAGTTTGACATTCATTGGATTATGACTATTTCTGAAAAGTTCTGGCATCACTCAGTTAAATAATCATTTGATTCTTCTTAAGCTGTGAGTGAAGTCCCAGCTCTCAGATTTTTATCTGCATAAAAGATTATTAGCTAAAGTTTTAAGACTTGGTGATTCTTAGACCCCCATGGATGAAGGCTTAAATACATTGTGTAACTTCTAGTGAGATGCACAAGAGTATGGGCTTAAGTAAGACCTGTGCATACTGATGAATTCACAATGTTTTACTTGATTGGGAATGAGCACTAAATTGGCTATTTTTTGATAGAGATTCCCTGAAATAAAGTCCAGAGAATTCAAAGGCGAAGGGAGCAGTTGTGTTCTGTTTATGGAGCAGCAGTGCCTGTACTCTGCTCTAAAACACTGTTCCTTAAGATTCCTCTAGCAAAATCTAAATTAAATTTGAGGCTATCCTATTTGATATCTTCTTATTGAATTCATAGGGGGAAAAAAGTGACTAAAAAGCAATTCATGAGATAGTGTTGCTTTTCATGAATCCCTTCAAATTAGTTTATTACACTATACCTGCTATTCTATTCTAGTCATAGATTATAGTGGCCAACTGGTGCCACATTTATGCTGCCCGAGGAGCTAAGGTGATATAATACAGTAGAAGACAGATGTGAAATGCTCCTGTGATTATTCCAGTGGTTTGATTTATCATTAGTCCAACTGCAGAGTTTTGGACATGTTAAAAAGCAAGTGGAAAATGATGCTGATGGATGGAAGGCCCGTTTCTGTATGAGGGGCACAGAACATCAGGATGACAATCAGGATTTTTGTATGCTGAGGCTTCAGAGAGCTTCACAGGTGAGCCATTTTTTTTCCAAAGGCTAAAAGGCAAATTTTAGTGTCTGATTCATAGGCGAATTGAAAGAGAATTTTGTCATTAGATGAAGATAAGACATATGGGAATTTTGCAAACAATAGTGATCATGATGGAATTCCTGGGTGATATGGAAGAGAAGCTATAGTAACTGTGATGAAGAGCTCTGCTAAATGGCAAGAAAATATGTTCACACTTGACACTTTTCCTCAGGGAGGAAGGGAAATGCCAGAAGTAGGGCATGTGGCATGAATTACCCCCTACAAGCGTACAAACTGAGTTTCTTTTTCTGGAAAAGGTCAAGAACTGGGTTGATCCACTGTCAGATGTAGGAAGCAGCTCCAGCAAGGAGCTGACTTCTCTGTTGTGTCCCTTTCGTTTTCTCTTCCAGTGGATTTATTGTTTTTTACATCTGGAAGGACTTTAATACCTTTGCCTTACTCCTCTCTTCCTTTCATTTTTCTTCTCATGTTTTTCACTTTCTTATGATCTCTTCTCTCACACATATCCCAAACACACCTGGTGAGGGATGTGCATGTCTTAAAGTTTGTCTGCTCCTGCCTTATGGCATCTTTTAGTCAAGGCTCTTTCCTCACTAACCTTGTTGACTCTTTCCTCACTAACCTTGCTTGAAATAAAACTCACACTAGACCCAGTTTTGTCTCCAAAACCTTTACTCAGAAACAAATCCAAACCAAAAAGCAGCCAGGAGATGGGAGCCAGGAGATCAGGGCAATTTACCCTTCACTTGAGAAAGGTAAATGAGAACCCTGTTTTTGAAATTATTTAGTACCTCTTTTCTCTCATCAGGTAATGTCCTACCATCAAGGAAGATTTGTTTTTTTTTAATGTAAGTGTGAATTTCACTGACAGTGAAATCTTCCAAGCTTGATGACTGCTCTGGAAGTCATTGCAGAGGATTTTCAACCTTATGGAGAGGAGGAATGTGCAGCCTCCTCAAGTAAAACACGTGTGGAATCAACATAAATTCTGCTCAAGCTGAGCCCGTAAGAGGATTTTCCAGTTCAGCTATGACAAGGCTGGCAAAATTGGGTCAGGCCAAAACTTATATCATATTGTTAATTCTTCATGGGGTTTTTTGGGTTTTTTAATGCTTCCATCCCTTACTCCATTACTTAGAAAAGTGAGTTCTGTTCTTCAAATTAGAACCTAAATAAGAATAAAATTTTGCATAGTAGAAAAAATAATGTTTTTGTTTTCTCTTCCTTTCTTTTTTTTCTTTTCTTCTCTTTTTTAAAAACAACTTATAGGTCTGGAAATTTGAGATATTCAGAGCACATGGATGAAGGACAGGGAGTTTTGACAATTCTTTTTGCAGGTCCCCTATCAGCACATTGTGTTTGACAAATGACTCCAGAATGGGAGAGCATGCTTTTATCCTTAGGTTTAGCACTGCACTGTAAATCTAAACTGAAGAACTCTGGTTTTGAAAATGAGCTCTTAGACATGTAAATAATAAATTGTTGGAATTTACTTTAAAACCTTCCCTATCACATTCCCATTGTCTGGATGGAACACAAGCCAGTTAAAAGATTGAAAAAACATATGTCACATATGTAATGTATGTCATATATAAATATATATATATATATATATATATATATAGTGAGAACAAGCTCACTACAGTTAAGACTTTGGGGGAATTTTCAATTCTTTATTAATAATGGCTATGACTTCTGCTGAAGGAAATCCTGTGTGATGACAGGAAGTTTCATATTAACCAACCAGTCTCTCCTTTCTGATTTTCATTCAGGAAGACTGTGGAGGACAAGACTCTATTGAGCAGGAGAAGATTATGTGCATAAATCATTCAAACATCTGGAAATTTTAAGATCAAATCATTCCAGCAATTGTTTAGCCAGTTTCCATGTAAACAATATATTAGTGCATTTTGCCATGGAAAGGAGAGGAAGTTATTAGAAAAATACTTCATTTTTTAATATTAATTCTAAATTGTGTTTATACTTAATTGTTTTATGTTAACTCTGAATTGCATTTGTCTCTTCTGCTGGTTAATTAATCAATGTTGAGTCCTCAAGTCCAATTTCCAGGTTGTTTTTCTGAGCTTCCAATTGGACAAATGAAATCTGGTCTTTCTTTGGTGACATTCATGGGAATACACAGTTGATTCTGATTGTCACCCAATTTCTCAGGCACAAAAGAGATTTTTGTGTTTGTACTGAAAATTTTGGTGACAACAAGTAACTTATCTACATCAGTGTGTGTCATGCTGCCAACAATTTCCCTAACACAAGGCAACTAAGAATATTTTCTCTCCAAGCCAAATTGCTATTGGTTTTTAATGAGGTTTGCTTTTCATTTAGTAGGCATTTGTGCTGATTAGGTTTGCATTGTTCCACTTTTTATGATTTCTCTTGTTAGTAAAATTACCAAAATAGTACATATTAACATGAAAGCTATTTCTGAGGAGGAATTTTCATTCTTTCATGTGACAGAGCTGTACTGCTGTCAATGCATCTCAAAGGGAAAAGAAATTAGATTATTTCCCTCCATAAAAGTCATGGCTTTTAAAGAACTATTAATGCAGATGAGTTCATCAAGCATTTATCATGCCCAAATAATTCCTTTCTGAAACTTCACTTAGATAATAAAAAAAGAAAGAAAACCAGTCACTGGTATTTGTGTTTAAAAAGCAGATAAAAGTGCTGCTGGAGATTGTACTTCAAGTGCAAAGCTGTAAATGGAGAAAGCATCTTTGAAGAATGATGCTCTGTACTTCAAACAGAAGTATTTTATGAGCTGATTGCAATGTAAAGCCCAGAACTGGTACTTACTGTTTGTCCCATACCTCTGTTTGCTCAGCTAGAACCCTTGGCAGGCCATTTCAGTGAACTGGAGTAAAACACAATGTTCATTAACACACTCTTTGTGTAAAACAGACTATTTCCACATATTTCAGGGGTCTCACTGGTACAAAAAAAAGGAGAACAGATTTTAAGATGTGTTTTCCTTTAGATGAGAGTGATACAAAGCACAACTGCTGTAAAACAGGATTTGTCCTCTTACCCTTCTGGCATGGGTTTTAGATTACATCAAAAGCATAGCTGCTCGTTGGCAGTAAAAGGGCCATGGTAAAATGGGCAGGTAAAAAAAACTTCAGTGTGCTGAGAAATCTAATTTGGGACACCTGGATAAGTCTTGAGAAGCTTTATCCATGCCTCATCCAAATATGACAGCTGGTTCCTGCAGTACCAGATTTTCCTAAAAAGTTTTCAACATGTAGTTTGAGTTCTATGTTCCTGATCCACATTTGAACAGCAGGTTTTTAAGGGAGGTAACTGTAAAATCTTTATTTACATGAGTATTCTCTACCTGGAATTAATAAAGTCATTAAAGTCAACCTGTGACCAAATTTTTCGACTCAGCCATTTCCTCAAAATGTGTAAATCTCTGTGTACTGTGGCACAGCTGGTGTATCCAGCAGGCATTTTAAGACTGGTAAATTTCTAGGGTTTAAATGCTCCATTTTTGAACCTTTGTTCTACCTAATTTTTTTTTCCACCTCACTTGAAACATGAAATCAAGGGGCTGTGGTAAAGGTCTGACTACAAATTAAAAACTCCTTCTAATGTAACAATAAATCCTGTTTGCTTTCAAGAAGTTTGTTTGCATGTGTGATATGGTGACGAAGTGAAGGGAGACGACCATCCGATGAGCATCGAACTCCGATTTATTGATTCATTGTGCACATTTTTATAACCGTGTTAATTAAGTTCATGCATATTACAAAACCTGAGCTCATCATTGGGTACAGATTACATACGAATCCCTCCTTGTTTTCTTTAATTAAAACTTATTTTTCTCATTCTGTTATTGACTTGTTATTCACTGTTCTCAAGGCCTCCATGTTTTTCATCTTTCTTTCCCATACCTATTCAAGGACAAAATATTTACTGTTGTTAAAAACCAGGCCTGAGAACCTTGCTGTCTACAGCTATCTATTACTTTTCAGTTAGCTGTGTATTTTCATGGCCTCTCTTCCTTCAAGCCATGTCTGAGCAAAATTCTCCAACAATATGGCCTTTTATTTTGGAAAAAGGCTGTGATTTGTCAGACACAGCAAGGTTTATGGTATCCAGAGTCATATGCATTGCCTGTATAACACACAGTTCAGAGAATATGAGAGGTATGGTTCAGAGAATTCAGGTTTGTCTTTGGCCCCTTTCAGCCAGGGAGTTTGATGACTAGTATAACCTCTCTCACTAGCTGATAGACAGGAGGTAAGCTTCAAGTAAAACTTGCTTTCCATTTTCAAGCCTGGGTTTGTCTAAATAATAAATTCAGAGTGATAGTTTCATTGTCTTTTCATTCTGTTCTGTCTCCCCTCATCCTTGCAGCTACCTCTCCTAAGTAAGGCAAGAGCTGTCTAATGCTAAATTATTCACTATACAAAAGTTGGGAGGGGAAAGTTGCTTTTCCACCTTGGTTTCCTGGACCTGGCATTCTTGTTGGACAATCCTGGGAAGTGGGCACGGTCCAACAACACCACTGAGCTGGCTGAGTGAGCTTCTGTCCTGGCACCACCTCTGGATCCCTGCTAGGGAGCTCCAGGGAGATGTTTATGGACACTTTGGGCTAGAACAAGGCAATTCCCACCTGTCACATCTGTAAGTCACACATGCTGTTCTCCTGGAGGTCTGCAATGCTTTACAGGTTTGTTTTGCTGATGCTTATCCTAGTTAAGGTTGCACTGAGTTGCAAAACTTGAGTTCTTCTGGGGCAGGAAAAAGCATTTGGCTTATCTTCTGGGCCCAGGGAGCTGTGAAAAGCTGCAGTGCAGAGATCAATAATTATGAATGAGAATCCCATTTCCCTCAACAGTGGAGGGAAGCAGGAGTAAATTATTTCTTTGCAAGAAGTTCCTTGTAGATCCAGACAGGCCCTATCAGGTTTGAATGGACTGAGTCAGACTGACAAGTGCTGATAAGAATGATTCTTTGAAGACTTCAGATTTCTCAGATAGAGAGGAATGGGTATTTCCACACATAAAAAGAACACTTTGAAGAAGGCAGTATCAGTGGTAACTGGAAGATCACACTATTTGGGAGATGGTAAACAGAGCAGAAGGCAGAATTCATTCTGCAGCTAGATTGTCACCATCCTATAACAATGAATAAAAAAGGTCAGGCACTGCACATTCACTGTCAGTTTGTCTGTCCTTGCCTCATTTATGTTCCTCTGCAGTTACTAGCCAGAACAGAGCACAAGAACTGCAGCTTGCACTGATGTATGGAGTTTGTTCATGGATTATGGATCTACTAATGATTCTAGTAATAGAAACTATTCCTCAGTTCAATTGGTAAATTTGCCTCCAGGTTAATTTTGTTCCAAAACGTGGTGATCAGTCATCCACCAACCCTGTGGGGATTGTAATGGATTAATTTCCAAAACCATGAGAGAGATCTTTTAAATCTCTCTTTTAAGATGTGGGAGCTGGGGGTAAGATAAGCCCAGTACCATGCTGGAGGTCACATCAGTTTTGGGTAGAAACTGTGGCCATGCATTTGCTCCTGTCCCTGGCATTAGATGTACCACCAGTGTAGTTTGGAGAGGTTATGGTGGGGTATGAACAATACAATAATTTTGGCAGAAGTCTCTTAATGTTCCCTATGGTAGACCAGGCTGGAAAATGACTGAATTTTGTGTTTATTTCTCCATATTCTCCCATCCATCTTCTAATGGTATCACTTTTGATCCCAGAGGGCTTGGCAAACCTTTCCAAAAGGAAAGAAAAAGGCCATTTGCTGACAGTATAATTTGAACGTGGAATTCTTATCTTGTAGCTGTTTCATGGCTGTGCAGAACAGCATAACAAATGAGTATGTGTGGGACTTATAAACTCTGCTTTTCTGGCTTCCTGGGGCAGGCAACAACAGAAAACACGAAGAAAGAATATTGAAACCCATTTTAGCTTTGTATTTTTTAATTATTAGTGCTGGGATTCAACATAATCCTTATGGGAATTAAACTGCATGAAACTAGTTTTTACAACAGAGTTCAGATTATGTACCCCAGTCACTGTTTATTGTCTCACCCTAGGGGAAAAAATCCATCAGAAAAAAAATCAATGCCTTTGTACTAATTCTCATTGGACTCCTATTGATATTGTATGATTTAGGAATCTGCAGTTGCATATTTTTATGTCAGCAGACATTTGTATTGTGCCATGCTGCATTTATGTATCAGAACACACTGCTGCTCAATTGTGCCTGCATTTTTTATTATTCAGGATAACAACAAGCAATTGCTTTCAAGACACAGTAAAGCACAACATTTAAGCTTGTATATGAGTAGGTTTTCAAATTCAGTCTGCTTCTTTTTTCACAGTGACTTACTAGGGATCTGAACCTTTGGGAAAATGAGGGATGAGTGGACCATGTCACTGTGGTTATGCTCTTGATTTATTTTTTGTGGTTTGGGGTTTTTTTTGGGTTTTTTTTCCTTCAGTCCTATCAAGTCTTTGCATGTTAGTAATTGTGTATAGGCAAAAAATTTAGTCAGATATTTCATTTTATTTGGGCAGCACAAAGTTATCTCTTAGAAAGTTCTCTCCTAGCACTTAGAACTGTACAAGGTGGTATAAATTAGATTTTGAACTACATTTACTTGTTACTTACTTTCTTTTGAACATTGAAAAGTCTTGTTTATAATGTTTCCTTTAGACTGGAGAGCCATCCTCTCCCTCAGAACCTTGTTCTTGTCTCATAGGACACCATCAGCTCTCACAGATTTCTGTGCCCAATCTCTCACCTCGAGCTCCTGCCTCAATTGCTCTTTGGGACAAGCAGCTCATGTATTCCTGTGGTTGCTCCATGCTTTACTCACTGCCAGCTCCTTTCCATTTTCTTTACATTTTTTCCCATCAATTTTGTGCATTCTTGACCAGTATTCTTCACATTGCTGTTCTATTTTTCAGCTGATTATTGAGCTTGGTGCAAATGCAAATAAATCAGCTGGGGCCAGAAGCCCAGAATTGGGGCAGTCTTGGGGCAAGTCTGGAATTTTTAATCATACAGGAACCTGAATGCAGGCCTTAACCAGAGGGAAAAAGGAATCTTTTATTTTAAGAACCAGTGGCATCTTGTCAGTTTTTCATCTTTAAAAAAAACCTCATCCCACAAAACAAATAATAAACAACAACAAAAGCAGACTGGAACTAAAGAATTTTCTGCCTCTGCTTTTCAGCTTATTATTCTCCTGTCTTTCTCCTGTATCCCTAGAAACCAGAGAACTTTAATCTAAGCTCTCTTTCACTTCATCCTCTGGCCTGTCACCCCATTGCAGCAGACACAAATAACCTTTTCTTCCAAAGGCCTACTCTGAGAAAAATAATTTCCTTTTGATCATGCCAGTACCTGAACTGTTCATCCTGGTTTAATGCTGGTGGTGTCTTTGTATTCCAGCTTGGCTTCCTCAGGATAAAGATTTGTTAATGCACAAGTGCCCCTAGATTCTGTCAGGCTGGTGCTGCCAGCTTTATCTCTGCTGCTCCTCCCCACATTCAGCAGAACTACTCCTGTTTTCTTGGCAGGCTGCTACAATTATAATTTGCTTTCTTTTTGAACCTGGAACATCTTCCTAAAGGTTCTTTTTTTTTGTTTTGTTTTTTTTTTTTTTTTTTTTTTTTTTTTTTTTTTTTTTTTTTTTTTTTTTTTTTTTTTTTTTTTTTTTTTTTTTTTTTTTTTTTTTTTTTTGTTACCATCTTGGCTGGATATACTCTTCTGTTTTTATTTCATTTCCCAGGTGCTAAAAGTTATTTTGAAGTGTAAGTGCAGGGATGATTTTTGCCTGTGCATGTGGTTGCCTGCCTGCATGCAGGGAACTCCTGGGACCAGAGAATTCATTATTTGTGCCTGTGCAATTCCTTCCCTCTGCTTTTATGTGTGTGGCAAATTGTGAATTCCTCAGAGCAGGGACGATGGCTCCTGATGTACTTGGAGGAGAGTGGGTGTTGTGTGAATGGTATTGCAATAATATTTATTAGAAGTGTTTCTCCTTGGACTGAATGCCCTGAGAGGACAAAATTCAGTGAATAACACACTGTTGTCCCTTCTGGAAATTACCAGAACTCTCCAGATCAGTGTTTCACACCAAAATCCCACTTTCCCTGCAGGGCTCCTCTGACAACTCCACACAGTGCCAGGAAGGCAGGGGATGAACTTGAGCTGTCTGCAGTGCAAATCCAGCTTTCATGCACTCCTTATATAATGTAAAAGCTTTTATCTGCTGGGTTAGGTCTAGGAGAGAAAAATGGAAAACAGCAACATTAAAAAATATCCCCCCAAATGTACAGGTATGCGGCTTTGTTTTCTCTGTTCTTTCACTCTTAGGCCTGGCCCACCCCCGTCTCCCCCCAGAAAAACAAAAATTAAAAACTCTTTAGGGTGCATATTTCCATGTTCTTCAGGAGTAACTGGCCAAATTTTAGTGCTAAACTCCTGCCTGGTTCTAATTGCCATTAACAGCAAAGTATATCACCAATCTGTGCTGCTTCACTTTTTCCCAGGGCAATAGATTTGGATTAATTTCTCTGCTGCCTATCCTAGCAAAGTATAATTTTATTAATTAAGTATTAATTAATTATTAAGTATTAATTAATTAGTTTCTAGCTGCCTAATACAGTATGCATGTATTTTAGTAGTCAGATGGATTACCTTGGTGATTTTTTTCCTTAAAATCCTGTTTCACTGCTTGTGGATGCAACTCAGCACCTGTATGTTTGGAGAGAGTATTAAAATAGTAGGGGATTCATGGTGATTTAAAATGAACATTCACTTCAAAAATCTCATTTCTTATACTTATTAAAGTTGCAGGTCATATGATGGCTTTTGAAGATGTTTCTGCCTGTGTTTCTTCTTACATGGAAAGGATGCAGGATGCTTTCTATTTCAAATATCAGTTTTATTAATTAATTATTATATCCTTTGATATACTTAAGTTATTTGACAGGGAACTGGATGTGTGCTGAGGATGTGATCCACATTTGCCTTAGAATGATACTGATTAATTCTGTGATATTCTTCACAGTTTTATTTTTAGGTGGCAACTGCCCACTGTATGGTAAAGAAACTGGAAAGTCAGAAATTTTAGCACTATTGTTTCAAAATGTTCAGCTAGAAATCCAAGCCAAACATCTAACTGGAATGAGAGGGGAAAATAACCTATTATATGCTCACTGCAATAAATTAGAAACACTGTGATAAAGTACACTGAAGAGAGGAAAAAAACCCTTGCCAGACTCCTTCAAAAAGGTGTTGTTTAGGAAAATCCCTCCCCTGAAAGTTGGGAAAAGGAAAAATGGGCTTTTATTCCTGGGGAAAGAGGGTTGTTTAATGGAACTGCCACTTCAGAGGGAGTGGTGTTAGTGGCTGACAAAAGGGAAAATGGGCACACCTTCCCATCCTGCTGGTTTTGAGTAGTGACTGAACTTACACGAGGGTTCAGAGAACATAACCAGCCACATCTTCAGGAATTACATCCCATACTTCTGTACCTAATGATTTTTCGTGAAGCTGAAGCTTAACAAAGGAGCCAGGTGCAGCAGAAGAGCATGTGCTAAGCAGAACCTGGATCATGGCAGGATTCAGTGTTTAATCCACGAATGACTGAAATGAAACACTTCAGATCCTTTGAAATAGTCCAAATTTTTATTTTCCTAGTGCACTATCGTGGCTTTTACTGAGTTTTTCATTACAATTTCCCTGAAACTCCTTGTGGGCTAACAATTTCAACATGGCAACACTTGGAAGTGTCAGAAGTTTGTTTCACTAAAGCCTGCAAAGAAATGTTGGCCAGTAGAAAAGTGTTTCTAAAAAGTAAAGGAGCTTGAGCACCTGTCAGGGTCTGAGAAGATATTCAAAACAATGAGTTTGAAATATAAATAAATAAATAAATAAATAAATACATATATATATATATATAT
>JAHXMQ010012340.1:20402056-20418078 GCA_020466415.1 Ammodramus savannarum pratensis
CTCTCCTCTCCTCTCCTCTCCTCTCCTCTCCTCTTCTCTTCTGCTGTTACCGACCACTACAATTTATCTTTAAGACAAACATGGGCTCAAACTACCTGTGAAGTGCAGGTGATGTTTTCTACAGACAAGTTGATGCTATCTCTGTTTCAGTAATTTTGTAGAAAAAAAAATTTTGGGCTTTATATGGGCAGGAAGTTGGAGAAGCATATACCAGAACCTAGGGTGTTAATTAGAATTGTTATTATTCTGAGGGGTAAAAGGCAGATCTAAAATGCATCCACATGTTGTTTCACAGGAAACTGTTGGCAGTATCATTCATGCCAGAGGAATTTCTGCTCAGTTTTTAAAAAGGAAGAGTAATACAGGTGCTGTTTCTGGGTAAAACACAAGGCACAGCAAAATCTGCTGGAAAACTCAATTTTCCTGTATCTCTGACTCATGTAATAATCTTTAACAATCTGTTGATTCCACTGTGCCCTTAACACTGCAAGGCATTATGCTGGGGTAAAAGAACAGCATGGATCCATAGGCCACGATGGAATTAATAATCAAGAAGCAGGTTTTTAATACCACATTCCTCCTGGAAAATGTGTCACAGCAAACTGCCCCACGGAAATTGATATACAAGAGAAAATTATGGCTCTCCAGCTAATTTGACTCAGGTAATATTCATCTTTCATGAATGTTTTCCATAAAGTAAATGACCACTTCTGCAGACAATCTAAAGTCAAAGTGAACAGACAGGCTTCTGAAACTACCCCAATAAAACTTGACTTGTGGGAGCTTAGATATGATACACAGTATTCTTTTCAGATCTTTCCAGGTGATGAAATCTCCATGTGATTCAATCTCTCCTAGGAAAATTCAGTCAAGGATTTAATATCTGAAAGCTTTACTCTCAAGAAGAATTATTTAAATTTGCCATCCTTGACAGGAGTTAGGATTGTGAGACCAAGCAAAGGAAGTCATGCTACAAAACAACAAAATGATTTAAATATGAACTGGTTCAAGCCTGAACTGACACTTTGAATGCTTCTGTCTCTCTGCTAAAAAAAATTTGGTGTAAGAGAGGAGTTTTTCTTTAACTTTGTTCATTGCTAAAGACACAGAAATCTAACATTTAAGTGCCTAGGCACAATGCACACAGGTTAGAAAAATGGAGGTGGTACACGTTGCATTCAGCTGCAGGCAGAAGGATTGGTATCTCACACATACCCAATGTGCCTTCCAAGATATTCAGTTGAACTTTGGACTCTGATTTCTAAGAATAGGAAAGTAAGGCAGATTAGGAAAGTGATGCCTGCCAGAAATGTAAAGCTGTCTTTGATACAGGTTTGATGGTTTTGTGGTATTTTTTTCCCTCCTGCCATGCATGCCCAGGTAAAAACTGTTCAGTAGCAAAGCATGTGAGGAACACTAAAAGTCAAGGTAATTCACTTCTTTAGTGTGATGATCTTTCTTCATCTCTTAATAAAAGAAGCTCTCTCTGAATGGCTGCCAGATCTGATGAGATGTGGTCAGCAAAAATGCCTAAAGCACGAGACATCTTTTGGAAAGTGCTGTCTATACACAACTTTTAATTCTTGTCCTTGCACTGCTGGTGTTGTACTTTTCCTACTGTTTAGAAAGGTCTCAGCATCCAATGTTGGTAGCAAGACCCTTTTTGTGCAACAGGATGCTTTTTGTGGTTGTCAGTGCTTATTCAAGGTGACCTGTCCACAAGTTTGGGACATATTTTTAGAATCTCCTCTTTAATTGTGAGCATTTCCAGAGCATTTAACTCAAGTGATACTTGTTTTAACAGCTGAACAATGTCTATGAGAATACAGAAAACTATAAAGTAATGGTAAATCACAAAAATATGACACACAGAAAACCCCTATTAACAGATACTGAAAATAAGCATGTAACCTTTGGTGGCTTGTTTTGAATTTGAATGAGTGCTCTTGTCATCTGCAGCAAAATATTCATAACTGGTGTGAGAATAACTGGCATTTATGGGCATCTAAATATTGTTATTTGCTATCTGTATTTGCAGAAAATTAGCAGATCTTCCTGAGGTTAGCTCTTGGTATGCCACTTCTAGAGCAGATGGGGAAATAAAACACTGAAATCAAGTGATTTTAGCAATGAGAGAAGGTAAGGGAGTATCAGTCCAAATGGCAAGCTGAGGCTCACAACATTCCTTGTGTGTGCTTACAGGAACTTTGGCTCTCTAGGAGTAAGAGTCTCTATTTTAAAAATTTTGCCTGCTATTGTTTATTAAAGAAACCCCAAAACTACCACCCACACAGACTTCTGATCAAGAATGTCAGCAGAGTTTAAAAGCTGAACTCTTAATACTTTTAGATCTGAGCAGTCACCACCTTCTAAACTGTGGTCTAGTTTATTTAGACTACTCAGTTTCTTTCCTTTTAAATTTTGAATTAAAATTTCATGCACCTTTGGCCTTTTGAACTAATATATATTTGTTGTTTTCATATCCTAAGATGATATTCTTTAATTGAAAAACTATCCTATCACATATGCACCTCAAATGAGACTACTTCACTGGAAACAATATATTACCATGAAAAGTATGGTTTTTTTTAGTGCTAAAAAGTTTTCAGATGTTCAGAAGTTTTCACAAAAATCCCCTCAGACTATTCAGAACAAGACTGAATTCAGGTAAAATTGTCATTTCATGTGACAATGCCAAGCTAATGTTAGCCAGTAAACAACAACACATTGCTTTCCTGTTAAGAATATAGCCATGAATGATCGACCTGAGACTCTACTTTTGCACTTTTAAGTATTTTTAAAGCAAGGTGTGCAGCAGGGGGAAAATTCAGAAAATCAGTAGAAAATGCATTGTTAGATAAAAGCCTTGCTAATTGCCTCCAGAGCCTCTGTGTGAACACAGCTATTTTGTATTCTGGTTGGAGAAGTTATTGTGGAAAACTTCTAATATTCACTTGAAAAACTGTTAAAAAAGGATCATGTGTTCTGCATTTTATATCAGCATTAAAAACAGCTGCAATGCTGAAGGTGGCCTGTGTAGCAGTGATGTAGTTGTGAACCAAACCTGACATTTTGGTGTCTTATCTGCATGTCTTAAAAGACTCTAGTTGGATAAAGTGCATTTTAATGTATTTTTTCTTCTGTTGTGGTTAGCCAGTAAGCTGTGTACATGCATGCTTATGTTTTAGATATAAATTTACATGTATTTGATGATGTAGAGATATATACACACAAATACACATAATTTAGGTTTGCAAGCAAAATTGTGCAAGCAAAATGATGCTTACAGACACATTTTTACATTGATTGTAAAATGTAAGTATGACCTTCTAAAATCTGTTTCCCTTTATATCTCCAGCTAAGTAAGTGTTCAGTGCTACCCAGCATAAAATGACATATGACAGCTACTTGCTTAATTATAATTTTTGCAACTACCTCTTGATTACCATACACAAAAAGGCTCAGTGATTAGTTTTGACTGATTAACTTCTGTTTATAGAAGACACAGAAAAAGACACACGGTGTTGGAGGATGAAATTTTGGTCCTTCAGAAAGATGAAACCAAGGAACCTTCCACAGCAAAAGAGGACAATTCCAAACCATGCTCACTGCCAGCAGATGTTGGCCAGGCTGGAAAGATCAGGCAGGCAAGGATAATCAGGAATTCTGATTATCAGAGTTCCAGCTGGGAATGAATGGGAATGGTGTCAGTAATCTGTGCTCCTGGAAACTGTAAACATATAAATGAATAAATTCCTGGAACCTGGATCCCTTCTGAAGACTTTACAGCCCATCTCCCAGAGTATTTGCCAGGGATCTCTGATAGCAACCAAGCCCTAACACCTTTTCCCTAAGGATGTCCTCACATCACCAGCACAGCTTTTCCTGCCCCAAGTGCAAATGTGGTGAGAGAACACACAGTGGGAGACCTTGGGAAACCACTCTAGGTCATACCCTGGTACAAGGGATGATACCTGAGAAGATATTTGCTGTTTATAAATATTTAAGCAAGTACTGCAGGAAGAAGGCTTAGGGTTTCTTGCAATGTTATATTTCCTTTAATTGTCAGTATATCCTTATCAGCTGGTAGATGAGGTGTAATGCTATTTGTCAAGAAAAACTGATCAAAATATGTGGGAATAGTTGTCAAGCAGTAGGAGGAAGAGGGAGCTGACTGGATCTTTCTGGTCATCCTCATCTCTGACTAGACTCAGTCAGGGAGTTTTCTGACTTCTGGAATGGCATTCTTTGCTAGCTTTTCCTCTTTAAAACAAACAAAAAAAAAAAATCAACCCCAAACACAAACAGCTATTGGTAGGGAATATATTTTACCTTTTGAGGAAACTGATGGTTGAATAAGGTTCTATAGTTTTCCAGAGAGTGAAGATGAGTTTTATTTTCCACTTGGTACTTTTGATTATTTTTTCTCTTTGACAGTGTGAGGCAGTGCTCCTCTATCTGTGTAATTTTTGTGCAGCTGAAAAAGCAGTGATGAGGCAGCTCATTGCTAAGAGTGTCCAGTGAAATGTTGCCACGTCCTTCAGTTCTGCTTGTGCTGTTGTGTTTTTCTGAGAAGCTTTTCAGAGAAAGTCTGTTCAGAGGCCTGAGGTCTCAGAGCACAATAATGGTAATGCTTATGTACACTCATATTTTTACTGTACCTTATAGGCTTACCCACATATTTAAACCCCTTTCCCTTTTTATTATGTTATCAAATAAAAATGTTGGCTCCATGTTAAAAAACAAAGGGAAAAGTAAATTCCAAATCATGCATTTTACCTATAGCCAAATTGCTGCAGTATAAAGTAATCATTCAAGTTCAGATTTATAGGGTTTCCCACCAAGAATTTTTATTCTGGTAATTCTGCTGTAGTTACCAGAATTGCAGCGTGCTCAAATCGGTTTTTGCAATATGTATGAGCTTAATTAACACTACTATAAAAGTATGTAAGCTGGATCAATAAATCGGAGACAAATGATCATCGCTAGGGTGTGCACATCTCTCTTCACTTTCCTCACTCTTCCAACCCAAACCATTCTATGACTCTGTGGTTTGGCACCATGGTGTGGTTCACTTAAGTGAGGTGTTGTCACCCTGTTCTTCTAAGTTTTTCTAAGCCTTCTGATGTTTACATTCTTGTAATGAACTTTCCCACACACTTTTCTGTAAATAATTATTGTTTTACATTCTTTTCTGGATGAGGAAAAATTTGATGGACTGTTGTCTTGTCCAATGTCATTGGAGAGGTGGCACTGTCATCCTCCAACCCATTGTCACTTTTAAAAGTCTATAAATGTTGGAGTCAGAAAATAAACTTCCCTTCTTTTTACCTTGGAGGTTCCAGCATGTGTGTCATTTTATTTTGTCCTCTATAGGAAGAGGATGTGGGGGGTTTTTTTGGTTTGTTTTTTTTTTTTTTTCCACTTGCCAATGGGCATCAGCACACTGCTGCAATGTGATTAGGAGTAACTCTAATCTTCCCTGGGCAGATTCTAGACATAGGCTATTCATTATAGTATGAAATATAGCAATTCAGAGCTCAGCACCTTTCTTTCAAGTCTTGGCTAGGCATCTCCTTCTAGTGTTCTTAAAAAAAAACATCCCCAGACCAAAAAGTGAAGGTCCACATCAGTAAGTCTGCAGAAATCAAGAGGAGACTGATTTGATCCACAGCATTTGTGTTTTCCTTGCACCTCCATGCACCAAAGCCTCAGTATCTTTGCTGGAAGGAAGCTCAGTTTGTCTCTTGCTAACTCTGCATGTGTTCCATGCTTTTTGTATCTGATCATGGAAGTGCTCAAAACGACTCTGCATTCTAATTCTAATTTTAATGCGTGTTTTTACTCAAAAAGGCTGAGGGGCCGCCAAAGTCAGCCAAAGGTCAGGTGTTCAGCCCATCTCCACCTCTATGATTTTTCTCCTGTTGTTGGGCTTGGGGTTTTCCTCTTTGAGAAGCACATTTATGGTAACTGTACATCTATCTATATCATAAATACATATAGCAGAAATTAGAATACCTTAAATTGATGTGCCCCAAGGGTTGTTGAACAGCCCAGGAAGCAATGCTGTGAGCTGATCCTCAATGTGAAGCCAGTCTGTAAAAGACAGTCTGGCACTTAACCAGCTCCAGAACAGGTTAGGACTGTTGCTTAAGGTAGCAAACAGAATAAAAAGAACAAATAGAGAAGAGAAAGGAGATAAAAGAGAAGGAATTTACATACAAATAAAAGCTGCTGGAAATGGACTCTAGTAATCCCAGTGCTCTGGTTTACCTCATCAAATTTTATCTCCTCACCAATATGAGCAGAGATGAAGTGATCTGGAATTGCATTCACACATCCTTCAAGGCAGGGAGAAGAGCAGAGTGAATTCATACCTTTTTCTCTTGGATGGAGCCATTTTTACCCAAGTCTGCAGCACCCAGGGAACAACTGCATTTAAAAAAAGGACTTGTAAAAACAATGAAGAGTTGGAAGGAAAGTTCAGCCACTGAAATGGAGGCCAGCCCACTGTGAAATGTCAGGGTTTATATTTTAGTTTTCTTCCAGTAGCTGCTGCTTTTCTCTTGGGATATTTTTCCCTTCTTTTTAATAAATTCTCTTCCTTGCCTCACTTGAGCCCTGGGGTTTTCTCTGGGGTTTTATTAAGTGGTACTGGAGAGGAAAAACACTTGGGGACATAACACCTCCACACTCCAGACCTTTCCTCTGTATTTGCACACCAGTAGCTACAGCGGCCTAGACAGATCTCAGGAGGGAGAATGGAGAAAATCCTCCCTTGCTGTAGCTATTGGTGTGCAGGTAGAACTTTTTATCAAAAGTCTGCAGAATTCTGATGCTCTGCAGCAACATGTTGAGATCAGGCTTGGGTTAATGAAAGCAATGAAACCAGCACTTAGCTTCCAAATTGATTTCCATGGAGACACCTACAGAGTAATAGTGTTTGGACTTTTTTATTCAATAAAAGTTTGAGATATAAATATTCTCCATTTGCTTAATATTTACAGTTGTAAAATATTTTAGGATAGTCTACCCGTCACCTGTCATTCAGCATCTCTATAAATGTCGTGAAAACATCATTGTGAAATAGAAACTTCTTATTTCCAGCCCACAAACCCCATTTCCACACACTCACAAAATCAAATCAGAGACAAAAAAGGGGAGAGAAGGAGCTGGGGGGACAGGGAGCGGGAGGAATACAGTACAGCAGGTGACAATGCAGTACTTGCTACACGGTAGCAAAAGAAATGGGTACAAAATTTAGTCTGCTATAATGACAAGCTTCTCAGGACATTTGTGATGGACCAGCGTTGTCCAGTGCACTTCTGAAGGACCACTTGAAATCCAAATTCATTTTCACTGTTTTCCTGCAATTCCAGGCAGCGCTTGGATTTTCGGTTCTGGATAGGACCTCCCTGTAAGGATTGAGGCAAAAAGGAAAAGAAAAAGAAAAAGAGGGGTTTGAGTTAAACACTGACCTTGTTGCATTGCTGCTGTGGGGTAATATAAGTTATAAAACATTCCAGTGTCCATCTACTGTGAAAAACCTTACAGTTAGAGACAAGGTAAGTGCTGGATTTGGAATGAAGGTTCCTTTGTCATAGGCTGGTTTAATCTCTGATGCAGTTTGCAACAATCTCATTTGCCTGGTTTCCATTTCAGCAAATGGGATTTCTGGAATTGAGCTGTGCTTCTACCCATGCATTTTAACCATAAAAAAGCCAAAAGCTTTCCTGTTTGCTTGAGTTCCCTGATTTTGTGGTTCTGCTGCACTTCTGAACACCAAAATAAGGCAAAAGACAGCCATGGTATGCTGCATAAATGATAAAATGCAAAACCTGTTTTTTCCTTGAATACTGAAATGTCTTTTATAATATTTTCCTGCTAATTCTCAGTATTGATTCTCTTCAATTCCCAGCTTAATGCTACCTTATTAAAGCCTTGCCTTCATTTTTGAGTTGCATCAAGCTTTAAATCTCTGCTATCACACAGAAACTTGTAGACCTCAATTACAATTAAATTGTCATGCAGGTGACATAAATTACATTTTCCCCTCTTTAAATCTATTTTCAGTTGGTTCTTTCCTCCTCTCTCACGTCTAAGGAAGGCAACAGATAACATGTACACATCAGTGTCTGGGAGGTTTCTTCCAAGATACATGGAGATGGAGTAGAGCAATTGCACAGAAGTCTGAGAGTGGCTTTCTCTAAAAAGGACCTTGGATTTGTGTAGAGAATTGCTGGCTTAATCTGTAAATCAAAGAAGGGATTTGGTGCAGATTAGTACACCTAAAGTATGGAAAGAGCAGATGCATTGAAATTACTTATTTGTACAATGGGAAAAAAGAGTTTCTGTAAAAATCCCAAAGCAAACACCCAATTCCATACAAAACCCCACCAGCTTTGTTCAAGTCTGTGTTATACCTAGCATTATAAAGCCATTACAGACTGGGAAGGACATGGGCAGGAACCCCAGGGAAAGGCTGTGTGCTGCTCCCCAGCCAAGGGCAGCTTGTGCCACTCAGTGCAGGTTCTGCTCCACACACAGAAGTGGCTGAGGGTCCCCTCCTATCCCACCAGTAATGCTCAGCAAGAACTTTCTCAGCTCAGAACCTGCACTGGGAGCTGAGGAAAGTTGTCCCACTTGGTCTTGTTAGAAAACTACCTTAGTTGGGGTCCATTATTTGCCTGATTTCTGGACTTGGGATATCACTCTGTGCATGGCACTCTTAGGCTTCTCCTGTAATTTCTAATTTACTGGCATAAGAATAGGAACAGAATTCCCTCTCTCCATTTTTTTGTGAAGTACAGCACTTGGAGATCTGTTAGGCAGAGGAAAGCACAGTGTTAAAGCTTAGAGACTGCCATGAGGACTTGGAATTTTTCTGCTTAATTCTCACTTGTGTCAGTGGTTAAGGGTTTTTTTCACTTGAATGGGCTGAAATGCCATGTGGATTTGGGGGTAGAGGAAGGAGGATGTTCACAGTGGAAACAACGTTTTTTCCTTTTTTCTAAATTTTGTAGAGCAGACCTAGGTGTTATAGTAAATGTATTCATGAGAAACACTAATACAGGCAGCAACACAAACTAAGTGTAAACCATTCCTAAGGAAAAACAAAACAAACAAGCAACCAAAAAAGTATATAAAAAGCCCCCTCACACTCCTTCACTCTTTCTGAAGTGCCCTCATGTGAAATCTGGCTTTTATTTAACAGAAACAAGTGAGTTGGGAGATAAAAAGCCAAGGAAGCTCTTTTTGATGTGAGGAAAGTGCTCTGCATTGGCTACTGAAAACCAACCTGCTGGGTGCATTGGAGCTGCTGTGTGGAATATAAAGAGACATCAAAATTAAGCAGTGGTTAATGTGTGTGAATTGAGTATTGCAGAGAGCACAGATGCTTCTAGCAAGATGTGCTTTTTCTAACCACAAAAGGGAAATGTGAAGGCTCAAGCCCTGTGAGGAGCTAAGCAGTTCTGTTTCTGAGAGATGAGAGGCCTGTGCAGAGCCACTGCTTCAGCCTTCAGAGTGGGTGCAGTGTACACTTTACTTAGACTCGTTAAGAAAATGAAATCCTCCCCAAAGAATTAGGCCCAAACATTCTGCAAGTGTTTTGAAACCCAGTGGCTGCACTCTGCCCCGGGAGCTCTTGTGAAATCCAGCTGTGGTGAAGGTGTGAGGACAGGGCAGGAGCACAGCTGGATAAGCACTCACAGCTCCCCTCCACAGCAGCTCTGTAGGGAACTGGGCAGATCACTGAAATCCCCACAGAAGCACTTGTCCTCCTCTGCACAGAGCCTTGCATGTGCCTTACAGCAATGGCCTGGGATGCAGCAAGGAGGAAAGGCAGGATGGACACTGCTGGCTCTCGGATCCACATGGACAGGGAGGTACAAGAGCAGTGCCTGCTTCAGCTCTGGCTCTGTTTTGGCTTTAGAACTGCTCTGAAGTACAGGGAAGGTTTCTATGGTAGTTACTTAAAATTTCCTGTTATTTTTCTACTTAACTGTGTTTGTTTTCACCCCTTCATATGCCCAATCCAAGCCTGGGACAGTGGTGTTGTCCTGGCAGCTCTGGATTGCTGACAGTGCACCTAATACAGGTTGCAAAGCCTGAACTAGTGAGCTGTGTAAGAATTAAAGCTCACAAACTGAGTAACTCCAGGAAAAAAATGAGCAGGCAGGTGTGACAGTGGTCACAAGGGTTTGCAGGTGAAGAGAGACGAAAATGTTGATGTCATGTTCAGAAGGCTGATTTATTATTTTATGATATATATACATTATGACTATACTAAAAAGAATAGAAAGGAAGGTTCTGAGAAGGCTAGCTAAGCTAAGAATAGAAAAGAATCAATAACAAAGGTCTGTGTCTCAGCAGAGAGCGAGAACAGCTCTGCTGTGAGTGGTCAGTAAATCCAAACATCCACATGAGACCAATCATGGATCCACCTGCTGCATTCCACAGCAGCAGATAACCATTGTTTACATTTTGTTGCTGAGGCCACAGCTTCTCAGAAGGGAGAAAAATCCTAAAGAAAGGATTTTTATGAAAAGATGTCTGTGACAGGCAGGACTGAGGCATCAAAAGCTAACACTGTCTTTTGCTCCTCCAACTGGCTTGGCCTCCAAATTCCAGCATTCCTGAATGGTTTCTGCAGTCTGTTGTCATCACTAGCATTTGGAACCCTAAAGCCATATGCAGGAAAAGGTGCCCTTTAAATTAATTATTTTTTGCCCTTTTTTTTTTATAGTAAGCAGTTATCCAAACTTGTATAAAACTCTCATAGTTGGATTTACTGCATGCTTGGCAAAAGGGTTCATTGTGTTGCTACACTTCATGCTCAGTGAAAGGAGAGTTTGCCCATCTGGGTTCCTTCCCCCATTCTAGGCAAGATCTCTACTTTCCAATTAAAGGCAAAAATTGATAGCCTAGAATAATGACTTTAATCATGAAACATTAAACATAATTCTGTAGGCTGAAACAAGTTTCAAGAGGTATTGTGGGCAATTGAACAGATTTAGGATTAAGATCACTGATGATAAGAGACAGCACAATGGAGTCTCAAGAGGATAAATAAGCATCGAGGTCAACTCTTCTGTAAAAAATTGACTGAATGTGTCAGCACTAACAGGTTTGACTGAAAACTGCTTGGTTTTTGCAAAGCAAATGGAAGCAATTCTTGTGAGAAACACAAATGCTCTCAGCTCCTGCTGGTACTCAGACACACAGAAGACTGACTGGGTGATTTGTAAGTGTACTTTTAATGCTAGCACTGTCTCAAGTCAACATCCTGGTGCACAGAGTGGAAAGCAATGCTTTTGACTTCCTTTAGAGTTATTGCACTTTCTGCATTTCTACTGGATGTAAGGGGTTTCCTTCCCAGGCTTTCACAAAGCAGAATTTATCCAATAATATGGCATTTCAGGACGCCATCTGATGTGCCTGCAAACTCTTGCAGTCCAAAGTTGTGCAAGGCAATTAGACAGTTTAGACATGCTAGGTTTTTTTTGCTGAACTGTTCTATGGGATATTTTTTGGTTTACTGGGGGTGGTGGATGCACAGTGACCAAACCTGATCACTTTGTAAGACCTGGTCACTTGTAGAGAAGAGGGATGTTAAATGAGGGCTGGAGGTGGTCAGCATTACTGAAAATCAGACTGATGGCTGTTTTTAAGGAGTTACTCTAAAGTGAACACTTTCCCTTTCAGAGTTTAAACCTGCTTTTTATATTAAAGCTCATTTTCTTCTACCTGAAAGAGAAAAAACATGCTTGTCTAAACATGGATTTTTCAGAAAAAGGTCTTAAAAGGTTAATAAGTATATCCAGCCTCCTATCACAGACACTGTATAGATCACTGCATTCTCTAGTCTATTAATTTTCTATGTGGACCTCAATCAGTGACATCAAATATTTACATGTTCACTCTGCCTTTGAGGCAGAAACTCTAATTTTTGCTGTTGCTTTGATACATTTGAATCAAAGAATTATGGTGAGGAGTATGAGACAATCTCCACTTCAAACAGAACACTTGATCTCCTTGTGCTTTTCCCAGGAATACTGGGGTACATTTTCAGTGACTGCTAGTACACCAAATTTAAACCTAAAGAAAATTACTGAAATTATACAAGGCATTTGTTTCCTCCGTGTGATTCACCTCTGTATGGATGTGGAAGGAATAAGAAAATATTCACAGGAAGAAGGGAATAATTTATCCCATCCAGTAATTTATGCATTTTCAGTATTGCCAATTTCTTAGAAATATTGGATGATGTTATTCAGTTTAAATCTTCTGCTTTTTAGCTGTATAAAGGCTATAGATATATATAACATAGAGGAAATTTATTAACTTCTTCTTGAATCCAAAGAAGTATAACAAATTTTCCAACTCTTTGCCTAACAGGTGTGCTGTAAGTAAAGCAGGCTCTTTAACATATCTGTTCCTGTTCAAATCTTTCATCAATTAACTAGAACTATTTTAATTCAAATATTTCTCCCTGAAGTATATTGATAGCTGCCCTTACTCAAAGACATGCTTCCTAATATATTTTATATGAGTACTGTGAAAATGAGGTGCATTTAACTGCTTTTATATATATGAAGTATCATATACAGCAGGTTTATATACTAAAAATATATTGTTATCTGTTCAGCTATTTGGATCTTTATGTAAAGGGTAGCTAAGCACATGAGAATTTTTACAAGACTCACTTAACAACAGCAACAACTACAACTGCTACATTTTATACTCTCTCTAGTAGAAGAGTTGGATATAGGCAAATCCTGCATTTTAAACACCTCTGGAGTTATATGTGAGACTTAACCTATGGAAAATATCCAAATTTAATGCTTTGCCCAATGTTTTCTGCAGGGTAATTCTTCTCTAACTAAAATGAGAATTTATTTTTCCAATACTAAACAAAACGAATTATTATGTACAATGTAAAAACTTAAGGAGTGTTATAGTAGGCATCAGCCAAACCATTTCTTAAGGAAAATGTAAATTTTTTTCCCTCCTCCTGCACTCAAGTTGTGTTGTCAGGTAGCCACCCAAGCACTTATATCCACTCGCTGGTACTCAGTGTGTAAATGCTGTGAAACATCCTCTGACAGTGGGATTAGACACACCATTCAACAGTTACACAACTTCAATGTCTACACCACAATTTTGTCTCATTCCTTTCCCAAGACATCTGAGTGTTCAGGTTTTACATGATCATAAATGCTAAATTTTCCTAATGCTGCACTACATTTTTAATACTGCAGCTGTGACAAATCAAATGAAGCAGCCTCATCTTCATGTCCAGAGCAGGATTTAGTAACTAGATGTCTGTGCAATCATTTTCTGATTTGTTTACTCTAAATTGGATGGTCTGATTTACTTACTCTCTCCAGAATGTAGAAATACACAATACTGTTAATTAAGGTATTAAAATAAAAGCAATTAAACCTGGTACAAGGAAATGCAGCTTCATTCAGAGAATGTAATTGGAACAGAAAAGAAATTAGAGAGATGCAGCATAAAAATCAGAAATGGAACACATGGATCTATACCTATCACTAACATTTCTCCACATATAAAAAAATTATCACAGATTTATAACAGGTTGCAGTCCTGGTAATAGCAAGATTAAGAAAATAATTACTTGAAAATAATTAAATTCAAGCCTTTACTGAAATACCAAGGAGCTTTTCAGGATATCACAGCTGGAAATGTGTTTCACTACAGAAAATTGGGATAAGACTACAAAACCAGAAGTTTTGGAGAAGAATACATTAGCCAGACTAAGATATTTTACAGATAGTAAACATGAATTATTACTCTATCAGCAATGGCCTGATAGAGTAATAATTTTTATAGAGATATATAGATAGAGAAATCTTATAGATAGAAAAATCTTCCTGACATGCTAGAAAAACACACAGAAACAACTATTCTAGGTGTATGATGTGATTTTTGTAATTAATTATTGAACACTGTCTCAGGGGTGGGGGATGGCTGTTGCAGAGTGGAAAGCAGATTAAAAAGGGAATCCTTTATCCATACATAGCCCTGATTAATAATTATGGTAAATGCAGAACTTAGAGCTGCATGCATAGTTTGGTTTTTATTTGGCAGCAAATCCAGATGATGTTGTGTTATGTTGATCTTCTGAGAGCCAGGATTTCCTAGCAAGCCATTTGTGGAAAAGGAAGGACTGGCTTGATGCTCTGCAGTTGAAGATGATGTGCTGGGTTTTTCTGACCACAGCTGTCCTGAGTATCACTAACAGGACTCAGAAATCACTGCCTTTTTGGGAACTTAAAGGAGTAAGCTGCAGAAATGCATGTAGATGAGAGATGATTCACTGACTGATATTTCTGATTTTATTTTCCTCATCACTAAAGGGGATGATGTTCACACTTGTCTTTTGTGCCTTCCTTTGCCCTAATCTGCCTGCTTATCCTCCTGGGCAGCACTCAGAAAACTCCATATGCAGAACCCACCCCATTCAGTGCTCACTGGCTACTTAGTGCTCCAACTCTGATACTCAAGTATTAAATTAGAATTTAGGATATGTTTCTAAACTATCAGTTCACAGCAACAACTACAACTGCTACATTTTATACTCTCTCCAGTAGAAGAATTGGATATAGGCAAATCCTGCATTTTAAACACCTCTGGAGTTATATGTGAGACTTAACCTATGGAAAATATCCAAAGTTAATGCTTTGCCCAATGTTTTCTGCAGGGTAATTCTTCTCTAACTAAATCCAGAATTCTTTACTTTCTTTTCATTTATTGTGCCTTGCAACAGCTGCTCGTGTAGTGAAACAATACCTTGATACAACCAAGAAAAAAAACAGGAGTGCTGGAGACATTTGCTTTATTTGTTTTAATACTGCATTTTGTGAAACTCTCAGAGAAGTTACCTTTTTAATTCTGAGATTACATAAATTATTTCTGCAAACAACTCAGGCTTGATTCATCTGCTGTGATCTAGGCTTGCTTCAAGATGTTTAAAGTGTAAGACAGAGGAAGGCAACAAAGATGTTTTGAAGTGGGATGGACTATTCTGGTGCTGGGGAATTACAAAACACAGTAACGTGAAATAAAAACAGGACTTTGCTTAGTAGGGGAATGAAGATTAGTGGTACCTGCCTTTAGCATTCAAAAGTGTGCATAGCTGTGAATAGCAGTGAGGAACTGGTTAACAAAGCTCCTAAGGAAAAAATAAGTGTTAGGTTAAAAATTTGCTACAACTGTTGGTGATTTATCAGAGTATAGGAAACCTGTTGAATTCATTGTCTCAGACAGTGTTCAGTGACTGACTAGATGTTTTTGATGGGCTGAGTTAATTTTAAGAGTGCTGATAACTCTTTTTTAGGCATGCTGAGATGATCATTCAGACAAATCATGCCTCAATCTTCTAGAAGAGAGCAAATCAGGGGTCAAGAAGGAAATCCTCCTCTTGGACTTACAATGAATTGCTGGCTCGCAACAGCTCATTTCTGGGAAACAGCAAGCACTGACCATTGCCTGGGGCAGTCTTCTGGATAAGGTAAATAATCCACTTAATTAATTTTGTGATCTGTGATGCAGCAAATTGTACATTCCTAGGTTTTGCCTTCCTATTTGGTTTTAATAAAAGTAATATCATTGTGGTACACAGAATTACAGAAGTGTCCTTTTAGATCATTGAGTTCAACCATTATTCCAACACTATCAATTTCATAACCAAACCATGTCCCTAAGTGCCACTTGTAGGTGTCTTTTAAATATCTCCAGGAATGGGGACTGCACCACTTCCCTGTACAGCCCATTCCCCTGCCTGACAACCCTTTCCTGATATCCAATCTAAACCTCCTCTGGCACAAGTCGAGGCCATTTCCTCTCATCCTAGCACTGAGAAAAGACACCAACACCCACCTGGCTACAACCTCCCCTCACACAGAGCAATGAGGGCCCCAGGAGCCTCCTTTTCTTCTGACTATACACCCTCATGTCACCGTGATATTTTCTGAAAAATCCTCTTTGCCCAGGAT
>JAHXMQ010012340.1:20418178-20447308 GCA_020466415.1 Ammodramus savannarum pratensis
TATAATATAATATAATATAATATAATATAATATAAGTAATAATCGGCCTTCTGAGAACATGGAGTCAGATTTTCATCCCTCACCTCGTCCTGGGGACCTCACAAGCATCACATCCCCATCTCCCTCAGCCTCGTGCTCCAGACCTGTCACCAGCTCTGCTGCCCTTCTCTGGACACATCCCAGCATCTCAATGTCTTGCTGATAGTGAGGGGTCCAAATCTATACACATTCACATCTTGCAGCTGTAGCTCATGCCTAGGAGCACCTCACTGCCTTATTCTTTCTCTTTTTCTCTCCATGGATGAAAATATTGTTCTAACATAGCACAACTGATGTGAAGAACACAACTTCACATTGCTATTTAACAGCCTTAGCATAGGTTACACCCAGTTACTCTTCTTCAGCCAGATAAATCAGAAACTCCTTTCAGCACAACCAGGAAATCCAAGATTTTTATATTTTTCCCAGATGTGTTAACAGATTTCCAAAGGTTTATGGAGTTTAGATGAGATTATTTGTGAGAAATAACTCCCTTGGAAAACAAAAGTATTGAATGATGATTTTATTTCTTTTTTGTGTGTGTTGTATTTAATCAATCTAAGTTTTCTAATCTGAATGCTTCATAAGAAGGAGGCTTAATACATTTTAACCCAGAAACTGAACTACTTGCACTATCATTATATGCTTATGATTAAACCAGTCTCTAGGGCCTAAGAAATAAATTGAGTGCAAAGTGAAGAAAATTAGGAAATGAATTTGCACTGGTATTTCAATTGATCTGCATATTCTAACATGGAATTTAGGCTGAGCTCCTTGGGACTCTGATCACAGTGTCTAGTTATTGCAAATGGCTTTTTCACCACTAACCACACAAATCTGATTATAACTGATATTGGGAAAGTAATGTCCTTGCTGCTGCAGCACAAACCTTGTGCAGTTTACTCAGACAGCAATGAAAATAACCTATTTTTTTTTTTGTCTGATACACTGAGTGTCACCACTCTTGGTTTCAGGACACCAGACTTGATGGCCTGATCATTTCACTGAATAACAAACACACGATTACTTGGTAGCCAGATCTTGCTTACATACATCCTGCTTTTGTCTCCATTGGGAGTAAAGATGCAACTTTTACTGACTTGACAGGGACAGAGTCTTGGGGCTTTAGCTGCTCACAGTGACCCCGAGATGGGTTAGAAAGTCTCTTTTCCCAGCCCGGCTGTTGAAGAAGGAGTCAGAGCTCTTCAGTTCTCATTCTCAAGGTTGTTTATTGTTTCTTATCTATAAAATTCTTTCTCCTGTCCTGCCAAGGTCTGTTCAGCAGGACAGAGAGAGGCACTCTGGCCACCCTCGGGGTGGTGTTATCTTTTTATACTAAAAACTACGTGTACAATATTTACAATAGCTTTCCAACACCTATCACCTGTGTTAGACCGTGAGCTACTACCCTAAACCAATCTAAAAGTGCCAGCATCACCCAGAAGATGGAGGCTAGGAAGAAGAAGGGAAAAGGACAAGGCATACCCAAATTCCTCCATCTTGGGACTCTGAGCCCCCATTCTAAAAACCACAAAAATCTATTTTTTCACCCTGATAAACTCACAATCATTCTACTTAAACTTTCTTGACTTGTAATTCTTCATATAAAGGTTGGTAATTGTTTTTCTATGGGTCAAGATCAAAGTCCCAGGGGTCTTGGGCTCTGTGCCAAGGTCTCTGATCTCCCTGGGCAGGGGCTGGAGCCATCCAGGGCAGCCAGAGGAATTTCCTGGGTTCCAACATCAGACTTCTGTTTTCACCTGGGAATTTAGAAATAATAACAGCAAAGCTCCTTCCATCCCTCCCACAGCTGGGAAACACAGAAGCCAAGCAGAGACTGGTGATGCAAAGGAGGAAGCAAAAGCAGAGATCAGATCTCCTGAACCTCAGGCCCTTCCCTTGCTGGTTGTCACTCAGGTTGCAGGAGACACTCTGGATTTGGCCATGGTTTGGCATGTCTGACATGACAATGCCATGCAGAGCCTGGCAGCAGCTGCAATCTGCAATCTGGACAGCTGAAATGAGCAAGAATCATGTGCAACTCCAACAAATAATTTCTTTGTAAATAAATGTGCTAGTTAAAATTAGATGCTAAAATATGCAAATAGGGTATCTGTTTTGAACGAAAAACACGGGTATGTGCTAACTTTCTTCTAAATTAATTCAGCACAAGTGTCTTTGGAGCTTAAATGTGGTTCTCAGGAGAGTAAATACTGCATAATGTGATATGCTAGAAAAGATCTGAAATGCACCCACTAAGAGCTCGTTTTACTGCTGTATTCTACACCAACTTTCTAGCTGGCAAGTTCTACACCAATTTGCAAAAATTCAAACTTTCTGCTAGAAAATGACTCCAAATAGAAAACTGAACTGATACAATGAAATTTTGGTTACCACTAGCTGTGGCAATAATTAACAAGTAAATTTAGCATCAGTTGGCAATAACTACTAAGTAAATCTAACATCAGTTGTTAAAACACAATATTGTATAGCAATATTTCTATTCCATATTTTTTTGTAAATGCTAATGTTTTTAGCATTTACATTTTCATATTTAAGTTGCAGTCAAGTATTCAAAATGGAGAAAGCCTGTATGCATTTAAATTTTTGTACTTCTCCATTCCATTCTGCATAAATGATACTAAAGATGTTTTTAGGCTTTTAGTAAGATATAGTCCACTATGAATAAAAAAGAAATATTTTAATGCACCTCTTTTATAATTCATATTGTCATATTGGAATATGACACAAATATTAAGTTACACATTTAGGGACCAATTTATGAGAGAAAAATGCAAATTGAAATATTAACTACAGTTTTCACATGTCTAATCAGAACAATGGTTCAGCTTCCTCATCCTCCAGCTATCACACCTTCTGCTGTTACCCAGTTAGTTCAAATATGAAGTACAGGCAAGCTGGGGTAATATTTGAGAAAAAAAAATCAGCAAAGAAGACCTAAATATAGAAATGCTGCTGATGCACTGGGCCTCTGCACCAACACTGAGCCATGGGGTTTGTGGAAGTGCTCTTTTATGTCTGAGGTTCAAAACTCCACACTTGGCAACACTGGTTACTTAAAAATCAGATTTCCTCACTAAAATACAGGGGTTAACCTAGTCTATTGGCTCATTTAATGGAATAATTAATAATTAAATGTTTTTCTTTATATTTCTCCTGCAGGATGCAAGTCTGAATTTCTTTTAACAGCATCACCATCCCTTCCTGTTCTGAGCTGCCAGGCAAACAGCACTGCCTAATTACACAGCTCTGTAGCAGTACAGCATGGCTTAAACTACAGAGACACACTGAGAGTATTTGCATCCCTTGTGGTTAGAAATACCAAATAAATCCAAATCCTTTGTAAATCAATGATGCTGCTTTGCCAGCCTGTGGTTCTCATAATGGAAGAATCTGATGAAGGGATGGGGGCCACTGCTCCCTGAGACACACAGAGCTCTGCTGAGATGAATCTCTCTTGTGTGCTGGTGTCCTTGGCTGATGGATGGCATGCAAACAGGAGTGGACATCAGAATTTGGCTGCTGTATAATGGTCTTGGGCTCTGCTTCTGCATGCTGTGTGCTCAGCAAGGGAGCATCTGAAATTGGTACAGAGATTCTCTGCTGTTGGAGAATTTTGCTCAGACATGGCTTATGGAGAGAGGCCATGAAGGTGTACAGCTGGTTGAAAAGTAAAGGGCAGCTGTAATCAGTAGTTTCCCAGGCCTGCTCTTATAAACAGTAAAATTTCTCAGGTTTGATCCTGAGAAACTGCAAACGTTCCCAGCTCAACTTTTAACAACAATAAACACCACATCCTTGAATAGGTATGGGAAAGAAAGATGAAAAACATAAAGGCCGTGAGAACAGTAGATAACAAGTCAAAATCAGAAAGTTTTAATTAAAGAAAACAAGGAGGGATTCATATGTAATCTGTATCCAATGATGAGCTCAGGTTTTGTAATATGCATGAACTTAATTAACACGGTTATAAAAATGTGCACAATGAATCAATAAATCGGAGTTCGATGCTCATTGGATGGTCGGCTCCCTTCACTTCGTCACTCTGCTTGCTTCCAGCCCACCAGTTTAATCTTGCTATGCAGCTGCATTCCTTTGCTCCTCTGGGCTGTGGCACTGGGTAACCTAGCACTGCACTACCTTTATTTTCATTAGATAAAGGTGGGTAAGAGAAACTTAAAGGCAAAAGCCTTTAGGAGGAACGAGATGTAAATTCAGTAATTTTAAGGTCCTTTGTTTCTTTATACAGCTAAACAGATCTCCTTATCTAATACCTATTTAAATAAGATCTAAATCATCATATTTATCTGGGGAATACCTGTAACAACTCAGTAATTAATATGCTTGTCTGTCTTCCCTCTTCCTTCGGAAGCAATCCCTACTATGATATTTAGGAAACACACATTGTAACTACAGCCATCAGCAACAAATTTTATTTACAGTTTCTGGCCATAGCATAAACCACTCCCTCCAAGCATTTATGTATGGGAAGACATCCTGTGGAAACCTTCAGCAGTGACTAGAATCACAATTCTCCACACCATGCACAAGATATGGCAACAGGAGGGTGCTGAGAGCAGGCCCTGCACATCTTCTCCCTCCCAGAAAGGATGTGCCCATCCTAGAGATGCAGATTTTTCTGCCTTTCTGCCTTTTTCTGCAACCACACTGGAAGCTGAATTACTGAAATTAACTAAGCATGTAACAGCTGTAAATGATTAATCCCAAGTTTGTAGCTCAGCCTGGTGTCCTTTCTTTTTCCTCTTTTTACACAGACCTCTCCCCTGTTGCATTTCTCACAACAGCAAAAAGTGAGAGCGTGGCTTGTCCGGTTAGAATGGAATGGTCACATCCCTGTCCAACAAAACAGAATCAGGATAGCTCATGATAAAGAGTAATTACAGAATTAATTACTTTTGCCTTTGCTATGCCTCTGGAGGAGCCCTAGTGAACTTTCCAACTAATCTACTGCCACCCAGGTGAGGTACATAAAAACAAATTTCACTTGTAGGCCAGGTAACTGACTCTGCATCAGCAGTAAAGCTGGAAAATCAGATCAGAGACTGAGAGACTTCTTAAAATCCTGCAAATTTGGGATTTGTTCTCTGAAAAACCTGGTTGCAGCACTGAGAATGTACTGCTTCTCCAGAACATCAACAAACCTAATCCTATCAGAGAACTGATATGATGGCCACATGCAGTTTCTACCAACAGACGTCCTGAGGCCTCACCTGCCCAGGTGCTCTGGCCTTCATTTCCCAGAGCCCCTTCTCTGCCACCCACCAGACCCTGTAGCAGCATCACTGCAGCAGTGCCAGCAGCTTCACTGAGAACTGGGGACAGTGACACTGTAAAATGGGCACAGTGACACTGAGCTCTGGGCACTGGGGACAGTGACACTGAGAACTGGGCACAGTGACACTGAGCACTGGGGACAGTGACACTGAGCTCTGGGTACAGTGATACTGAGCTCTGGGCACTGGGGACAGTGACACTGAGAACTGGGCACAGTGACACTAAGCACTGGGGACTGGGCACAGTGACACTGAGCTCTGGGGACAGTGACACTGAGCACTGGGCACAGGGCACTGAGGATAGTGACACTGAGCACTGGGCACAGTGACACTGAGCACTGAGCTCTGGGCGCAGTGACACTGAGCTCTGGGCATTGGGGACAGTGACACTGAGCACTGGGCACTGGGGACAGTGACACTGAGTACAGTGACACTGAGCACTGGGGACAGTGAGAAATGCTGCTGAGGTGGTGCTTTGTCCCAGCCCTTGATTCCATGGGAGCTGCTGCTGCTGCCAGCAGTGTCTGCAGCTGCTCCTGGCCAAAACCAGCTCACAGCCTGAGGTTTTGCTTTCCTCATGCTTCATGATGCCAGAGCAGCTTCCTTGAGACCATGTTTCAAACCATATTTTACTGAAATTCTGACCTTTTTCTACCAAATAATTCTTGCCTCTATCTCCTCTGCCTTGTCTAATTTCTGATCACTTACTGGGCTTTTTGTTGGAAGCTCCAACTTGGTTCTGATTAAATGAAAAAGTGATGAGACAGACTGAACTAGGTGAGCTGTCAAACACCTAGAAAACATTCCAGCATAAAAGTATTTCCAAAGCAAACATTTCTCTAAGGGAAGACTTGACAAACAGCCTGAACAATAAAATTCTTGAACACCACCCAGTTGATGGGACTCTTTTCTGGGCTAATTTACATAATTTGACATAATTACTGTTGTAAACACTTGAAGAAGCTTTGCAAGCAAGAATGCCACCAAAGCCTACATTTTATTGGGTCTCATTGCATTTGGCAGCTGTACAAAACTGTGGAGCATGGAAACGTGCTCAGATAGATCCTGATTATACAAACACATACTACAAGCTTTGAATGCTCAATGCAAGTTTCTACACAGGACAAAGATACCAGAGGTAGTGATTCCCTCCAGGTGCCTGCCCATCAAACCACAGTTTTGTCCACAAAGTAACAGTGGACATCTGGCTGCCTGACTCCAGCTGCCTGCAACTGAAGATAGCCAGGGAATTTAAAATTTTAAAACCAAAGTAAAAGATAAAATAAAAAAAAGAAATAAAGTTTGATATGTATGCACAGCATATATATATAGATGTGTATACACATACTTCTGATCTAAAAGATGTGGCTTAATAATTAATAAATAGTTCTTTAATAGATCTACAGAAGCAAGGAGTCCCCTAACTGAGGGTAACCCATCTTCTGCTTTTGCCATGTGGAATTCACTCATCAGAACATAGTACAAAGGAGGATGAAAGTGTTACCTGAAGGATATTTTTTTTTAAAGCTGTACAGTTTTCTATCAACCAGACTGCTGTCCATGTCCCATCACAGACTATTGTGGGGCCTCTCAGATTATAGTGCTTCCTCATTCAAACTAATTTACCATAAATGTCTGTCAGGAAAAATACAGATGTTTGCGCTGGTCAGGGAAATCTAGTTTGGCTGGTTTATTCTTCTTTGGGTGGTCAGTCTGTTTCCTGTGTCCCTTCTCAGACAATTCCCCACTTGCCCTGCTGTATTTTTACTTACCTACACCATCAGACATTCCCATGGAACGGCTCAAGAGCCCAGAGAAGTCAGAGCATGGCTCCAGCTAAAAGAAAGTGCTACAAAAGGCTACAACCAGCATCTACATTTTAATTAGGAGTTCAAAAATTTCAAGGCAATATAAGCATCAGTATGATACAGTAGTCCTGCTCACTGCACATATGGAAAAGAAAAACCAGAGCTTTAAAGATGTAATGAAAAGAGTCTTTTTAGAGAGAACTTCCAAGATGGCCACACAAATACATCTTTTCACCAGGATAAATGGGTGCACTTCATATGGAGTTCATCAGTTGATCTTGGCAAGCCCTAATTACATTCATTAACTTTCTTCTAACTTACAGAATGTACCCCATTGAGCAATAATGACATTTTAATTGTACTGGGTCTTAGCAAAATCCTTTTTGAACAGAGAACTTTTAATTCTTTCATTTGTCTCCTAATTTATCACGAAGAAACAACTAACTAGCTTTCACTTCTCTCAGGGAGATGTTCCTTTGCAGAAGGAAGAGAGATGCCATAGAGTTGAGTTTACCAGTGCTGCACCTCCCTTGAGAGATTGTAGCTGGAACAGGGAATTGCAACAATCCTGATACTGCTAAATCCCATTTTTAACAATTTTAACAGCTAAATTATCAAAGCCTTCTACTGCTGTCCCCTGCCCCCAAAGTAAGATCTAACATAATCAGCATTATGAAATAACAGTAGTATCCTGGAGTAGAAACCATTAATTGTGACCAAAACCTTGGGGTATACAGTGCAATCACTGGAGAGATGAACCATGCTAAAATGTTACTGAAATACTCTTCAATTTTAATTACACTTTTTAGAAATGGTATAAAAAATTCAAGTGCAGAGATGGATACATTGAGGCTCCCCTCATGAAAAGACTAGCGTTAAAATTTGTGAGAAAATATAATTGAAACTTTGCCCTTGAGTGGCCAACTTAGGGATTTAAGATCTGTTGCTTGAGAGTTACCTCCTAAAGACCCAGACAACTTTCAAGTATAAATACAAAATAAGCTAACACTATGCTTTAATGAATAATGTCCAGATGCTTTCTGCACCAAGATTGATACTAACTGTATTACAAATGTCCTAAAGTATATGGATAATGGCTATTAAAGAAATTATTGAGTTGACAGAAAAGATACTTGCAAATCCACATGGACGTTACAGAAAAATTAAATGTAGGAAAAAAAATTGCTTTTAATGGTGAGCCTCAGCCTGTGGGCTGGAGTACCCAGGTAGATTTGTTGACACAAAACTGCAGAGGAGCCCCTATGATACCACCGAACTCACACTAGACATGTAATGACTAGTAATGTCATTTAATTTCATTGATTCACCAGCGTGCCAGCACCTGACATGGCAAAGTTCCACTGTGTTAAACTTACCTTAGGAAAAACTCATCTTTTTTTGAAAAACAGAATTTGACTGTCTTTGGCTTCCAACCACTGGAACCTGTTTTGTCTTCAGGGTATATAGGTTACCCTGAAGACAAACCAGGTTCCAATAGTTGGAATGTTGCACTGAGATGCCTTGAGTCACCCTGCTATTTCCTCTTAGCTAAACCAGAGTGATCTCCCTCAGTGTTAGAGCACCTTTTCTAGCCCCAGAACTTCTGTGGCTTCTTTACTCTCCCTTGTGTTTCTAAATCAGTTCTGAATGCAGACACCAGGCCTGGCCTTAGTGTCCTACCAGCACTCTCATCACTGTGAAAGCACCTCTCAGCCTTTCCTTGAGCCTCTTTCTGCCTCTCTCACACTCATGTGTAAAAGCCTGAACCTTTATAAAAACAAACTGCAGAACTAGCTCATTATGAGACTGTTATCACCAATAATCCACTACCACCATTTGTGAGTAGCTACTTCTAAAAAAAATCCATACAGATTTCTGTACCTCTTTCCTAAATAGGTTACTTTGCATTTGACTCCACTGAAATAACCTTTTTTTTCCACTCCCCATAACAGTACTCTGCCTTGGAAGCTATTAATGATGAACTCAGAAAATATAATACGAGTTTTGTACCCTACTGAGGTAGCTGACATTGGGATCAAAACTAAACTTGCACAGAGCTTCCTGGCTTTGTGCAAAGCAAGTGAGGATAAATCTGATTCTGTTCTGCTAATAAACAGATTACTCACACTTCAACACAGAAACAGAGCTTTTAAACTTTCTTAAATGGCTGCTGGGCAAGAATTACCTGAGTAAATTGCCAGTAAAGCTTCATTCTCTTGGCTTTGGCATAACTGCATTCAATGAGCCTGGGCCTGCTGTTCACATCCACCAGGCATCTGTTGTCATCATCGTCGATGGTGGGGCTCAGAACACCCACGTGGAGCTGCTGACTGCTTGTGTAATAAACATTCTGCAACAGGAAGCACAAACAGGATTTGTGGCCTCTACTCAGAAGCAGCACTTTGACCCAAAAGCTAATGGCAAAGATAAATATGCTGAATGGCAGTAGGCTGACCCCATAGTGGCTTTGAAATTATCTCCTTTCATGCAGGAAGCAACACAACATTTTAAAAGTTGGTCTAAATTAACAATTAATTGCTTAAATATTGGTTAAGTATTTGGGAGGAAATATGAAAATACAACTGATTATTGTCTCATCATGCCACTTTTTACTTCTGTTTTTCTTTCTGTTTCTGAGGGTCTTCAAAGAGGAAGATAGACACCCTGGGATTGGCTTGAATATGGCCATCAGCTTGAATATGGCCATCAGCTCTGATTAGACAATTTCATCTGAGGATAACACCTCTCTGGAGAGGTAAAAAAAGAGAACAGCAGCACAGGAGTTCAGAGCATCTCAGTCTTTTAGAGGACAGGGAAAGATAAATTAGGGTTTTCTGCAAACAAATGCTAAAATCCACACTTGAAGCAGATACTATATAGAAAAAAAAAGTTGCTAGCAACTGGTGACAGATACAGGCATGAGAGAGAACAGAATGGCCACATTTCAAGGCATTTGTTCTCATTTTACATTTTATAAGTCAATACACACAGATACAAGAGACAAGGAAAAGGGACAGACACTGGCTGCTCTGTATTTCTAGCAAAGAAGAGCCCTCAAAGGCCTCAGGGATTACACCTGGGACCAAAGACATGGGTTTACTATGTTATACAAATTCTTTCTACTCTGTTTGACTACAAAGATTTGTGGAAGGTTTCTCTGGAAGAAAGAAAGGAAGGGGAAGGATGGAGGGGATGTGTCCTCTTTCAGATTGGCAGGTTACGAGTAAGCCCAGGAAGGTAACACAGGATTATACCAGGACTGCCTGATTGCTAACCACAAATAGAATTTATTTTGCTAAAATCAGGCCTTTTCCTTGGAAGGACCATCAGAAAGATGAAATGGAAACATCATGCCCCAGATGTTAAGTCTGTGATAACTCAGTGGTGGCAGAGTCACAACAGACAAGAGTGGACAGAAGCATTAATGCCCCTGCCATTTACTGTAGCTATTCTATTTGTCTGTAACAAAAGGGAAACTGGAAATTATGCTGGGTGTATTTGGGAATCTTTTTGGTGCCCAGATTTTCCTGGTATTTGTTCATTGCTGGTGTTGTAAATTGTTTTAAATTGTAAATTGTGAGTGTTCTCCTTTGTGAACACTCTGGTAAAGTAAGAGAGAAAGCAGAAAAGCAGAACAAGCCAGGTCTGATGAAAGATTTTGGAGCTTCATGTAATAAATAAAAAAATAAAATAAAATTTAAAAAAATTGGAATGCTATAAGTAGTCAATTCAGGGATTGAATACAACCACAACAAATGGTGGTATTCTGGGCAAGACTGTGTCCCCAGTTTATCCTCCTGGAACACTGCCAGGGCAGATGTAACCTGCCAGAGCTGCATTAAAGTTAATTAAGTTACCATTAATGGTTTAGACTAATCCAAGCTTTTGCCCCCTTAATGAAGTTTCATTGTTTTCACCCCACAGAAACAATAACAAGCTTGAGCTGGCTGAAGAGAGGTGAGTGGAAGTTTTAAGAGGTTGAACAGAGAAAAGTTGAATAGTTTAGTTCATGGCCTACAGGAGGTGAGCAGGGTAATACAAGGAACTGGCAGAGCACATTTCCAAAATGGATGGTTATGATAACAAAATCCAGTAATGTGGACAATATTTAACTGTTCTATGTATCATTACAAACATTTTAGTCTCTTATACAAAAAATCCATTTCTTATTTCACTTCAGAATTTAACATGTTGCACAACCTTGCAGCTTGACTGCTGTCTTTTTCTACTGGAGGAATCAAATTAAAACCACACAACTTCTAAAAATTCAATTTGAGCAGCATGTTAGCCAATAGGAAGGCACTGGTTTGTGTTGCACTTGGCCAGAAAACTTTTCTTAAAACCTACCAACAGCCCCTGGTTCCTGTCCCCCACTCTGAGACTTAAACAGTCCCTGCACAGACAGAACACAGTAATAACTCTGTGGAATAAAGGGAGGAGATCCATTTGGTAAAAGAGAGTTAACTATTACTGATTACTGCTCTAGTCTGAAACCTAAAGCTACTAAACATGAAACCATGGTAAAGCATCCCTTTAAACAGTTTCACATATTAGAAATACTTTAATTGCTTTCATACAAGACCTTCCTGTTTCAATTCGCTTATTTGCATTTTCCAAAATACTTTTTGAAGGTTTGTTTTGTTTTGTTTTGGGGTTTTGTTTGGCTTTTGGGGGGTTGTTTTGTTTTGTTTGAGGTTTTTTTGTTTAAGGATGGTACACAAATTAGTTGTCTGGAGCAGGCCATAGGAGATTACCTGAGTTACATGAACTGAATTACCCTCTCAAAATGTATATGTTAGCTATGCACGCTCTGCCTTTTTTTTGAACATATTTTAACTTGACCTTCAGGTAAAGTATGGCCTTACAGATTAAAACCATGCTCATGCTTTAACATCCTGTAGCTGTATAAACACACAGCTTGCACTTGTCATTTAAACAAGCTATTAAATACATCCTTCTTCAGGAGGATGCTTTTAAGAAGCATCAACAAGCACACAAGCTGTTTTGCAGTGCACTTCAGCACAAAATGGACAATTGAGGCACTCTTGTTTAAAACACTTGAAAAGATACAGGTGAAATGCATTTCACTGCCACATTTGTTCTAACAATATTGCAAACATCGCCATCAACCAACACAACAGGACAGAAATTCTGAAGTAATTCAGGGCAGTGATTTGTTGAACAATCCTCCAGTACTGTCCTAAAGTCCAAATGACTGAACACTAAATATGAACTTCTGAATTGTTGGGGTAACTTTGAAATTTTTACTTAGAACTTGGACTTTTCATTTGAGCTACAAGAGCAAATGTCACAGCAGTGTTTGTTCAAGGGACTAAGCCTTAGACAGAAATTTATTTCGATCCACTGCAGTGAAGACACTTGCTGTATGCTGATTTACAGCATTCATTCCAAGTTCCTTAGCAAAACAAGCACAGATTTTCACATCACCATCAAACACACACTCCCGGAGGAGCTACTGAATTTCCACAGGAAGAATCCTGCTTGAATATTGGTACCAAAGCACCAGGTAACAACTCTCTTTGTCTGTAACAAAATAAGCCTCCTCACATTTCATTAGTCTGTTCTAGCCCACAGCATTTTCCCATCTTGTTTTTTCACTCCAGCAGCATTGATGTACAACCATGTCTCCTGGGCACCTGGCAGGGAGCACTTCTGTTCAGGAAATCACTTAGCTTTGACAAAAGGCACTTACCTTCTCAAAAAGTGAAGCTGCAACAAGTCAGCATTACTGTCAGTGAGAAGCTCTGTAAAAATCTGGGCAGGATTTGTGATCCACAAAGTGTCAGGGTCAATGTGGCACTGCCACCTCTCCTTCAAGCACTGTCCCACCATGCACACAGGGACAGGATGACTCTGGAGGCTGCCACGGGCTGCCTCCTTTCCTTGCAGCCCCAGCTACACTCTGGGACCTCAGGAAACGTTCCCTAGAAGCCTGGGGCTCACAGCAGACTAAAGTGATGGGAAAGGAATTCTTCAAAACAAAACCCTGGGTTATCAATCTAAAGGTTTGCAGCAAGCAAACGAATAAAGTAGCAGAGGTTTCCTACCTGGGTCTGAAGAGAAGCACACTGGTTGCCTTCAAAACATGACAGATGTGTCTGCCACAAGGCTTCTGTTCCAGTCTCTTTTGTGTTCTCAAAACTAAACTCTTCATAGATAATCTTCCCCCAGACTGTAAAATGTGGGGGTTTCTTGTAAATTGTTTCCAGTATTTTTAGTATCTGCTGAGAAACTTGGCTTGCAAATACCCTTTTATGCAACTGAAGGAACAATTAGTCTGTAGCTTTCTTGAATTTATTTTACTAGAAGTGTCCTATCTAAAGCCATCACTTAATTTCCATTTGCTCTACCCAATAATCTGTCTATTCACATTAAGACAAGCAAACTGAGATTGGTATCACATAATTACAACTAAGTAAATGGTTCCCCGAATCCTCATATGAGGTGAAAGTGTGAGGTTTAGTCAAGGCATACTTGTTTCTGTTAAACACTTTATCTTTTTTTCTTAAGAAAAACATTTATTTGTCCTGGCAAAAGATATCTAATTGATATTGAAAGGATTCATGAGAACATGAATGAGTGGTAGTTGAGAGCTGCACAGGATTCTCAGGAAATCATCATAATGACTAGGAGCTATTAGAGAAAATTAGGTGTTTCAAATGTTCTTCACACATGCATTTCAGATGAACTTTTGCTCAATGTTATTTTTGCTCAATGTTATTTTTTTTCTATTTAAAATTCTAAGCTTAGCATTTTCTAGGAGTTTGCTGCAGTATCAAGAAAGCTTACAATATTGCCAAGAGCTGTATTCAGTGCTGCTACTCAGACCAGCTCCAGAAGTAAGGAGAAGCAGCTTCACCCTTTATTTGTCATTGCACCAAGTCACACCCTCACTCATTTTTGGGGAATGCCAGGACTCTCCTCTCTCCTGATGCAATCTCATGTAGCAAATTAGCAGGGAAGAGAAAATTGAGTTTATGCACGGAGTCACAGTCTCCCCTAAATCTCAGTTGTTAAATTCATAACAAAGGGTCTTTTGGTTCTTCTTTTCCACCCATCTCCTCCGAGACAAATTCTGCTTTCAGCTGTAATCTTGAAATATCACTTGCACAGCCCTCTCACTGCCGAAGAGTTCATCCTCTGCTCAGCTAGTGCTCCCTGAAAAGCCCTGCAGAGTGCACACACAGGTGCCAGGGGGCATGGAGGGAGCACAGCACAATGCAGGGCTGAGCAAGGAGGCTCAAAATCAGAAAATAACAGTTAGTGATATATAAAGGTTTAGCGTTGAGATAATGTATATGGAACCTGCACGTGCATGTAGAGTACTTCCTTGCCGATATTAAAGATCTATGACAAGGTTTGGTTGCTTCTGTTTTACATAGGGGGATGATGCCAAGCACAATTTCCTCCTGTATTCAGCTCTGGCCCAGCCTGGTCAGAGAGAGCCAGACCAAAAGGCTGGGACAGACCTCACTGAACAGATCAGCCACTCAGTCAGGGCCTGCCAAAGTGAAAGGTGCTGCTGCTCTTTCTGAAAATCACCAACTTGATCACCCTGGCAGGTTTCTTGTAGGGCTGGAAGGATAATTTTGGTGCAACACTCACATATCATGTAGCTGCATCACAGTGGCACAGTGTAGAACACACCTAAACCTGCCACGGGAGAAATTAAACCCAAGGTAATTCAGCCAACATTTTTTTTGCCCAGTGAAAATATTTCAAACACTTACCCAAGATAAAATCTGCACAACCCACCATGATGCTGCAGAGTACAGGGGAGGGTAAATGAACTCTGCTTACTTGGACACAAATACACAGCTTTGGCATTTTCAATGATGTCATGTAGAACTTCTGTCCTTGAGAAGTTTGCCCTAAAAGGTCAAATTGTGATTCCCATTGCAATTAACACTGAAATTCCACTGACTTTGAGTGTGATGGGATTCTTGGATCCAAGTTTGTTATTAAACTTTGAAAAGCCACCAGACTTCATAAAGACTTCAGAGCTGAAGTGGGTTGCCAGTTGCAGTAAATTATTCAGAGGAGCTGGTTTATCATGTAGCAAAAAATTACACTTAGATGTTCAACTTAACACAAGATGATTATCTGAAGGATAAATTGCCAACTCCCCACTGTAAGTTTAGAGCAGTACATACCAATTTTCAGGCTGAAAGCCATTTGTAATCCTTGTGGCAATGTTCCCAGATGAAATCACACTGGAGACTGGTACATGTCTCTGCATTTATAATGAGCAAACTTAATGCTCACCACCAGCAGTATTTATTTGCTACTTTGCCTTTGGCATAATAACTGAGGGATAAGAAGCCTGATTCACCACTGCTTTATTCCATCTTTGAACCATATTTTTTTCCAAATGAATCCATGAAGTCATTTATTGTCAGGATTAATATATTAACATACTAGGTCCAAAGTCTCATAGCAGATTCATACTTGACTGTAACTCCAGCTAAGGAGCAGTCTGATGGATTCCAGTAAATCCAGACTTAGCTCCCATTGCCTTTACTTGGCTGTTTGTATTGTTCCTGATTCCTATTCTGGCATTTCTTGCTATATAAATACATCAGAAAGAAAGAGCTTTCCAACCCTGATTAGAAAATGCCCAAAAGAATCCAAGTTCATTCTGAACAACACAAACATATACATCACTGAGATAAAAATCAAGTGTTTTCCCATTTATTATTCATGTAGGAAGTGGCAGAGGAGAGAGGCTGTGCTGTTCTGTAGCAACAGCATCTCTGTGTCTTGTGCTGCCCTAAAACACTGCTGAGGAAGGAAATACATGAGAACATGGGCTGAGAATTATAGAAAGTTACTCCTAAGCCAAAGATCAACCCTCAGAAGATTCATGCTGGTTTTGGAGGCAGGTTTTCAGCCTGATAGTTCAACATTAAAACCATTATGATGATACTTTACCCATGCTGAGGATCAATTAACTTTGAATCTTGCCTTAGTGAAGAGCTGTCAGACAGCTCTGATATACCAAGTGTAGCAACACCTTAACTTAGATTTCAATGGTATTAAAGTGAGATTCACTATTTCACTTCAGTGCTTAGATTTGTATCTACTGAATTAAGGCACCAGCATACTGATTATTTGACCTACTTGCTCTCCTTCATGTCCATGCACTAATTAGGACCTGAACTCCAAGCAACAATATTTGATAGTAGTAAAACCAAAGTGCTCAGAAACCTTAAATCATACACTGTGGTGCTAGAAATACATGCTTAAAATCACAAATATGTTAACATTTTGATAGAAAATAGACAGGTACTAAATGCCAGATCTTTTCTTTTTAATTTAAATTCATGAACTCATATTGCAGTGGAATACTTAATTCTGGTTTTGCCTACTTTGGTATTCTGCATTGGTTTTATTTTAAACAAGCAGACAAAAATCCTATTACTTAAGCTCCACTTTTTAAATTGAATAAAGCTGTCAATCATGGGGTTTATATATGCTCTTAGTATTTACTGCCATAGTTCTCCTAATTCTGGTAAGTACAGAATTAACAGGACCTGGATAAATTAAAATTTATTTGATTTGGTTCCTAATGTTTCTCTGGGTTTTGCTCTTTTCTCTGCACAAGATCTCTACATCTCTTCCACAAGACAAAAAAAAAAAACCCAAAATACCACAAAAACAAACAAAAAAAAACCCCAAACAAAACCAAAAAAACAGGGTAGCAAAAAAAATCCAGAACCATTCTGGCATCTGTGTCCTGCTTTTGGAAAAACATGTTGTCTTATGGCTCCTGTGACTTGGATCTATCTGCAGTTTCCTTCACCCTTTCCCACTAATCTCTCTTTAACCTTCACAGTTTTCTTTCTCCTAAAGAATCCCATGTCTTTCTTACCCTGTTTTCTTTTCCTTCAACACATACTCCCCAGGAAACAAACAGCTTTTGTTTCCATACGCTGATGGACTGGTCCGTCCTTTAAAGCTGACTTCTGGGCAAATTAAAATCTGAGCTAGTTCACTGCCATCTGTGTATAAGCATTTGGTAACTCAGCATCAATAACTCTAAAAGCAGGGTTTTTTACCTTTTCATAGCTAGACCTCCAGATTAGAATGGGCACAGTCATGTTCAGATAATTGTGTGTTTATATAATGCACATCTTCACCTTGAACCTCTTCCCAATCATCAAATCTTGCCATACAGGCTATTTTTCCTGCATTAAATACAAATTTTCCACTTGAAGTTGACCCTTGCTGGTTTCCTCGCTGATGTCAAGATTCATGCCCACTTCAAATCCCTGAATGCTTCTTAATTTCGGTTTCCAGGCTACCTTTCTGAAAGGCAACATCTTTCCTCTTGTTCTGTTTTCCACACTGCTTAAACTCGCTTGTCTTCATTTTCAAAGCCCTTCTGAACCCTTCTCATGTTACTTACCAGCCAAGCAAGTACTACTAGCTTATGATCCAGCTCCTAATTGCCAGCCTTCCCTGTTCTCTGCCCAGTCCACAGAATTTCCCAAAAAAGTGAAAAAAATAAAACAGTAATTTTAATTTTTCTGATTAATCCAAGAATGCTCTGTCAGTGCTCCTAGCATTCCCTTCTCCTCTCTCCCAGAATCTCCTGTTTCTAATACTCTGTTTGTAGGCTTTGGCTCTTCAAGTCAAGGGTGTACTGAGTGTATCAAGTCAAGGTTTTATTCTGAGGTTGTAGAGCGCTTGATATAAAAGACATCTGGGTAACTACTGGAGTGCTTAGAACTGCAATAATAAGCATAACAATAAAAAAGATGCAGCGCCAGGGATGTATCATGTAGCTTACCACTCTTCAGAAAGTGGTTCTTCTATAACCTGAGAGTTTTCTAAAAAAAAATTTTGTTATTTCCACCAGTATTATGTTTTCTAAACTAAATTTGATGATTTTTTTTGTCTACAAGGGATAAGTTAAGGCAAATCAAAGCCAAATGCCACACCCTCTTAAGATGCTCTACAGTAAACACCTTGATCTCAAGGGTTTTGAAGTTCTTGCTTGTTTGTTTGAGGTTTTCAGTTTGTAGATTCATTTTGTTTTGCTTTGTAATCCAGCCCTGTCATGTTTAATTTTGTATGGCAGTGAGCAATGGCTGTGGATACAGAGGTCCTTTAATTCCTCTTGTGTTCCACAAGTGCTGTAATTCTTCATCATTTTGTGACAGGAACAAAGGAAGGTAGTTAATGTACAACTGTGGAAGAATCCCCAGCTCCCTAAAGCTATAGCTTTACACATAAGCCTATTCTTTCTCCTGGCTTCACTTAAAGGAATCACAAATCTGTTTCTAAGATCAGATGAGCCAGTCTCACCCATTCTTAGAATTATCTCTGCATTTGATGTCAGTTTTCCAGAGGTACTATACTGACAGCAACACACGCAAATTCAAGAAAAAAATTATCTAAAATGTAGTTACTTTTTGTGCTAAAGACCATAAAATAAAGACATTAAAACTTCTATATGGAAGTGAACACATTTTAACCTAAGTTGTTTAGTGACAATCTCTCTTTTGTTTGTTTTTTTTAACTACTAGCAAGGACATATTCTTCCCCCACAGAGACACCCCAAAGAACAATACAACCACAGGAGTTCATCAGCCAGAGTTAAGTTTATAAAGTGACCCTCATGCAAGCACCTTTAAGAAGACAAACTGAAATGTCAAACCACGTACAACCAAAGAATCTGCTTTGAGACTTCAGTTACAATGGCAATGCCAAAATTATTATGCAAATTAAAACTAAATTAATAACTTAGAACATCCCAGTGTGTCAGAGCACTTTGACAAAAGTGAAGCTCGGAAGTTTTCACCTAGTCCCATTAGCAGTGTTTCCTTCAGCAGCAGTTTTAACCTCCCACTTGACCTCCTAACCTCTCTGAAATAATTCTACTCTGAAAGTCTTATTATGGATATTATAAAAGTTGGAACATGATCCTTCTGGAGACCCACAGGATGAGAAGCACCAATGGTCTGGAGCACTACCGGGGTTCCAACACAGTGAGGAGGGACAAAAGCCTCTGCAGTGCAGCAGAGGGCCTCAAACACCAAAACAAAAAGAATGAAAAAGAATTTCACTTTATTCAAGCACAAGAATGTGAGAGAAACTCAGCACAGATGCACAGCAGTAACACAGAGAATCTTCTTCAGTGTTTTGTCTCTCACCTGGTTTCAGGAATTGTCTTACAGCTGAGATACTGCCATTGGGGAACAACATCTTAAAGGCTTATTACTTGCAGGTACATTGTGCATTTCCATGCACAGAACACTCAGTGCTGCTCTTTCAGTGACAAACAGCTGGTTTTGCATCAAGCTCCACCACTTAAGCTGCTCAGTGGGTACTTCTGTAGTCCTTTCCCAGGTTAGAATTAGTCACTTTTCAGAGTTAAACCTGGCACTATTTGCCTCAGGTTATCATGTCATACATGCCTACATTGACAGAAAAGACAAATACCATATGTAGCCTAGTTTCACGCTCAGTAACATTATTTTTAATAAACTATAACAAATGAGATGTCTGTCAGGTTTAGCTGCATGCTTTGTCATAATATGAATAAAATTTCAGACATCTGATGTCTGTGCTGTGATGTGCTTTTCTTTAAATGACTTACATGACTTAACAGCCAACTTTACAACACAGTATGGAGGAGACAGCTTGAATTCTGATGTTGCAGGCATGAATGGTAACCACCAAAGCAAAGAACACATTTACCATTTTTTGCTGATTATCTCTGTCATCAACAGATAAGCTTTTCTCTTTTTATAAAAGAACAAAGGCTTTCTTTCCCTTTGGGTTTGTGCTGAAGGGGGCCCGTGGTGTGGCTGTTCAGCAGGCAGGGGTGAGAGGTGCAGCTTGGTGCAGTCTCCCTTTCACAGAGAAAAGGGAAAGTTACTCTGTTCCCATCTGGGCACACCCAGGAGTATTTTTCATCTTAAACCACGTTAAGTCCATTAAGCTGAAGAAAATAATTCTTCCTATTTTAAATGGACAGCATCAAAATCCATGCAAATCCTTAATCACAGCACCCTACAAAAAGTAAAAATATTATGCCTTAGCTGTAGATAATGTATTTCAAGTAATAAAACCAATAACTTCAACTGATTTGTTTCACTCTTTACCGTTGCTCTCTCTCCATAGACTGACAGGAGCTCATAAAGTTTTATCCGTCCCAACTGTATCCTAAAAGAAAATTTCTTCCCTGAAATACTTTTAAGCTTTCCAAGGCAAGTGGAAAAATATATGTGCCTTACTAGAATAGGCACTTTCCCTGCCTGCCAAATGCCTGAAGGAGTGTCTCCACTGTTTTCAGGGTGACAGCAAATGACACTCAGAGAAAGAAGTCACACCTAAAATTTAAATGAGGATCCTGCACACTATGACCTCATGCAGAAGCTGGAGCTTCAATCCTGCCTGTGTTCATGAATAAATTGCCAAGTTCACAAGGCTCTGCAAGTCAGATTGAGATGTGTCTCAGGCTGGAACAGTGTGCTCATATCCCAGAGATTCCTCTTCTATTCTGCTCTTCTGGCACCCAAAAGAAGGGCAAAGAAAAGCATCACCTAATACATTTCTATCACTAAATGTACTTTTTGTCCTAATGGCATTTTTAATGGAAAGATGGAAAAGAAGAATGCCCCTAGAAGCAACTATACACCAAGATTTCTTACCATGAGTATTCAAATCTTAAAAGATTTTCTGAACTAGGAACAAATAAACAAACAAAGCAGTTCAAAAAGCAGAAAACTGCTCTGATGTCAAGGAGGACATTAATTCAACTGCCTGAGCTGTGAGGGAATCCTTACTGTGCTTGGCTGGGTGAGCTTCACTTCTCTTACACCTGCAAACGTTCCCAACTCTGTGTTATGCCCTTTGCACAAATCAGGCTGTAAACCTTGGCAAGAAATGAAACTGCAAATACTGTGATATGCAAAGGCATGTTGCTTAATCATGCAAATGGTATGATATATACCCCCATTTTCATTCATTTTATTTAATTTCATTTCTAGGCCACTCAGTCATGCAGTGAAGGCTAGATATAAACTCAGGGCTTCACAGGCTAAGCAGAAGTGGCTCAGATTTCTGACTAGCAGCTTATCAGATGGATGAGGCAGCAAAATAAAACCAACAGCTCTAAACCCAGGATGTTTAAATGACCTTCAAGTACAACACTGAATCGTTAAAATAGCTCTGCTAAGCTCCAGGCCCCGAGATACCACTGGGCTGTGACGCTGAGCTGCCTTCAGCACCAAAGACAGATTATGTCAGGCTTTTCCCTGCATTTTCTGCATGCCTTAGGAGGTTTTATTTTAATATCTGAAGTAGATTATCCCATAACAGTATCAACAGGATACAGATTTAAAGAAAAGAAAAAGCCTGCTGTCTTGCTGTTTAGAATTAATACAAAAACTAGGCACATCAGTCACTCATAATTAAAAGTCACTGAATATTCACAATATAAATAATAGTTCTTTTAAGTAAATTAATTTTACAATATCCTTTTGATTGTTCTAAACCAACAACAATGCCTACTGTTAGCTTCTTAATTTGCATATGAATAGAAACACTAGTAAGGATTATTACAATTGTCTTGTGTACAATAAACTATTTAGTGATTTGTATTATTTTGTGAAGATTGTCCCTGAAGCACAAATCTATGGCCCTACACAGGCCCTCTAGGGCTGGATGTTCTCTCAGAGGGCAGGGGCATGCTCTGGAGAAATACTGGTTTGGGAATTAATTAATAATTAGTGGAATGGAATTGTCCCCTCCTTCCCAGGGGACACTGGACCATGCCCACAACAGAGGGAATGCAGTGCTAGCACACTGCCAAGGGGAGACAACACCCATGTTTGCACCCCAAACTGTGTAGAGGGAGGACAGTGACCCTCTCAGTTCCTAGAGACAGCTCCAAGGCCCAGAGAGCCTGTGCAGGAGCTCAGGAAAGATGCACTTCACATCCTGTCCTTGTCCCAGCTGGGCTGTTATGACCTGTGATATGAAATGAGTGTAGCAAAACCCCAGAAGAGCAGAGCTAGGTTTGACCCAAAACCACACTGATTGTATCTAGCTTTTCCCCCAGACTAAACCAGACTGAAGTAAAGCATCAGATTTTTAGCCAACAAACTGTTGGTCCACATCTCCCCTAGCTACACACCTGGAGGACTCAACTACAGTCAGCTGCAAGTTATTCCTTCAGCATGCTCCTTCCCAAGCCCACTGTTTTCAGCCTCTTAGGCAGAATCTCAGGGCAGAAATTTGTCAGTCTCCAGTACAACTCACCCTGTGACTTGCACCTGTCAGATTCACTGCAGGAAGACAGTGGAACAGTTCAAATCACACCACCCACAGTCTTGATCATTCAATGTGAAATCTCTTTGCATGCTTCAAGCCAACAGAGCCCTTTCCTCATGAACTAGATTGCATCAGCCCTAAAAAAAGGTGCCAGAAAATTTTGTTCTTTCAACAGTCATAGAACAATCTGGGAGATGAATGGGAAGCTGAGGTGACAGCCTACATCCTCATCTGAAGAACACTGATGTACCTGATCCTGGCACAGCACTGAGCACTCTCTAAATAAAACTAACTTCATATTCTCTATGGCACATGGGGCACCAGATTTACTCTCCTGTTGCACAAAGTATCTCTCAGACTTTTTTGCAGCTGCTTTACACTTAAAGCCTGAATTAATTATTATTTAAGTAAACTCATTTCATAGCTGTTACCCAGGAAGCATTTCATTAGGCACTGCCTGAAATCTTCGGGCCAGGCTTGGTGAAATTAGAGCTTTAGTCACTGTCCTGTTATCCCAAAGCACCCAGAGTTTATGCTTCATGATCACCTGGGGGGCTTCATCCCCACTGCTCTTTACATGGTTGACTCACTGCTGCCACTGTTTGGCACTGAAGATGAAACATTTCATTGGGTTACTCTATTTGGTTAGAGTTACCTCTTTAATGCTTAGTTTGCTCCTTTAAAGAAGAGGTGTCAGAAATACCAGAGTTTCTTTTATATCTATCTCAAGTCTTGGAGAGCTTTTAGCCTTTTGGGAAAGTGATGGACCTGAGATATCATGGAACCTTTTTTCACCTCTGTCCAGACAACATATTTGTCTTGGAGTTGGCAAATTTGGGAAGAGATTGAATTATTTCCCAACATAGGGGACTCCTCTTGCCCAAGATGAACTGGGTTTCATCTGCATTTGTGGATGCAATAGGAAAATAAAGTATCATGAGATATTTTCCTTAAGTAGAGGAGTTGGACTAGATGAACTCCAGATGTCCCGTCCCACCTCAAACATTCTGTGACTGTGGGAAATAGTTTCCCATAAGAACAAGGCTGAAAATTGCTGAAGAGCAACGAAGTTGGAGGGACAGGAAGAATCCTAAGAGGTAAATGTTTAATTAACAAAAAAAGTTTATCAATATTGATGTTTAGAAGTCTAAGCAGTGCCAAAGAAGCTGAAGTAAACATCTAACCTGACACACTATTTGTAGGTGGTGTTGTTTCTTCTTAGTGACCTTAACCACAGAGTTATCCCAAGGAATATTGATCAAATTTCAGAATTCCTTCAAATTTATATGCAGCAAGCTGAGTCTGCAGAGGGCAGATGTAACTTACTTGAGAACACGTGCCATAGGATATTAGAAGACATTTGGAAGCCAGAAATGGGCACTCTGCAGGATACAGTTACTCCATAATCATTGGGTGTGCTGAAAGTGGGGAAATTCGGTCCCTCAGAGGGCTAACCATGTATGTCACACATCTGGCAGAATGACATGCAGCTCACTTGACAGCTCAAATTTAAATGTGCCTTGGGTGATCAAGAAGGTCCCAAGAGTCTCAGTCTATCTTTACACAGACACTCACAGTGACTCTCGTTACTATCATACTGAATTTAAAAATGCCATATGGGGAAAAAACAACATGCTCCAGAAATGCTTAACACCCCCCCCCCCCCCCCCCCCAAATTCATAATTGCTACCAAGAATGAGGTTAAACTTGATGAGATGTTTAATTCAAGACTGTAGGTGAAAGGACTAAGTGTTGTGACTGCATTGGACACAAAGAAATTAAATTATGATTGATAATAATTTGATAATTGATCCAGCAGTGCAGACAGCACACAACCTTGAGATCAGCTGGTACCCAAAATATGTCCCATATAAAGAAAACATGTGCAGGCACAATTTAACAAAGGAAACCTTTTTAGCACACTGTATCCCTCTAATGCAATGGTATTTGATAATTTCTATTTGAACAATTGAAGATTTCCTTGCATAAACACATTTAAGGACAAGTAAAAATGTTAAGGATTTGGTTCTGTGTTAATATAAAAGAGAAGATCAAATTAAACCTCCAAACCAACATAAAATTTACAGCTCTGATTTACCATGATCTAATTCTTCTATACTGAGTTCTGTCCCTGCCCTTTTGGTCACAGACCTCCATCCCAAAGGCAAAGCAGCACTATCTAAAAAATTCCAAGTTTAATGCAGTAACCTCAGTTTAAACTTTTTAAAATATGTTATTTTTACCAAAATTAGTGAGTTAATGAGCTGTGCTGCTATTTTTAATTTTCCAAACTGCCATTTGTGAGTCAGTCAATGCAGACTTCACAGTTTTAAGGTTAATTTGAGAGCTTGAAAGCACCAAAAATAACTGCTGAAATGGAATATGCATGCTGAACAAATCACTACGTCTTTAACACAGCAAGAGCAACAAAGCTCCAATGTCCACAATCAGTGCAGTTCCCAGCCAAAAAACCCCAAAGTTAATTCTGTAGTAACATCAGAATTACTTAAATGCATTCCTCAGCTTTTCCACTTGAGTGCTTTGAGCCTTTGTGGACAGCCAGCTGAGCAGACAGGCCTGGCATAACACAGCTATTGCTGTATAATTTGTGCAATCACACTTTAGGAGAAATAAAACAAAAAAAGAAAAGGAAAATTAATTCAAGAAATTCAACAACTGTTTTTAAAGCTATACAGAAAAACACATTAAACCCCTACCCCCCAATTTCTTTAAAGGCACACCATTATTCATCCAGTGTAACAAGCAAGTGTTATTTCTGAACCATCTCAACTGAACTGGAATTCCAAGAAGCCCTAGCTGCAATTGCCACTTGGCTGACATGTCAGCGGATTCATGAGCCAAAATGAATCATCAGTTTTCCACTCTGCTCCCCCACATGCCACAAACTCCATATTTCCATGCGCTTACCTCTAAGTGCAATGGTTTGTATTGTATTAAATTATAGTTGGCAGAGTTGTGTCAGCTTTGATGATGCCAACAATTATCTCCTATGATGGCCACTGACCTGCTCTGACCTGCTCTGACAGGAATATGCACCATATTCCTAATGGGCATCCAACCAGCTTTAATTTCTAGCCATTGGCTCTTGAATCCACCCTAGATTAAAATCTCTACTATCCCATATTTTCTTTGGGAAAAATACATCCACTTTGTAAATATATTCAGGTTTAGACTGAACTCAAACCTTGCTAAGAGCTAGTTTGATTGCTGATTTCAAATAAATTATCTGACAAACACAGCTCCTTCCTTGGCTTCCAAATCAATGCAGGATTTCTTTTTTCAGAGTTACTCATAAATATTCAATCAACATTTTATGTGAACAAATAATTTCTGACATTCTCTGTGCTTCCCAATTGGACAAATGCTGGTTAATCAGGAGGACAAAAAAAAAAAATCCCCTATTCACAGAAACACACTGTGGATACAATCATTCGATGAAATTTCTGCAAATAACCACACTCTGTAAGTGCAAAACAATATCAGGGAGAACCCACGCTGAAGCTGAATTGCTGATCAGAATCTGAATGAAGGCTATGGAAGTAATATGGCTCATGTAATTACAGAGGGAGTTAAATGTGCTTTCATGGGAACTGAATTTGGCCCAAGAATTTTAATGAGCCAGTGGATGACTTCAGTTTATGGACTGACATAATAAAGTTATCAATAACACTAAAGTAACTATAAAGTGAATTTTCCATCTATTGTATTAACTACCTTCTCTTACAGTTAATAACACAGTGTTAAGAATTTGAGAAACAAAAATCTGACCTTCAGAATTTCTGTGTGATGAGGTAACAAGACACAGTGTAATATTAATCAAAAGAATGTTTAAATTGACAACCATCCCTCAATTACTACATCATCCATCTCCAAGTGCTCTACACGCACTCCAATAACTGTTGGTTTTATGCTGAATTTAGACTGTAAGCAACAATCGGTTTTAAAAACTGCTGATTGAAATGCCAATTTGCAATGAGAAGAGACATCTTTAAAACATGGGTAACTCTAGTAATAGCTACATAATATCTTACTCTGATCTATTTCAAATTAATGCACTTACAAAATGTGAAATGCTCTCACAGTATTGGATTATGAGACTAGACTGCAGGTACCCAAAACAGTTGCTCTGTTTCCCCAAGAGTGTGAAATAAAACCATTTCCAAATTAGCAAAGGAGAGCCCTTCCCTTCTTTTATGGTTGTATTACATAATCTCATACAAGAAATGCTCATTTGCAAAGTGGCTGAGGGAGAGCTGGGAGGGGACAGCTTTGGGCCCCAAGATCAGGGCAGCAACCAAGCACTGCAGAGAGTGGCAGCAGCCCCAAAACCATGACACCTTGAATATTTTGGGGATGTGGGTTTCAAAGTCCTTCAGCACCAGCCCACAGCTCCGAATCCAAATCCAAAATCTAGCATCAAGCTTCTCATCTAGCAGCCCATTAATATTTCACCTCCACATTTTATGATACTTTAACCTGTTGAGATCAATTAGACCAAAACTAGCCTTACAAAAAAAATCACTTGTTATAGCATAGCATAAGAAAAAAAAGAAAAAGCCTGGAAATGTATGTGCATTTTTATTTCCTAGATGAGAACAGTTCTAAACTGTTGAATAATATTCAGGGCAACAACTCTAATCTCTTCTAAATTAAAAAAGTACAAGAGAGCTTGAAACACTCTGATAATTTGAAATTCTTAGGCACTGAAGTTGCTCCCAACAGTTTGTTTCAATTACATTTTCAATGCAAGAGGTTTTTTATTACAGATATTCTGGGCAAATTGCCTTAAAATGGAAACTAGGGAAGAAAGCTCTAACAGTCACCATGAAAAGCTCAATAATAATTATTTGAATAATATAAAATTCAAAAAAACTATCAAAAGAGGGCATTACATAGCCTGGAAGTCAATTAGTTTAATATTCTATTTGCCTTCTTCCTGCACTGTTCCTCACCTATTTAACAAAATGCTGAATAAATTGCTTCTGGTCGAACTATAAAGACAGCAGATATATGCTCCTCTCCTTCCATATCAATAACAGACACAGCAACTGTGGACAAGATATCCAAGAAAAATGATAAAGATGGATTTAGTCATACAGAAAGGCAACAGAATTCAAGATGAAGAGAATAACCCAAAAGCTGAAAGGCAAATGCAACACCTAAGCAATACAGAAAACAGGCAAGGTAATAATAACATGACACACAAAGCACAAAGTGAAAATGCTTTATAAATTATTAAAATAAAATCTGTGAGGAACCAGTGGCCCTAAACAGGGTCCATGATGGTTCCATGGAGGGACAGACCCTAAACTGGAAAAATCTCCCCCGTTCAAGGCAACTGAGCAGAGCTTCTCCCAGGATGCTTTGCTGTGTATGCAAATATACCCCAGTTCTGCCTCCCTGGTTGGCCTGTTGGCCTCTCCGCCCCTTTTTCCTTATATGCACATCCCCTAGAATGTTCTCCCTTCCCTGCTCACCCATTGGTGCCTTTGCTGCAGTGTCCCGCCCCTTTACCCTATTGGCTGCCACCCTTTGTCCCGCCTCTGCCCCACCCTGAGCCCTCAGCCCTGGCCCTGATGCTCTGCTCCACCCCCTGTCCCCCATATTTAACCCTTTTGTCTTTGTCTCTGGCCTCTCCGTGCGTGGCTGGAATAAAGCTCCTTAGAACTGCAAACTGTGACAGTGGTCACAAGGGTCTTCAGGGTGAAGAGAGAGGTGAGAATTTTGATCTCATGTTCAGAAGGCTAGATTTATTATTTTATGATATATATTACATTATAACTATACTAAAAAGAAATAGAAGGAAAAGCTCTGAGAAGGCTAGCTAAGCTAAGGATAGAAAAGAATGAATAACAAAGGTCTATGTCTCAGCAGAGAGCAAGAGCAGCTCTGCCATGAGTGGTCAGTAAATCCAAACATCCACAGGAGACCAATCACGGATCCACCTGCTGGATTCCACAGCAGCAGATAACCATTGTTTACACTTTGTTGCTGAGGCCACAGCTTCTCAGAAGGAAGAAAAATCCTAAAGAAAGGATTTTTATTAAAAGATGTCTGTGACACCAAACAAAGACTCTTCCCACTTTTTTGTCATTAGTGATCCTACAAGAGCTGCTGGAAGCATGTGATGCTGTGTGAGTGATGGTGGGGGTGTGTGAGTGATAGTGTATGAGTATGATGGTGAGTGTGTATGCTGAAGTGATGGTGTGTAAGGGATGGTGTGTGTGTGTTCCTGTGCCCCTGAGCGAGCGGCTCCATTGCTGGATTGTCCTGGAAGGTCGCGGCACCGCTGCCTCTCGCTCGGCTGCCAACAGGCCAGTAGCTCACGACACTACAGCATCATCAACTAACCAGTTTTTCTTAAAAAGCAATAAGTAAAAATCTTCCCAAAGACATCACACAGTGAGAAAGTTCCCAGTCTAAGCCATGTGGTTCAACAGAGGGGAACAGATATGTTAACTTATGAATTGAATGTGATGAATTGAAGTCTCTCCACAGGAGCATCCTCTGTGGTCCCAGGGTGGTGCTTGAGCACTCCACAAGCTCCCTCACTACTATTTTTTTGCTGACACAATGCATTATTCTCTTCTGCAGTAATGTGAGTGTGGTGGTTTGACCAGGAAGAAGTATGCTGTGGTCAA
>JAHXMQ010012340.1:20447408-20459304 GCA_020466415.1 Ammodramus savannarum pratensis
GGGGGCACTGGCTTTGTGCCAGGCTCAAACCATGACAGTGAGGAAGGCTGAGTTTATCAAGTCTAGGTAAATTCCATCAGATTTTTTTGCCAGTTGAAGTTTCTATTATCTCTATAGAAATCCTGCTTTACTGGGCAAAAGCTGAGGAACTGAATGTCTTAGATAGCATTTTCTGAGTACCCTTCTGACATTGCTTCTGATCAGCATTTGAAATTTTTCCTCCCATTAAAGGTTAACTTATGCCTCTATCTTTTCAGCACATCTTCTAATATATGGAAAATTGCACCAGTACCTCTACTGTAAAATATTAAATAGATCTGCTATCATAAAAGAGCTCTTATCCATTCTCTAAGATGAGCATTTCCCTCTTATTTAGAAGAATGGATGAGTGAACAGATACAGCATATTACAGACGACTCCTCTTATTCCTGTTACATTTTGTGGTTAGGGGTTTTATTTGCTTTTTCAAACACGTCTTCTGTGGCACTGGCCAAGCTATCTTTGACTCCCCTGCTGCATCTATCTGCTTAAAAGAGCAGTCACTTCTTGATGAGAAAAATACTTGGCCTTTTTTTTTTTCTTAGAGCCTTCTTGGCTCTCAGTTCTGAAGTAATTCAAGTTCTTAATACTCTTCCTCACAGCACTTAAAAGAATTAAACTTCTTTATGAATTCTTGTTTTTTCACTTCAGGTCAGGTCCTGAAACCTCAACATCAAGATTAGGGCTTTAGCCAGATCACTAATTTCACTTTACAGTGGTATTTTCCTTTTTCATTATTCATGCTCACCTTCAGCAGTAAGCCTATACACTAGGGAAGAATACAGATTTCAGAAGCATATAAGACATTTTAAAGTTCTTTTTCATTCTAGACCATTCTATTGAAACAAAGATAAAATTTCTTCAAAACAAAACCATTTCTCCAAGGCTACAAAAATTGTATATGTTTCCAAATGAGAAAATCAATGTTACTCCTAGGAAAAAAAAGATTATTTTTCAACTCTTTCATTTCGCCATGGTTGAAGTTTCAATTCCAAGTGATCAGTTCTCTCAATTCTCACAGGTACACACAATGTTTTCACACTATGGTTTTGAACACAAAAATAAATAAGCAGAAATATCCATTCCATTATTTTCAAATTGAGGGATGTAAAAAATATTCCCTCGGATACAGAATAATGCAGTTCTACAGCTTTTTCCCTCTGCTTTTGTTTTCAACCAGTGAAGTGTAACATACAAAAGACCTATCCCAGGTCTGCAAACCTGAAGAAGGACCTCTTGTGCTGATTCTTTTGAATTCCAGTGTCTTTTACCCTCTGAACAGAGAATGGCATTCATTATGTCTGATACTTTCATAAAATGAAGAGGTAAGTTGGTCTCTGTCCTAGTAGTATAAAGACTCTTATTCAGTTGCAAAATAAGAGTGTGCAAATCTCTCAGACCCATCAGATTCACACTCAAAAGCTACAAATTCAACACCACTGACCTTTACCTGCAATGAAAAACTCTCTTATTAAGGTTAGAAAAGACTTTTAAGATTCAGTCCAACTGCAAAATTAATGCTACCACAGCAAGTACGGAAAAAAATCACTCATGGCAAAAGGCTCAGTATAAAACTGCTCCACACCCAGGAGTCAGATTAACAGATTTTCCCTCTGAAACTTTGCACTGAAGAAAATAATGAGAATTTGGCCAGAATCAAACTCAAGGAAAAAATACTAAATAAAGGAAGTGTTATATAATGTGAAATATCTTCATCCACAACACATCCCCATGAAGAAAGCATTCACTGCCTATGCTAGGCCAATAAGGACTGGCTGGTTTTGGAGGCCTTTGAAATTTCTCTGTAGCTCCCTGATGTACCTGATGTCATACATTCTAAAGAGGCTGCAGCTTTGAATTAATCTTCTCAGGTATTCATAGGAAAACTCAACTTTGAAAAGGATTGCAAAAAACTAACACCAGATTTTGCTTCCCTAAACAAGGTCACAATTCCTATTAACTTTCCTATGATCAAAACCAGGATTTATGCACTAAAAGAAATCAGCAGAAATATAAATAGACTTAATAAACTACTCAGCAGGAATGTCTTATATAAGACATTAATTGCTACAACAATTTACGGAATATGTTTAAAATAAAAAATATAATCTAATAATGCTGATAACCATGCTTGCCAGGCACTTTCACTGACTCTCTAGGTTATCTTCTATTACCTGGGTATTACAGCACCCTGAGTGGGGTTGCTGAATATTACAGCACCCTGAGTGGGGTTGCTGAGGTGAGAGAAGGAAGATATTCTTGTTTCTTCCTTGATCAGAAGGCTGGATTTATTGATATATGATATATAATACATTATAACTATACTAATAAGAATAAAGAGAGAGAAGCTGCAGAGAGAGCTAAGCTAAGAATAGAAAACAAAGAATGAACAACAAACTTCTGTTTCCAGGGAATCTGTCCCCGTGAGCCAATCACAGGGCACCTGCTACATTTCACAGCAGCTTGATAACAGGTGTTTACATTCTTCTCCTGGGGCCCCAGAAGGAATAATCCTAAAAGAAAGGATTTTATGAAAAAATGTCTACAACACCTGGGCATCTACCAAACCAAGCAACCTAGATTTGGCGGGGGAGGGAAGGCCATTTATTGTGGAAAGGCATCCTTGTTCCCAGAAATCAGGTATGTACATAAAAGTTTGAGTTAGGCCCAATGCTTAGGAGTTCATAAAAAAGGCAAAGGACAACCTGTAGGACAACATCAGCTGGCAGTGCTGTCAGATGCTGCCCCTGGAAGAAGAGGAGCACATACCCTGGGAGTCAGACTGTCCAGCCAGGCTGCCTCTCTGCACGGGAATAATGACAGACTCACTTTGGCAAAGTGAGCAGTGTGCAAATGGACAAAGAGAGCAGTGTGCAAATCCCTCAGATCCACACTCAGAAGCTAAAAATTCAACACCATTGATCTTCACCTGCAGTGAAAAACTCTCTCTTTAAGTCTGGAAAAAAAGGTTAAGATCATCCAGTCCAACTGCAAACCCAACACTGCTACAGCAAGGACTTGCTCTGTTCACAGTGTGACTGCTCACTGGAAAAGTACCTGGCCCAGGATAGAACTGGATGGTTTGTACAGCTCAGTTGGTAGAGGATGAGACTCTTAATCTCAGGGTTGTGGCTTTGAGCCCCACGTTGGGCGCCAGCTGTAAGATTGTCATGCCTGGCTGGGCTGTTCAAGTCCACTCCAGCTAGCTATGGACCCCAGCCCACACAAAGGACAATAGGCAAAAGATGAGAATTGCTCTTCCTCACGTAGGGACAAATGTCCTCAGTTTATTGACTTGATAGGAGACACCAGATCAGGCAACCTTCCAGAAAGAAAAGAGAGCGTCCCCTTCCCACGGGGGGATTTTGAGCAGAGGGGAAGGGGGATGGAGGAAGGGGGCAACAGCCAAGGGGACACAAGTGAGGAGGGGTGAGGAGAGGGATAAACCACAGAGAGACCACCAACAGCTGCCCTGTACACAGCTGCTGAATGCATCAAACATTTGCCACAAGACAAACATGAACAGCAACCCTGAGTTTTTGTGTAACTGAGAGCTGCTCAACAGCTGCTGTGCTCCCTTTTACTGCCTATAAAAGGCCGCCTGAAATGTTTTTATTGTAGACACTTCATTTTCAAGGCAGTGATTTTTCAACTCTGAAGGGCCAGTCATTGATCCATCTGCAGGTTTTGTTGTTTTCTCCCTTATTCCCTGACAGTCTGCATCTGTTGCATGTCAGGAGTTTTGGTAAACTATTTTCTTGCACTAAGTCTCAATTTGCAATAATTATATGTTTTACACACACACTTAATAACTTCTAAATAACAGAAGATATTTTCTGAAATGTATGAAAAATATCTGTGTATGAACAATCACCGTGCTAAGAGATTTGATAGAAGAAAATATAGCTTTTATAAAAATATATATAAAAAAATATATTTTATATATATTAAAAGAAGCATTAATGAACCATACAAAAAGAGTTTAGAAGTTTCTGGGGTTTTTTTGCAACTACTCCCAGTACTTCAGACACTGTGCTTAGAATACATTATGCTTTGAGGTGAGAGTCCTGTACAGTGTGCACTGGCACAGCTTTATCTGTGGCAGGACTCTCTTCCACTGCCTTGAGTGGAGATGCAGTAATTCATACCAGGCAGAGCTGTAGCCACTGGTGTCAGTTCCACAATCTCTTGCAAGAATATGAAATTATATAAATAGGTGTCCCTTCTCACCTGCATTTCTTTTCTAGTGACACTCCCCATTTAGTCTTCTGACCCTGGTCCTCAACCTGAATTCCTCAAAACCTAACTGGTTTCTATTGCCTTTCACATTGCTGCATGAGCTTTGGGGTTTAACTGCTTATAAATTGAGAATTATATGAGCCAGAAGCTATTGAACAAGGGAACAGACCTGCCCATTATCCCCTCAGTCACAAGCAATTTTCAAAGTAAATCTCTACTTAAAATATCACTTCATTGATTGATGCTACTTATTTATTATATAATAAAGTCTCTAATAATGTGGTATTTCATTCTCATAAAAGAATCTTTTAAACTATCACTCAGGAGCAGTTTTAATGCAAGTGACATGTTGTCATCAGCCTGCCTTCAAGATTACAAACCTGGTTAAACAGCAGTCTTCAACAACAACAAACAGCCAGGCTCAGGCAGATCCCAAGACCAGGAAAGGAATGCAGTCAGGCCTGGGGCATGTATTTACTGCAACTACAACAACCATCTTTTCCATGCAGAACAGGGGCACAGCAGGAAATAGATCTTCTAAGACCTAAATGTAGGACTGAATTCTTGCTTTACTTTAACAAGCTCAGGAATTAAACCACTACCTTTATCCTCTTCTATATGAACCACATAAAAAAATAAACCTCAGCAAAGCCCCCCAGAGCCTCACATGAACTTTATGTTTTAGTTACTGTTTTGCCTGAACTGTTCTTCTGCCTTCATATTTATCTCCTCTCACTGCCACCTCATCTCTCAGTTTTCCTGATTCCCTTAATCATCACTCTGATGGGAAGCTGCTGTGTTATCCCTCTGAGCTGATCTTATGTGATTAAAGGAACATGATTTCTACCATCACTAAACAGTCTATTAGGAGCCTTGTTTAACTGCTGTAGTTAGATATTTTACCATGTTGCATTTACTTTTTTGTCTGTTTCAAGGGTTGCAAAAGCCAGGTTTTGTCCAGCTGTGCTAAGCAGCTGCACCACAGAAGAGCCTTGATGTGGCAGGCTAACACAGACACTGAAAGCCACTTACAGTAGCCAGCAGCACATCAGAGGTACCTAAACCACCTGATGACCTTGGTCTGTGCACATCTAACAGCTGCCTGGCACTGTGGTGGCTGGAGGTGTGATGGTGATGTTCCTGCAGATGAGCTGGGGAGTTATGCCAACACTCTGTGCAGCTGTACAGATTGAGCAGAAATTACAGTGCTGGTTTGGGCAGAGACTGTCTAAAGGCAGGAATGGAAAGATGTGATTCTTAGGGAGAAATAGTCTTCAGTAAAAGAACTGGGAGGATGAGAGACTTAGCCATGTTCAGATGCCACCACTTGGACAAGGATCCTCTCAACAGAAACTCCAATTATCTGGGCAGCATTTTGTAATGAATTCATTCTTACCAAAGGTAAAGGAATGGCAATTCTTCACTTAAATTCATGTGAGTGCATTGCAAGATCGTCACCCTTTTTGTATTTTCCACCAGTCAAGCATTCAAGGTGCTCCACTCAGTGAATGGTACTGTAACTCCTGAAGTGTCCAGGCTCCTGGGGACCAGGACAAAATACAGCTGCCACAGAAGGCACCCTCTGAACATGAAGGGAGGGTAGGAAACACACCTAAGCACAGCTTGGAGTTTTTCAAATACCTTCTGTCTTTTCAGGCCAAGCCAAACACCCTGCTGTGAGGAATTCTTTCATATTAGTAGTATCAGAGGACTACAGAAACGGACAGATTATATTCTGATTTTCTATTCCGTCTTAGTATTTAAGCACACATAAGATTTGCATCAGTTTATCTGTAGAATGGAAGTATGAAATAAACACAGTTATAAAGCATTCAAAGATACTTGCAGGAATGAACTGTGAATATGCCAATGCTACTGACAGTAGACACTGTGGAAAGGTTTGGAAATCTGAATGACAGAAGTCTTTGCATCACTAATCCTGATTCTATTTAAAATCCTGATTCTATTTAAAATGAAACAGAAAACACCATGGAAAAATACACTGCAGATCATTTAATTGCAATATTTTAGGACATTTTCTACTATTTTTAATTCTGAAGCTATACGTGATGTTTTGATACTGTCTAAAAATGAAACAAGCATGGAATTTTAATATCAGGTATGCAGTTCCCTTTATACTGACTTTGATGATTTCTTTCCTATATAAAGCATGTTAAAATGAAACAGTAGCTGTACCTATGACTTTAAAACAATTCTTTGATGTCAAACATCTTATCTAAGCCACTTCTCATGGAAAAGATGAGAATTCAAAAACATCTGAATTCCAGTTAGTGGAGGAAAAAAACAAAGTTATCCAAGTTAGAAGAGAGGCTGTAGTAGTAACTAATAATAGCAACTTAACGACATATGAGGGAGTGGTTCCTGGCAGTCAGATATATTATTGCACATCTAGATGCAAGTGTGCCAAGTGGTGGCAGCAATAAAACTGTAAATGGAATAGCTACACCAGAAAAACTTTGCATCTGAGCTAAGAACAGCATCACACAAGCACTCAACCAGCCGGTCCTGAATCAGGGCACTAATCTGTTTTTGTAAGGACTGCCAGGTAGGAAAAATAACAGCATTTCCCCACTACTAGAATAAAATTAACATCTTACCAGTATCTTTTGTGGTGTAGGCAAGATCATTAAGATTAAAAGGAGTATTTATAAAAATATTTCCAACATATAATAGAAAAAGTACATGGCTGAGCTGCAGCTCAGCTTAAGCAAGAGATGCAACATTGCAGTGGAAATCTCATAGGAGTATGCTGAGTGATATTAGTTCTTTCCCTCTTAATACCATAATCCCTAACACAGAAAAAGTCTAATTCTCTTTTGAAAAAGTTCTCAGTCATTACTGAGATCTTACCCAAATATGGGTTCTTTTGGATGTTGTTTTTAACATGAGTTACAAAATGAAATACATAGTAATGGGGAGGAGAGAGTGCATTTTAATTATGAAGGAGCAGAGTCTTGTCTAGAAAATCTCCCCTTGTCTCTTTCTCCTCACTCATTTGTTTGCTGCTATCTCACTTGTACAGAATTTGAGCTGACATTCAAAGGTAGTTCTTCATCTGGTGAATACTGAACTGTGCTAATTGAAGTGACTTTTGTTATTATTCGTTGTCTCTCAACTATAATTAAAGTTTCTAACTGGAATTTACAGGCATGCCTGCAGTGTGTTGTTCTCACAGATGAGGTGCCACGAGAGTTATGGTGCCCTGCCAGGAGATGAGGAATAAGGCTCTGGCCCAGGGGTGAATTGCACAGCTCCTTTCAGTTTCTCTGGTCACTCCCACATTTCCTTTACATAATTTATGCATACATTATTTTTAAGGTTAAGTATTCTGTTCATCTTTGACAACCATGTTCGAGGCCATGCAACATTATTTTTCCTGTCAAGATTTGCCTTGAAACCCTTTCACTTAAGCCCATGGACTTAGCTGGGGAGACACAGGTCTGCCTCTTGTCTGCCAAGTCAGTAAATCCAGCTGTTATGCAGGAAGATGGAAAGGTTTTGGCAATTTGAGTCTTTGGCACATACTACAGTAACAGAACAACAGCAGAGAAAGAAAAAAAGGAGATTTATAGGAGGGGTTTTCACAAGAACAGGGTTTGGAATTTGACACAGCTGTATGGTGAGAAGAAGGTGGCTCCGCATTTCACATTTATGTAAATGACACAGTAAATAAAGTAAAAAAGCAGGCATCTTCAGATAATACATAAATAAACTCTGAGTATACCTATGCATGTATGCAAAATGTTTTAAAATGCATTGCTTCATTCATATGACATATGCACAGTCTGCATAAGGACCAGAAATGAAAGCTTTTATCAGCAAATTGGGGTCAGTGCTGACTCTCATATTCCTTAAATTCTTTCAAAATTAATAAATCAACTTCCTTGTCAAAGTATTATTGTACCACAGCTTCTCAATTTACAGCAGAAATAATGCTGCCTTTATTTAAAAGAGCTACTAAACATCTTACCAAGGGTTTGTTGCAGGAAAACAATGACAGGTACAAGGTGGTTCCTCCCCCACAATCTGCTAACAGCAGCAGCAAAATCAGAGATCATTAGACAAACTAACCTGTGGTGTCATTCCGTGGCAGATATACATGATTGGGATATTCTCTGTGTCTGGCCCTTGATCAAGGCACAAATCACTTTTCAGGGAATTCTGCAGCTAAAACAAACAGAAGGAAAAAGAAATCAAGCAAGTTTTATATGAGAAAAAGATGGTGTGATTACTTTCTTTTCTGTGAGAGAATAAATTGTATGTAGTTGAGGAAGGAAATATGCAAAATTAAAATATGTTACAGTGAAGATCTTGAACAGAAAGCATCTGGACTAAATACTTCCTTGCAGATAATCTAGCACCACTGATTCCAATAATGTTGCACAAAGTTTCAGGCAGGGTATATTTCAAAAAGCCTTCAGAGATAGCAATAATTTTTTGATATATGTTTTAAAAATATTTAGTCTCTGGTACACACTATAGAGAGAACCTGAATGTATCCTACTGAGCAAGATAGATGAGGTATTAAATAGCTTTTAAGAATCTCTATGAGAATCTTCTGATTTCTGGAAATAATTCTAAAAGCTGTTTTTTTCAGCTGACATCTGGAGACTTCAGGGCAATTGTTCTGCACCAGCTCCCCTGATTGTTCTGGGCTAACCCACGCACAGCAATGAACAGACTGCAAAGTACTTGGCCCTGGTCAGCACAAAGCTCTGTGAAAAACCTAGGCTGTGCTGAGAAAGAGTTTCCTAATGGTGAAGTGCTAAATTAATGAGCACAGATAGCTGGGAGGTCTGTTCAGAGTGTGAGGACAAAGATGTGGACTGCATACCCATGGATGTGCATAAAGGTGTTAGAGTGGCTCAGAGAACAGGAGACAACTGCCTGATGGACTGGAGATGTGGTTTGCAACCACCTGTAATTATCTGTCAGCTGTGCACAGGGGCCTCTTTTGAGGAAACCAAATAATTATCTTTAGAAAGGAAGCCTAGAGCTGCATGTAAGAAGAGTGGACAAACCAGAGGCTGAAGCCAGGCAGTGAATAAAATCAAAACCATCAACTTATCTCTACAAGACTTCCAACTCTAAACCTAACTCTAAATCCAGTAATGGACAGGATGCATCTCAACACTGGAGAGAAAATATGCATTAGGTATAAATACTGGCATTACTCTCAAAAATTAAAGCCTTACATAAAATCTTCTCTCTCAAAGCTTTCTACTTCTTCTTCATAATGTCAGCATAGCCATGACTCTAATCACAAACAGATGTCTAAGCATCCCCTCTATCCAAACCATTGATAAATATCAGCCTTATTAATTCATGCCTGGGTCTATCATTACCTTTGAGAAATGACCTCACACTTTAAAATTTCAAAGGTTTATTAAACCTTAACAAATACAACAAATGACTGAATAATGAGAAAGTACAGCACTGGGAGCATGGAACTAAACCACCACGTGCTCCCCTACAAAGTGGCTGGCTCCACCTTTACAACACTGGTGTTCCATCAGGTAACCCTGGCCCTCCCAAAGTCTGTCAGTTAATTCTTCACTGTCCATCCTCTCTTTGAGAGGAATAGCAGATTTGTCTTTGCAAACAAGCTGTGGGTCTGCTGGTAGGTAAAACTAGCACTGGGAGATGAAAGAAACAATGGGAAGGATTCCACTGGTTGATGAATGGAAAAAGATATTTACTTTTAAAGATAAACTTTAGGTTCGCTGAGAAATGAAATTAGACATTGAAAGATGAAAGAAACAATGGGGTAGAAAACCCCCTAAATTCCATAAGAATTGAAAACTAAAAGGCAAGGTTGTACATTAGAGGGAAATCTTCAGTATCAGGTGTATTGGGAAGTCTGAACCTCTCAAGTACCTCAGCCAGAGGGGAATGAGAGAAGGGAAATGCAGCCAGGAAATTGGGATAAAAAGGGAGGTGGCATCCTCCAAAAATTTGAAAGATCCCAGGGGAAATGCCCTGTGGCCTCTCCCATTATTCGATTAAAGTCAAAGGACTCCTCTGTCTCCTTTTTGGACATAAACCTCTGGTGTTTGTGGATTAATTTCCCTAACATTTTTAAAACCTCTTCAATCAACTCCAATCCTAATGCTCATCCTGGTGTGAATGTTATAAACTTTTCCACAACAATCCCCATAATAAAGGAAGCAAAAAACCAGAAACAAAACAGCCGCTGACCTTCTGGGCCTGTTTCCAAATCTCAGGCCCAGATTCTGAGGAACAATCACTTTACAAAATCTAGTGGCTTTGTGGCAACCAACAATTAACCTGAGTAATGCAGTTTTGGCCTACCAAGACTTAATTTTAAAAACAATACAAAATATAACAGACAATCCCTATGCTGAAACACAGAAATAATGATTGTTACACTGAATACAACAACTTTTGGCCCAGTGACATTGCTTTCTTCTAAATAGGAGGGTACTGCACAATTTAGAAAGAAGTTTGCTTTCCAAATATTTACTCTGCCACCAATCCCAACCCCAGCTATATTCCACAGCATAAGCTAGACCTGAGTGTTGCATCTGTTTCCCTAACTCTCACAAAACACGAGGAAATGTAGGATTTAGGAAATAAATATGTGGGGTGTCTCTGTAGGTGTGTTTATCCTAGCCTTTACCCCCATTCTGACAGCTTTTTCAATTACTCAGGATTTTTTAAAATTGATGATAATGCTATAGTAGCAGTATCTCTATTTTCTAAAAAAAAAAAAAAAAAAAAAAAAGAAACCAGTTGATGAATGGAAGCATTTAGAGAATCAGAAAGCAGCTGACTTGCTTTGAAATATCACACCTTTCTCTGCTGTAAGATCTGCAAGCAGAGAGCAAAGTAGACACAAAAAGAAGATCAGACATCCAAGTGATTCTTTTACTAGAAGGATAGGGACACTTAATCTTGTGTCATACAACAGTATTTCATAAAACAGTAAGCTGTGAATTTCACAATATGTGCCTTCTTTATCTGTTGTCATAGTTGTCCACTACTTTCTCTGTGATGGTACAAACAGGGCCTGCTCCTCACATCTCTCTCAGCTGATGATAATCATGTGTATTATTGGGCAGTACCTAAATCACAGGATCATAGAATGGCTTGGGTTGTGTTGAGGGTTGGATTTCTTCTGTTCTTTCCTTCTTACCTGTGAAATTTCTTCCTACTGAGTTGCTAAGAAGCACTGATGGCTGGGTGCTTGAGAGGAACTCCTTTGGTTTTGGGGAGTTTCTCTGGGGGGCAGGCAGAGATACCACAATGTGAAAAATGTGTATTTTTCAATTGGCTTTTTGCAAATATTAAAATGATTATTATATGTGTTATGTTAGAAAGTTATGCTGTATTGATTTTCTTAAGTAGTGTGTTAAATATAGTTTTAGGTTATAACATAAAGTTAAAATAGAACCTATACTATGTAAGATACTTTTTCTAAAGAGAGGACTTGCAGTGAGATAGCAGCTACAGGACACCTGAATCTTTCAGAGAAAGAGAATTTATTGCTCCATTAGCAGAAGAAATGAACTTCTTCCTGTCTCACTTGCCTTGAAGATGCCATCAGGATTCAGAGGAAGAAGTTGACACTGCCCAG
>JAHXMQ010012340.1:20459404-20517122 GCA_020466415.1 Ammodramus savannarum pratensis
GTGGGGCCTTTTTCAGGCTTATTTTGCCCAGAAAAGGTACCTTGACCATCCCTTACTCTTTGTTTTTATTGTCTCATATTGTACTAAATCCTAATTGCCCAAATTATTATTACTCTAATAGCTGTGCCGCTGTCCCCTGTCCTAGGGTGACATTGTGATGCTTGTATCCTCATTTGTGTGTTCCATTCATGCTGGATATCATGTTTTGTGCCTTCAAGACTGATTGCAAACTTGATTGCAACACAGACAAAGGCACTACTGTCCCACAAGGAATGATGAGCCCACAATGCATGGATTAAGCTGCCCTTTCTGTTGGATGCAACGTGATTCTTGAACCTCTCTAGTGGTGCTCTACATGGGTTAGCTATGTGAGATTGGGTTAACTTGGAATCTTAGTCTTTGATTGTGATACCTGCTCTGGAGTGGATCAGGATTTCCCTTAAATGGCTAAATCTAATAGAGACTTATAATAGTCTAATAGAGACTGATGCTGAGAAAGCATCAGCCCTTAACAGTTGAATTTGGTGATATTAAAGATCTTTCCATCCTAAATGACTCCATGATTCTAAATTAAGATCTGGCTACAATCTTAAGAAAGTTGCAGTTGAAATACTGAGTCTATTTTGTGAATTACCCTGCTGCCACAAACCTGCCAGCTCCAATGTGTCTGCAAAGTCACACCTTGAGTATTTCTGTGTGGAATGCAAGCCATGAAGCAAACAAACAAACAACAAAAAATCAGAGAGGAAGGTAATGTTCAGGACATCTCAGCACAAATAACAGCAGAGCAGCTGTCTCTGTCAACTAACTAGTGACTAACTATTTAACTAGTGACTCTAAATTGATCTGATTCTTTTACTTGAGTCAGGCACTGTCTTCATTAATTACTTCCACTATTACACCTTTTTCCCCCATGTTTGTACAATGGGAAATGTAAACAGGATCCTTACCACTCCATAGGCGACGGTATCTGAGTACATTCTCATTTCTGGATACACGCTGACAAGGTACCACCTAAAGGTCTTGCACTGGAGCTTTTTCCTTAGGGCCTTCCTCTCTGAAATATCACCAATATCAATTCCAGAGTCCTGCACAGGAAACAAAGGGCAGAAAAAGTCGTAGAGACATCAGTGATACACTTCTGTGTAAGCTACACACCCAGAACCTCCCTCACTGCAGAATCACAGAATAAACTGAGTTGGCAGGGACCCATTAGGATTATCAAGCCCAACCCCTGGCCCTGCAGAGCACCATCTCCAAGAGCCAAACATCATTTTGACTATGACAATAAATACATTTTTGTTGTGGAGTGAGTCTGTTACCCACACATACCCCAGAAGTGCCCCAGTTAAATATGACACAGTTCACCATGGCAGGGTCTCTTCCACAGTCTGCTTTGGTGAATGGCACTACTCCTGTTGACTCCACTGGGGTTTAGATCCAGTTTCCAATGAATATAACTGATGTTCTCTAATTTCCTGGGACTTTCCAAATCCAAAAGGAATTGGCAGTAAGTAGCAAGTTGCCCTAGAAACATGGGCATTGCTGGTGTCCCACTGTGGCCTAATCAATAGTGTATGACACTTTCTGGCCATTTCTGAAGTCTGGATTACTGCTTGACTGCAAAATGGGAGCTCATCTCTCTGAAACAGCACTTATTAAAGTTCTTTTGTAATGTAAAAAGAGAAGTTGTTATTTTTGTTAAAAGCAATTGCTGAATATTCTCTCCCGTAATTTTTATTCTCTTTTACATTTCTGGCTAACCTAGTTTCTACTTTTCATAAGAGCAGATCACAAAGCATGATTTTCATAAAGGCCCTGTATATAAAAATCAATAATTTATCACATCAAAATCACACAGCAGAAATTTTTAGAGATGGATCTAAGTGCAAATCTGTGGCTGCTCTTGACAGGAAGTAAAATGAAACATTTTGCTCCACGCTGTGCTCAATGAATTCTGCCTCAGAGCAAAACACAGGATAAATACATTTTCATAGGGAAATCTTACAATCTATCTCCTTAAACAACAGCCTTTACTGGGCCATGAAAACCCTAAAGATTTTGACAAGATTTAAAAAAAAAAACACTGAAAGCACTGAATTTTCTTAGTTACACAAGAAAAAAGGAATCTGTGTAAGTATCTATATTTCTGAACTGCTGAAACAACCACTGCATCCCAAAGCACTGAATTAATGCTAATATGGAACAACTACATTTTATTATGGAAACATTTTCTAACTAAAGTAAAATCGACTTCTACATTGGTAAAGAATGCTAAAAAGCAGGAAACAGTGATCTGGCATTCACAAATTAAAATGGTGACTCTCCTTCTCAAGCCCTACATAATCCATCAAACTTTATACAGAACTACTTCTAAAGTGGCAATTTTTTTCTGAATTTTGCAGCAAATGACTAAATAAAGAGGCTGTAGTGTGCTGAAAGACAATCAATGGATCTTGTGAATAAGATCCTGGGATCAAATGCTAAATTGGTCCACTGCCTCCCAAATCCTTTCTCATGCAACCCTGAAGGCACCAGTGCCTCTTCCCTCACAGCTCACAGTATAAGAAAGAGCATTAAGGGCCTCAGTAACCACATCCTTTCATGCAGCTGGAGAAGAAAAATAGCTCACACGTAGCACACTGGCTTTATCACCACCAGTAAGAGTGTGTTCCCCAAAGCTGATAATATGATGGGAAGAAAACCCCAACAAACAAAACCAGAAGCACAGGCAGAACACATGCAAAGCACAGTTCCTAATTCTGGGACTTGAAGAATCTTTCTTCTGGGTTTCACGTGCTTTTCTGAATCTATTTATCCAAGTGTCAATGATGCAGAAGTCACCATGGCAGTGTAGGTCTCAGTACTTCAGAGAGAAGCCCACAGAGATCCCAAGAGGGCAGTCACAGCACAATGCAAAATGCACCTCATTCCTTTGGATTTTTTATATTATTACAATTATTATTATTATTATTATTGTTATTAGTGCCCAAAGACTAAAAGCTTTGGAAACATCTGATTTCTCAAAGATCTAGGAATTCTTCCATGGAAAAAATCAGGTCCCGTGTTTAACACTTTGGAATAACATATTTCATGGAAAGTCCTGACTATTGTAACTAAATACATTTCTATTGCCTACATAGTCCATTACCAGTATTCATTAGCTTCCAGATGGAGAATTGCTCCTGTAATTGTCCAGCTGCAACTTACCTTTGCATCCTTTATGAATTTGATCTCTAATTGCATTCAGATCTCAAATTTGCACAAGATTAAGCAACACCACCATCACCTCTGGATGAATATGATGCAAATCTATGTATAGTGCTGTACATCCTTGTTAGCAAAAGGAATTTCTAAGCTTTGTGTTAATATTCTGTTTGCAAGTCAAAAAATGAAAACTTGGATTAATCAATGAAGATGAACCAGTCTTCAATAAAATAATTAACAATATGAAATAGAAACTGAAATGTAAATCTACCAGGCTATTCACAAATAAAATTCATTTGGGATTGCTTTGACCTAAAATAAGTAACCTTATCCTGTGCAGAAATGTCTTTATTCCGGTATGGACTTCTGTGCCACTATTCAAAACTAGGACATGTAGAGGACAGTTTGGATTCCATGAACATGGAACTTTCAGAAAAGTCCTTTCCTATATCAGGTTATAGAGGATTTTTTTTCATGGCCATAGCAAATCATGTGGCTAATGCTGCAAACTAAAATAGGACAATGACTTCCCCACTTTGCCAAAATTATCTAGTTTTAATCACGAGAGATGCAAGAAGCTACTGTGAGCAGCTGAACCAAGATCAGCTTTCATGTATTTAGCTGATTTTTTGTTTCTAACATTTCTTCTAATTAAACTAAAGGAGAAGTACAGCATTTTATTTATCGACACAGAAATTGCAGCAAAACCAGTTTCTCTGAACTTTCTCTTTCTTATACTGTGTTGTCAAATTAGAGATGTTTTATTAAAGAAAAACTAATCCGCCCTTTACTTTAAGTCCAGACTTTGCTTTTGCTGTAATGATGAGAGCTGTACTGAGTAAAACTCCAAATTCAACAGAACCATGCTTCCCAGCTTCTAGGTGGAAACAATCACCCAGATTTTAAGTAAGTAAGGTCCCCTAGCTCTGAGCCCTTCAAATCATAGCTGTTCACAGATTAAATACCATTGACTACAGAAATGAGGAACAGCTAAAATCAAACTGAACTCTGATGTTGGCCATCTGATATAATCTCTTCAATACAATGGACCAAGCAGTACTCATCCATGGAAAAGAAATCAGGACAAACAGTCCAGTGGGGAGTCGCAGCAAGAATCTGCAACATGTCATGCCACCCACCAAGCCACCCTCGCTCTGATGTGAAATGCTTATCAGACACCCCACACTTGCAGCAATAGATGTCAACACCCCCTGGCAGATCTCTCCTCACAAATCTGATGGAATTATAGCTCTCTGTGATGGTAAATAGGAGACTAGAATTCAAATTAAGATGTGCAATGTAGATTTGATAGCTTTTCCCCACTGTATTTCTGCAGCTACTAGTTTAAAATATCCATGATGAGTCATCAGTGAAGAGAATAAACTTGACAAGAAATTAATTTTTAAGGAACCTAAAGACAAAAAAACTATTCTAGAATAAGACACAACAACATACATACATTTGTATGAATTTGTGTATGTATGAGTATATATCTTATGCATGTATGTGAGACATAAATACATACATACATACAAATAAAACCCTACCAGAAAAAAAAATCAAAATTTAGGGTAGTAACTACTGTATTTGTGGGGTGCCCAGATGAAGGAAGGAATGATGAATCTGACTCCATGTTCTCAGAAGGCTCATTTCTTATTTTATGATACTATAATATATTAAAGAACACTATACTAAACTATACTAAAGAATACAGAAAGGATACTTACGGAAGGCTAAAAAGATAATAATGAAAACTCGTGACTCTTTCCAGAGCCCCGACACAGCTTGGCCCTGATTGGCCAATGAGTGAAAACAACTCACATGTAACCAATGAAACAATCTCCTGTTGGTAAACAATCTCCAAACACATTCCAAAGGAGCAAAATACAGGAGAAGCAAATCAGATAATTATTGTTTTCCTTTTTCTCGGAGGCTTCTCAGCTTCCCAGGAGAAGAATCCTGGGCAAAGGGGTTTTTCCAGAAAATATGACTGTGACAAGTAACCAAAAGGAAAAGGATCTAAAGCTAAAGCTCAGATCTTTATGACTCACCTCCTGGGGTATGTTCCAGGCCATGTAGACATGGCTCTTAAACTCATCCATCCAGACCTCAGCCACCCTCAGCGCGTTTCTGCGGACGTGAGCGGTCAGATCCTCCGTGTACGGTTTATGCGCGCGTTCGATGTGGGCAATCCTGGAGCAAGGCAGAACCTCAACGCTTCCTCCACACTGCCACACCTAACAGGGAAAAAGAAAAGGACATTCTGCTAGTGGCAGCTCCCTGCAGCACTGCTGGCCTCCAGCAAACACACTGCAATTTTTTTACTTCATTGTTAGTAAGGAGAATAACCACTCAAGACTTGGACTACGGAGAGGTTGTGAGGGGAGGGTTTTGCTATACCATAAATTATTATTGCTACTTCACCTTACTACAGAGTTTCTACATTACCAGTAGCCTCTCATCGCACTCTGCCTGGATCAATTCAGTTGTTTTCAGGATTACTAATAAAATTATTTATAGGGAATTCAAAATAATAACACCTGGTTCAAGTTTTAAGTCTTGCAAGACTTTTCTCTGAGGTTCTGCACAGTCCATACCAGACCATACATGCACTACTCAGAATCATAAACTAGGCAGGTTGTCATTATAGGGAAACTAAGCCAACCAGGTTTTAAAGGCCACTGAAATTTCAAGTTCCATGAAGATGAGGAATATAAATGCACCTTATACTCTACTTTAAATATGGTTGAGAAAAGACCAGATCTAGTCCTTTTGAGGAGAGATGAAGACCGAGAATGCCTAATGAAAATGCTGTGTGAACAATTTAATTAGAAACTACTCTTATCACAGCCTCTTTATGTAGGTTCTTCTTTACTCTACCCGCTCAATTAGATTTCAATTTTGCCCACTACCACAACTGAGCTAAAGTACACAATATTAATCATAATTACTGCTTTCAACAAAAGAGAAAACCACATTGGCAAACTTAAGAATCAGTGAAGTACACGAGTTATTTTACATAGCAGCCCTTTTTCTGTGTATCTTGTAACATGTAAGCTTCCTAACAAGATCCAGACAGCCCATTCATCATGGTTGAGTGGATGCTGCTCAGGTGAAAGACCAGATGTACCCAAACTGTTTGGTTCTGCTGAACAAGTACCTGGGAGTCCCAGAGGCAGATGTACTCACTGAGAAGTGACAGAGTTTGCCTTATGATAACTGCCGGCAGAAACTCCTGAGGCTTGGTCCCTCATATACTAAGAGAGCAAAACATGAGAGCAAGGATGCTTCTTTCTTGTACCCTCATCCAGAGGGTCATATTCTGGTGTCCCTCCTGGTGGCCAGGGATGTGGGCTGGAAAAACATTCTGTTCTGCAGCTGATCTCAGGCCCCTCAGATCTGTCCACCCTATAGGCATATGCTCTACTAAGGAGGCACTTTGTTCAGTCATTCATTTTATATATTTAGACATCTGGCTTGAATACAGCGTTTAGGCATTTGGCAGCTCCTGAGATCAGAAAATGTGGCATGAATTCAGAATGTTTACAAAGCTTTTTTCTGAACTGGTGCCTAATTGCATTCAGCATATGCTGGGAGAAGAGATAGAGCCCAGGTTTTCAGAGCTCTGTGTAAAGGGAGCTAACCCATGAACCTGCTGTACAGTCAAAAAGGAAGATGAAAAGACTTCACCACATCTCTGTGTCACCAAGCTGGAAGACCATTAGAGTAAATAAGCATAACCATTATCAAAATCAGGGCAAAACTGAGACGATCATAAATATTTGAAAATAAATATGCAACTGATCTGGCACAAAAATAAATAATCTGGAAACAAAATTGGCGTCCTGTCTTTCTAAATATCATATTAAGTGGGCAATCCAGTTTAACGATCTTACAAAAATTCCAGTCTGACAAACATTTAATTATAAATGGTCCAGTACACCTCCTAATAGAGATTAAATGTGAAGTACCATCAGGCTGTACTCACACAACGTCTGCTTTCAGTCCAAGTAACTTCTCAGTACAGCATGGACATCCAGCTATAAATTGTTTCAGAGTTACTCACTGTGCACTGCCTAAATTAGTATCATAAAAGACAAGGAAGATGTAGAGATGGTCATAACTTAGCCCAGAACAGGGCAATTCATAATAAACATGCACTGTGTCCTCTGTCCTGCCTCTGCTCATTCCAACCAGGGATGGCCTTGAGCCAAGGCCAGCAAGGGAACACCAAATCTTTTGTGGGATTTTCAGAGCTAGGTCACAATGCTGTCTTGACAACAAGTTGAGCCAAAAAGTTCACAGTCTACAATAAGCTGAATTTTCAAGCAAATTTCTAGGAACTGAAATTTGGAAGAGCAGTGTCATCTATAATTTCAGCATTGATTCAGTTATCAGGAAACTGTGATTTGACTTAATAATGAAGTGAGATGTTTTCCAAAAACAACCTGATCAAGTCCTTAACAGAGTTTGCAAATAAAAATTACCCACTACCTGAATAAACACCAACTAATTAATTCCAGTGGCCACTCCTTTCTCCCAGACACTGTCAGTCTTTGTTCTATTTTCAAAGAGTAATTAATTTCAATCAATTTATTAGCTATCAAAACGGAACTGCTAAGTTTCATTAAACAATTTCAAAATCATATTATTTCCAGACAAAAATTTCCTAAAATGCACAGAAATTAGCTTCAGCACTCAACAAGGAGCATGACCTTAGATACAGGTTGTTAAACCTTGCTGAGTGGAAGCAGAGGCAATGCTTTAAAAAGGCAGAAAGTACAGTCCTGACATGCTCAGCTGGTCACATTTGGGACAAGCCAATGCCCTTTCTCCCTCCCACTGTTCTTTGCCAGTGGGATTACAGTCCAGCAAGAAATCTCTTTTTTATCCAGATGTTCCATTGCATTTAGGGAGCAGTGACCTGTTAAAAAAAATACCCACAATAGAAATGCAGGTAGCAGGCATTAAAGTAGGATTTTCAAATGAAATCATGCTCTCATGGAATCTCATGGAAGTGAGGATCTCCAGCTGCCTAAAATATGTAAAATCTCCAGCCAAGGAATGAAGGGCTTTGCTATTCATACACTAAACACTACACTGAACTGCATGTATGAATACTAAACAATAAACATAATGAATTGCTACAAAAACCATCAGGTTTTCTTTTAAATTCTTCCCTGATTATATTTTAAATAATGGAATTTCTTGCCATTTATTTCTCTTCTAGATCAAATGTCCACTTGAATCTGACCACTCCTAACTCCCCTCATCTTTTTCACTCATTTACATTAATCCCTTGTGCTCTAACCATTGTGTTGGAGCTATTGTGGACAGCTGGATGGTTTTGCAAGAGAAAAACCTTGGGGTGGCATAAATCTCACATCAGAAGTGCACAGAAAATACTAATTAATTATTCTAACCAAAATACCTTTCAGTCAGATACAATTCTTATGGTTTTTTTTTTAAAAATTAGTATTTTAATACTGAGAAATACATTTTCTCAAAGACTCTACTCAGAGGGAAGCTGAGAAGCCTTTTAGAGTGGCCTGTTCTTCATCTAATAAAATTCCTGCAGACAAGAAGGAATAGCAACTGAGGGGTTAGTTCCTCACAGCTTCACACACTTCCCCTGTGGATTTTGCAGCTATTTTTTGCTGTCATTAGCAATCTCTATTCAGGCTTTATCCACACTGAATAGCACCCTACTAGTTTTCCTGTACTGCTGTTTTATTTGATGGCTATAAACACATGCAAAAGTTAAAAATCAGTAGAGCTTTTTCAAATTATCACCCATGGCTTTAGCAAGAGGTCTAAAGATAAGAAAACCATGTGGTTGGAAAGGCTTCAAAACCTTTTTCAAACCACATGGAATGGTTTGAAGTAAAATGTTATATTTCTGAGCATACTGTGGCTGCTATCAGTAATACTTAATGACTAACCTACTTGCACTAATTGCAAGGAAAATACTTCATTAATTTCCTAAACCATGGTTAAAAGGAAATTCAGCAACTTTACCTATTGCCCACAAAGATAATTTACCTATGATAGGCAAGCAGTGGAAATTACCAGCAAAAATCTGTTTCCTGCCAAATCTTGAAATATATATATGCAGTTGTAAAAAATAACATATGCTTTCATCACTGTGACACAATAAACAGCAATTCACATGCCATGCTGTAAAAGCATCAATTGCAAAACTGTACCAGCAGGCCTCAGACTTTGCCTTAGAAAGTTTTGAAATGTGATCAATGTGGTCAATGTATCTTTGGGAGTACTTTCCATGATTGCTGGAGTCTCAGGCAAAACGTTTGCTTTACTCTGGAGGAATTTCCTGAGGTTCTGATCCTGCTGGTTTACATAGCAAAAACAGTCTTTCAGGAAAAGAACACAGCAACTGGAGTTTCCCTTCCAAAGAGCTCTGAGCCCACTTCAGTGCATTTTCAATGTTCCCTTCAAGGCAGCCTGAGAAAGGGCTCTTTATTCTTAAATTTCCTTAGGAGGTTCATATTTTTGGTACAGCCCCAAGAAGGGCTTAGAGAGATTTCTCTTCTTGAAAACTTTCCTTGTTTCTTCATTGCTAGGTAGCAAAATTCCATAAAAAAATTCTAGGTCCAAAGGGACAGTAGCAGTGCCAAGGTGAACACTTACAGAGCTGAAAGACTAAAATCAGCACAGCCCATGATCTAAACTAATAAATCAAAGGAGAGATGACAGGGACATTAAATGAGTACAGAGAATCTATTGGAGGGGAGGTGAGGGGGAAAGGAGGGGAAAACTCTCTTTTGCATCTTCAGTTGTTGTGGCTTGTGGACAATCTGTCCACTCTAAGCACTTCACGCTGTTAATCTGCAGAATGTTTACTGGCACATTGTTATAACTGTGGCCCTGAATCTGTGAGTATTTCTGTTTATCAAGGTTAAAGCAGCACCTCAGAGTAAACAGAAAACAGGGGCTCCACACTAGGAGAGTCAGGAGAGCAACTTAAAAGCACGGAGAGGATATAGGTGGTGGCACAAGAGCTGAGCTGTGAGCCCTCCTGTGTTGGAGAGGGACAGGACCTGGGCATGGGGCAGTGCAGGGGGATGGCACAAGGGAGGCAGCTGCAGGAGCAGGAACACACCAGGTGGCTTCTCAGAGCAACTTGTGAAGTCCTGAAACCCCTGTCAGCCCTCACTCACTCCCACCAGGCATCCCACAGCACTGCAGAGCCGTGTGTCACTCACACTTTCTTACAAATACCCAAATCAATCTGCTAACAAGTTTTTTAAAGCAAATTCCATTCACATCTAGAAAACATCTTTCACTATATTATTTAGTAAATCCTCTCCAATTTCATTTAAATGTATTTGAATTTGCATATTTAATCCAAACAATCGCAACACTGCAGTTGATCCCTTTCTCGAATATTTAATTTATACTTCATATAACACTTCTTCATTAGAAGTTTCTTTTTATCTCTTTAATCACTGAGTGTTCTTTTTATGTCCTAGAACCTTAATCTAATAACAAAACCAAGAACCTACAAGTCGTCAAGCAGTTGATTAGCATGCACCGCATTCATTAAATTTACACAGAGAGTGCAGTTTCTCCAAGAGCTGATGTGACCTTGTTTGATACCATCACCTCATTTGGACTGCAAACAAAAACCTCTTAATAATTAAGTGATTTCTCAAAAAGCTGAAGTAATTTCTAGCTTCTGTGAAGGTTGCAAATTACAAAATTAGAAGTACTCATTAAAGATGCCCCAAAGTTAAAAAAAAAAAACAGTCAGTGTAAATTAATTACTACTGTGAATACAAACTAATTAGTTACCAGTATCTTTGAAATATATTTTTGGGAACAATTTATTGTAAAAACTACTTGCAAATCTTGTCATCCTTTGTCGTTACCATTAATTGTTTACTGATAATCAGTAATGAGCCTGATGTTTTACAGACAAGTATGAATAAGCTATTTTCATTTAATACCATAATCATTTTGAATCTGCTTTTTTATTTTGGTATCTTGACAGGTGACTGCAGAAAGGACAGAGAGAGCTGTCAGACACAAAGATCACTGAAATCAAGGTTCATATTTCTAGTTGCTATTAGTGGCTTTTCTATCACACCCTGGAAATTTTTGGATTCTCATGCACATTTGTTGGGTATCTGCCTCTGCAGAGCTAGAAACTATACCCACTGGAAGGAATATATTAATATTTATTTAGGTAATATCTCCACTGAATTCAGATAACCTTTACTAAATATGTCTGATCATCACACAATCCTGTCTTACTTTAAGGTAAACTTATTTATTTGTATGGAAGTACAGCCTTTTTCATAACCAAGCTGATAGTTTAATGTGAAACTCTAAGTAACCTACAAAAACACCCCCCCACACACAATCTAAAAGTCTTTTTAAAAGAAAAATAAAAGACTTTACCATAACTAGAGCTAAATATGTAAATTATCCCTTAAATCTAACTTTTGAAATCATCATTAATTGCCTCACAGGCCTCATTTTACATTAATTGTGCCTTCATAAAACACTCTCATTGAAAACCTAATACATGTAAAGATTCTTCCCAAATTAAATTGTCATTACTTTTCTTCCTCTTTTAGCTAATTGCTTCATTATGTACTTTTTAAATTGTTTTGTTCTGCAGGGATTAATTTTGCATGTATCTTCATGAGCTACGAAACTGTTACAACGCGCTGTTAAACTATGCATGGTGTGCTGCTGGTTTGAACTGTAGGAGCCACCTGTGTCACACCTGAGGTAACACATGCCAAGGGTCACTATTCAGTTCTCTTCCAAGTGTGTCCATCTCATTGCCAGGCACAGTAAATAACCCACACATCAATCACTACGTTGCCAAGTTTATGTTATCAACAAGAAGTAAAAGAAATCACTTTTTGTCTTTAAAAGCACAAAAGGAGACTGAAAAACAGGATTGCCGCTGGTTTAGTATTCATGGAGCAATGTACTGTGCTGGCCATCTTTTATGGCTTTACCTTTCTCTCCTTACCACAGCTACACTCAGCCTGATCAGTCTTGTTAATCTTGCACTGTGCCTAAAGACCTGATCATAGAATACACCATGCTGGGTTGGGAGGGACCCATAAGGATCATCAAAGTTCAATTAGTGGCCCTGCACAGGACACCACAAGAGTCACACCACGTGTCTGAGAGCATTGTCCAAACACTTCCTCAACTCTGTCAGGGTTGGTGTGGTGAGCACTTCCCTGGGGAGCCTGTTCCAGTGCCCAGCCACCCTCTGTTGTCACGGTTCTATTTTATGAAAAATCCCTTCACCAGGATTTTCTCCTGAACAGCTGCGACACCTCAGAAAAGAAATGTAAACAATAATTATCTGATAGCTTGGAATGTGGTCTGGAGGTTGCTCACCAACATCTTTGATTGGTTCCACGTGAATTGTTTTTACTTAATGACCAATCCCAGTCCAGCTGTGTCAAGACTCTTGTCAGTCATGGGTTTTTTATTATTCATTCTATGCTTGCCTTCTGATGTCTTCTTTCTCTTTCTTTAGTATAGTTTTAATATATCATTTTCATATCATATAACATCATATCATAGTATAATAAATCAACCTTCTAAAATATATAGAGTCAGATTAATCTCTCACCTCATCCTGGAAACCCTCACACCAACACCACAACAATTAATAACCACTCTCTGTGAACAATCTTTTCCTAATATCCGACCTAAACCTCCCCTGACTCAGCTTCAGGCCATTCCCTTGGGTTCTGGTGCTGGTCAGAGAAGAGGTCAGGCCTGCTCCTCCTTTTCCCCTCACGAGGAAATTGTAACTGCAGTGAGCATCAGTCTCCTCCCAGGCTGAACAGAACAAGTGCCCTCACTCCCTCCTCACACAGCTTCCTCTCCACAGCCTTCATCATCTTCACTGCCCTTCTTTGGATGCTCTCTAACAGTTTAATGTCTCTTTTATATAGTAACACCCAAAACTGCCCAAGCACTCGAGGTGAGGCTGCTCCAGCTCAGAGCAGGACAACCCCTCTCTTGCCCGGCTGGTGAGGCTGTGCTGATGTCCCCAGGACAGGGCTGGCTCTGCCGATGTCCCCAGGACAGGGCCGGCCCTCCTGGCTGTGCCTGATGTCCCCAGGACAGGGCTGGCCCTCCTGGCTGTGTCTGATGTCCCCAGGACAGGGCTGGCTGTGCCGATGTCCCCAGGACAGGGCTGGCCCTCCTGGCTTCAGGGCACTGCTGACCCACATTCAGTTTGCCATCGACCAGGACCCCCAGGTCCCTTTCCACAGCACAACAGCCCAAATTCTATCAGTATTATTAAAGACTGAGGCAAGAGCTCCTGAAGAATTCCCTGTTCAGCTAGGCTGGTATTTTGCCTCACTCACTTGCCTTACATACATAAAGGTATCTGGCCTCCACACCTGTGACCTGAACATCCTGGTGAACCCATCTGAGTCATCTGCTCACTTCTGTACTACCACAACAACCCCTTGCTCTCCCTCACTGGTCTTCCTCTAATCTTTGTTAGATTACTAAATCAGTCTTGCAATATTAAAATATCTCAATGAAATTAAATTCTAGAGGAAAGTCACAAATATGGAATCTTCCCAGCTTAGGCCATGAAGACTTGGAATAAAAGAAGGTACAGTAGCAATTACACTATGACTTGAAAGTGCAGGAGAGCATTAAACATGAGGTTAATAATGCACTAATTAACTTGCATCTCACCTGAGTCCATTGATGTGTAAGTGCATATTGAGTTGAACTGTTTTACTATTTCCCATACCACTATAAATAACACTTTCCTCTCATAAAACACACACACACATACATATATATATATATATATATATATATATATATATATATATATATTACTTCCCAGTTGGTGAAAAAACACTTGTGAGAAATCTCCAAGTGCCTCCTTATCCTTCCTTGTAGGGTATTGTGATGTCCCATGTTAGCTGCTGCTGTAATACTTTTCTTTCCTGTGGGAGCAGCTAATAAAATGTTCTCTCCCCAGAAATAGCAAAACCACAAAACTGATTCACTGGTAATGTATAATTACACATGCTGTAGCTGCAGATTACCTGCTGAGGCATTCATAAGAACAGAGGGAAAAACAATTATTCCAATGTAGGAACCAGAGCAAGCCAAAAAAACCTAGTAATGTCATGACTGGCAGAATTTGGAGGCATGGCAATTACTTATTTTCTTCTCAATAGAGCCTTTCTTTTTTTAACCTGTTCGAATCACAATCCTGTAAATAGAGAATTTTAGTCTGTGTCATCTTGGGATTCAAATTGTTGACACAGTGGGTACTTTGCAAAACAAAATTAACCTTAGGAATAATCCTGTGCACACAGATAAGCCACTGCTGGTTACACAGGGTGCTAGGCAAGTGCTTATGCCACACTTGCAGTGCTAAGGAATTATTTTGGTCTTGGTGAAAGTGTGAGCAATAAAAAGCATTGGCTACATCTTGTAAGAAGTAACATTTGGTCATCTTTACAATTTTTTTCTTTCAGACTTCAATCTAGAAATAGTCTCCTCTTAATTCACAAAATGAATAAAAGCAAAATAAACTTCTATTTAAAGCTTTAATGCAAATTTAAAGAGAAATCATTATATGAAAAAGCAGTATTTAAAAGTTATCTCAGAGTAACAACTAAGGATATTTCTATTTTTGGACTTCTCAGCCCTTTGCCTTTACACATCACCAACCTTGTACTGTTGAGCAGCCCTTGTGATCACGTACTAAGGATGTTTTCTGTAGAGCAAATCATTCCCTAGCGGGAATCATGTTTTCTGTAGAGCAAATCATTCCCTAGCAAATCATTTCCAGCTGCTGCAGGAATTAGAACAAGAGCATGGCAAGGAGAGGGAGAAAATGTAACCCAGTGTAGCCTATGTGCTGTGAAACTTCACTTGAGCTTGAACACTGTTGGTGCACTTTAACATTATCCTCATCCTAAACCCAGCACTGTACCAACTTCTAGGAACAAAATTATCTCCACCCCAGCCATGCCCAGGACAGCTGTGCAAAGGCATTCCTTAATAAAATCACACATCTATTTACATGCAATATAGTCACAGTTTCATGTCATTTATGGCCTGTGTTAGGAACACTGACAGGTAAAATTGCTGGAAACTTCCAGGTAAAGAGGAAAAAGGGCAAAATGTTTCCCCATAAATATGGAGATTTGGGGCCCAGTGTAAGTAGCTTCACTTGCTTGTGATTAACAAAAAGAACACTATCCCAAGGGCAACATTATAAGAAAGATCTCAGGTGAGAAACAATCAGGATACACACACACTGTGGGGACTGGAAATGGCTGGAACATGTCAGCAGCCATCAGTTTCTAGGCACCAAATGGGAGAGACTCGCTTTACTAACATGTAATGAAAAACCATGATCCCAGAAGCATGTTGTGGGGGGGGGAGGTTAAACAAAAGACAAGATAGGTAAGATCCAAAAACACATTAATAAACCCCAAACAAACAACAAACCAAGACCCAGCCCAAAACTAACAAACAAATAATAACTTCTGGAATTTAAAAACAATAGATCAGAGAGAGCCATGAGAGACTTCACATCTCCTTGCTGTGCCACAGAGGGACCCTAATGTATGGAAAATACCCCAAAGAACACTGGGACTATTTTTTGCTCAAGTAAATAATTTCTCCATCTCTATTCTTTAACTGCATTCCTCCAGTTCTCCACCATCAGAAACAGCATGAGATTCACAAAAGGTCTGCAGACAAACCACCAGACTAGCAAGAAATGAAGCAATTAATTTCACTACAGAAATATACTGTACAAAAGGAGTGTGCCACACTCAGTCTAACCATAAATGCAATTTTCCTCCTGGGTCAGCTGATGTAAAGTCCTGATATACCATTTAGTTGGAACAAGACCCAATCCTTTTCCCTTAAAGAGCTTTTACCTTCTAATAAATTTTCCTCTTACCCACTTAGGAGGGCCATTATATCCTTGTGAACACAAATTCATCTGCAAGCACAAAGTCTTTGTGACACACAAAATTACTCTAAGTCAAAGCCTGGCTTGCATTCCCATGACTCTGATGATGACTTAGTCTGGGACCTGAGGCAAATCACTGAGTATTTGTTAGGGCATCCCTAAAAGTGGCACAAATAACTTCTTGTAACAGATATTCCAGAGCTTTGTCAAGCATGTAGGCTGCTTTAAAAGACAAAAGAATTGCTACAGGGTTGCTTTTGATAGAAAATCTTCTTCTGACTTCAGTAGGAATTGGAAGAAGCCTTTAAGAAGCCTACTGCAAACTAGACACGAACCATCCACAGCAGAATCTGACTGAATGCATCCAATTGATTGCAGAGGATTTGTAAGGTCTCCCATGGCCACAAGAACTGCTTGTGCAGGCACAAGCCAGAAGCTGAGCCCAAATGACACTGAGAAACACCAGCCTTACACTCACATTCTTTTAAGGCAGTTACCAACACAGTTCCTGCTTGGTCACATGGATAAAAATGGGATTCCAATCTGCCCTCTAAATGCAAGCTGGTAATTTAAAAGCACACTTAAGTCCATTCAATTGGGAATGACTGAACAAAAAAAAAGCACCACTCATTCTAACTTGATTTTATAAATATAATGCTTCTTCATGGTAAATGAATCTTTTTAAACCCCAGTTAAAATGATTGAGCTGCTCAAAGAGTATTCTATTAAGTCTTGCATCAACCAGCCTGCCTTTTTTGTCTTATGAGGCAAATAAACAGATTTACAAGAAAACATTTGGTTGAAGAGTAAATTAAGAGTTTCTTTTAAGAATCAAATGCATTCATGTTTTGAACTCATCTGCCAGCTTCTAGCTCAAGGCAAAAGATTTCTATTAATATTTATTTAATAATATATGTTTAGTATTTTACAAATGCTGTTACAAATCCATAGACAAGGGTAAAAATCTTAGAAGTTAAAACAGTATTCCAAATCAGAGACCAAGAGAGCTGAGTAGCAGCTCGGAAACAAATTCAGAATCAAGAGAATAATCCTCCAAAGTCCTGTTCTCTGGGGCTTGTTATGGTTTGCCAGCAATGGATCCTTCAAATACAGTTTCCTATAGTTGGTGATTTTCTTGCACTCGTATAACATAAATAACTAGATATTTGTGCAGATGATGAGGTGACAAACACAACTCCTGGGTGAGGATAGTGGGAAAAGTCTCCATTTGTCAGGGTCTAATTCCTCACAGAAGTTTTACATCCTCTGGAACAAAATCAGTGATATATGGACATGGGACCATGTTCTACTCAGGTAGCTCAAATGATTCTAACATGTGCTATTTCTGCAGTCAAAAATAAACTCTCCAGTTCCTCTAGATGTTTGCTCTTACAAGCTTTGGCATAAAATTTCCCTAGCAGGCCATTTTGGACAGGCAGTGTCTGCTTGTCCATTATCCTGAATGATAATGCTTTTCACACAGCAGAACACTAGAAAAATCCAGATACTTCTTTAAAAAAAGGAAAATGACAATGAAAGAGGAGGTGCAGTGAGCCATACATAATCACAGATTGGAGAGCAGCATTTTAAAAGGGAAACATTATTTATTGCACTAATACTGTAATTATAATGTCGTTTTTGTAGAGCAATGACTATTTTGATTAAGGCATTCATCATCAGCCCCACAGTTGAAAGCAACACTAGTAATGTAGAGATGTTCCAGTGCCCAACCACCCTCTCAGTGAAAAACCTTTTCCTGATATCCAACCCAAACCTTCTGTGACACAACTTGAGGCCATTCCCTTGGGTCCTGTCACTGGCCACCAGAGTGAAGAGATCACCTCTAACTCCCCCGGTGAGGATATTGAAGACCACAAAGAGGTCTCCCCTCACTGAGTCTCACCCTTGTATGATCTCAGACACACTGAGGATTGTGAGAAGATCATTAATAAACTGTTAAACAATATGTTTATTACAGCTCTGTAATTTGTTTTCATACAGCCAGATCCAAGCCAGCATAAATTCAGATAAGGAAGCATGTATTATGCTGCCTTGCACACTACAATCTGTTACAGATGAAAGTATTTTATGTAGGTCAGGCACTGCTTCCCTGGAGACAGAGAAAAAGCCATAAGAAAATCAGAGCAGTGTCAGGCCTTATTTCAGTGATCCAGCATGCTCCAAAATTTCAATTCTGCAGAGACTGTGTGTCTCTGGCCTTGTCTACCAACGTACCAACATCAACTTCTCCAAGGCTAAGTGTTGCAGACCAGACAGGGTACATCTCATGATGCAAACCCAGAGAAAACTCCTTGCACTCATGAGGAAACAATAATTTTTTGTCAGTTGTAAAAAGAACAGAAAAATCAAAGTGATGTTAATGTGTCCGTGTTCACAGGGGTTCTTGGATGAGGCAAGAGACGAGAATGTTGACTCCATGATCAGAAAGCTTGATTTATTATTTTATGATATATATATATATTACATTATAACTATACTAAAAAGAAATAGAAAGAAAAGGTTTCCTCAGAAGGCTAACTAAGCTAAGAACAGAATAGAAAAGAATGATAACAAAGGCAGCTCTCTCAGACTCTGTCCAAGATAGCTCCAGCTTGATTGGCCATTAATTATAAACATCCAAGATGGCCCAATCAAAAATCCACCTGTTGCATTCCACAGCAGCAGATAACCATTGTTTACATTCTTTTTCTGGGGCCTCAGCTTCCCAGAAGGGAAAATCCTAAAGAAAGGATTTTTAGTGAAAAAGATGCCTGCAACAATGTTAATTTTCAACTCATTGCAACACTGAGTGCAAAATAAGTTTTTGGGAGCAGAAGGCAGATCTCTGGCCCTTACAGTGGGAAGAACAATGTTATTAAAAGAAGCAGCCTTGCATTTCTCTCTCCCTTTCCTTAAAAAAGTGCTCTGCTGTAGCTGAAAGAGGGCCTGTGCTTCAATCTGGCTGAAAAAACTCTTTATCTCTAACAGGTGGAAGAAAAAGAACTTCAAGAAACCAGAAATAAAAATGAGTATTTTTTGTTATATCTTGCTGTCTCAGGAGATAATTCTATATTCTTACAGTAACTTCCCTTTTTTTGCTATTGTACAACAGTATGCTTATATTCTGGCAACTAAAAGGCTCAAAACACAATGTTACCTCTCCCTTACATTTCCTAGCAGGGCTCAGAATTTAGTTTTATAACACACCACATCATTTTTTATTACCATTGTCTACCTAGGAATTCCACTCTTATCAAAAACCTGAGAGATTCCCAAAGAGAACAGAAAGGTGTTTAACTGTAAAGAGATACAGAAAGAAGTACACAAATCAGACACAATACTGCATTCTAGTAAACAGGTGAAGAGTGTACAATAGAAAAAGAAAATATATGCACTTATGCACATTATGAATGCCTTAATTCCCTTCTGTCAGGAAGGCAGCATAAATGCCTCTATATTCTACTCTGCTCCAGTGATTTTCCTAATTTAAATAAACCAAGTAATCTAGAAAGGTTTTTCCCATCACACCTGAGAGAAACTGTTCTTACTGAGTCTGGGACCACAGGTAAGCAGGGAGATTTAGCTATCAACTCTGCAAAACTCTGTTGAAAGAACAATCCTAAATTCTATACATCTACCCTTGTCCCAGATTAAGTTCTGTAAAGAGAGCTATTGCTCTTTTTTCCCTCCTCTCTCCTCAAAAAATGTACATGTATGCAGAGCTGTGGATCTCCTTTTCATGCCACCATCCATGTTTTGGACTGCTTTCCCCCTCTGCAATAAGAAGTAAGCTGTATTTTAAATGTAAGCCACCAGTATTGGCTAATTGTTTTCCTTACCCTGATTCCAAGCTCCACATTCTCTCCTCCATACACTTCCATGCCTTCATCCAGTAATCCAATCTCTTGGAAGTATTCTCTGTCTACTATGAAGCATCCAATCAGTGCAGGACTTCTGGAAGAATAAATCATCAGGAACCAAAATTAGCAGATAAATCATGAAAAATTTTATTTTTCAGGCACAGATTGTATTTATCATTGCTATGTAAAATGATGCAGCAAAACAGATTCTTAAGAAAGCATTTCTGAAAGAGTTTTATTGAGTTTTATTGCCTTCTAACATTCCTAATTCTGAAGTGAAATGAGCACCACTGAAGGAAATTAGAGTCAAATCATTGGACATAAATATTCACCAGAGCAGCAGGGATTTCAGTGCTAGTAGTGTGAGATCCAGGTGCCCCAGTTGTTTCTGGGGCACCAGCCAGTGTAGTCTCTGTCCTTGCTACGTCCTCAAATCTCTTGTCTGTGACAATTGCAAATGATACCCTCTGATGCGCAGCTCTGTGTGTTTAGCTAGAAGCCAGGTTCAGCTAGAGCTAAAAACTTTTGTCTGTAAGCTTACCTAAAAAAAAGATATTATTTCTTGAATAGGACCGTCCAGATAAATTTTTTTAATAGAGAATCAAGAAAAGCCTGCCTTTACCAGCATAGCATAACATTAGTGCATTATCCTGAGCCAAATCTAAACAAATCACATAGCTTTACTGGATCAGTAAACTCCATTTATGTCATGGTGTGAACCAACCAATTTTTACTATACAGAGCCAATTTTAATCAGGTAAGAGTTCAGCCACAGAGTGTACAATTTCACCTTATGAGTAGAGAAGAATACAGAGTCATTTAGCCTTTTCATTTTCCTCCTACCTTATAATCCACAATTGCAAGAAATAAATATGTCTTTTCAGATTATTATGCTGATATCAGGCACTCTGGTAATGACAGGATATTAATTAGCAGTACAGGAGAAATCACCCTGCTTTTATGGAGAACACTCAAGCTACAGCAAGCGGACACATCTGCTTTCAAAGAGATCATAGGCTGTCTTAATCACAAATTGTACAGTTCTACAGAAATCTATATATTAATGCCTCCAAGTGCTATAGTACCCATTTTATAACAATGAAAGACCATCTTTGATGTATTTATTAATGAAGAAAATAGCAGAAAACTTATGCTTCTTTTATGATAAGGCACTTTTGCCTTTGTTGTTGTTTTTAAGTGCTTCTCAGTGTACCTGCTTCCCTTTGCTATAATTCTAAAAGAATAATGGAGGCAGGATAGAAACCATCCATCAATACACATGGCTTTGTTTGTTGGTGTGTTTTTTTAATTATCCAACACACACATGCAGCATATTGCACTGAATTAAAAAAAAATGTGCCAGGGAAAGAGCTAGGGAACGAACCTATTCATAAAGTACAAATTCATAAAACAAACCTATTCATAAAGTACAAAAAATTCATAAAGTACACTCACTCCCCAGTCCTCATATGGAACAGAGTTTGGGGGTAAAATGGAAAAGTATATTCACTCATTACTTTGTGTTTCACTACTTTTAATTTTAAAAATCATAATAATTACTCTATATAATTAATCACAGGATCATAGAATGACTTGGGCTGGAAGGGACTTAAAGATCATCTCATTCCAAACCCCAGCCATGAGCAGGTCCATCTTCAAACAGATGAGGTTGCTCAGAGCCCCATTCAGCCTGGCTTTGAACACTTCCATGAATGGGACATCCACAACTTCCCTGGCAACCTGTTTCTGTGCCTCACCACCCTCACAAAATAGAATTTCATCTCAATATCTGACATAACCCTGCCTTCTGTCAGTTTAAAGCTGTTCCCTCTTGTCCTATCACTACCTACTTTTGTCCCTTACCAGTTTTCTTGGAATCACCATTTAGGTACAGGAGGGTGCTGTAAATCTCCCTGCAGCCTTTTCTTCTCCAGGCTGGACAACCCAAACTCTCTCAACCTGTCTTCACAGGAACATTTTTATAGTGTCAACAGAGTTCATTAACAGCAATAACTATTTCTAATGATTTCTTTTTACATTTGTCTTTGGCAAACCTATTAATTTTGATGTCCTCCTTTCCAATTCTAGGTTCTGTTCATAGGTCAGTGTAGTTCAGAGCATGTTAAACTGACAGAACCTGAGAAAAGTACCTGCCTGCAAAGATAGCTACTGGATGAAAAATAGCTGCCAGTGCTGTTTGAGGTTCTGCTTTCATGAGGTAAAAACAGCATTCACACTTTCTTTCTGCAGGGAGCTGGAGCACAGGTACCAGTGACCAAAGACTGGATGTGGCACTTGGTGCCATGATCTAGTTGAGGTGTTAGAACATGGGTTGGACTCGATGATCTTAAAGGTCTCTTCCAACCTAGAATTTCTGTGGTTCTGTGACCTCCTTGGAATGCATGTGTATCTACAAGAAAGGCCTGGAATCTCAGCAGAGCTGCTCAGTGGGTTCAGAGGGTACTATTCCCCTCCCCAACACAAAGGTTTTGTTCTGTGCCAGTCTAACAACACTCTGGACATGGTAAGAAAGTACAGACCCAGACTGTCCCAAAGCAAGGACCCAGTACAGCCTTTGCTCACAGTGCCAGTGACCAGACATTAACTCCTGGGACACAGCACAGCTGTACACCTATGTCACAACATTATAAAGAATACAGCTGTCTGATCAGCTCTGCTCATATAATGGAACTGCAAAGAAAATTCCATTTCTGGCCTGTAAGCACTAAATTAGCAGGCAAGACATTTGGAGAATGGAGTGCTGCTGAGCAGCCCTGCCTACCATTCCACTTGGGCAGGAAACCTATTTAAAAAGATCTACTGAAAACAAAAGTTTCCTTTAAAAACATCTACTGAAAACAAGAGTTTTCTTGATAACTGTGTAGGCATCAAGGACATTTAAGTATTTGAAGTTTACAGTCAGTAAAACCTATCACACAGCTGAGCCCACTTGCCCCCTGTCATATCCAGGAGAGCTTTTAGACGCTGTAATCTAGTTATTTATTACCTTATTGGAGCAGTTGTGTTCTCCAGTTTCCACCAGGACTTAGGAGGGTTCAGATACCTGCACCACAGCTCCCAGTCAAACCCTTGTGCTGAGAGGGGATACTCCTCTATTTCAAAATTATCATACTTAATGTTATCGAATGATGGAGAAATTACTCTTTTTCTATTTTCTTTTATCCTGGTGAGCACTGGTTCAGCCCTAAAAAAAAAGAAATACACTGTTAAGATTACACCAATGCAAGCATAGCACTGATGGAAATCATGGAGTAGTTTGGTTTGGAAGGAGCCCTTTAAAATTATTTAGTCTACCACCAAATAAACAATATAGCAGCTAATGCTGTATTTTTCAGAAGGAGCAAAGTCTAAAGCTGTTACCCATTCAGAGCCCTTTCTGCTTCAAGATGGTCTTTTGACAGTGCAGGATTTGCCCTAAAATAATACACTGCAACATATTCCCTAGAATGCCTGGTTGTTAACCTTGATTTGAGCTGGTGGATGGAAGAATTGAGTATCTGCATATCATAGAGCATTTATACCCTTGCTACCAAGTAATGATAACTTCAGACTCTCAACACTATCAAGGACATCAGGATCAGAGTTAATAACAGATCTATCCCAGAGACAGAAGCTCTTGCCTTTTTAGCATCACTTTTACTCAAGGAGCAAGGGAGATATTAAATCCAGACTGAACACGTTAAAATGCATTATTTTAATTATGTTTACTTTTGCAGAGTGGCCAAAATAACACTTCTTTGTTTACACTGCAGAATGTAAAAGAAACATAATATTTTTTAATGAAAAGAAGGTACATTCACCCTCATGGGCAAAGGGCTACATTACTGGAGGAGATTTTTAATGTGCATTTTTCTAATATGATTTAACTACCTTGTAATTAGATCAGCAGATTACTCAAACCATAAAAATGTATCTAGATCACAAACACGTTTTTCCTGCTTGTGTCCATGATTATGTCTGAATTTTCATTAAAAAGCTCAGAATTCTAACTCACCCTCTAAACGCAAGAGGAATGCCAGTCAGTAATTTACCAGCAATGCTTGGAAAAGGTCCCTGGGTCAGAGAAATGGAAGGAGGCACATACCAACCCACGTTGAATTCCACATGGGCATCGAAGAGAGCGACGACCGGCGCTGTGGCTGCTCTCCAGCCGCTGACCCGCGAGCGGATCAGCCCCTCCTGCTTGCTGTGCCGGACAACCTTGATGAAACCAGGCTTGTGGGCATTCACCTCATCAACATACTTCTGCAGCTTCTCCTTGAGCTCCTCTGTACAAGGGGAAGAATTAGGGGTTAGCAAGAAATGTCAGCTTGACAAGATGTAAAATACCGTTCTTTCTGTCGTAGATGAGCGATCCCCATCTGGGGAATAAAGTGCTCTGACTCCATGATTCCAGAAGGCTGAACAAATGCTGTATTAAGCTGTATTATATTACACTAATACCATATTAAAACTATACTAAAGAGATACTAAATGCTACTAAAGAAAAGCACATGACTGTCTGGAGACAGTCACAACACAGCTTTGACCCAATTGGCCAATCAATCCAAACAACCCTTACTGGTGTCCAGCTAACAAATCACTTTTAGTAAACAATCTCCATAATACATTCCCCGTGTTCCAAACAGGAGCAGCAACTAGAGATAAGAATTTTCTCTTCTTCTCTGAGGTTTCTCACTGCCTTCCCAAAGAAAAATCCTGGGAGAGAGAATTCTGTCTCTCTCTGTTCAGAGAATGTGAATACCACACTTTCAGTAGAACAGGAGCAGCCTTCACACAGCTACTCAGAATTCTCAAATAGTCAGACTAAAAGGAAGCAAACGAAAATGAGGCAAACAAAAAGGAAAAGGACCATTAAAAGGACTATTTAGCAATAAAAAATTTCAGATATAACTATTTAGCCGACATGGCTGCCATCTGAATCCTGGCACTGTTTAACAGTAACAAGCCACAAAATGAAGTGTCATACCTATATAAGAGCGTGTTATTTCACTGTAACAAAAAACAAGGCACCTGTCTTATATTTCCAGGAAAATAAAGAAAAAGCCTAAGTATTTTCCATGAATCTTCTCTACCAATATTGCAAGAAAAAAGAGAACTAAGAATAAAAAGCATTATTTTTCTCTTTCCGTTTTTCTTTCTAAACTTTGACAACTGGTTTCTGTCTCGACTAAAAAGTTCAACAACTTTTGCTCTTAGAACAAAGACCAGTAAAAGCTCTAGAGAAGAATCACTCCTAATTAAAATATAATAACTCTTAGATCAACAGCTATTATCTCTCTGGTTTAAAGACCACTGCATGAGAAAATACAATATGTGGAGTATAAATATTGTGTTCACAATTATTATTAACTGAAAGCAATGTTCAATTTATTCTTTATTAGCATTCCTAGGATTATGGTATCACTCAGAATTCCCTTTGAGACAATAAATTCCCTTTATTCTGAATCTCTCCCCAAAACCAAGAATGTCTTTGCTCTGATGCAGAATAATGCTCCTGTGGCTATAATGCTATACTGGGCATTATCAAATCTGCATTAAAGCTCAGTGCTGACTGTGAAAACTTGAGCAAACCATTTAACTTCTCCTGAGGAACAGGTTCCCCAGGGACATGGTCACAGCACCAAACCTGCCTGAGTGCAGGAAGCATTTGGACAACCCTCCCAGATATATTCTCAAGTGAATTTTGGGGTGTCCTGCCATCGAGTCCCAGGCAGTTTGAGAATCTGAGAAATCAGCCTTTCACTCTGGGAGCTGGCCATCGCCAACAGATCTGGACAAGCAGCATGCTGGAATGGGTAATGGCACAGAAAATTAAAAGCAAGCACACTTTATGAGCCATATTAAACATTCATCCTTGGAAAGGAGGAGGGTGTGTGCTCTCTTGAGCTGACAGAACAACAGAGCTCATCGAGTGCAAGTTCATCCTGAAGTTCATCCCTGTTTGTGAAGACTCCTGGACATCCACCAGGTGTGATGCAGCTGGTTTCTCAGGCCTTGCAGGACTCTGCATGCCATGGACCTTTGAATCAATGAACTCTGCATGAACTGAGAATACCACAGAAAAATCCTGATACTCACAGGTCTTCATAAAAACAAGAATTAAAAAGAAACAGTCTGCTGATCCTGGCCATCACAACATTTAAACTGCAGCAATATTTTAGGAATTGACTGGATATATTCCCAAAGTTTTCAACATTACATTGCCAATATCTATTCAATTTGTTTGTCTGTGACTGCATCACCTGGAATAAACAATATGAGCCACTTACATAGCATAGAGCACTCTTCTATTTTGTATTAGACTTGCTGCTTACTGATCAATACACTTTTTCTCCTTTATGAAGTAAAAAAACCCCCACATGAATTTCTTTCATGCTTGTGCCAAACTACATGTTCTTACTGTTCACCCCCTAACAGAGATTTGTAGCAAGCACAGAACTATCAAACCAATCACTAGCTAACAGCACATTAAATTGAAAAGAAGACATTTATGTTACTGTAATTCCATGCATCTAAAAATAGCACAAACCCGTTCTCTATTCCCAAAATGCAACACTGCAGAGGACGAATATCAAAAAATGAAGATGAAAGCTTTGTTCTTGGTGTAAGTGGCTGCTCACAGCTTTGCAATACTAGAGGCTTTATTTGCCACAACAATGCAGCATCGCCACTGAGGATAAAACACGTGAAAGGAAAGCAGGCTCTAATCAAGGACTCGTAAATCAGTAGCCTTGACAGAGTCATTGCTCTATCAGTCACTCCATTTCAGTAAGGGGGCTATTCTTACTCCTGCCTTATGCATTTCCTAATGTGGACTGACTTTAGAAGCTTGAGTAAACACAAAATCTATTTCATAGCTAGGTGTAGAATGGAAAGATATGGAAATGGAACAGAACCCAGACCTTGGCTTGCCACCAGTGTGACTTCAGCTGCACATCAGAGCTGTGACACTCACTAGGCAGCGCATGTTTCTGATTTTCTGGTTACACTGCAGCTCTTTGCAAATGAAGTGGATGACCTGAGAGCATCTCAGGGGAACCTTGGAGGCTTACCCGTGGTCAGTCAGCATGGAGGAACCATCCCCTGGGCTTCAGGACCACCACAGGAGACAGAGCAGTAGTTTGCAGTCAGGCACTTTCAGGCCTTTGTTATTTCAAACAGATCAGCTTTGCTCTGCAAAGGCAGAGTGCTGAGCAGAGCATTATGTGCACCCTTTGTCTTACATGACCTATTGGGCAGATTCTCCCAGAAGAAAAGATAGAATTGTGAAAAAAATTGATTATTTTCACTCAGCCACAGGACAGAGACGACATGCTCATGAAGTTTAGAAAGTCACAATTTTGGAAAACACTTAAAGATGACTCAGCAAAAGAGCTGAGTCAGTTTTTTCCCCATGCATTCCATGTCTTCCTGAGTTTGACATGAGAAATCTGAGTTAAATTGTATTTGACAGTTTTAGAGCACCCAGTCCAACTGGCCTGAATGATGGGACTCTCCCCCCAGAACTATTCATGCACTTTGCTATGGCTCTGATGGTTTTCAGCAATATCATTTCAACCCAAGTTCTTTTTTCTTTCCACTTCAAGATATGTTGCCTGAATAATAAACAGGCTTCTTCATTAATTATTGTGCTTCACAGCTTTATGTCACCATAGAGAGAAGACAGGGAATAGGCAAATGTGTCATCTTCAATACACTGTTGGTTCAGTGTCTAATTATGGAAACGAACAGGCTTATAAAGATAGATACATTAGCCTTTCAGTGCAGAATCTCTCAAATAAGGACTCAATTTGCCTAAGCTGAATGAGGCTCTGCAATTGGAATGAAAGAGCAGCCATATATGGAATGGGAAAATGGCACTTGGAAATGTTGCACTCTACCACCTGTCTCTATATGGTACAGATGTCTGGAAAGCACAGCACCACTCTCCTCACAAATGTAGAAAACATAATTAGTGTGCCATAATTATGTTTAATATTAACATAATTAAGTTCAAACTCTTCTAAGAGGTTGTTTGTTTATTTTTAACAAATTGACAAAGATTTTGTTTGTCAAGTTCTCCTACTCAGTATAACAAAGCAGTGCTAAAGGATTCACACAATTTTGCCTTCTTAGGAATCGGCAGAATTCCTAAATAGACAGGATGGAGAAAGGAGCATGAGGAGTCAGAGGCATCAGCCACTCAATTTTCTAGAATGGAAAACCATCTACAGATTATGCTTTTCATCCAGCTGCATGAAGGGTGCTACCTTCTGTAAGCCTCTGTCCCCACTAAGCTGAGAAGTGAGCAGGCTCAATGTTCAGTGTTATCAGGTGCCTCAGCCCCTCAGTGTCCTACAGCAGCTGTGGGTCTGGCCCCGGACTTCAGATTTCAAAGTAATTAATACAGACAGCCTTGTCATAAATAACAAATTACTGCCTCACAGTCATGGAGAAGGAGCCTAAAGAACAGCTAATTAAGGCTAACTTTCAGGAACTTTCACACTTTGCCATACTCCCACTCTGAGCGCTTGAATGAGCTTGCGTCCCTCAGAACAACTACATTTATGAAGCCCCACTATGTTTGGCTGAGACATGCATTTTACTGACCTTTTTCTCAGCTGTAGCTTTGCCAAAAGAGCTAAAATAACAAATACATAAATAAAACAACACTCATAACATTCTGCATTTTCTAAAGCCTAAGAGTCCCTGCTGACTCTGGCCCAGCAATGCATGCTGCATTGCTACTGCTATCTCTGCAAACCTTGTGCTCTTCTTTTAGAGAAATATTTACTTTCATGTCAAAGGCCTGGGAATTACCATGTCCCTCTCCACCCTGGCCCTTGGCACAAACATGGCTTCTTTTACTGTGAAGGGAAAGAATTACTTTTCAATACAGAACTAGGTTTAAATTAACAATTGTGCCAAAACCAGTGGATTGACATGTTATACGAAAGGGGTAAAATCCTGCCAATTCATGTTTTAATCTCTTTGTGTTCACTGAGCTGCCTAGGCACACTCTGGTCCCCAGGTAAAGGAAAGTGTTGGACATTTCCTTGGATCGTAAAGGACACTTTTAAAGGCAGATCATTACAGCATCTGCAAGAATACAGGAGGAGTTTATGCTTGCATTTGGAGCCAAAAGCCCACTGGACAGCTTGCTTGTGGCAAGGATCCCAGAGCCTTCCTGAATTCCCTGTGTAGCAGGTCAGAGCAGGATCCACTGCCCTGCAGGAAGGCAAAACTGCCACCTGGCACAGCTCAAGAAGTTGTTTCACCACAAGGGCTGCTGCCACCCTGGAAACCTCTGTCTCATCATGTACATCTTACTTCTGCATGAAAGACCAGTAAACTGGCAAAAAAGACAGAATTCACACAAGCCAATTAACTATAAACCAAGATTTTCCTATCTTCTTTACCCAATTATTTTTGGCTCTAAGTCTTAGGAACAGGAAGAGCTGCTTTTCCAACCTTAACATGTATTAACATAGCTAACTTACTTTCTGGCAAATAAAGCAAGCCTGTTGTAATAGGTTTGCTGCAAAAGCCCTCCTCTCTTCCCCCTAAGTCCCTCTGTAGGCAACCAGCCTGAATTTATGTAATAACTTGAATTCATGGCAGCAGCTAGGCACATAAGAGAACCTGTTTTGTTGCACTTTATCTAATAGGATATGTGGATTACATCACTTATTTCGTATGCAGCTCAGTGCTTCATCGTTTTTATTTTTCTTACCTCTGGTCCCTTATCTGTCATGCTTAAGTGATCACCTCTCATCTCTGTAGCAGAAGCAGATAATTCCAAATGGAAAATATTTATAACCAGACAGAGGCATGTAATTTGTAATGCACATGTGTACAGAGAATGTCTGCAGCAGAGGGTAACAAGGCTCAAGCAGATAAGGAGGGCCTGCTGTGCACACCTATTTAATAGCCCTGTGTTATCTGGTAATAGATAAACCACCCAGGGGAAATTACCAACATGATGCAAGGAATTGATCTGGACAGACATCAGAAACAAAAAAGCAGTGGAATCTTTCTCCTCCACTCCCAACTTGCACTGTTGACAGAGATGCATTGTCTAATCTCAGAAGTTAGGCTATCCTCATGTAAAGACAGAGAGTGTAATGAACTTTTACAGTCACAACCTTTGCATTCAGCAAGCCCAAGTCCCAGCTGCTGTCAGACCTGCTCAGGTCTACTAAGATAAATTGCCTACAACAACCTATTACAGCTCACATCTTGGATTACAAGCCAAGGGTTTCTTTAGCACATGAACAGCACCCTTCTCCCACAGTAAAGGCAGGGAAAAGAAATGCATTTCCCCTCTTACCCCTATACACACACATCCTTTGAATTGCCCAGGAGAATCTATACAGAGGAATGGGAAGTTTTCAAGGGGTTGAATAGGGGCTGCTTTGATCCATTCTCAGCTCCTTCACAAACAATCCCTCTGCATTTCACTGAAACCTTGTGTAAGGTCCTAGGTATCCTATAGCAAAAGGACAGCACACAGCAAATAAATCCAGCTCAAAATAGCAATTAAACAGCTTCCAACAAAAAAACAGGCTTTGCAGAAGAAAACTGTGCCAGCAACTCTTCCTTGAGCCATCTAGCAGACGTGTTCACTACTTAGGTTCATTTTGTTTTTTCTAAAGGACATATATTTCCAATCCCAGCCATGAAAATGGGATGCCACACTTCAGGTCATTAAGTCCTACATAGAAATATTGCTGTGTCTTAATAAATCCCAAAAAAGTATGGAAAGAACAATAAAAATTATCTTTTTGAAACTCTGATAGATCAACATTCTGTTATGGAGGAGGGGGGATATAGAAAAAATAAATATTACAGCTGTTATTTTTGTTACTACTAATCTTCTGTCTTTATTACAAGGGTTGTAAGTCCCTTTTATTTCCCTTCTGTTATTTATTGAGTATTGTTTGAGTATATATCTGTCTTCACAGCACTCGATTCATGTAAGGTGCATCCCATCTTAGGGATCACCAAGCCCACATTATAGCAGCAGTCTCCCAACACTCTGCAAGACAGAGACATAAACTGAGATGCCAGATGAATCTCCAAGGTGACAGCAGAAGTTGGAGAAGGGGAGGAATAGAACCTGGGTCTCCTAAATCCCAGGGCTGCACATAATCACCACACAACTTCCCTAAGGCTGTAATTCTGCATTTTGAGCTGTGGCCCATATGGAGCCCTGAGAACTCTGATTCAGAGCAGAATCCAGGGCTCTTCCACATCCCTGTGCCAGAATTGAGGCAGCTGATATCTGGGATCTTGCTAATGTCAACAGAAATGCACTGCACCAAAGGAACTGAACACTGCCCTTCCATCCCACCAACAATGGAAGACTCACGTGCTTACCACTGAGTACAGAGCAGGGCTCACTGAAGGAAAGTGTTAGCATTTAGAAAGGAAAAGAAAACAAATGTCCTCTCAGGTGAACATTCCAGCTCTTCAAGAGGCAAGACAGGGCTAATAAAAAGGCACCAAATGTCTTTTCTTAGATTGCCAGTCAGGTGTGCACGTGTGGAACATGCAAACACAGCTGAACACAGAACAGGGACTTGTCAGGAGCTGCCACATAGACATCAGAGGGACAGAGGCTGCCATCTATCCCTTCAGAGCCACACCTAGAATCCTAGAAAGGTGCTTACATTTCAAAAGATCTTTAAACACAGAGCCAATTATATAAACTTAATGGCTCCATTCGATGTACAGATTGCTGGATGCTTGAATTAATCTCAGCAGGAACAGTGTCCCACTCCAGCTTCCAGTGCATGACTGCTTCCTGGTTAGGGGCTGTTACTGCATGGACCATGGCCACAATAATGTGACCACAATAATAGGCATTACTGCTGAAGTCAGATACTTCTATCACATCTGATGCAAGAATCACTTCTGATGTGTATTTGGACACAATAGTTTTAGAAAGGGGCTGTAGAGTGAGAGGCATAACAAGCAGCAAGACCATGCATTAGAGCTGACACATTGATATAACACACTGCTGGAATAGCATCAGCCAGAATTCTGAGTTCATCATTTCACTCCTTAGTGTTCCTGCATTCATCTGTAAAATGACCTTTAAATGTTAAAAGAAGTGCTTGAGAAATGCGTTCTAGTCCCAGCTGTCTCCAGCAATCCAAATGGCACTTTTTTTTTTTTTTTTTTAAATATACAGCATTTAATTGTAAACTATTTCTTGGATGTGTGTGGGAAATCACTATTCAGAAAAGAAACTAAATGCCTGAACAGAGCCAGATCAGATTGTATAAATCAAGAAAAAAACAATCTAAAGAGCACATTAGAAACCTCTGTACTTTCATAACCATAAAATGCAGCAAGATGCTCACTCTACTGTAAACTTGATAATTAATCCTGAAAATAATAATAATAAAAACATAATCCTGATAAATAATCCTGATTCGAAGAAACAGCATGGCACTTCATGTTGTGATAATAGACTCACAAGGAAAAAAACCCTGCCAATTAAAGCCCACTAGTCCAAGTGCAACTACTTTATTTCAGGAGTGTATTCTGAGGAAATTAGTCACAAAAGTTGCATTAGAAATAGAATATGCAAATACTCCGTTAGAAGTGGATGAAACAGAGCTGCTAATATTCCTCTCTGGATCAAACCTCTCTCTGAGAACAGGACTGTAAAAGGAAGAGGAAACACAGCAATCACCAAATACTTGCTGGAAGGGGACCTGTGGAATCCAATTCTTTACTAAAAACAGGTCCAAGTAAACAATACCAAGCAATATGCACTGTTAAATAGTTATTTAAAAGAATGGCACAGAGCACTAAAAGGCTTTGATTTGAATAAATAGGACTTAGCCTTGCATATCATGTTGATTTTTATTAAAATCTTACTTGAGATCAGATATTATAATCTAACTTCATATGTGTTGCATACAATCCATTCCCTGGGAGCAAACCAACAGGCACAAAACCTGATTATACTATGAAAGTATTCTCAAGGGTCAGGACAGCAATAACACTATTTCACAGTGCCTTTTTCTTTTTTTTAACCTTGCCCAAATGTAGAGTTACATTTGGTAGATTTTTATTTTGACTGAATGACTCTTACTGTACCAGACAACTCCTAGACATCAGATGCAAACTGTTCTGTCCATATTCCAAGCCTGAAAGATTGATTTCTTGGCTACCAGTGATCATGTTGTGTGTGACCTGCTATTATCTTCTCCTTTCAATGGCTGCTTACAGAATAATGCAATCCACACAGCAACAGCAATACAGCACTCAATCCACCAGGGAAAAATACAGCCTGCCTGGGCAGGAGGGCTCTTCTCAGCAGATGGGACTGGTTCACAAAAAGGAGTTGTTTTCTATCAGCAGAGCTGCAGATACAAGATGTTTGTCGCACACGATGTTTCTGAGAATAAAAATGAAAGGAAATTATCCCAATCTGAGCAAATGTGGTTGTTATTCTGGTAGCTAATACATCTCTGGCAATACAGACAGAGGAGATAAGGTAATACACCTTGCAGCTAAAATTTTAAATGGGAAATACTGGAGGCACTGAAGTCAATGAGAACTTCTCAGAAAACACTTATATGTATGGGGCCCCATATGCAACATCACACATGGCATCACTGGAAGTACAAGTTCAAATCACATAGCCTCTTATTTTTATCATACGGTCTTGGAAAATTCTGTCAAACACTATTTATTACCTGCACAGCCACCAAATCCTGCTCACCTGGCAAGGACCTACCCCATCACCTTCTAAGCAAGCAAAGATCTGCCTTCAGAGTGCACTTCCACTACAACCCTTTGAGGAATGTCACCTCAGAAACACTGCCAAGTTCATTTGGGACAACTTGGGACACAGCTACTGTGCTACATAAGTCATGGCTTTTAAGTCACATAATTTGGAAGAACTTGGAAGTTACAACTGCTCATTTTTAAAGTATGGATAAAATCCAAGTTGTTTTTATGCTTGTAAATCCTCCATTCAAATCAGAAATTATTTTGTTAGAATACCATAAGAGCCACAAGGTTTGTTTCCATCTACAGATAGAAAAATTTTTTTTGAAGTAACAACTATGAACATTTTCAAATTAAAGCAACAAATTCTGTCTTGCTTCTTTCCTAGCATATTTGCTTACTCCTCAGGAGAGAGAGTTTTAATGGTGGTGGGTCATGCAGTAGTGAAACACAAAGTGTTCATGAAGAGGATGAAATGACTGGATTTTACTGAGGAGAATGACACTTGTATCCAGGCCCTCCCCCACCACATTTTTCAAATAGCTTCATTTTCTCAACAAACTGCAGCAAATTTAAATTACTTCCATAAGAGCTCCCAGCTTAATTTTTACTGACATTATTATTTTTTTACATCTTAAAATTCTGAATCCTGACATTGACATAAAATATTACTTGGGTAATTTAAGGGGTTTCTTTTCCAGGACATCTTTCTATGAAGGACTGTTAGCATTAAGTACTACCTGTATCTCATTCAGCCAGCTGTGATGTAGTCTGTATCTTTGCAGAAAACCTACCAGACTCCATTTATTATAGATATCCAAAGGCTTGAAACTACCTCCTATTCAATTCTTCCAGTATCCTGTTTGACCTTTCACTGTGAATAATGATTTTGCACAGATAATGGCTAATTTCCTTGCACTGGATTTTATTTGTAATGATTTGCAGTTTGATTTGCAGTGTATCCACATTTTTCAGAATAGTTAATGCTGACTTCTCAGATTTAAACCCTTTAGCATATTCAAAAGAACGCTCCCTGAACAGCTAAATTTGTAATGGAATTCCACGATTCAATTGCCTCCATCTATGAGCATTACATCTCTACCTTGTCTGCGTACTGCAATATGTTACATTGAGAACAACTTTGGACTGGGTAATGATCTCATTTTCATACATAGCATTCATCTCAGTTAACTTCAGAGGGTTTATACAGCTCTATTCTTATGTCACAGGAGGAGGTTGCTTCCATGGGTACTAAACTCAGAGTTATAATTAATATCCAAACCTTAAACATCCTAAGCAGCATTTATTCCACACAGCAATAGCAAGAAGCATGTGGCTCTACCAACTCTAAGGCTCTCACATCACCCCCCCACTTTCTGAACCTGTTCTATGTTAAGTTAAAAATGTGTAAATTGTATCCCACACAGCAAACACAGCAATCCTACAGACACTGAGAGTGTTAAGCGGCCTAAACAAAGTGTAATTAATTTCTTTCTTATATCTTCTGTGTATATATCATGCAGTATGCTTAAAGCAAGGTTCTGCTCAAGGAAACAAGACTAATTAACATTATTTGAATAAATCATGTTAAGCACTAACTTTTTGGTTTCATAGCAGTACCACATAGATAATCCACAGAGGAGCTTAACATAAACAAAAAATCAAATGCAGCCACTTGCATTCTGCACAGTATTTCTACCTGAGATGTTTAAAGATTCTTCAGAAGAGCTGCTCGTAAAGCTATTGTCAAAGGAACTGGCAGCGTTTGCTACCTGAGCTACAATAGCAGATAATGTGAAGAACCTGAACCATATGCTACAATTCCAATTAGGGAACTCAAATCAGGAAAATAAGTAACTCCAGTAAATGCCATAAGCATATGACAAAATGCCTGAAGAGGCAAACAAAAAGTGGTCACAGTTCAAATACTACAAACTGGAGACTAGTCAATGTTCCTTTCACCACAGACAAATCAGGAGAAGCAGTTAATTTCCTAACATCTCTTTGAAAACCATGGCCGGTGAGTTTTTTTTTCTTTTTACTATTTTTTTATTACCATCCAGAAGAACAAAAAGCTCAAACCTACAGCAAAAGCAAATAACTTTCTGAAAAGCAAAAAGACTACCAGCATCTTACAAAAAGTTATTTTCAGTCTTTTTGCTAAGCTGCGCATGAAAGCTTATAAAAAAGCTTTTTTTATTTGCTATGTGAGTGAATCTTCTTGGTAGCTGAAAAGCTAGCATGGTATGTGTTAATTGGAAGCATTTGTGAAAACTAATTAAAAGTGTTGTGCTGCAATCATGCTTCAGAAAAGGTTTTTTGTATCAAATCCTAATAAAGATTTGTTCCTCTTGTACGTGCCTTATTTAATCCCTTCAGGTGGATAAACGAAGAACATATCAGTCGTATCTTAGCAGAGAGGGAGTCAATCTAAAGACATTAATTAGGGAGCTTGGTACTAGTTATCCCTGGATAAAACTCAAAAGCATGCATGTCCCTTTAATACTAAACCACACCACCACTGTTTTCATGTGACCATTCCCTAATGAATTCATCTCCCCCATTCTTTTTCTCTCATCAAGACTATCCTTCCCTAATGATGTGAAATGGACCTGATGTTTGATATGCACTAGCACTCACAAATCCCTCCAGAACCAGCTGGGATCAAACATATGTAAAATTCATGAGTAGTTGGATGAGCTACATCTCCATTTCCTCTTGGCTGTGTCCACATATAACACCTATCCTTATGAAACAATGCCTTATTTTTCTCCACTCATCTGCTACTTTGCTTTTGGAACCCATTAATCCCATGGGTTTGACTTGCACTGTAATGAACAAAACTGTCACTGACATATTTTATTAAAATTCTTTCATGAGGATTTTTCTCCTGAGAAGCTGAGAGGCCTCAGAAACAAAATGTAAACAATAATTATCTGATTGCTTGGAATGTGGTTTGAAGGTTGCTTACCAACAGGTGCATCTTTGATTGGTCTCATGTGAATTGTTTTTACTTGATGACCAATCATGGTCCAGCTGTGTCAGACTCTCCGGTCAGTCACAAGATTTTATTATTCATTCCTTTCTAACATTCTGATGTCTCCTTTCTCTTTCTTTAGCATAGTTTTAGTATATAATTTTCTTTTGATATAATACATATCATAAAATAATAAATCAGCCTTCTGAAACATGGAGTCAAGATTCTCTTCCCTCGTCCTGGAGACCCTCAAACACCACTACACAAAACCAGCAGGAGAAGCAGGAAACACCTCTTGAAAGTTTTTCACTGAAATCCTGTCATTCTCCTCAGTAAAATCCAGTCATTTCATCCTCTTCATGAACACTTTGTGTTTCACTACTGCATGACCCACCACCATTAAAACTCTCTCTCTGAAAGCCTATAGTGATCTCAGTGTTATCAGGCATACATGACTGGGATTTGCCACTCAGCAAGTGAAGACATCCTGTGAGGACACAGCCACGGCAGCTCCCAGCATGTGGAGCACTGTGCAGATGTGTCACTTCCAGCTCTGGGAGCAGCTTGGCTGAGCTCCTTGGGCCATGGGATCAGGAGCAGCTTGGCTGAGCTCCTTGGAGCATGGGATCAGGAGCAGCTTGGCTGAGCTCCTTTGGCCGTGGGATCAGAAGCAGCTTGGCTGAGCTCCTTGGAGCATGGGATCAGGAGCAGCTTGGCTGAGCTCCTTGGGCCGTGGGATCAGGAGCAGCTTGGCTGAGCTCCTTGGAGCATGGGATCAGAAGCAGCTTGGCTGAGCTCCTTGGAGCATGGGATCAGGGGCAGCTTGGCTGAACTCCTTGGGCCGTGGGATCAGGAGCAGCTTGGCTGAACTCCTTGGGCTGTGGGATCAGGAGCAGCTTGGCTGAGCTCCTTGGGCCATGGTACCAAACCCCCTGAGCCAGTTCATGCACAGTTACCTCAGGTCTGCTGTTCTGTAGCTGCAGTTCAATTCCAATACAGCATTCCTAAAATTCTACTAACTATTCTCTTTGAATCTGCATTTTAATAACCACAGTCTTTTAGTCGTATGAGAGGTTGCTCTGGAGCTCAATCCTTTTAATTGTTGAAGAGAAGGCACTTTTACAACTCCTAGCATCTGGCCATCAGAAATAATTCTATGAATTAAGATGACAAGAGTAGCTTTGGTGAGAGCTATTCAGCATCTGAATTAAATAAATACAGTCAGTGAGGCTCAGCTGGGCTCATAAATCAAAAGTGATTATGTTTACATGTCAAAATGTAGTCAACACTTTTTAAAGTTTTAAACTTGTATTTTTGGCTTAAATTTTCAGTCACCTCAAACCTTTTTAACTAGTGTAAGACAGATATTACTAAGGTTGGAGATTTTGAAAGCTGACTGGATGTGGTCTTGGACAACTTGTTCTAGCTGACCCAGCTTTGCATAGGTGGATGGGACCAGAAGGTCTTCAGGGGTCACTTCTCACCTCAGACACGCTGTGACAGAGTTCACATCTGCCTTGGAGAGGACACATTCATTTCTTGTGATGTACACCTGCCTTCTGATAAAATAAACAGGCAGACGCAGAACAGAAATTACAACACTGAGTAAACGGTTTGAGAGCAATACAGGAACTGGGATGTGACTGATTTGGCCCTTCTGTGAGCTTGCAACATTCAGTCATAATTTTACAGAATCTGATTTGATAACCATATTTTTTCAATTTCCCAGGTAAAATGAAACCCTGCCCAGAAACTAAGCACATTTTTCTGACACTGCAATGTCAAGGTTTTTGAAACAGATGTCTGAAGCTTCACTTCATAGCCCCTTGCTTAAGTCATTGAGTAGAAGTCTCCTGATTTTCACAGACCTGCAGAGACTAAACACTACAGCATCCAGTTGAACAAATGGGCTCACCATTTTATGAAACTCTGCCTACCAGTGACTAAATAAAGTTATAAAACACTTCCACTTTAAATCTATGGAACAACAGTTAATAAATACCAATCAGCTGTAGCTGTTCTGTGCCACAAGTCTTCCAACAGCAACAGTTTGATAAAGAAATTGAGCTTTGCAATTACTTGTTTGCAGATGGAAAAGAGGAAGCATTAATGTGAGGGAATCTGGTGATCCTACGCACCACAGGCTGTCATGCAAAGAACAAGATGTGAGCATTTTTATGTGAATTCTCCATACATAATTCAAACAGATTGCAGAGCCTGATGGCTTTTCTTCCATAAATAGGGATCTCTGTTTAAAAGTACATCTCAAAAGCATTTTTTCACATGGACACAGTCAATGGTGACCAAATACTTTGAATATTACAACATGAGAGATACCAAAGGTATCTCCAGCTCTGCCTATTGGCAGAAGAACATTCACAAGACTGTTAAGGGCTTTCAGATAATTATTTTTTTCATATTTGTCCAGGCCTCACAAAATGTTGACGTCAGAAATTGTTTACAGTAAAATGAAAATAAACCTACCAAATACAGAAAGAAGTTTCTACTGCTGGTTGCAACTCTGCCACCTTCCCTGTAACAGGAACAACAGCTTCTGAAATGTTTTTAAGGCAGGTCAGAAACTATAAGAGGTTTCTTTGAATATGAAATCCCTGCCTGAATAAGCAATTAATGTTTATGAACTTCACCTTAGTGCTCCTCTGTTAAAAGACCAAAAATTGTTTGACAAATATACCATCAAACCACAGCACTAAATGGATTTTGAGAGATCATCTGGTCTTTCTTCTTGCCCCAACACAAAGAGAAATTTGTTACAATTAATCCTGACAGAAGTTTGTCTCATCTCCTTTTAATTTTACTCAGCAAATGTTTTCCCATGCTCCTTATAGATGGATCAAATGAAGCACACTATAAAGACAAATATATTAACAGTATACCTAAGTGTGTTGTCTGACACAGTTAAAAAGCAGAAACCCCAAACCTACAGTGATTAAGTTTGCATTTGAAACCACAAAAATAACTTTCTTCAGGTTAACCACTTACAAGAGCCATAAGCCATAAAACCATAAAGCTGGCATAAAAGACCTAAAACTCTTTCTGCAACTCTCCACTGACAAGAATACCTTTTCCTCATAAATCTGAAGACCAAGAGCTACTCTTGAGTAACAAGCCCCTTTGAACATTCATAAACATTAACATATTTCTGATGGCAAATTCCTTGTAGCAACTTTGCTTTTCAAGCTGGTATTTCCCGATGCCCCTGGGACAGGGGAAATGGAATGACAGATAACACTATCTCCCATCACCAAGCTGCAAGAGAATCCTCCCACGAGCAATGCTGGATAGTCACAGCAGCAGCCTGGAGGGGGATGATAGCTTTAAGGATTTGGCAAGACACAGAGCTGGCTCTAAACCCTACACAGTCATCAGTAACATTTAAAAACTAGCTTTCATACAGAACATGGAAAAGCCATCCAAATTTGCTCCCTGCCAAATCACTTGAAGACATTCAAAAAAAGAGCAGGGAACTAGTTTGAGAAAAAAAGCTTCAAGCACAAATTTGCAGGAGGAATACAGGGAAGGTGTTAGAATATAAAGCTATCAATTTCAATAAAAGAAGGAAAAATAAGTAATTTAAGTCTTAAAATCCAAACTAGAAAAACATCAAATATATCAAATCCCTCCAAGGACACAACTGATTCAAGGAAAAATATTTTACAGCACTTAAAAGAAATAAAATCAAAATTTACTGAAGTCAGCTGATTAAGAATGAAACTAATCTACCATCTAAGACAAAAAGTCTAAAATTGTCTTGTGATTTGCACTGAACTCCCTTCAGAAAGCCATTAATTCGATTATTTAATGTATTCTCGATGTTAAAAGGAACAATAAGTTGACAACAATTTGTAACTTGCCTAATAAATATTCCGGACAGTTGTCACAGTACATACAGTTCCCTGGATTTAAAACTTTTTTTCCATGTGTATATCCAATATGTGATGAATTATTACTCTCTTTATGGAAGACAAATGATTGAAGTCATTGTTCATGAATTCTGGTACCATATGATACAAATAATTTCACTGAATGTAATGGCATCAAGGAGGATGGGATCCATTATGCATCTAATTGCTCTATAGCACCTAAATCAAGGAATACTTCCCTGTTTCCATGTGGGAGCTTACAAAATAACACAAATCACACAAGTAATCAGGCTTAAAAAATACACAACTGGCTGCATGATTAGGTGCTCATTCCATAATGCACAAAACAGAACAGTTGTGAGGGTTAGATACTTCTAAAAAGGGGACTAAATTTTAAGTGAGATTTTCTTGACCAGACTTGTTTCCATTTTAGCATCTGTGCCAGTAACAGCACATTAGCCAAAGAGCCTACTGAAAGAAATGCCAAGTAAACACATTGAGGAACCCAGAATCAGATGCCAGGGACAGACCTGAGCAAGCAGAATAATTCCTCAAGTCTTCCCCAGTGGGGCTGTGACTTGGCAGACATTGGAGAGGTATTTATTTCCTACAGAGAGAGGCAGAATCATCCTGCACGGCCCCACCACCAGCCTGCTGGCACTCCTGCCTGTGTTGGGAGGGCTCACCCAATCCAAGCACTCCTGGTCCTGTCCAGCAGCCACTTCTGTGCACTTCACTCACACAAACAAACTGTTTTGTCTCCTGGGGGAGATGAAACAGTTGGAACCAGCATTGTGTTCAAGTATGTCTTGCAGAAGGTTTACAGAGAAATCTGGCTAATTTTTTTTCCAGAAGAATGCCAGACAGGGCATTGGTGGTGCTTCATCCTACCAAATAGGTGTGGAACTGTCAGGCACCTATGCAGGTATTCTCAGGATTACTGCACAGTACCTACAGTGACAGGCCAAAGATCTGCTCACTACTCCCTTCAAAACTTGCTATTTATTCTCTATAATTCATGTATTTCTCAGCTGTCACCAGTTAATCCCCTTTAGGGATGCTACTGAGTTTCTGGGCTGAAGCTTAGTCAACACTGGTTCTGCTGGTAATAGGATGATGCAGGCAGTTTACTCCTCAATTTCAACAGCATCTTTAATCAAATTATCCAAAACTCACAGAGAATGACCTTCCATTTCTAAAAGGACACATTAAAAAATAGAAACATATTTATTTTATGTTTACTGCTGCTTTTATAGGTCTTTATCAGACAAAAAACCACTGAACAAGTAATCGATTACACACGTAACTGCACGTGGCATCACGTTTTAAAAATATAGTCCAAAGGCAGAGGAAACACATTTACCCTGCCACAGCTATTTCTATAAATCACAGGAATTCCTTCTGGAATGGGTATGTATGGCATAGACAGAAATGCAGTTTCACACTGATATAAACCTTTAAAAATGACCAGAATCAGAAATCCATTTAGTTCAACTGGAGATGGGCAGATAGGGGGAGTTAAACCTGCAGAAAAGCCTGGATCTGATAACCAGACAAACCTGCTGTGATTAAAAGTTTCTGAGTGTGGAAACTTAATTGAAATAAAATCCATCTCCAGCAGAGAGGTGGATTTTATTTCAGTTATGAGATATAACAGATTTGCTAACTCAGGTAGTATCTGGTATAAGCTAAGTGATCATTGTGCTACATTAAATCAATCACCCCACTACTGCTCTGTTAGGATGGGGAAAGACAGCCAGAATAGCAGTGGAGCAGAGTCCATCCAGAGAATTTAGAATTTTCTAGAAAATATTCTATATGAACTCAAAGCCACAGGGTGCACACAACACTGTGCAACACCATAAAAATTCATGCACTTTTTGAAATATGCTTTGTCATCTATCAGAGCCAAGTCTTGATGCATAAGATCCTGAGACAGATAAATCATCCACTGCTGTTTTTCATGTTACTTTGATAACTTTGATAATTCAAACCCAGGAAGTCAAGCAAACTATTGAACATACATCTTCTTTTATAATTCTACAAAAAAATTCCTCTACTTTCTTTCTTGCTGACCTGAAGCTGATTGAGCTATTATGCAGTAATGCACAGCTGATTAAACTCAATTTGATATACTCTGAAGCAACAGGCATATTTTTCTAGGATACTTTCCATTATAAGGAAAGCTGATTACACCCCCTTTTTTTTTTTTATTTTACTGCCCCTAAGTAATTTCTCTCAGTGTTTCAAGTTCAAGGCCATAAAACAATAGTTAGTTTAACAGACCATTATATTAAATCACCTTCCCTAAGGTTTTTCATTTTAGATATTTTAAAAGACCCCTGACTTCCTAATTTTTGTGCGTTATTGAGAGAGTGGTAAAAAGAACAAATATTGGCCATGTCTAAGCTGTGCAGAGTTTGCAGAATGAATTACAGACCTCTGGAAGCGACTCAGGCTCAGTTTCGCATTCCTCTTCCTGGCAGGCTCCATTGGCTCTCAGATAGGTGCTCCAAGGAGCTGAAACTTCTGCTGAGAGCTGAGAGGTTCCAGTTACTTCCATTTGGGAAGACAACACTCTCTTTCAGGGATGAACCACTTGTAATTTGAGGAGATGGGCTATGTGAGCTGACCTAACACCACACTGGTGACTGGATTTCCTTCATTCATTGTTAACCCTCTCTGGACTAACTGTACAACTTTACGGATAATATTTTCCCATGTCACAAAAAAGAGCCTATTAATGAAAAATTAAGTCCTAGGAGTCAGCACCTTTCCAGACTGGTCCACAAATTAGAAATAAAACTTAAAAGCTTTAGACGTTTGGTAAGGATGGAGTACTGACATAAAGATAAAAAAAGTTATAGAAAAAATAAAAGTAAAAAAAAGACCTAAAACTTCTTAGTTGAAAAGACCCTTTTTTTTCCTTTTGTTTTCAAAAACAATTTTCAACTGAAAGCTTTCGTGTATCTAATCTTCTTTAGATTTACTATCATGCTTAGTTTAATCTCAGCATCCTTTGGGAAAGGCAGCACCAAGAGCTGTCTGTGATGTAAGCTTGAACACTAAAATTATTGCTCCTTTCTCACCTCAGGGACAATCACTGCACACATATGCAAAACCAACCAAAAATCCCATTCCACAGCATGCAGTAAAGCAGTAATTTTGACTGCTTTGCACTGGATTTGCTGATGTGGCTCATGCAGAAGTGCTCCTGCCCACATATGTTTGAAGCTTTGCAGAGTACTCTATTTCCATCTGAGAGAGAAACACCGAGCAGTTCCCATGCTCAATGTGTTTTCAGGGATATGAACTACCAACATTCCTTGCTATCAAACTCTTGCCAGAGCTCCTACTGGGGCATACAGTTACAGAGGCATTTAATCAGATTTCAGAAGAAGAGTAGATCAGTGAAAGTTTAGTTGGAGTTACATAAAATACTGCTCAGGGTCAACTGAGTATCAGGCAACGTGGGAAGTACTTCTGTATCACTGTGTACAACTGGTCTTTTCAGGCTTGTAAGGTAAAACTAAAGTACAAATTCTCTTATTTAATCTGAAATTCTCTTCTCTATGATCTATATGATCATTCTGTGCCCACATGTGATGATGCTCATTTTAACAAGCCATTGAGGTTTCCTCTAACTTGATAATTTTGTGATGTTCTCCTCTGGGAGATGTAATTGCTGAAGCATGGAGACACACTAAATGAAAATTTCCAAAGTCAGATGTTAGATGCTGTGTACTTCAGATAGCTCTAGCAGTGAGCAGGTCTAGACAATTAAAAAAAATAAAAAAAAAAAAAAGAAGGCAAAATAACCTTGACTATTTCTGTTGCTCTTAGTCAGTCTTTGGGCTCCCCAGGAGAAGGGATTTCTGCACAAAGTCTTTGCTTCTCAGTCAGAAAAAAGCCTCCCTTTCTTTTAACCAACCTACCTTTTTTTTTTTTCTTAGATATGCTATAGCTGAATTTTTCTGGTAAAAAGCTTTCCTAAAGTCTATTTTCACATATTGGACTAATGCTCTAAGCTCAGATGCCATGAGATTTATCCCTAGAAGAACAGGAACTTTGAGATTCTAGCAGGTTTCCCTCTGGGACACAAGGCATTCCAGAGGTTGTCATGGCACAGCTTCATTCAGTTCCTGCCCTTTTACACAACACTGTGCAACACAAATAGCATTATAAAAATTAAAGCTAATTGTGGAATACATTTTGTCTTTGTATGGTTAATATCTTTGTGAGATATTAACCATACACACAGTCACACAACTTTTGCCTCAATATTCCTTGCATTTTATCAACTTGCGTGTGGGGGAAATTGGCAAAGAGAAAAAAAACCCATTTCTTTGGAAACAGAGATACCTGATGAGAGAAAACCAGACCCAGTGCTACTCAGTCTCACTTGCATGTTCCAAACTGGTTGTCAAAGCCTATGAACTACCAACAAAGAAGTTTCCAGTGCACAAATATCACTGAAATGTAATCCTAAACATTTCATATAAGAAGCAGACCATGGGGAGATGTTTCAAACTTGTTGCCTGTACAGTAATAATACCACTAGAAGGCAGGAAATCACAGTCACTTATTTGACTTGGGAATGTGAATACATTTTTCAAGTACTGACACTGCAGTCTTCCATGGTAATAAAAACCAGAAATCATTGTTTATTGGCTGGCAGACAAGTTGTCAACTTGTTTATTCGCTGGCAAATGAGTTGCAACTTGTTTCTCATTTTAGAAGACCTTGTTGTTCTCCTTCCACTTCATGCACATGAGCAAAGCTTGAGATTAAGAGCAATAGGTCAGGAGAAATAATTATTTCATAGCCTGTAAGACTGATAGATCATCTATTTAGCCACAGAAATATCTTTAGGCTTCCTTAAATTTCACCATAATTTGAACAGCTATGCAGATTTTTTTTCGCCTTCATAAAACATTAATGCTGTTAACATCTCATTTCTCTTTTTTTTTTTTTTTTACTTTATTTTTCCAATTATTTCTATTTCTACTGTATGCAAATCTGCTGGTATTTGTACTGCTTGAAAAGATTGCTTCAAATAGAAAGTGGCAGCTTTTGAAACATTAAACAATGATTAGACAGGCACTGGGCCAAAGGAGTGTGTCAGTGAGGAGCAAAGGAACAATGCAGCAGCCGGCACTGAGCATCTGGAGAAAACTGAAAGCACTTAGAAATTCTATCAAGGTTTTCCCTGCTGCCAAACAAAAACAACAATGATTCATGCTGCCATGTTATTTAGCATTCATCATGATTCTGAATTACTCAGTTGAAAGTTCACACTGCAGTGCAGACAAACCCCTTTAAATTTAAATGAAAGACAATTTGTCCTTTGAGTTGGTACCAAAAAGCATCTACCATTGCTCTCAGATTACATTTGAAAGGAAAATAATAAGAAGAAAATAAAAATAAAACCATCGTTTTATTCACAAACTCCATTGCAAAATGCCATAGGGATTGGAGAAGAATTCAGCTCCACACAGGTCCCCAGTCAGACAGGCAGGACAGTAAGATTTGCTCAGTAGTGTAGGAAATTGGCTGCAGAAGTTACCCAAAATCTAACAGACTCTAGACACTTGTGAAAATCAAAAAGAACATGAAGGGTGTTTATATTTTCAGCATATAACTGTATCTCCATACATGCAAACTCTTGCACTCCCAGACTCACAACAGAGTTCCACTAAGTGGTGATGACAACAACTCTGGTCATGGATGCCCAATGAAAACAAAACCTTTTTTTCCAAATAAACCAGGTGAGGAAAAACAAGTGGGAATTCTCATTCTCTCACAGTCTAACTCCTAAGTCCTCATTTTCCCCTTGTTATTCCATCATCAAAAATGAAAGTTTTAGCTTTTATTCACATTCATCACATTTTCCATAAAGTTTTAAACTGAGCTTCCCCAAAGTTTTCCCAGGCTGCTAGTTGAAGCACACTCCTTTAAATAGGTTGCTTTTCCAGGGTGAAAGGAAGGAACACCATTTCAGTAACATCCCCAGAAATCACTAGCAGTGAGCAAGTGGAGTCAAGTAATTTAAAATTTGGCCATTGAATATACCTTGAAAACACTTTTAAAGAACTCAATGCCAAACATATCAACAGAAAAGCAGGCCAAAATAAAAGCCAACATGAATTGGTTTAGTTCTTTTAGAATTCACATATCCTTTGTTAAAATGTTCTGTACTTGAACTTTAGACTTAGAGTAGGTTCCACAATGCCTTTAAAGTATCTAACAATACCTATAAATATGCCTTTGTGTGGTGACCAAAGATTAATCTGTAATTTATTAATATATTTTGCTAACTGATTTTTATCATTTAGTGATATGCTTGAACACTCTTAAATACTTCTTCAAGCAAAACTCTTATCATGTATTCGATCCTTCAGCACATCAAGAATTTTGTGGTTCTGTCACAAAGAAATTGAAGTGTTTGAAATTATCAGCTCTGGAAGGAAGTGTTACCACTACTTAAAGTTAAGAATTCAGCATTGATTCTGTGAAAGTTATCTTTTTATTCATTTTTCTTTTTAAGAAAAGTATGCTTGGGTTGAGAAGAAAAGGTAAATCTTAATGAAGTTCATTTAAAAGGCAATTTTCATTTCTTAACTTTCTGTAGGACAAAATCCTTTAACTCCTTTGTCTGACATCACAGAGTATTTTCCCCACACCCTGCCAAACTCTTCCAATTATAAGTGCCATTCTTTTGATAAGGAAAGAAAAATAAATCCTTTAAGAAGTCATTCAGGCTCATAAGAGCTTACATTACTAGAATATCTCAAATACAATTTCTATTGAAGACTCCATGGGAAAAGACGTCAAGAGGAAATAATCTGATCAAAGCACAGTATCTTACTGACATCAACAGATATTGGCACTTCTCTCAGGAGTGTTTTCCACTGCACCAAATCTATACCTGTGGCTGCTACTTGAATTTAGTGACATGTGCTTGAGAACATTATCAACAGAAACCATTCAAGCATTTTTGAACGCAAAATAATCTGACAAATGTGAGAGGGGGAAAAATAGGGAAAGAAAAAGGATTTTCAACCAAGCAATTTCTCAGAACCCTCTAGAGATTAATTTTGAGGCTAAAATCACAGTGATGGTACTGAGAAGTGCACCAAGGCAGTATTTATGTGCTGGCATCCTCAGAGTCAGGATGCCAGCAGCCCAGAGCACCTGCAAGGCACACAGGGTGAATTCCTCATCACCACCAGCAGAGCTTAAACCAAGCCTGTTCTCAGTGAATGTGACTGCAGCCTTTAGGTGTGGTCACATTAGGCTTCTGAAGCACAGGTGATGCTATTTTCTGTTAGCTGACCCAAATAATTCTTCCAGAATACCCCAAAGTGTCAGCGTGCAGCTGTTTATCATCACCTAGAAACTGGAACTCATTCATCTGTGTCAGGCTTTGCTGTGAGCAGGAACATGAGGGCACACATGAGAATGCCCACACCCAGGGCTGTGCCATGAGAGGGTGGCAGGACAGGTGTGGGCATGAAAGATAAGAACACCCTGACAGTGCATTGCACCACTTGTGGTTCAAGGGACACAGAAGATGGGGAAGAGAAGTGCAGCATGAACTGGCACACTGGGATTCAAGGTAAAACAGAGCCACCATAAAACAAGGCCAGTCCTCTTAGACTTTGTGTGCTGAATCTGACACAGGAAAAAGTATTCTTCAGACTGCTGCACTGCAAGAGGATCAGGACTGAACAAGCTAACTTACCTCACAGATGGAATATGATAAGATGACCATACATTAAATTTGGCCCCTGTTGACTAGGGAAGATTCAATTCATAGAATTATCTGAATGCTTGAGTCATCAAGCCTGATGTCAGGAGCCTGCAATAAAAGCTCTGCTCTGCACAGCTGCCCCCTGATGTGGACAGTGGCTCTGCTATCAGCTGGCACACACACTGAAATGTTGTTTGTCCAGCCATACCAACAGACTGAACTATGATGATTAAAATAACTGTTCTGCTGAAAGGCCACTTTGTCACTGCCACCTTTGGAGCACACAGAGCTTCCACAGAGGGAAATGGTCTCACAGCACTGGAACTCTCCTAATTGCCCAGAAAAAGGAAGGCTAAGGACCTTGCACTGGAATTATAAAGGAAGGAGACTGTGATGGTTCCCAACATGAAACTCCATGCTGGTTATCAGACAGCTTTCACACAGCTACAATGACAAGGACACAAACCCAGAGCCTTGCCTCCAGAAAGGGATGCTATCCCTGGTCCCTCATGGGATGGAATGTGAGTCCTGGAATCTGATGGACTATGAAGTTCAGGCATGGGGGAGTTAGGAAAGCTGCATGAAAAGTATACTTCATAATTGTTCTTAAATGAAAGCAAAAGAAAATGGAAAAACATGTATGAAAAGGAGGCAATGGACAGAGAAAGGAAGAAAGCAGGAAATGATAAAAATATGCCCCAAAAAGGAAGGAGCAGACTGTTACTGGGGGTGGAGGAAGGCAGGGAGGGATGATTCAGGCAGGAGTTTAATTATTGCAGCTAAAAGCAAGGGAAAGCTGAATGGTGAGATGGGGGAGATGGAGGAATGCAGTTTGTGAGAAACTGCAGTAAATACTGGATGGAGGAAATTGTAAGAGGCACAGGTACCCTGGAATTTGAGAACATGTGAAATGGAGACCCCACCTGAAGGACACAAGCTCACAAAGAAGGATGAGTTGTAGGGTTTGGGAGTGAGGAAGTAAGTATTCAAAAAGAGCAGACTGCCAGGGTAGAAGGAGCCCAAGGAAAGTGGCTGAGACAATAAAGACCATCCCTGGATGAACAGAAGAATTAACACAGGAGGAGAAAAAGGTGTGAAGAGTCACAAAAAAAATTTAAAAAACCCAAAAAAAAAACCCAAAAAACCCCAAAAACCAACCAAAAACACAAACAAATTTTAAAAGAAAACAAAACCAAACCCACCCTAAACCATCCAACCAATAGACAAAAACCAAAATATGACCACATAGGGGGCAGAACAATTGGGACAAATGGCCTTATTCGTCAGCAGTGTGCTTCTCTTCTCTGTTTCACACTTCATTTTGACATCCCACTCCACAACCTCTCCCCTTTAAAGCTGGAATCAAATTCATTGTCATAAGGACTGACAAGCAAGAGGAGACAACAGTCCACAGCCAGTCCAGGACAGCATCTCAGGACCCAGCATCCTCACAAAAGTCTCACAGTCTATTTACAATTAGTAGCTCATATTTTTTCCCACCAGAATTCTGAACTGCATGGCCAGGACATGGGTAAGAAGAACATTATGCTCTAACTTCTGGTGGCAACTGGAACAGATGGCTAGAGGACAAGGGTTTGCCTCGAGTTATTTCCTTCTTCTGTCTTTCCAGATGCATCCACAGAAGCTGGCACGCCTCACTGCAGTCCCAGCAGCAGCACACAACATGTAGCAGCACAAATATGCTCAAAGAATTGCCTTCATTAATTCAGTTGCAGCCCTAAACATTACTAAAGCAAAATGCACAGTTTGAACAATAGCCAATTTTTTAGTTCTCAAATCCACACAGGAAGAGATTTCTTGCTCTATACATAAATATATGCTTTTTAGCATTTGATTCCTAACCAGTACTGCACAGCCCTCTTTTCATGTCAATCCCCTGTCAACCCTTCTGAGAGCTTGCTTCTGTAAAGATGTGCAATAATGATTTCAGCAACAAGGCCATTAACTAATGCAGAGAATCAATCCAGGCAGATAAAGCAAAGCCTTCCTCATGCATAAACCACAGCCCAATAATGAATGCAGGTTTGGATAAACCTGGCCTGTTTCCTTGGTTTCAGATGTTTCTGTTTGTCTTGGCACTTTCCCAACATTCAGGTAAGGGAGGAACAAGAATCCAAACAGAGAGAAAGCAAGAGCAAAGGTTTTCCCCAGGAGATTGCTACCAACAGGTATTTCATGGCTGTATGATCTGCAAGTTCAAACTACGCTGTGCTATGAAATCAAACATGCATCTGAACAGTAGTCTTGAGCTCACCACTGCTTTTGTATAGGAAAAAAAATCAGACAACCTTCTATGCCCAAATATCTCTTAAGAATTACCACAGAAATATAACTTTTTAATGAAAAGCTCTGGATGCTTCTGAAAAGTTTCTTTTCAGTCAGTGTTTTGAAGACAACCTCTCACAGGTTATATGGCTGCACCTGACCCACTTTTTACCAGTCTGTGCTAATTCTCAACACTGCAAGACATAAAATTCACATCCTTTGATATCCAGCATTACTACTGCAGTTCAATAGCTGTATTCACAGAAATCTCAGGACAAAATGAGAATTATTACACAGAACATGTAAGAATATTTAATTCATAAGCAATGCTTCAAGGAAAAGGAAGGAACCTTGCAAAATCTGAGCCTCTACTGCAATATTATTAACTGTAATGTGAAATAAAAATGTCCTAGAGCACGATAATTACTGCTATAGTGTGAAATTTTGCAAGGCATACTCTGGACACATTAATGCCCACTGCCTCCCCACAAAGCTGAACTCATCATGGGTAACAACCACCTTTTTTAGAGAGATTTCAAATCATCTGAATACCTTCAAAATTCAAAATACCTTCAAGAGGTACTTTGTAATGCAGTGGTACTTAAAACCCAAACCAGGGCTCCAGTGGCACAGAAGGTCACCACCCTGTTCCCAGAGGGCAGGATGCCACAAACCAGGAGAAATAAAGCACAAATGCCAGTAGTGTATAGTTCAGGCAATGCTTCTAAATATGTTTCTGAGGTTTAATTAACCACCAGCAGTCATGGGTGTGGTCAATTTTCTTAAGCTTCTTCTCTGAAAATAAAAATAAAATTCTGCTGATTTTGAAGTTAAAAAAAAAAATTATATTGCCAAATTGTAAACTCATATGTACCTTATCTCTGCAAAGCAAACAGCACTAATGAGGAGAATGAGAAAGATTTTCATCTAACATCTAAAATACAGTAAAACACCTGAAATCTGTGCAGTTACTTAGTCACCAACATGACTAAGACCCAAATGAGACACAAATAAACAACACTGATACTTTACTTGTTTTAATAAAACTTCTGCTCTCATTATACAAGACACAGGTGGTCACTGAAATGTGCCTTTTTTATCCTTCAATTAAATTAAATTCTACTACCAATGTACCTGTCAGCATATATGAAACAACACAGAGCAATCTCCATCAGAATTCCACCAGAAAAGATGGAATGGTGAAATACACACATTAAGTCATGCAAACAGCTTTATTAAATAAAGAATCAAAATTTTAGGACCTACAAAATCTATTTTCCTCTTTGAAATGGCACACATTGGCCTTTTCACAGTTTTCTAACTCTGAACACTTATTTTAAAAAAGGCAAACTTCACAGAGAGATTAATTGAGGTCTCCCGAAGCATAATTGGGAACTTGAAAAACTTTAGGGAAAGCCATAGATAATTTGCTTGACATCCCTTGAAGTACATGAAATAAAACGCTACAGCACATTTTGTTCAAGACAAATGTACAGACTTTGGTCCTATACTTGAATTAATAGTTTCTGAAATCAGCCTTCTGGAATTAAAAAAAAAACAAACATCTAGTTCTTGCATTGCTCTTTTCCAAAATACAGGTCTACAGAAATTTGGGATTCATTAAAACATGCCCATTTGGACTCTGGTCTCACTTTTTCTTTCTGTTCACTTCTCACAGTGTGATATTTCCTGCCTGTGAAGCCCATGGCTGTGGCACCACAAAAAGAAATCTTGCATCAAGTTAAGAGAAGCTGCCATCCCTGGTGAATGCTGCAGAGTAAAAATGCCACTTCTAATTAGGATTCTGATAGATCCCTGTGAGAAGCAGAGCTGGAGCCCACTGCAAGCACAGACCAAGTGTTTGCCCCCTCAGGTAACATTACTGGGAAACCCAGAGTAACCCACTTATCTTACAAGCAGCAACACTTGCAAGCTGAAGAGCTACTAACAAAAACACAGAATGATGCTTAATATAAAGGATTCATCTCAGCAATGCTAGAAGGGAGGAAAAAATGGAAAATAGAATATCGTAAAAGGAAAAGTAAGTTTTAAAATAAATATTTCAAGATTTAAACTAATAGTAGGAAAGCCCATAAATCATCTTTACAATCTCTCCCATTCCAAACATCCATCAGATCCAAATATATGCCTATTACCAGGTCTTCAGCATACATTATGGGATAAAGAGGACTGTAGAAATCTAATTTAATACTTCAGGGAAGAGATGCCAGAGAAAGGGTTAGAGGAGTAGCACAAAACCCTGCAGAGGATTGAATTTTTCTGTGAGACTAACTATAGCTCTGCACAGTATGATTTTGTATAAAATGACATATAACACCAAGCCAAGGCAGCCAAACCAAAGGTTACCTTCCTATCAATTTCTGTCTCCCTGCTTGGGGCCAGGAACCCAAGGATTTAAGGCACTGGAGTGTAAGAAAGGCAAGCCTAAATAAAAGGCACAGCAAATCATAAAAATATTATACAGTACGGTAATTACAAAAAAAATGCGACTGGACAGGTTTTCCTGAAAGATAAAGTAGTTCCTGTGTTTTCTGTTCTATTTCAGGTATGAAATAATGAAAAATAATAATTTGGACAAGTCTGTAGAGCACAGTGCAAAGAGTGTTTGTTAGTGAGCTCATCACAGCGAGGACAGGCTCTCAGAATCACTGGTAATTCTGACATTGCTCTGCAATCTGCCCACTGCAATAACTGCCTGTAAACCACACAATACCAGACTCAAACTCTAGAAGCCACTTTTTCTCCACCATACTATTTCTCTCCTTTTATATCTGCTTTGTGGCCAGTTTATCAATGTCCAGAGACCTCCTCAGGCCCTGCAGCACCAGCAGCTACTCAGATTCTTTGAGTTGCCATTTGAAAGGGGCAGGAGTGGATTCACACAATCACAGCCAAGCCCACCAGTGAAAGCTGTATTTCAACATTGTGTTCTTTCTATCAAATTGCTAGGTGTTGCACAAGGGAAAAGACAAAACTTAGGGCATAGGCCTACGCCAAGTTGTGTTTTGTGTGTACTTTGAATAGTCAGGATTGCAGTTTTTCTTTCATTCATAGTCAGCAGAAGAGGATATGATGATGTGCATAGCCTGGGGTGGGGAACTTACTTGCCTCCCAGTAAGTTTCTTCTCTGTACAAATCTGAGACACATTTGTGATCAGCAGCAAGTCACAGGATTAAGCTACAGGGATGTAGCCAGATAACAGCAGTTGTGATGGCACAGATAAGAGAAGCCCTTTGTTCAGCTTTTTCCTTCAACAAGATAAGTTCAGATTCTCCTTTTATTTTAGCAGTTCAGAATTAACCCTCCAAGCATAGCAGAATTTTTCTTTAAGTTCAGCATTCTGTGCTTATTAAAATTTCATCATAAAGTTCCTAGAAAATAAGACTTGCAAATAGTGCCCAGCACAGCCTCACTGACAAATACCCTGGCAAGAACTGGACCATCAGAGATGGGCAGTGCAATCCTTCAGATCATGGAGAGCAGCATCTGAGTACAGACAGCAGAGAAGCAGCAAGGGAAGTGCTGCTAATGAGGAGAGGAGAACTGGAAATCTGAAGGAGAAGTCTAAGAAACACAGAAAGGCATTTTATGCACAACATGTGGAATCATACAGTGGAAGTAGAAGTGCAGAAACTATATGAGCTTGAAAAACACTCTGAAGCACTAAGAGTAAAACTTGCTGGGTCTAATCTATTGCTACATTCAAAACTCTGCCTACCAGACTGTCAGAATTCAGGACATCCCTCTGGCTGTCCTGGATTGCCAGAACCCTTGCCAGGGGGCTCAGGGACCCTGGCACAGAGCCCAAGACACCTGTGCCTCTGATTATGACCCATGGAAAAAAATTACCAACCTTATATGAGGATCTGCAAGCCACAAAAGTCTAAGTAGAATAATAATTACTTTGCCACGGGGTGAAAAAATAGATTTTTGGGGTTTTTAGAATGGGAGTTCAGGGGGCAAGATGGAGGGATCTGGGCATGTCCAGTCTTTCTCCTTCTTCTTCTTGGCCTCCATCTTCTGCTGTGGTGTTGGCACTTTTGGATTGGTTTAGAGTAGAAGCTCACTGTCTAACATAGGTGATAGGTGTTGGGAAGTAACTGTAAACATTGTATACATAATTCTTAGTATAAAAAGGTAACACTGCCCTGAGAGCAGTCAGTGTGCCACTGTCTGACCTGCTGGCAGGCCAGAGAAACAATTTTATAGGTAAGAAACAATAAACAACCTTGAGAACGAGAACTGAAGAACTCTGACTCCTTCTTTGACCCCCGGGCTGGGAAAAGAGAGTTTCTAACACATCTTGGGGTCACTGTGAGCAGCAGAAGTCCCCAGACCAGACACCTCAAACATTCCTTCTTTTGTACACACTTTTAAACACGCCCCACTTGTGCAGAGTTCCAAACAGCCCAGAAAGAGTATGGGATGAAGAAGGGAGAAAACCCACCCATAGCATCTGAAAGGCCAGAAGGATGAGCAAGAGCCAGAATTCCAGGCTTCTCTGGAACGATGCAGCCTCAGGGCAGGGAGGGGGAAGAAGGAAAGCTCTTACCATTGTTACTGTTATCATCGACGAGGATGATCTCCTTGAGCAGGTGAGCAGGAGTGCGGTCGATGGCTGAGTGGATGGAGCGCAGGATCACCGAGAGCGCCTCGTTAACGAAAATGAACACAATGCTGACCTCGGGGAGGCTCTCAGGAAACGTCAGGTTCCTGCACCTGCAGGGAAAGGTTGAAGGAAAAGAAAATACGTAAATTTTTGGCAGTCGCAATGCAAACGAAAACGTTTTCAGAGAAATCTTCTCCCAGTTATAAGAACACATTAAAGATACAAAAAGAACATCCTGCTACTAAAGCTAAGACAGATGGTGCAGCTAGAAAAACCACATAAAAAAGTGGAAAACTTATCTGTTAGCACAGTCAAGGGGTTTAATCAGAAAGAGGAATACTCTCATAACATAGTGCATTTTTCTTTCCTTTTTCAAAAATAGGTATTTCAGCCACATTCCATTTGCTTATGGAAACAGCAGTACGGTAGTGCTGCCCACAACTTTAAAGCTCCTCAGTGTTTTATTGGGGTTTTTTTCACCTCCTTCTTTCCAAAAAGGATTCAAATCTTTCAATTGTATGAGTAAAAAGCTCTTTTACCACTTTACCTTTTTAAACTGTGAGCAGAATATTTGCTTTTCAATGAAGCCAGAACTTAATTGAGTAAAAGGAATTAATTATTCTCTGTGAAAGTTTTAGTATTTTAATTCAATGTTTCTGATTTTTCCTCAGATTTAAAACTACTTACTAGGATGAAATCAGGCACAGGCTGACTCAAGCAGCATTTTTAGATAGATTTTGTAGATAGAAATGATTGATGTCAATGCTTTTGTCTGCCTCCTGACAACACAGAGTGGCTATCCTCTCCAGATGCCAGGATTCAATACATCCAGGAACCACTGAAAACTGTGGAAAGCATAACTAACAGCCAATGTTTTGCATACAGAAAGCACAGAGAGATTCAGTATTTTTACATAATGCTTGAATATGACTCCTTAACTAAATCTGTTCTTCAGTTCAAAGAGAAAAGTTCTTTTTGCATTTCTTATTTTAATTTGTGTAGCAAATAAATGCAAAGAAGTATCACAAAAGCATTCCTCTTCATCTGCTGGATGTTGTACAAAAATTAAGCTAAATCAAGATGATCAATTTACTTCTCTGCTTTTAAGGGTTCTGAAAAAAAGTGCATAAGACACACAACATCCAAGCCAACTGAGATAGCACAATATTCAAAATTCAGCCGATCAACCAATTTTCTTAATTCAGTCATTGGTTTGAAAGTGATGGAAATCACATTAAAGAAGTTATTTAATATTTTAGGTTCTTTTCTCTCTGTCACCATACAAAAGAGTTATAAGGGCATATAAAACAGAAAACAGAGTCTAGAAAAAGTAGTGACAGTTCAAGTCTTAAAAAGTGTACAGTATATTTCTTAATAACCTGGTTCATACACCTTTTAGAAACAAATATGAAACCTCATTGTTACAGGGATTCACAGCTTTTTGTTCCATGGCATCAATATCAGAGGGAAATAATTAAAATGGTGTTTGGATTTACTGATTCCCACTTGTGGCTTGATCTTCTGTGGCACAAGATACCAAAACTTTCTTTCCCAAATCAGTTTGTATTTTGACTGGTGTTTTAATCCTCTATTCATTGGTAAGACAGCTTTCAGCACCAGAATGAAAAGTTTTCTTTACAGCATCCAGGAGTTGATTTTATGCAAAATAGAGCACTACCATAAGAGACAAGGGGAGCTGACTTTTTTTCCAGAAGAAGAGCAAGGCAGCACTGCTTTTCTCTTTTAGCCAGTAGTGCAGGAGTTAAAACCTTCAGCCAGGACGGAGGGGGCATCAGTTCAATCTTCCCTGGTCTCCCCAGAGAGCCAGCCACTAGCCAGCTTGGTATGATTATTTTCAGCCCCCCTTTTCAGGGTCATTTCACTTTCTGTGGAGCAATTAAACTAAGCTGGAGTGATACCAAGTCTCTCTAACATTTTGTTTAGGGTAAATCCCTTGGAGGAAGAACCTGTAGCACATGTTCAAATGGATGTTTATGCATTTTAAACCCTAAACTCCACTCTTCATGGCTATGTCAAATCTAAATTATAATGCTACAAAAATTCTTGTGATCAATTTTTTCTTTTGCAAGATTGGTTTCATGTGAATTGTTTTAACTTAATCACCAATCACCATCAGCTGTGTCAGACTCTCTGAGTCAGTCACGAGTTCTTATTTATTCTTGTTAACCCTTCTGTCTGTATCCTCCTCTTTCTTTAGTATAGTTTTAGTATAGTATTCTTAAATATAACATAATATCATAAAATAATAAATCAGCCTTCTGAGAACATAGAGTCAAATTCTCATCTCTTCCCTCATCCTGAAAACCTCACAAACACCACAACTGTCATTTAAAGATATGGTTCTCCAGAGTGTGCTATTCATAGTTCACCAAGA
>JAHXMQ010012340.1:20537630-20548729 GCA_020466415.1 Ammodramus savannarum pratensis
GTATTTTCCACACCTATGCCCTGAAATGTGGGGAGATCCACTTCACTTCCAAGTTCACTTACCACAAAAATATATCATTTGCATAATTAAGAGCTTAATGCTCCCAGCAACTTTTGGCTGGGTTACCCAGGGCCAAAAAACTTGCCAATGCTTATTGAAACACTCCTGAAAGGAACAGACACTGACACCAAGGGAACCCCTACACCAGTTGGGCTCCATCCTAAGTTTTGGAAGAGCAGCCTGCTAAAAGGCTCAGCAGAGCAGTGTTTCTGACTGTTATCAGCATCTCTCTGCAGCTGCATCTCTGCCAATGTGGGAGTCTGAAAAGCACATGCAAGGAAACACTGATGAGATCTCACTAATCCGTTATGATTTACATGAGAGTAGCTGATCAGAATCAGATAATTGAGCAAAATCTTCTATGGTTTCTTCTCCAATAAATGTTGATACAGAAGGTTCTGTCCCTTCAGACATTTGCATTGATAACCCTTATTTGTTAATGCACTTTCCTGCCAAAGACCTAGCAAGCTGCGAAGGGAGGGGTGTCTGTTTTTCCATCACCACTTTTTTGGCATCATTTACCACCAGGTTCTCCAGCTCTCCAATACTCCAAGAAGTGGAACCATAGGTACCAGATTTCCACTCATTTAGGTCCTCAGTGTCACCTAGAGTCAGTGGAAGATTTGTCATTCATACTTTCCTGTATACTCTCCAGTCTAATTTTACACACTCTTCATAAACCAAACTGTGCCCAGCCAGCAGCACATCCTTTGGCCTCCTGTGGAGGATGATGGTTGAACTGGGAACTTAGTCTAAGATTTAGACTACTTTTCTCCTCTTGCTGCTCACAGTACCCTTCCACAGGGGTAAAGGAAAGAAGTGGATTTAGTTTTCTTCCTAAAATAATTCCTTGATTATCTCTGCACAGCTGAGCTCTCACAGAAAAGCCAGAACATTTTCCCCATGGATCTCATTTTGCCATTGTAAAACAGGAATATCAACACATCCCCTGCCTTGCAGGAGTATGAAAACAAAGCTACACTTCAGAGCTGCTCAGTACCAGCCATCACTGAAATGCTTACAAAACCAATAAAAATCTTCTTCCTTCTCATCAGCAAAGACATTAAAGATCAGCCACTTCTCACAAATTCCTCTGCATCAGCAGACAGGCTGCACCAGCCCCAGTGTTCAGTTGCTTGCTGTCCCTCAGGAAGTTAATCCTGACAATGCTGGTTCTGCTGTTTCCAAGCCACCAGCCTCCAACGCTCCCTGCATTACAAGGAGCAGATGTTTATGTTACAATTCCATTTCCTTAACTAGTATCAGAGGATTGGTTTTCTGTGTAAGGAGATTTACTAGATTTTTCCAGCCTCTTTAGAGTGTGGCTTGTGAGGAATATCTAATATTTCAGTAGCACCATTTTCCCTGCAAAGAGTCATGTGGACTCAGATGTTCGTTGTCTTACAGCCTGGTAAAAATTTGGTTCTGTGAACAATTGTTACCAAGAGGATTTCCATTCCCAACTGAACCAATCATACAGCAGGTTAGAATATACTGCAGGCACATAATTTTGTTCAGGCAAAATTCCTCCTTTAAACTGCATCTTTTAGCCCTAACAACACGTGCACTTCTTTGCTTAATTACACAGCCTGCTTTACCCCTCTCTTTTCCAATTCCCATTTTTGGGTTTTTTTGCTCAGAGTTATGCAAACCATCTGTGCAGTTAACATGGCCTAATGACTATCTCCAAAGTGGTTCTACAAAGCTGGGAGACCAAACAGTAAATAGTAGCAGCTACTAAGTGTTATGATTTATTCTTATGATGCTATGGCATTCAAAACTTCTCTGAAGTGTTCCTGAAAAGATACATACCTTTTATTCTCATAACACTAGCAGAGTGTAGAAACATATATTTATTTTATCACTTTTTTTTGGGTAAAATTCAAATTTTTGGGATAATGAAAGAAACTCCAGGGAATTTACATGCTCCATTTGCATGCAGAGGAACATTCCAGAGCCAAAAGATACATCCTTGGCCCACAAAACAAACACCAAAGCATGTTTACAGAGCTTCTGAAAATGTCTGTCTTCAAATTTTCACACTGTTTTCTCTTAGGTTGTATTTTGGGAATCTGGTTTAGAGATTTACATTAAATTCTTCTCGTTATTTTTGAAAATTAAAATAGTAAATGTACAAGGGTATACCTAAGTGAGATGTTACTTCTAGAGTCATACCACTAGGCAGAACTTAAGTAAACAGCACTAATTATACTACAGGAGAAACACTGACATAATCTGACTTGGAATACTATTGATGTAAAGAACAAGTGTAGCTTTTCAATCACAAACAAGTGCTGCAACTGGAGCAAAGACAAACTTTTGACCAAAGCCAAAACCTGTCCCATAAGAAGAGCCCCCTTTTCCATGTTTTTGGGGGAAAAAAAACCCTAATTTAAATACAGTCAACAGAATCATAGGAGTTTCTTTTTAAAGGTATTTTCTTCTGGTAGCTCTCACATGCTGATGCTCACAGCTTCCAACAATTAAAAAAGCCATGTTGTATAAATCTTCAAACTTTTTTAAAACTTCTATTTCCAATTATTAACACTAATCTCAGCATATCCCTGAGTATGAGGATATCTCTTAATATATTTCTTACAATATATTTTTGTCAATGTAGAGAAGAGTAGAAGCAGAGGACGGGTAAGAGCAAAAAGAGGAAGTGTCATATTTATGAGGTGCCCATGGCAGGGAGGAATCGTGGATCTGACTCCATGTTCTCAGAAGGCTAATTTAGTATTTTATGACACTGCATTATATTAAAGAATACTATACTATACTAAAGAATACAGAAAGGATATTTACAGAAGGCTAAAAAGATAATAATGAAAAACTTGTGACTCTTTCCAGAGCCCCGACACAGCTTGACCCTGATTGGCCAAAGAGTGGAAACAACTCACATGAATCCAGTGAAACAATCTCCTGTTGGTAAACAATCTCCAAACACATTCCAAAGCAGCAAAACACAGGAGAAGCAAATGAGATATTTATTGTTTTCCTTTTTCTCTGAGGCTTCTCAGCTTCCCAGGAGAAAAATCCTGAGCAAAGAGATTTTTCAGAAAATACGATGGCAACAAGGAAGAACTTTCATTATATTCCATCCAACCAGCAATGAAGAGTTACTGTGCAGAAAGCAGGAATTATGCAGGGGGGGAAAAAGTCAATGTAAATCTCTTTTCTCTTGGAATAAATGGACACTTTACAAATCACAGTTTTGCTCCTTGTTGTGTTTTCTGCAGTGACAACTCAGATGTTCTACTGGGGACCAATTCAGCCCTTGCTAATGTTTAATTAAAATACTAATTGCTAAACCACACTTTTGAAACAAACATTCCTTAATGGAGAAGATAAAACATAAAGGAACATTGAAACAGTAATTCCAACGTTGTTTCAATATTTAAGGAAACTGAGTTATTCTTTCATGAGTATCAGTTAAATGAACAGCTTTATATAAAATATATTCAAACTATAGAACTTACAAAATTATAATATATCTCTTCAAGAGGTAACAAGACATAGTGACAGAAGAAAACAGCATGGCAAACTAGGGAGGGATAACCCAAAACTTTGTTTCACTTGTGACTGGCTGATGGATGATTCTGCCTTGCCAATGCTTAACTGGATTTCTAAGGTCTAACTTTTAACATCATCCTGTCTTTTAGCCATACTTGACAAAGAAAATTAATTCATTTGGATTGATGCGAGCTTCTTCACAGAATTTCAATGTATAAACATAGAATTCTATTTTTAAATTTAATATTTCCCATTAAAAAGGAGAGTGAGGAATGAGATTTTGTCATATTTGTCACATAATTCCATTTGATGTCATTCCTCTTTCAGTGATTTCTATCTGCATAATTTAATAGTTCATTAACATATTACAGCCACTGAATCTCAAACAGCTGGTAATTATTATATTTCAGCATCTGTTAGCACCCACTTGCTAAGATCTTATTCTTCCCATCTTCCATCTGAACCCCCTCCAGCAGATAGGGGAGAAAGTGCTGTTAAAATTAAAACAGCAAGGCAGAAAACTTGCACTCTAAAAAGCAACATCCCAATTTTTCAGGAGGATGTTTCCAACCAATATAAATAGGTTTCTGTGCAGCTTTTAGTAATACTTTCTATATGCATTATTTAAAAACAACCATACAGGTTAAATTCTTGGGGCTTTTTTCTTCTCATGTTTTCAAATATTAAAACAGTGTCTTCTCCTGTAAGGGAAATAGCTCTGTGCATCTAGAATCATTAGTATTTCTTTCATCTCAGATGCTGCCCAGGTCATACTCTAAGTATTAAATAAAAACTGTATTTACATTGGAGCCAAGAGTATAAGCACAGTTAACTGAGCATGAAAAAACATATGGATCCCTCAGCCAGGAAATCAAGCTGCATTTTCTGCCTCTCCCCCATCTCATTTTCCCTCTCTTCTTCCTCAGAGTAGCTTCCAAACAAGTCAGTGTTAGAAACTGAAATATTTATCCTATAGACTGTGAAAAACTAGCTTTGGGGGACTGAAGAGCCCACAAGGACATTTGCAATTTCCTTGTAATTGCTGTTGATTCTCCATGATAAATCCAGGCAAAGCCAGGACTCTTTCCAAGGTCAGGGAGGCTACTGTACATTATTATTAAGATTAATGCCTATTTACACAAAGTCACATCTGATAATTTATTCCCTCAGATCAAGAAAGCAAATTACTCTGTAGATGATAAAAACTCCCTAAAATGTCTGCAATTTCTCTGTTTTCACAAAGAAGAACCTGACCCTCAGTCTTCATCTTAGCAACAAAAACAAAATCATGAGGGCCACGTGAATCTCCAGTTTCCATTTAAACAGTCTTTGATATGCTAACTTACAATTTTCACATCTTATTTTGCACTCAGTGCTTAATGAAAAATTGACTCAGATACATTTTCCCACAGCAGTCATAGAACATTTGGGGTTTTTTGGTTAAAAACTGTTTCTCAGGGTCACAGAACATTTCATCTCCCATTGGAAGAGACCCATAAGGATCACCAAGTCCACCTCCCTGCTCCTGGCAGGACTATTAAAACTAAACCTGACTGAGAGCGTTGTCCAGGTGCTCCCTGAGCTGTGCCACGACCTCTTCCCTGGGAAGTCTGTCCCAGTGCCCAGCCACACCTGTGCTGAGCTTACACAAGGTGACACTGCAAATGTGCACCTTGCCATTCTACACAGGTGCCAGTCTGTGATATGCAGAGAAATGTGGATATTGGGCTGCCTTTCCTAATCCTACAGGCTGCCATGACCTATTGAATGTCAGCTTCTGGGTCACTCATGTTTCCATCAACATTGAACATCAGCTCGTTCTGAATGTGTAAAAAAAGGAATGTCCAGTAGGAAGGGATCAGGGAGCTTGTTCTGAGCAAAGAAACCATTGCAACCAAGGCACTGAAGAAAAAAGATGTGGATGAGAGCCACAAGAATTATTGGGCATCATTACAGAAGAGAAAAAATATCCATTTTGAAGGGTACATGTATTGGAGGTCTATTATATACCAATTTAAACACATATTAATTTATGCCTTACTGATTAGGTATATCAGAATCTATTATTCTAGGTATTCTAACACTTCAGAAAATTTTTCTAGCTACATTTAAAAATGTTATTTGGAATAGTAAAGGGTAGATACAGCAGAGCATTCCCACAATTTCTACAATGAAAACATTTTTCTAATCAGTTAAAATTCATTGAAGCAAATATATTCATGCAAGCTTTTAGCTTACGCGCAGATGAGATTAATTACTTGGATGAAAATTCAAAAACTTCTAGAAAGATCATTACTCTTTCCGTGAAATTAAATACCAAACTGTTCTCTTAATAAATGGAAGTCTTCACGAAAAGCCAATGAGAAACTATTGAATGAGAATTTAGATGAGCTTTAAGAATTCTGTCTTCAAGTTAGGGAAGCCGTTTGCATTCCTAATGGCCACCGGCACCATCAAGCTCAGCACTTAACTTGGGCAATCCAGCCTGGAAAACCAACTGGTAACTCAGAAGAAGCAGCTTTTAAGGCGTAAATGCTCTCTGGTGACACACTGCTGATAATGGTTTTTATGTCAAGGGCTAGGAGAGATGCAACACACGCAAAAGCCAGAGATTTTATCTGCAAGGTTGGACTGTCAGATGTGCACGGCACTCCCCAGAACACAGAGGGAAACATTACTTGATTTTAGTAGTCACTGAGTGCAATTATCTATCCTCTACCTTACAAAAATTAAAGTGATCTATAGAAAAAAGTATTAAAAGCATTTTCCATGGGTTTGACTACTCTACTTATGCTTCTTTTTAAGAGCCCATAAAGCAACTTGTGAAACTATGGTCCCCCATGCTGAGCAACTTGGTGATGGTGCTGACACATCAGCTTACTAATTAGCACATACTCTCCAACTGCAGCTATGCTTTGCTTCTTTTTAGAAGTCTTTGCCAACAGAAATCTTTCTATAGCTCTGTGATGTTCTTGATGCACAGTTAAAACCTTTACCATATTTATTACCTATCCTGAAGGCAATTCATGACAACAAGCTTTCCAAGGAGTACTAATGTTAATTGATACTGCTCAAGCCCTAACTCCGATTAGAAAATTTTACTTGATGGACATGGAAAAAAACGTTTCATACTATTTTAAAGCTTTGACATGGTAATTAGTAAACAAAAGCTCCACTACACAAGGTATGTTGTTACTTTCCTGTACTTTCAAACAAATATGTTTCCTTTCCAAAAGCAGAAAAGCTGCTTTTGTTGTCCTGACATTTCAGTGAAAAGTTCCCCCACTTTCTCCCCAGCTCTGAATAGGTTAGTAAGAAGACTACAGAAACCTCATCCCACTGATCCCCCAGCTACTCTTCAGTTTGCAGATATGCTTTACAGCCACAATATTTGTTTTTAAACTTCCTTCTCCTCCCATCCGAACTTCTGTCCTCCACCTGAAGCTCATCTCTCTACAAACACTGTTCTGCCAACCGTCCTCTCTGGGGCACGTATCACTATTTAGACTGGCTTTCTCATGGTTCTTTGCCTTGATTCTCCTGTCAGGTTTCCAGCCTCCTTTGCAATGATGCCTGTTCTCCCCTGAGGAGATCAGGATCTCATTTTGGTACCTGTACCTGCTTTGTACATCACTCAAAAACGTAGCGGATGTAATTTATTGGAAAGAGTCGGGAGATTTCACAAAAACAATACGGGAAGATGATAAATCCTTTATTCCCAGGACTCTCAGACTAATCCAGCTTAGAGATCATTTTAGGTCAAAGAGAAGCCAAGCCTCAGTGTGTAAATTAAGGCAGAGAGACACATTGGCTTCTCTTTCCCTTCAGGCTGTGTCTCCTGCAAGCGCTGCATCCCCCAAAGGAACCACCAGAGAAAACAGCTCTGCTGGGGGCTGGGGGAGCTCAGTTCTTTTGCAGGTTCCTGCCATCTGCAGCTCCTCCTTCCAGGAACAGGCGTGCCTTAACTCCCACTGTAGCATGAGGATAAGGACAGGAGTGCCAATGTGATGCCAGTGTCCCAGTCCTGCCCAGCTTACCGCAACATTTTGTTTTCACACATGGACAGAGATTCCAGGGTACCATTCTGAAAACAGTGCAGCTTGTTAAAATTCTCTGCCAAGTCCTGCAGGACATGCCAAACAAGACCTAGTATTGAATAAAATGTAGTGTTAAGAGCACTTGGTTGCATTTTATGAGACCAGCTATCAATTGTGCTTACTTGCAAAAAGTTTTAAAATTTACTACTTTTACTGATTCAGAAGACGGGCAATGATCCATATTTTATTATCTGCTTATATTTTTGCATAGCCATCACTCTGGATAGCAAACAAAAGCTTTCAGGAAGGTACTATCCAACCAAAAAAAGACCAACAAGCTGAGAAAAACTGACAGTAGGATGAAGTTATTTTCCATGAGATACACCTGGCTTGTGAAGCTGATCACATCAATTTGGCAGGTGGGTGGAAGAAGCAGCCAATGCAGACAGATAACCTGTTACCTCTTCCAAAGAATCTTGAAGGTCAACCAAATACCCAGAGTGATTTTGAGGTGTTGTGATAGCTGGTTAATCCTCCTGCAGGGAGCAACAGCAGTGAGCACAGCAGCAGGAGGTGCTGGCAGAAGCCTTGAACAAGCAGCCTTGTTTTCAGAGGAGATCACTAATTGACATGAGTGCAACCTGTGTGAGTCAGATTTGCTGGGCTGCATTCAGTCTGTAATCCTTTCAGCCATAATCCATCCAGAATAATAACGCAAGTTTAGTGCTTTACCAAAACGTTTCACTTTCACACGCAAAGCTGAAATCACTCATTAGCTGTAGCATTATTAAATCCTCACTGTTGAGTGACTTGTCAGGAATGCATTCTGGCAAGTGCTCTAAGGAGCAACAGATTCCAATGCTCCCTTACAGTCTCAAGCATCAGGACAGATGTTCTTAGCTTCTCCTGATCAGATGTACACACCTGCTACCTCTGTACAGCTGAGCTGTACTTGTGCTCCTAATGACACCCACTGGGAGCTGGGAATGCACAGCCTCAGCCAGTATTCCCTACAGCAAAACAAAGACATTGATTTTCCAGTTCAGGCAATAGCAGCAGGTTGCCTCAGCTTCTTGCCCAGTTTCATCTTCAGCAAGGCATTTGCATCTTTACAGTAATTAACCTCACCACTCCATGGTATAAAATACCATTTTTATTTTTCATTTGTAACAGAAAGCTCTCTATGTCTCTAACATTTTGCTTGTGGTTCTTTAGTGGTTAAAGCATCATTGATCAGGTGCTCAGATAAAGAAAAACAGCTCTTTATTCTTTTCAAGATTTATTGTTTAAAACTACAGGTATGTTTGGCATGTGAGTCCCACACTCTAAGTGATCAAAACACAGAAGTGTCATTAGCCTCAAGGAGTAGAAAAAGTCTTCCAAAAAATGAAGTCTGCAGCTGCTGCTGAACTGGCTCATAATTAGCACGTGGCATTGGCATTAGGGCAATACATTTAAATCCTTTAAATAAATAATGCCTTTAATATTGTCCAGAAGAGGGATTTTTTTAATAAATTCTTTTCTTGTTCCTATTATTTATGATGAAACACTAGCCTGGGACCAGAAATAGAGAAAAAATGCTGAAAGAGTAAATGAGATACAGCAACTGGAATGAAAGAGCCTCAAGCATAATGCAGCAGTACCTAGCCAAAAGCTCTCTTCTCAACCTGCTGCACTCTGCAAGGCTGTCAAAGCAAAATTTAACACCTTTGAGAAAAATCCAGGAGCACCCACCATACTTGATAATCAGGTTTTTAGTTGATACAAAGTGTATTTATACATTTTTTGTAAATGCTGGATTATTTTAAACGTTGTCAGCTGTAGTTTTCAGAAGATCAGATGGAATAATGATAAAAAAAAACCCTCAAGAAAGATTGCCATCATCACAGAGCGTTTACAAAACGGAAAGCGGGCTGTGAGTAGAGGAGGTCATAAATTTTACAATGTTTTTTTGATTTTTACACACTGAAGAATAACCTCAATCAGATTCCTTACCTGCAAGGAACAGAAACTCTGGCTCTGCTTCCTGACAGCCACAGATGGGAATGGGCAGCCTGAGCTCAGCAAGCCTCCCTACAAATGGATTCCTGCAATATTGACCCAGCCACTGCATCTACGAGCTGCATCCTCTACCAGACTGCCTGGCCTTGGCCAGAAAATGCTGAGCTTGCTCCTGAACCACTGAAAATCCACACCCAGCCAGCCTCGGAGACAGCACAGGGCTGTTTGTCACACTGGAGTGGGATTCCAGTCCCACTCACGCCACAGCTGCACACGCCCCACCCTCACTTCTCAAAATACCTTCCCAGCTATGACATTCACATCTTTTTAAACTTCTCAGCATCCAAAGCATAACATTTAAATAATTTCCCGTCCCCAGGAGAACACGCAGAATTTTCTGCTGTGATTTTTTCAGACCACACCATAGAAATGGTGCTTCAAGCACTCTTCCAACAAGACATTTTTGCTTAGTAAGGACCACATTATACACAGCCTTGCATTCTACTCCAGCTGTGCCTCACCCAGGCCTCTGGGGTCAAGAAGAGAAACTGTGAAGCATGACAGATTTAAGATATGCCCCTTCCCAAAGCATTCATTATCAAAACAGATCAACACCCTAAAATAACAAAGCTAGCAGAAATGCCTCTGAAATCTGAGCAGCTCAGAAGGTGCTTCCATTGTCTCCCTACCTGTCTTTTTGGTTTTTAATAACCATTCACAACTCCAGACATGTTGACAACTTATTGAAAAGGATTTTTCTTCATAAAAGTTCTCATCACCAACTGTGTACCATCTTTATTACATTGGTACTGACATTTAACACTCAATAAATCTGCAGCCCTTCAGTGGAGCTCTGCCTGACAGTTAAACTCAGACTTCTTCTTTTCCTTTGATACTTGGGGTTTTCCAGGGACCAGGAGTTAGTTCCAGATCTGGCACTTAATTATCATGCAAGCCACTTGCTTATACTCCTTCCCATTGGCAAGATGAAGCAAAAAGAAAGGTCAGGGGAAAAAAAAAATCCTAAGGGTCTCTCACAGAATTTCACAGCAGTTTTTCTCCCAGCACACAAAACCAAACTGTGGCATTCCACTGAGCTGCAGTCTGTAACTTCCCCAAGAACAATCACTGCAGAGTGAGTGAGCAGTGACAGCTCTCCCAGCTAAACCTTCTGGCACAAGCTCATCACGAGACTCGATGGGAAAGGGTCAGAGGATGCTGCTGATGGACAGCGTGTCTCTGAAAATGGGGTGATGGGAGAACCCAGTTAAAAATTCCTGCCCAGAAACAAACCAGCGAGGTAGGAAAGGCAAAGCACCAGTGCATAATGGCTAGGAGGGTTCTGAAAGGAAAGAAAAGGAAAAAAGGAAGGGAAGGAAAGAAAAGGAAGGAGGAAAGGAAAGAAAAGGAAGGGGAAAAGGGAAAGGGAAAAAAAGGGAAAGAGAGGAGAGAGAAAGAGAGAGAAAGAGAGAGAAAGAGAGAGAAAGA
>JAHXMQ010012340.1:20548829-20583848 GCA_020466415.1 Ammodramus savannarum pratensis
AAGAGAGAGAAAGAGAGAGAAAGAGAGAGAAAGAGAGAAAGAACGAACTTCTACCCTCCAGCTCAGAAACCTCCTACCCCAGGGGAACTGCTCAGATGTTTTTCAGCAGAACTCCTTCAAGCACAGGACTTCACAGGGGTTTGCAGCAGGGCTCAAGTGCAAAGCACTTTGAATTCACTGAGCTGTGACAAAAAAGAGAGTTTGGTTGAGTCACCTGAACTGGGAGCACTCAGCTGATTCCAGAATAATTTTTTATTTATGTTACCAGAAACAGCTGACAAAATTAGGTCCCAGAAGCAATTCCCTTCAACTGTTTTTATTTTCTAAGTGTCAAAAATTAATTACAACCAAGTCATTTGATCTACAGCAGATTTCCAGAAAAGCCAAAGGGCAGAGATGCCTAAAACAAGGATCTGACCCCTCCAGAGGGCTGTCAAACCACCCCATCCCTACAGGTAACCCTTTGTTAATGCAGTCATACAAAAGTTACTAACATATGTAACAAGGCATTGTGGTAGAGTTATATTTGAAGCCTGGCAATCATAGAGAGTACAAATAGATATTTATTGACACTCCTAACGGATAATAACATTACTTATTTTACTGATTCATCTTGCTATCATGCAAGGGGATTTCTTAATGCTAAAATTCAACATTTTATCAAAAGAGTAAGATACTGGGTATATTCAAGCTTTCCTATAAAAATCTTGAATTTCAACTACATACCTGGCACTTCAGATTACATTTTAACTCAGTTTTGATGCTCTCCACAGGATCATAGCCAAGTGCTAAATTTCATATTGCATACCAAGATTTTTGAGGCAGTCATCATGAGGAAATCCAGCATTGTCAATTTTTTAATTTTATAAATTGTTGCGGACTATGCAGCTTGGATTGGTTTTCCTGATTTGACTCCCCTCCCCAAGGATTACATAAATGAAACAAACCTTCAGGCTACATTTATGTTGCATCCGTTTTCCCTTTCTAAATTCCAAGTCTCTGATTAATTTCATTTTATCCAAAATGTGAACATGAAACACAAAGACCATTTAATCCACCATACACACAGAAAAATGTTTAAATAAAGAACAAATGTAAGCCATTAATACTCCTGAAGTGAAAGGCACATCTGTGGAGTTTCTTTTTTAATGCAATATTTAAAGCAGTCTAGCAAATAAATAAGCTGCTATTCTACCTGTAACTCTGGCCTATCAGAAAACTTTAAATTATTGTAAGACAGCCATGAATCACCAGAAAGAACTAAATCTGTTGCTGAAATACATTCACTCATGTCACTCTTTCAAGGGTGAACCCTGAGCTCTAGAAGTTAAATTTTCCACAGTGCCAAAAAGATATTTAAACCTTCAACTGGAAGAATTGAAAAAGAAAGATCAGAGATTTAAAGTCTCATCCCACATGAGCACTTTGGCTACTGATTGGTTACCACTGGAAGAATGAACCTATTCTCAAGTCCCTTTTTAATGATAACTGGCAGAAACTCTTTGGAAGTTATTAAATGAAAAACTTTACAATCCCTGAAAGCGTCTGATAATGACAAAATTGACTTCTAGATAGCTTTGCTCATATAATTAACAATATTCAGAGGGAGGTGTCTTTGCAGATACCTCTATATCCATTTTAAAATAATGTTTAGCTCAGTGAAATAAATCTATTTTTAATCAGCAATGCTTTAAAAGCTAAATTGGAGCCAAAGTATGTAATAAAGAGATAAAACTCTCTGAATAAGAATCAAAATTAATATAAAGAAATTAAGTTTAATTGCTTGAGGAGAGGGAACTATCTAACTTTATGAGATGGTTACAAAAGGCAAATCACAGTATCCGCACAGAACTCATTCTCAGAACCTGCTTTTCTTCTAATCAAAAATTTTCTGAGGACCCAAAGCAGAATTTCTGTAAATTTTCAGGCAACATATAAAACCTGGGGCCTCCAGGTCAGATTTGATAGAAGTATTTAATTTAGCAATTATTATCTACTTTCCCAAGGATTGAAAATGCTGCTACAGGGTGCTCATGAGTGGCATAAATCAATTTAGGAAGTCTGTTGAACACCAGCACCTTTCCAATTACCCAGCAGAAGCAGCAAGGCTCTCCTTGAAAGGGACACAAACGTTCCTCTAAGCATATCATGACAGGCTAATTCCTTGTCTCTAATAAAGCTCTAATGTACATCTATGGATGACTGTTTACTATTTATATTGGAGATGTACTGCTTTAGTCCTTTGTTATACTAAGTGTGAAAAATGCGTATTTTATTGTTGGCTTTTGACAAATATTGAAATGAATATTATATATGTTGTGTTAGAAAGTTATGCTATATTAATTTTCTTAAGTAGTGTGTTAAATATAGTTTTAGGCTATAACAAAATGTTAAAATAGAAACTGTGCCATGTAAGATACTTTTTTCTAAAGAAAGGACTCGCAGTGAGAGATAGCAGCCACAGGACACCTGAATCTTTCAGAGAAAGAGAATTTATTGCTCCATTATCAGAACAAACGAACTTCTTCCTGCCTCACTCAGCCATGATGACACCATCAGGATTCAGAGGAAGAAGCTGACACTGCCCAGACAGAATCCTGAGTTTGAATGGAATTTATGCATCATGGATGAGGTGTATGAATATGCAACAGGCTGCTGCTGTTAAGGGTTAATCCTCTGTTAACGCGGGTCCTTTTTTTGGGTTTATTTTGCCCAGAAAAAGGTACCCAGACTGTCTGTAACTCTTTGTTTCTATTCTCTCATATTGTCCTAATCTAAATTGTCCAAATTATTATTACTCTAATTATATTGCTATTTTTATAACCATTTTATTACTATTAAACTTTTCAAAATTTTAAAAACAAGTGATTGGGTGTTTTTCACGCAGAGAATTTGTAGAAGTTAAAAAGTCCATGTTCTGAACATCATAGTGTTGAATCATAGAGGATGACTAGATCCAAATCCCACTGAAAGTGTCAGGAAACTTTTTGGAGGTGTTGAGCCCTGAGAGCAGTGCAAGGTGTGAATGCATGAGCTCTCTTCAGGTAAAAACCCACCTCTGGATACTCTGCATTACCAGCTGACACCCTGCTAACACTGCAAGGCAGGATTTGTCACCACAGTCACGCCCTACAAAGCTCCTCAGACAAATTTTGAGTTACACCTTGCAGCCCAGCTCTGAACCAGCACCCTGAACTTCAGATTCCATTCAATGCAGGCTTCACTTCCATTTGAAAAATGAATTTCTGTTCAGACAGCCTGGCTGCTGCCTTTGAAGCTTGTGAAAAATGCCAATCACTTTTTTTTTTAAATTTTAAAAAGTTTAATAGTAATAAAATGGTTAAAAAAATAGTAACACTATTGGAGTAATAACAGTTTGGAGAAATTGAATCATGACAATATGAGACAATAAATGCAGAGAGTTATGGACGTCTGGGTACCTTTTTCTGAGCATCATGAGCCCGAAAAAGGACACCTGCTAACAAAGGATTAACCCTTAAAAACAATAGCCTGTTGCATATTCACCTGATAAATTCCATTCAAACACAGAATTCTGTCTTGTCAGTGTCAGCTTCTTCCTTCTAATCCTAATAGTGTCTCCAAGGCAGGAAGAAGTTCGTTTCTTCTGATAATGGAGCAATAAATTCTCTTTCTCTGAAAGATTCAGGTGTCCTGTGGCTGCTGTCTCACTGCAAGCCCTTTCTGTTAAACAAAGCATCTTACATAGCATTGTTTCTGTTTTAACAATTTTTATAGCCTAAAATATAGCCTATATTTAACACAGTACTGAAGAGAATTAATACAGCATTACTTTCTAACACAACACATATAATATTCAATTTAATATTTGCAAAAAGCCAATCATAAAATACATGCATTTTTCACAAGCTTAATACAGCAACAGCTCTTGCACTTTCTGAATGCACGGAGTCTTGTTCTGCCAGCAGCAGCCCCTCTCAGCTGGTTTGCAAGGCAAATCCCCATTGCACTGGGTTAGACACCAAACCACTGCCTGCAGTCTGACACAACATCCCCTCACAGAGCCAGAATTAAACCTGTGGGGAACAGCAACTGGGGGAGAACTAAGGGAATGTCACTGTCACTGCAGAAACTTGCACAGACTCTGCCATTCCACAGGAACCAGCTGCACCTCAAATCCCAGCTGGAACGATGGGAGAAAGGAAGATACTTGGAGTAAACACTCAAATGAATCAAATGTCTGCTTTCAGTTCTTCTAAAATTTAACTGCTTTGCTTCAAAGGAATCTGTAATCTCACGAAATCAGAATATAAGGCGTTCTCAAAACTTTTCAGGCAAAAAACAATTCTCATTTGCAGTCAGCATGAACAGTACAGATACATTAGTATGGATTAAGCTTAAAGTATCAACAAAGCAAGAAAAGGGGAACATATTTTCAAAACATTGCTTCTGTGATAAAGTAAATATTCATAAATTTATACCTGGAGAGACAGGTACTTTCACAAATTAATTTATTTTCTGTAGCTTTTGTTTCTCTGCATAATCACATATTTCTTTCATTAGTGTTTTTAATTTTCTCATTTTGAATAGTTTTTCTTTTTTCCTCCTCTTTCCCAAATGTCTAAACAAAAAGGGAGATTTCTCTACCACTTGAGAAAGAGACAATACTGGAATAAACTCCTGACAACATGAATTAAACTCATAAGTTTTCTTTGACACATTTCTAGATAAAATATTAAAAGCATAAGAAAAGTATATGTGACTTGAAAAGGAAGGGAAAATACCGGAACTAAAATGAAGTTAAAACACAATTACTTCATTTTCTTTTCCCATAATTGCCACTGTGTTATGTAAGACTCAACACATGTCTTACATAACACAGTGGCAATTCCTGAAGCAGGTAATCATGCAATGTGACTTATTAACCAAAATCTGTGCAGCAAACTGACCCTATGAAATATGTGTGATTAGACATTCTTATAAAGTAAGAGAGTAAAAAGAAAATTGGGAAGAGAAACTTGATCTGCTTCTGCTTGGTAATCAACACATTTTTTGACTCCCAGGGTCAGATATGCAAAATCTGTAGCTGAAGTCCCAGATATTTTCATCAAGAGAAGGTCTGGCCAGGGAAACACAAGCCCCTTTGTTTCTCATGTAAAGCTGGTCATGCAGAAATGAAACACATCACTTGTAGGTATTTGCAGGACTTAATTCAGAAAAGTAACCTTGTAGTTTTGTGCAATGGCCTGAAAGAGGCTAAGTAAAAATGCACATGCTTCCATCACTTTATCTGAAATACCTGTTGGTGTGGAATGCTGAAGACATGAGTAACTACGTTGAATTAAAAGTAGTAGGACCTCTGTTACTCTGGATTTTAGTGAGAGGGAAAGGATTAACTATTCATAACAGTGAGATATTTATCGATGGGAGCCTTAGTAACAAAGCAAAACAAACAGATCTCTTTCCAGTTTTACACAAGATATCCTTTTGGATGTCTTTCTTGGCGAGCCTTTGCCAAAAGGTGAAAGTATGACAGGTATTAAAGAGGGTCATTAATACAACACTCGTTTGTGCCTTACGTTCTTTGTAAGGTAAAATACAAGGGCATGTCAGAAAAAGAGGTCAGCTGTAATCTGGGAGTGAGGAACTAATCTGCAGGATGAGCTGTGGAGTTTGAGATGACAGAGATTACATTAATCAGTGCCATGGCCGCGTGACACCAGAGCAGCCATCGTGTGCTCCTGCAGATTGATGCTCCCTCAGGAGCAGGGCACAGGCACCCAGTGCAGCTCAGCACCTCACAAGGAGCGCCACTGACACCAGAAATAAGATGGATTTCCAAGCCAAGCACATCTTACTGAATTTCTGTGTCACTTTGGTGCGCTAGCGTTCAGCGACGCGCTTTTGTGCCTTGCTGCACACAACGTCCCTGGGCCCAAAGAGAAGCTCAGTAACAACCTCTTAAGGATGCAAATGTGAGACACCTCTTGTTTTCCAAGGGAAAACACCTCCTACTTGAACAGGAGCCACTGGAGGACTCTCATGAATAAATCTCCTTGTGGAAATGCCAAGGCTGTTGCTGAACCAGCAGCAGCACCTTTTAGAGGTGGCACGTCAGTGAACCTTCCCTGGCCCCATGAGCAGAGAAATGCACAGAGCCAAAAACCCCCAGGAAGGGCAGTCACACAAATGTGCTGCTTGAGTTGTATAAACAGCTTTCCATCCAGTGCCATTAAAAACAGTCATAAAACCCAGTTTATATTCCTGCAATATGCTTCCTTTCCCAGTTTAGGCTTGGTTTGTACATTAAAGGTTGTTTTCTCTCAGGCAAACAGAGATGACTATCAGTTTTTTCATGGGACTCCACATGCCAAACACTTTATAGCCCAGGGACTTTATTACACACATCCTCCTGCCAGAATGTGAAATTACTGATCTGAGCTTTCTTTCTTTTTCCGCACTTGCCAACCTCCATCTGAAAGAAATCCAACTACACAGTGCTTTTCTATAGTCAGTTTTCTCTAGGATCCAAGTTCCTTGGATCCCACATTCCAGCTGGGGTTTATTTTTAGTCCAGATGACTCTTGTTTTGAGAGTCAAAATTTGCAAAGAGAGTTGGATCTAGTGTTTACTGTGGTTGTCATTAATTTCTCAGTGCAGAATTTTGTGTGGTACAGGACCATTTCTGAGGACAATGGAGGATTGCATTAATTGATGAGAACAGACGCCTGATGAACCACTGGGGTTAAAAGGGCTGAAATTCATCCACATACTGTTCAGGTTCAAACCTTTCATTGCCACACTTCCCAGCAAAATACCATAATGGAATCTTCCCTGCTAGCCTAGGTTCCCATTATTATATTTTTTTCCCATTATTATTATATTTTTTTCAAAACTTGTTCTTTACCTCTCACTGCAGAGACAACCAGAAAGGTCTGGGGTTTTTTTCCTGTGGAAGATGATCATGAATTTTTCTCTTCAAAACATACAGGGACTTTAAAACAGAAGACGCAAACTGATAGAACTGTCAACTTCAAAGGACAGATGAATCCTATATTGCCCCAAGAAAGGCTACCTGGGGCCAAGACTCAGGTGAATTCCCTTTAAAATACCCTTACCTGGCACAGAGCAGAACCTAATTCTGGAAAACTACACAGAGCATGGTGAGAGCCCACTCTAAGTGAGTAGGAAATAACTGTGGAGTAAAAGGTTTTAAATGTGTTTACTCAAAGTGAGTTTATAACTGATTCTTGCTACATAAATTCACAAAGTGAGTAGCCCTTGAAAAATTCATCAAGAATATGTCATTATTATTTTATTTTGAGAAATATTTATCCTACACACAAAAATCTATGTGACAGTAGTGAAGACACACTGGTTGAAATGAATTAAAAACAATACCAGTTGATTACTATCTTTATCTATGCCAGTTAAAGATTTTGTATCATCCATTTTATTACAGACATCTAGATTTAACAAAGCTGTTGTCAGAGGCATTAAAATACTTTTCACCTTCCATAAAGAGATGTTTTAATAATAAATTAGACTCAAGGATACAAAGAGTACACAAGAAATACAGCCTTTTGCATCCATGGAACTGTCCTGTGGCCACTTGTTCAGAACACTGATGTTGCTCTAGAAAAAAAACCCAGCCAATAAATTTCCCATCTTTTTCAATCTAAGCCTATTTTAACTCCTTTTACAGAGCACAGAGAAACCAGGGTGAACATTTTGTGTCTGAACTGATAGGTCAGAGTAGGGGTTGGTATCCAAAGGAAATTATGCATAAAGAAGAAAATTGTAATGCAGCCATGGATCACTTCTGACACTTTCAATTAAGGTTTTGTTTGGTTAAGCACTTACAAGTTTTAATGAGTGGTTTTGCAAAAAATTAATTAAAATATTTCCACTTAAGTTGCCTGACTTCACAAAAACTCCCCCAAAAGCCAAAAACATCACATTTGTGTTTGATTGTTTTCATACATTTTACTTTCAGATAACTGCACTCCAGAGCATTACTAAACTCTGATGCTGAATCCTTTGCAAACTAAACTCTGCACAGAGTTCTTTTTATTAGGAACATTTGCATGTCAAGATTCTTAAATTTGCGTTATTAACATATTTTTTAATAATTCTATTTCATTAAGGGAGGATTACTCCATCTATAGAAATGCATCTAGTGAGAATTGAAAATCCACTTCCAAACTGAAAATCTCTCCATAATTAAAGCACAACATAAGTAAATCCCTGGGGGGAACTCCAGCATCGTATTTTTGTCTGGTAATGCTCTCATTCCTGGTATTTACTGAGAATGAGTGTTGCTATGATAGAGGAAAATAATCAGCATATTTGTTCGTACTCCTTTTACAGCCCTGCTTGTAAAAACACCACATCTCTGAACGTGCTACTGTGAAAACTTCTGTCTTTCCTTGCAAAATAATTTTCATTCCTGCTACTCTTGAATTTATCAATTACCTTCCCACTGGAAGCTGCTAGGGGGAGTGGGAAGGTGAAACACATTTTTATTTTTATTTATTCGTGGATGCTAGAATTTTTTCTCAATCAAAGACTGGTTTGATGAGAGCCACCAGGAGTGAAAATCAACACAGATTACAGAGCTTCAAATAACTTTGTTTCAGAAAAGAAAAACAAATCTGTCCCAAACCCACTACACACATCAGGGCTGACAATCCAGTTCATAGTGCTGCATTTCCTTGCTTTGGAACCCACAAATATTGACAGTATTTGGCAGAACACTGGAAAAAACTCTAAATTTCAAAATGTGCAATTATTGTATTTCAAGGGCAGTTTTTACATGAAAGAAAACAACACAACTTGCAGACAATCACTCCTAAGGAATTTCACTATTTCAGTGTTTACAAACACTATTTCTTTCAATAAAGTTAAGTGTTCCTCTTGCACTTGCTCAGGAAATTTACCCAGGTTCCACTCCCTCATAAAACAGGAGATTTGAGTCATAACATAAATATTCCAACAGTTTTGCACTTCTTATTAAACAGCAATAAATTTCCACACCATCTAAAACAAGAGTAATGGAGTACCTATTCTCACAAAAATGAAATATGCTTTAAAAACAATGAATCTGGTTTTATTCATTACAAGAAAAACTTTAAATAGTTTAAATATGACCTATGTTATCATACTTTCTAATGTAACTCCTTTTAATATTTCTCAAACACAGCCTGGAGAATGTGCTTGTTGGAAAGGCAGGAATGTGCCTTTTCCCATAGAGAAATCTCAGTCACAGAGACGTGCTAAATTACTTTGCAAAATCATAGATGTTAATATCTAGTGGGCAATTAATTTGATTTCCCAAGAAGCCTGTTCCCTGACTAAATTAATGTGCATGCATTTATGTTGTGTTGGACACTACTCTGTCCTCTTAATCAGAATTTAACACAAGAGCTGAAGCCAAGGAGAAAAGGGCCCCTCTCTCCCTGTTTAAGAGCTTGATGCTGTTAGTGCCATCACAGCCATTATGGACAAATAGCATTATTCTCATTTCAGAGTCTCTGAGTGCTTCTGGGGAAAAGAGAGAATGGCACCAGGAACAAAAACCGCAGAAAGGAGGAAAAAAACTCAAAATGTTAGCAGCTTTCACTTGGGACAACAAAAGGTTTTCACAGGAGACAGGGCCACTTTGTCTGTTTCCATTTTCATTCCCAGGAATAAATATTACAGAATTAATTAATTCCTCCCCTAACTTTCAGCCTCCTGTTTCCAGAAAGGTTGATTCTGACAAGACATTGATGGAAAGCAGTCAGATGCAGTGGAAATCATCTTCTAAGCCTACAAAATTTCCACAACCATCTCCAAGGACTTGCTCTGTTTGGTGCTCTCTCTGCAAAACAGCCTTCCAAATCGACCACCAATGTGTTACCTTTGTGCTGTTAGAGACGGATTTAACCTCTGTAACAATGCCTTCACTCGGCTTTGAAAGATCATTATTGAAGGCAGCTATTACAGCATCAACCCCAGAAATACCATTAAAATATATCTAGACATGTATTCATGCATAAAGGTTAATATTGAAATTCTTACTCCCACAGTGTGCTGCTTTTCCAGTCAGAAATTTTTTAGAAATATAAAATAATATATATATTATTTTATATTTCTAAAATATAAATATATTATATATTTATATTTTATATTATATATTTTATATATTTATATATATTTATACATATAAATATATATAAATTTATATATTATATATAAATATATAATATAAATATATTATATGTTTATATATTATTGTATTATAATATATAATATATAATATAGTATTTATAATATATAATATATATAATATATATTTATATATTTATATTATATATTATATATTATTTTATATAAATAAAATATATAAAATATATTTATAAAAATATATTATATAAATATAATATAAATAATTTTTATATATATTATATATATATAAATATAAAAACGTACTTGCTTAAGAGCTGCCTACAGAGAGAGTTTACAATCACTTTATTTACTTCTCAATAAAGTCCAGAATTCGAGCTACATGGTATCATTTTGTGTCCTTTTTCCTCCATTTAAGATAGGTTTCCAGATCAATATATCACACCATATTTCCTATTTCTGGGATGTATATTTAAAACAGTTTATTCACCATCAGTGCCAACATGCTGACATGCCACAATATTTTTCTGCATGAAAAACACTACTTTGTCCCTTGCATTTGTGCAACTAAGCAAGTTTAGGGTTTTTTTTTAAAAGCAGAATTTTTGTTCTTTCCTATTTCTCACAGAAATCTATTCTAAAACTCACCCAACACAGCAATTCTATTTTAGCTGTTGGGTAAGATGAAACAGGAAAGCCTTGTAAATATGATTGCCTGGCAAAAGAGTTTGAGAACATGGAAAGTATAAGTGAGATTGAAATGAAAGCAAGCTTTGAGATACCTCAGCTACTGAACAACAGGTGAATGTTTGATTGGTTCCATGTGAATTGTTTTTAATTAATGCCCAATCACCATCAGCTGTGTCAGACTCTGAGGAGTCAGTCACGAGTTATTATTTCACTCTTGTTAAGCTTTCAAATGTAACCCTTCTCTTTCTTTAGTATAGTTTAGCATAGCATTCTTATAATATAATATCATAATATAATAAATCATCCTTCTGAAAACAAAGTCAAATTCTCATCTCTCACCTCATCCTGGGAAGCCTCACAAACACCACACACCTTCTACTGTAAAAACAAAATAAATAAAAAGCTACAGAAAGATTCCATGTATTACAATGGAGGCAGTCCTGCATGTCTCCTATTTACTTCTATTGCCTAAACTTGTCTTACTGTGGGTTTTCAATCCAAAAATACCTTATTACTTTCAAATTTACAAACAGGTCACAGAAGTCCCTATCTGCAGCACAAATCAATTATTCCACTATTTTGATGGAGTTAAAAACATTCAAGAAATGCATCTTTTCTTCCAAAAACTGCACCACATCTCATTGGTGTATTATCAGCACACCAAATAAACAAGCATTTGCATTCTTTATCAGGAAAAAGGACTGTCCTAATTTTTTAAGTAGTGTGGTTTTACATGTGACTCCTGACTGGACAGCAAACAGCACATTAAGAGGTCACAGGCTTTATGAATATAGATTTTTATTTGTTTACATAACATCTATTTCTTGCATGGAAAAGAACAGAAGTTGTCCTTTGTAAGAGTAACTAGAACTTCAAATTTCATGACTTTACACAACTCTGCCATCTGAAAACTGGCTGCAGTGAGAATTAATGACCTTTTATATACCAAAGTGATGAAAAACAGACTGCCCATTTTATGATTTTTTTTTCATCTTTCCATTCATCCAACTCATTACATGGAAATACTCCAGTTATTCAAGGAACTACTGTCCGTTTGTTCAGTATGAAAAACATCACAGAAATATAACTTGTGTGCATCCAAGAAAATAGAATTTTTCCATGTTTTGTATTGGCAGAGGCAAGGAAAAAAATACAATTTCAGCAAAGTCACAATAACTTTAAACATTTACTTGGCCAAAATCTTGAAAAGGCATTCTTGTTGGCATGCCTTGGGGATGCTGGATGCTAAAACATCTCCACTATGAACTTAGAAAGATTTCAGCTTGATAAATTGACTATTCAAGGATTAAATACCCTCTCAACTCTGGGAATAACACACTTTGTCCAAAGTTAAACTCTAGTGAATATAAACTCTTCCTAAGCGTGACATTATGTGCCTCACAGAAGTGAAATGCTAAAGACTTTCCAGCTGCCTTTTCAGGACATTAACAGGTGTGGTGGAGGTCACAGCTCAGAGGAATTGTGATGTAATCTAAAAAACACAATCATGACCCAAAACAGCTACATCAAGGTGCTAAAGGAGATTGCTCTCAGTTTGTTTCCCAATACCAGTGGCTCAAGCAAGAAGCCCCAGTGAAAGCCAGTTACTGTTCTGAAAAACAGAACAGGTCTAGAAATTCAGATTTTGCTGAAGAGCTTTAGCACACACACTGCTGCAGGGTGAGCACCTGAGTGTCCCTGTGCCTCTCACAAGGCACATTATTTCAACTGTGGATTTACATACATCTTCCCATCTTCAGTTCTCCAGCTTCACAGAGAGTGGAAATATCTTCAAATTACAAGTTTAAAATAATCACATAGGTTTTTAACAATCCTTATATGCCACCAAACTAATTAACACACTGACTCCTTCCTTGGATTTCACCCCCAAGTTTGAAGACTTCTTTCCCATGTGGACTGAAGAATGGATTACAGGGAGATGCACAGACATAAAAATGCTCAAATACATTCATATGGCACCTTCACATAAATATTACAACAGCCAGCACATAAATGGGTGGCTGATTTGTGGAGTGAGGCCAATTCTCTACACTAATTTCTGCAGCCCATTACCCACTCCTGTTTGTTATGATAATATCCAAGGCTCCCCCCAGCATGCTGAATTTGCTGTTACAATGTAAAGCATGTGCTAATGGCACACAAAGCGAGGTAAGATGCAGGTCATGAGAAGGTGAAAAGAAAGTGAAGCCTGGGGAAAAGATCAGAAAGTACAAGCTCTTTTTGGCCTCATGCTCCATAATCAGCCATTTTGAGAGCACAGTGTATGCATGACATGTTGCTACCCACATCATCCAACCCCCCTGAAGTATCTTACATCACAGCTGGGAATAGTCAAACCCTATAAATTTATCCCAAAAGTCCTGAAAGAGCAACATGTGTGTTTCCTAAGAGACGCTTAAGCACCTCTAATTGATCTGTCTCCCCGCATTGCCACTCCCAGCTTCTTGTTAAAATAGAAATTGTGCTATGTACTTTTTTTAAAGAGACTCTCAGTGAGATAGCAGCCACAGGACACCTAAATCTTTCAGAGAAAAAGACTTCATTGCTCTCTTTATCAAGTTCTTCCCACCTCACTCAGCCCTGAAGATTCAGAGGAAGAAGCTGGCACTAAGCAGACAGAATCCTGTGTTTGAATAGAATTTATGCATCATGGATGAGGTGTATGAATATGCAACAGGCTGTTGCTTTTAAGGGTTATTCATCTGTTAACGTGGGTCCTTTTTCTGGGCTTATTTTGCCCAGAAAGAGGCACCCCGACTGTCCCTAACTCTTTGTTTCTATTGCCTCATATTGTCCTAATCCAAATTATCCAAATTATTATTGCTCTAATTACATTGTTATTTTTATAACCATTTTATTACTATTAAACTTTTAAAATTCCAAAAACAAGCGATTGGCGTTTTTCACCCTTCCCATGTCAGTTTTCTGGATAATCTCCCAGAGAGAGAGGAAACTCCTGATTCCACCTCAGCAAGTGAGATCAGTGTGCCAGAAAAGCAGGGGGAGAGCAGAGAACAAGGGAAGAGCAAAAGAATCACAGAAGAACAAAGGGAAAACACAAATTGCTTAAGAGAATGAGACATAAATCACACTGCAACAAGGAAAAGGGAGGGCACACAGAAAAAACAAGTGGAGATCTCAGGCACTGACCTGAGGTGCATCTTCTGCAGCTACAGCTCAGTGCACCCAATTCTGTGAAAACTTTTTACCCCTTGTCACTGCCTGCAGTGGGGACAAAGCCAGGAACAATTCTGATGCTCCCAGAAATGACACAAGTAGGGGCCCTTCAGCCATAGCAACTGCAAGCAGAGAATGACTTTTGCTTAACCTTCTTTTTGTTTTTTCCTTTCTTAAATTCTTATTATGTTGAAAAAAAGAAGAGGAGAACAAAGTCTTTGAGGACACCCTCCTCCCCTGTAACAAACATTCTGACAATCAAGACACCCACTGCTCTGACTGGAAAAACACTCATTAATGATTTTCTGGATTGCAGGAGACAAAAAGATATTGCAGAAATAACAAACATACCAATTTAATTCCGCTGGATTTAAAAAAACATATATATGGATGCAAAGGCATGTCTCTCAAAAAGCCATTATGCTTTCAGTAATTTCCTTCAAGGTTTTTGCTTTTTTAAACTATTTACTTTTGAAGACTATTACGATGCATGAAAGTAATTGCACTGGAGCCATTCTAATGGCTAGCCAGACATTAAATTCACCACAAATGAATTTACTCATTCAACTTCTTCATGGAAGGACAACAAAGCAGTAACTTTAATTTACGACATTATTCCAACATTTAACTTACTTGGTACAATATAACTGATGACCTCACACTGACCCAAACTCCCCTATCCCTGCAATACATTACACTTCAATTTCACGCCCACAGGAATTTTTTAGGAGTTCTTTGTGTCTACAGGATAAGGGCAGAAAGCCCCACTGCTCCTGACATTGCACAGGAGCTCTCTAACCTCACCCAGTTTTACACCAGTAACTCACAGTTTACACAAGTCTTTCCAAAATTTAATCCAGATTAGGTTTGTAAATTCTGCATCAAACTCAATGACTCAGCTATGTCAGGCTCTGCTTTAGAACAGAAAGCATTAAGGACTACATTTGAATTTTAAAAAACCCACTTTTAACATTTACTTTGATCATTAAAAATTAGTCTTCAATCTGAATTTACTTACTCTAAGGTTAAAACCTTTGTATCTTGCTATGTTTCTATCTAATGAACATACAATTACTCCTCCCTCATGAAACACAGACAAAGGACAGTAAAACCAGCTTTTAATCTGGTTGTTTTTGTTTGTTTGTTTTAATTAAAAAATACACTTCAAGTCTCTGACTTGAAGAGACATTTCTAGTCACGGTGTCTAACCCCTTGGTAACCTGGGACATCAGCACAGCAAACAAAAACATTTGACAAAAATCAACCTTGATCTCACGGGTTCACCCTGCAGAAAAAAGCTTCACAAACAATACCTTGCATGGCAAGCACATGGCTGCTCATGTGCCACTGGCCTGACAGCATGGATTAGGAGAAAACAAGATTAAATGAACAGCCTGACTTGGATTTATTTTTCCCTGCTAGGATTCCAAATCCAATGCCAGTGCTGGAAAGAAAAAACAAACTGAATTCTCTGCTGACCAATATTTCTTCAGTAAAACTGGTAACTAGATTTTTATCACTGAGCCTTTACACTGGAGGGACACAGAAAGAAAATCACCTCATCTAAACCAGACTGTCGGCCTTTGTCAACAGCCACTTGTTAATTTTAATCAAGGACATCAGGGTGAACAGCTGATGATTTCTCTTCCTAAAGGAGCAACTGGAAGCACCTGCAAAGGTGTTAACCCAGCACCTCTTTGAAAGTCACAGATGTAATGATGCAGAACTAGCTTGAGCAAAAATTAAACTAAAAAGTAACCCAGTGTCACTATCATCTTCAGTTTACAGGAATGTGGATATTCCCAGTGCACAGTTAGCACTGGCAATGAAACCCACCAAAATCTCTTCCTAGCGTGTCAAAAATATCCCACTTTGCTTGTAGCATTTCTCATTCTAAGTGTGAGAAAATTAAAATCAAAACCTAAGGAAGGAAAGTAAAACAATGTCCATTTGCTGTTATTGTTGGTTTTACCCTGATCTGGGAAACAATCAATCATTTTCTGCTCTTAGGTAGGACATTAGATGTCTCTTATTTTCACATGGTTTCATTACCAACAATTTTTCCTCCTGTTTAGTAAGCAACCAAATAGTGACAACCTTTTGTACATCGTCAGAGGTTTCTTAAATGCCATGTTTATAAATATTACCACAGATACAAATTATTCTTGCCACCTGTCCCTTAAAATGTTAGGCTGCCCTTTAAATGTTTATTTTACCTGAAGTTCATCCATGTTGTGGAAGTTAATGAGCCTCCTGAAACTGCAGCATAAATATCTCCCTCTCTGCAGAATTTCTTTTCTGTAGGCAGTGTCTGGGGGACCTCTGTAAAGATCCATCAGGTGTGGAAAGAGCCACAGCCTTTTGCCAATTTGTGCATCTCAAAAACAGAGTGAGAGTCTTTGTAGCAGCTGAATACAAGGGGAGCTAGCACACAGATTGAGAAGTGACATTTCTCGCTCCTGTTCAAAATAAAAACAATAATAAGAAAGTAGAAGGGCATTTTAATTCCAGACCACCTGCCTGTGGGCAGGAACCCAGGCTGGTACAGGGAGCTCTCCCAAGCACACCTTTACAATTCCACCCTGTTCATCACCTGTGCCTGTAAATGAATCAGGTTTCAGGACTGTTTTGCAGCAGACACCAAAAACCAGATTAGGACTGTGTGTAAACCCCTCTCTGGGTCAACTAATTGCCCTCACTTTCCTCACTTCTGGAATAAAACCACAGAGACAGATTTTGCTTTTAGGTTTTATCTCTGCAGTCATATTCCTTTCACTCCTATCACATAGGAATAATTACGCTGGGATTTGGTTCGGTGGATAGGAATCTTGAGGGTTTTTTTTCCTGTGAAGGGCCATCTAGGGAAACAAATTGCAAAGAACTGCTTTGATAACATGATTTAATGAGAATAACGATTACAATTTTAGGCTTTGTTATTGTATTTTGCATTCCAGCTTTGCCAGACATCTTTCCTGTGGGCTGTTTGAGAATATGGACATAGCACTCATCAGGGGGTGAGCAACCGCCCAGCATCAGACACCTCCAAACAAGCACAGAATTAAGCTGCTGAAAGGAGCACTCATTAGCAACACTCCTTTTGGAAAGCAAGAGAAAAAAAGAGATAACAGAGAGAAGCTCAGACATTTTGACACAACTTCTGAAATAAACACAATCATAACTGTAAGGGTCATGGCACAAAACCAGTAGTTACAATGGTTAGAGGACAGTCTCCAAGTACATCAGGGAAAGCACAGGTTGGATATTAGGAAAAAAATTTTCACCAAAGGAATAATAAAGTACTGGAATGCTCTTCCCAGGGAGGTGGTAGAACCACCATCTCTGGGTGTGTTTAAAAAAAAGGACTGAACATGGCACTTGGGGGTCCCACACCTGTGCCCCCACCTGCCAAAGTGCACAGCCCAGCCTTTGAGCTGACTGCACTGTGCTGAGCACACAGGACAAAGCAATAAAATCAGAAAAATCAGTTTCTTCCCCTCCACAAAGTATACAAGGAAGGAAATAGAATTGCTGAAGGGCAAATAGAGAAGGGAATCAGGAGAGTTGCACAGCCACCAGTGACAGGAATCTCCATCCATTTTAAAAGGCCATTTGGCAATAGCTTAAATCCAAAGCTTCCACTGCAGCCCCTGTAAGAATTAATTCTGTAATACACAGAAAATAAAAGAGTGGGTGTGCATTTGTGTGAGGCTGAGTGAAACAGGGGAATAACTGCAGATAGCTTGACCTGTGAGATGCGATCACTGTCTATTTTTAAGAGCATTTCCAGAAGGGCAATTGAGGATTCCATATTAAATGAGTAAGTCTACATAAGCACACGAAATCTGATAGCCCTGCTTGTACTGTGGTAACGCCTGTACCTACTCAGCCCAACCTAAATTCAAGACTGTTCATTTTTTATTAGAAAAGAGAATAAATTAAAAGTATTCCAACTTGCCATGCCACTGCTAGATCATCATTTGACTCTGAATTTGAACTATTTACCACAGCCCACCACAAAATATAATTACAGTGTTTTAGGACTAACCAGCTTTGGAATGAAAGGTATCTCCATGCAGGGTAAGCACAGCAAAAGACCCCTAAGCTGCATCATATCCAAGGAACTGCAAGGAATTCTGACCAGGAAGGTTAGGGGGTACTTGGCATTGAAAGTTCTCCTGGCTGGGTGAGGAACAGGTCCTGCACTGCTCCCCATTGCCACCCCCTCAGTCAGTGATGCTGACTTGGACACAGGTGGCTGCAATCTGCTCCCAGCACTTCAATTACCACTAATTGGGCACCCATATTTATGCTGAAAGTGTAGGAATTCCAGAAGAACAAGCAGAAAAAGGGTATATTCTAGCTACAAGAAGTTCACTGTTCCTCACAACTCTTTGGCTAAATTTTTCTCGGTCCATGAGATTAGTGTAATCCTTGTTTTAATCTAGATCTGGTTAGAAACAGTGAACAACAACAGAGAAATTATACTGTTGAAAAATTCACTGCTCTTTTGTAAGCTAAAAATAAGTTTTACTGTGAGAGGCTCCATAAATAAATCCTAAGACCCTCTTAAGCCCCCATTCAAGTACATTTTGTGGGAGCTGAGTAAGGCTACAATTCAGAAACAATCTGGTCTGTCAGCCTGTGCTGTGAATAACAACACTCAAGTGCTTCATCTTCTGCACCTCATGAGCACTTCACAGAGGTCACTGTCCCCAGGGTGTCCTTCTCACCCAGCTCACATCCCTTGCTAGGCATCTGCCCACACATGTTTGCATTCCATATAATCCAGAAAAACAACAAAAATGTGGAATGTGTTAAAAAAAACTAATAAAAATATGTACTTTGAGTAGGCACTTCATGGTACAAGCTGCTTTTTCTTAGTGACAGTTACTCTTAGCTGATTTTTCCACTTCTAACACTGCTGCCAAATCACTGACAAGGACTTGCAGGAAAGAATAATGAAACAGAGAGAGGAAAAAGCAAGTCATATGCTGAGGTTATACCAGATCTTGTTATTTCTTGTGACTTCCCAGACTGAGGAAAGATTTCAGTAACACATAATTGCTCCAACAATTGTTCTACATTATTAAAAGAAGCCAGTTTTTAAGTGACACACAGTATGCACAGAATCACAGAGAGGAGCAGTTACACACTAAATTAATAAATGCCATTTATTCATTGTTGTCTAGGCCTGTCCAAAAAGCTCTTCAATAGCAGCCTCATCTCATGAGCCACTCACACAGTTAAAGTTCAAATGCACTCAGCTCTATCTCAGAATGAAAATCATTAAATATCAAGGCAACAACAAAAAAAAACACCCCACACCAAACAAAAAAAAAAACCAAACAGTTTTATTAGTTTTCTGGCTGATCCTTTTAGCAAATATATTTTCAACCTTTGTGTCAGAGTGCAGGTTATATGAAAACAGTATGTGAAGAAATGCAATTTTGAGAAACAAAGAATCCTAAAAGCCAAAGCCATGAAAAAGTCATTTTAAATAACAATCTAACAACACCTAGGAGAGTCTGCATCTTAACTTCATTTACTCTTTACTCCTAAGCCTTAAAGAAATTTGAGACACACAATCCTGACAGAGAAAGTCAGAGTACCTTGTGTGTATTCAAGAGCCACTGAAACAAGAACATAATTTTTATGTAAAATAAAGCATCATCAAAAAAGTCACACTGATGAGTGAGTCACCCTGTTTTGCATGCCATCTTTAGCTATCAATGCTGCCATTGGCCATATAAAGAAAGATATAATGTCAAGGAATTCATTTAAATTAGTGTCTCTGAACAAAATGTGGATAGGTTCAGATCAGATGCACATGTCACAGGGATGGAAGAGTCACAATCATATTTCCAAAGTCCTGTACCTTCTAGGTGATATTTCTTGGGGGCAGTTCTTCACAGCACTGACTTCTTCTTCTGCTTGTTGTTCCTTCTTAGTCAAGGCTCCTTCCAGGCTCTCCCCAACTGGCCAAGCCCACCCCCTTTTATCCCAGTTATCTTCACTAGTCACAGCTGCAGCCCATCAAGAACAAGCAGGGCTTATCAGGGCAAGGCCTATATACAGATATTCAAATACAATACAGATATTTTACTAGGACTCCTACTATAGAAAATCACAGGTAACATTAAACACTGAGACCTCACCTATCTCAGTAAATCCATGGGGTGAAAATGCTTGAAGATTCAGGAGGGAATGGAAAACATTATCATGCATGCTTGCCCTGCTCTTGTTTATGGCTGCAGCTCAAGACAGGACATCTTTTATTTGATCCAATACTGTTAGGTACTAAAAAGTGGTATAACAGGAAAACAGGCTGGAGAGATACTACAAAGACCACCATACCACTGCCTACCAAAAGTACAATCCACATGGAACACAACAGTTTATTAAAATGCACTTCTACATGTAATGAAACTTGGTGGCAACAGGACAAACCTGAACTGGCCTCAGGGACAGATAAGACAGTGTTCTTTGGGCTAAAGGGATTGCTGAAAGGAATTGTGCACATAGACCAATAATAAAGCAGTCTCTAATATCAAATATCAGCTGCATTATAAAGTCCAAGTTTGGCTTTTATTTTAAACTGAATGCTCATCATCTCCAGCAACATCCCCATTCTCCTCCTGTTTGCTTCTGTCTCCCACATCTTTTGTTGATCCACTTTGGCTCCAGCCTAACGGAAGACAGTATATCCATCAAAAGGGCTCTCCTATTTCCATCTGTAAAGGAAACTGATGACCTGAGGCAGTGTTAATTCATTTTAATTCATGTTAGTGTACAGAAGGCAATGAAACTGGCAGAGGAACAGGGCATCACTCTAACAGAGGGAGCTTTGCTGCCACTGGCTTCAAATGAGGATTCTTTTCCTTTTGGGAGCCTTGTGCTCACAGCACTTCTAACTTCAGTGTTCCACAGTTTGCTTTACTGCTCACAGAAAAGTCCAGGTTCATGTTCCCTCAGATCTCACTCTGCTTTGGCATTTTTATATCCTGAGAAATAGGTACAAATATTAGCCAGAGAAGAACATTGTTTTGTCTCTGATCAGAATGTTAAAAGAAAATTTACAGTAGACACACTATGGTGGTGTCCCTTAAAGCACATCACAGCAAAGCTGTGTTTTCAGGGGCTAAGGAAAAAGAAAATCTTCCTGCTACATGTCTTGGTTTTCTGTATGGTATATCAAAGATTCAAAGTAACACCATTCAAAATTTAGCTACTTTGACAATGCAGTTGATGCCACATCTCTTCTTGCTTTGGTGATATTCTTAGAAAGTTAGAGATGTTGCCAATTTGCCTAATTTCTTATATAACAGGGCAAAAATTAAGGACTCCTTTAACCTCATCTGTCTTTGCAAAACTACATCAATTTACACTGACTAAATTTGACTTACAACTCAGCACTGCTCTCTCATATAGCTCTCAGATTTCTCAACAGATTTTCTTATGAATATTTTCAAAACTTCATTAAGTTTCTGGTCCTTATTATTCTTCACATCTCATCTGTGCTGTATCACTAGGATATTATCAAGCAGAATTAGATTCCAACAGCTTGACATTAATGTATCATCACAACATGTTCCCAGATCTGGTGTTACCCTATTCTCCAGGTAAAATCAAATAAGAGTTGCATAGCAGAGGGGAATTAGGCTTGCAATCTCAGTGCAACAACAACAAAAATTCATATTTTCTTTGTCTTTCTAACTCTGAGATGTGTGTACAAGTAATCTTTTGGAGCAGATCCCCCAGAAAACCATTCTCCAGTCCTCCAGCACACAAAGTCTGAAAAATAGCATGGCTAAAGAGAACTTGTCTGATTTGCCTCCTAAACACAATGTGCTCTTGTTTTTCTTCACTCCCACTCCAGTTCCACACAAAACTTTTTCTTTCCAGCAGCATAAAAGCGAGTACATCTTTTTCTGTAGTACATGGAATTTTTAGCATACTTTTAAATAATTAAGTGAGCAGAAAGGGGAATATTACATGGCTTGTTCAATTATTGCCAGTTTTTAACTTGCTCTTCCTTTTCTGAATATCCTCCATACACCTGCCTGAAGTACATACAAGAAATCACAGAAGGAAAAAATTGGTTCCTTTTCAGATCTCAAGTCTATCCTCTGCTATATTTAACACTTAAAAGAAAAAAAAAGTGTTTTGAAAGTAAAAAGAGATGTCTGCTGTTGGAAAGCAAGAAGCACCCATGTGGTCAAACTAAGCAATATTTGTTTATGAAAAGCTAATACAATGGGAAGAGTTGTTTGCCACATGAAGAAAATGACACAAAGATTTGAAAGCAGTCTTATTAAAGGCCCAGAATGCCTCATACAATCAGAGGGAGAAGGACTGCAAGAAGCTTAAAACCAGAAAAAAGGTGAGTGGATTCTAGGTAACACTGACAGCTTGAAGGTTATCAGTATTTCCAAAGGAAAATTCCTCATCTCACTTCACGTAGTGTCACACATGACCAAATGCAGTAAGAAATAAACCAAACTTGGTACTAATCTTTCACCCTCCCTCCCTCCCCTTCCCTGATACAGGGGCCTCCTCGAGCCAGGTCTCATCAGCTCTTGGAGATCTATATCACACCCAAGGTAGCTCAGCTACCCCAGATGGCATAAAATCAGCAGGATGGCTCCTGTGGTAGTGTTGGAAACAGAAAAGTTTTAATAAAAGGCAAAATAACAAAGCTCTTTACAGAGAAAAGCAGAGCCAGGGGCAAGAGGCTCTTGATCCTGGTAAAACCCCCCACAAAAGCCATTAATTTCTGTGTTCTCTTCTTTTTCTAGTAAATTGCTCAGGTGGGACTTTTTGGCTCCTGTCCAATCAGCTGTCCATAAGTTTGAGGTGAAGTTCTCCAGTTCCTATGAGGTTTCTTTTTACCTAATTGAGGAGAGAAACTTCTGGGCTTATTTCCTTTTCAAGGAGACAAAGGATAGTTCTGTCCAACCCCATGGCGGCCCAATGTGCCATTCACACTCTCTGAAAAATCCCTTTTTTCTCCTGGGAAGCTGAGAAGCCTCAGAGAAAAGGAAAACAATAATTACCTCATTTGCTTCTCCTGTGTTGTGCTCACATGAGTAATGTGTTTGGAGATTGTTCCATTGGATTCTGCTGTGAGTTGTTTTCACTCTTTGGCCAATCAGTGCCAAGCTGTGTCAGGACTCTGGAGAGAGTCACAAGTTTTCATTATTATCTTTTTAGACTTCTGTAAGTGTCCTTTCTGTATTCTTTAGTATAGTTTAGTATAGCAGTCTTTAATATAATATAGTGTCATAAAATAACATAAAATAATCTGAAAACATGGAGTCAGAGTCACTATTCCTCCCTGCCATGGGGATCCCTGCAAATACAATACCCCAACACCAGTCCCTGTGACTGGTCACCCTCAAATACACACCAAGAGATAAAAAAAACCTCTGGGCATTTACACATCACTTCAGCAGCACAAAGCACTTTTACAAACAGCAGTTGTGCCCCTGCTACAGAGTTGTGAATTTACAAACAGGATCTATTAGGCCTCTGTGTGGATACACTGAGAAAAGAGTGAGTTCTGCAAAATCCTTATGACAATACAGAAGTCAAGGATGAATTCAGAGCATTATGAAGCCACCAAAAAAAAATTCCAAGATCACAGTAACTGCATTTACTTGAAGCAGCTGCTGTTGAGCTCCTCAGCTGAAATTAAAAAGTGATAATAAGAAATTATTATGAAACTTAGAAGGGAAAATTCTCATGGTTTAGGCTAATTTTAAGACTCATTTGTTGCCTACAATATAATCTTAAGCAGTATTATTCCACATCTTTTATAATTTGAAAACATCGGAAGACAGCAACTTTCCTCAGCCTCCTATTTCACCAGCAGCATCTCCTTGTGTATTTCAGATATTTGTGCTGCAGTTCCTCCAAAGCAAAACAATGCACATGACCAAAGGATGTGGATCCAACCATGCCTCAGCTTCCCATGTTTCTGTCTCCAGCTGACTGCTGCTAAGGAATCAAACATCAGACCTTGCAATGAGAACTCCAAAGCTGTCTTCAAACTCAGGGCTACCTCTGCAGGGTTTTTTTCATCCCCTCAGCAAGTGTCTTACTCTCTCTGCATGTGGGCATTCAGTGCTTTTACTGACCATAGAGCAATTAGAACATATTTATACAACCAAGAGGAGCTAATCTGCTTTAATTTTTTGAAAGGGAAGGACAGGGATAACAGGTGAGGAAAGAAGTGAATACTGACCTTGTCAAAATTGCCTTTTTTTTTCCCCCCCAAGCAATGAAAAAAAATAATTATTTCAGAAAAATATGGGGTTGAGCCAACAAATATAGCATTTGCATAATAAGTCCCAGCAGGCTACACACTACAGAGTAAATTACTATTGGGAGATACTCCATATAGATGGTAATTTTTCTGGATACTCTCTACAGAACAACTCAAGAGTAGAGATGCATAAATGTTGTCATTATTCATAGAAATTATGTATACATCTCCACAGATGAAAAGAAATGCAAGGAAATACATGAAAAATGTGCATATTATAAGGAAAAACATGATATGTTTATACAAATATAATCTAATATCTGTATAGTACAATTGTGCAATATATGTATTAAAAGTATATGTAAATATTTAGAGATACACCATATATAGGAGCATTATATATTAAATATAAATAAAATCTGTGGGTAACATGATGAAAATTGATGTGAAATTGCAGTGCTACAAACAGTTGTTTTCTAGGCAAAAGCCTAGCAGGTAAAAGGCACCAAGCCCCAAGAAGCCTTAAAAAAAGAAGCAGTACATTTTTTCACATCATCCCATTAGATTAGCAGCGTGAAAAACTGCAAATAGAGAAAAAGCTGAATATGGAAATCAATAATTTTTGTCAAAACAATAAGGACAGACTGTCAGGCTTATGGAGTAGAGCTGCAGCTCCTTGTATTAACTCAGACATTCTGCTGTCAGTGTCCAGCGACACTGAAAACAAGGATTGACTTGTCTTCCTCAGCCCTGTCAAAGACTGGCTGTATTTTACCTAATCCCACTGCAAACCTTTGGGAAACATGCTTACAGCACCTCTTTTTGCAACTCCAAGTCTGAGAGAGTCAGCTTTTCAGCAAGTCAAAGGGATTACAGTATAATTCATCAGAATAACTAATAAATAAAAAATACTTTTAAAAAAATAAACGACACATCCCTTCTTGAAGCCTCCAATGTGAATTTATAAATATTTTCCATAATAGTTATCACAAAACTCAAGCTCAAAGTACAGATTCAGTCACCACATGACAAAACAGTTCAGGAGTCCAGATGGAGTTTTCCATTCCATTTTCTCTCCGAGCAGTACCTTGACAGTAGGTGCTGCCTATCATGGCCAGTTTAATTCCTGTTAGAATCTCATGCAACTCCAAAGACTTCTGAATGACTTGTGAGAAAATCTTTTATGCATGTAAATCTCCAGGATCAGTTTGAACACTGCTCCAAATTTGCACTCATCATATCTGGGAAGACTCATCTCTGGAACTGTGGAGGGAAATGAAAAGACCCTGTCACCCTTCACACTGCCCTCTGAAAAATCCAACAAACCCATCCTGACATTTTCAATTAATCCCCTCTTTGCTCAGAAGCTGAAAAACCACCAGTCATAATCCAATAGGGAGTTTACTACTAGGCTTCAAATGCAGACTGTGGGAGCTTTTGGGAGCTCTCTAATCCTTAGCTGTGAGTCAAATATTATTTGAGTGAAAAAATAAGCTGATTTTCATCTTACTAATTACTTACCAGAAATTTTGTCCAAAACCTAATGCCACTGGATGTGCACAAAAATTTTGATAGAAGCTGAAGAGTTGGGATTTTTTTTTTTGCTTTGTATTGAAATTTTCATGATCCAGAACTGAAAAAAGTTAAATAGTAATGTCTGGCAAGAAAAACCTCACCTCTTTTACAGGAAGTTCCTTTTTTGCTCTAACTCCAAAGCCTACCATCTAATATTTCAAATAAATACAGTAAGAAGATCCAACATCCTAACTACTACTCCTTTACAGATGTTGAACATGAAAAATTGGTCTAATCATTTAAAACTTTTTTTTTTTTTAAATCACAGCTGCAGCCCATCAAGAACAACAGGGGCTTATCAGGGCAAGGCCTATATACAGATGTTCAAATACAGTACAGATATTCAAATACAGTACAGATATTTTACTAGGACTCCTACTATATTTCCCCCTTTTCTTTTTCTTACAGTGACAGGTTTTCCATGTTCTACTTACAATTATACAATACATATATTTTCCCAGATCTCGACTGTACAATACAATACAACTAGGACTCCTGCTACAGGAAGTGACAGCAAAGCAGGGCAGAGCCAAGCTGAAAAAGCAGACTGAAAAATTCCAGCCTTAGCCTGTCAGGCACACATTTCAGACTGCAGCAAAATCCAGGAGCTGTCAGTGCTCACTGTTGTGGATTGAGCTGCAAAGCTTAGCCAGGAATTGGGTTGGAGTTACATAAACCCTAATTCAGAAAGGATTTCAGCTCATTGTCTGCTCCAGCTAACACAATTACAGAAGCAGCTTTGTCAATACACTGCATAGATTTATTCTTTGCAAACGTTCCTGCTTCATTTACAACCGGACGGGAATTAGGACAGAGACAAACGATGCCCACTGTGCAGGCAAAGCTTCCAAAGGAGATGAGCAGTGGGGAGGAGTTTGGGTTCCTGCTGACACACCACGGATGGCGAGGGAGTGAACCCTACCAGACTCACAGTGGGGAAAAGGAAAAACACATGCTGCTTCCCCAAGAGATGTCAGCAATTGCTGTGCTGACTGAAATGAAGGGGTTATGCAGCATAATTTGTAAAGATTTTAGTTAAAGCTGCTGTAAAATTCTACAATAACTGGCCAGTCACCTTAAACCACAGAAGCATTTCAAGCAACTGATTGATTAAAAAAGCATGAAGAACAAAGAACCTCTATGACATCTTCAACATGCATTGGTTTGCATGTTTCAGGAGTATGCAGCTATGCATAAAGCATCTGAGGAAAAGCTCTGGGCTCTGACATTATGATCTGCTGGCCAGCTCACCTTCTTTAAAATTGTGAAAAATGAGTGTTTTATGATTGGCTTTTTGACAAATATTTAAATGAATATTATATGTGTTGTGTTAGAAAGTTATGCTGTATTAATTCTCTTAAGTAGAGTATTAAATATACATTAGGTTATAACAAAATGTTAAAATAGAAACTATGCCATGTAAGATACTTTTTTTAAGGAAAGGACTTGCACTGAGATAGCAGCCACAGGACACCTGAATCTTTCAGAGAAAGAGAATTTATTGCTCCATTATCAGAAGAAATGAACTTCTTCCTGCCTCGCTCAGCCATGATGACACCATCAGGATTCAGAGGAAGAAGCTGACACTGCCCAGACAGAATCCTGAGTTTGAATGGAATTTATACATCATGGATGAGGTGTATGAATATGCAACAGGCTGTTGCTTTTAAGGGTTAATCCGCTGTTAACATGGGGCCTTTTTTGGGCTTGTGCTGTCCAGAAAATGTACCCAGACTGTCTGTAACTCTTTATTTCTATTGTCTCATATTGTCCTAATCCAAATTGTCTGAACTATTATTACTCTAATTATATTGCTATTTTTATAACTATTTTATTATTATTAAACTTTTAAAATGTTAAAAACAAGTGATTGGCATTTTTCAACAACATCCACATACCTACTAGCCCACAGAAAAGCTGTCTCATCACCACTGAGTGGGAGAAGGATCAATCTCAACTTTACTGTGTTGAGATTGTGTTACTGGACTTTGTATGACAAAACTCAGCATCTCAAGTTCTCCACCTCTCACTTGTTCAAGATCCTGTTTATTCCAGAAGCTGGATTCTGCCTGTCCTGAGTTACACAGACAAGAGCTTTGGATAAACCTTTCAGAATTAGGTGAGATAAGGTGTTAAGCCAAATAACTTTGATACTCAATAGATATAAATACTCAAATCCATAATTCTGTTCTGTCTCACATAGTTTGTTTAAAAGCTATTTGGAGTAGGAGAGAAGTACTTGTACTGTTTTATGGAAATGTACAATTGACTCATAGTCACAGGGTTTGCCTGATGGAAGACATCTGGAGCAGAATTTTGTTAAGTAGGTTCTGTTAAAAGTTTAAAAAAATGTACCTGAAAATATCATTTATATCCATTCAAACTATAGGGGCTGAATCAGGATTCAAATACCTTCAACCTTTGGCACATCCGAAACACACAGCATTGCTATTTCTAGATACTTCCAAGTGCTGCTGGTGTTCTACACATTTTCACACACCTGTGGAAGACACAGGAATCATTAACCAACACAGAGTGCTGGGTAGGACAGGAGCTGCTCACAGCAGTTTGCCTTCAAGTTTCACATCTGTTACATTCCAATAACTGACAGGCATGAAAAACAACCTGGCATGTCTCTCATATGGGGTGGGATATGTTGCAGGAACACACTCACTCTTACAAAATGCATCAACACATTCACAACAGGGCTCTTGAGGATTCTTCCTCAAAATGCAAGACACTTTTTTTTTTTTTTTTTTAATGTAGGTGAATCAGTATTCACATAGTAGACTGTATGATTACAAATAAAGTCTCTCACTCTCCAGTACTGGTCATAACACCACAAGGAGATTTGCTTGTAGCATGCAGCAAAATCCTGTTTAGTCATTACATCTTTTGTGGTATTTTCTGGGTTCCCTCATGGCAGGAAGGAAATTATGGATCTGGCTCCATGTTCTTAGAAGGCTAATTTATTGTTATTATCTATATTATATTAAAGAATGCTATACTAAAACTACACTAAAGAATAGAGAAAGGATACAGACAGAAGGCTTAACAAGATATCACTGAAAAACTCGTGACTCTCCAGAGCCTCGACACAGCTGGACAGAGATTGGTCATTAAGTAAAAACAATTCCCATGAAACCAATCAAACCCTCACCTGTTGGATAAACAATCTCCAAACCACATTCCAAAGCAGGAAAACACAGATAATTATTGTTTTCATTTTTCTCTGAGGCTTCTCAGCTTTCCAGGAGAAGGAATCCCGGCAAAGGGATTTTTCAGAAAATGTGACAGTGACAATCTTTCCTGCTCTTTTCCAACCAAAACAAGATTTAACAGACTTCTGAGCAGCCAGAAGACTTGAAGGGTCTGAGTGGCAGTGTGAAAACACAGAACTGAGAGAAGAGGCAGCAGCTAACCAAAGTAATGGCACACCAGTGGGTCCCTTCAGGGTATCACATAGGAATTTAGCATTCTCTCATGAAACAAGCCAAAGCTGCACAGGTGGGGATTTTAGGCAGACAGACCAAGGACTTCAAGAGTTCATGGCAGAACACACAAGCAAACCTGAACACAGTCTTTCTGTAATCTCCTGAACCAATCTTTGGGGTTCTGTTTTTGGATCTTTGAAATTCTTCAGAGGAAGGGGGAAGAAAATGGGAATTCCCTGGATACCTCTCAGAAAAACAGAATGACATGTAAGGCAGCTGTGGGAGTATTGGCAAATCCTGAGAATAAAGATAAAACAAGAAAAAGTACACATTACTTTGAGCCTTAAAAGAGTCTGGATTTAACTCAGAGGAGAGAAGGGAGAGCGCTCCCAGTCACTGTAATGAAATGCTACACTAACTGAACTGCAAAGCCATGAAAATTGGATTCTGTTCACATCAAATCACACTAAATGTGCATTTCACCACGGGATGAAGTTCAGGTGCTTAATATACAAAGCAATGGCATTTTTTGAAATTATATCTGTACACTGTCTACTCAATTTTAACACATTTTCACTACCTTGAAAGGTAGCACAAAAGGAGAGTAACACCTTGAAAAATCTAATGTGTTCAAAACATGAGTAAAATATCTTCAGAGAGTAACAAAGCTTTGACTGCATTTTAATTTCAATATTCCTCTATGACCTGTGGTGTCAGGCACATGAACATATTCCAGGTACAAGATGCAGCTTATTAGTAGCAAACTACTCCAGTACTAAAAAGCATAATAAAAGAAATCCATTAGTAGTAAGTAATGATGAGAAAAGTGTTGATAAGAAAAAAACCAAATCTTCAGATTAAAGAGTTGAGAAAATAAACTCTTCTTTCAGAAATAAGAAAATATGTTTCTCAGAATGCCACAATGTTGATGGAAGTTTTAGGATACCAGGATTTCTGGTGGAAAAGGCCTTATAAATAAATGGGAGACGATCACTGAACTGTGGATGATGGAGCTCTGGGGCATGGCAGCCATTCATTAAGCTACCAGAAGTCAGTTTTCCCTTCAATAAGTGCAGCCTTTAGGATCAAGCTGTTTGAATTTCCTCTCAGAAACGTTAGCCTCAGTGCTTACTGGTGTCACAGCTATTTTGAAATAGGGATCAGCAGTGCCCAGAGAAAACACCAGTGCAGAATAAACACCTGCCAGCTAAACTGACAGCTCTTCCAAGAGGCCTCTTGATGCCAATTTTTGCCGAATTTGCCCCAAAAGGCGGAATAATAACTGCTCAAAGACCAGGTTTTCAAGTCTTGTAAGCAGGAGGTACTTATTTACGACACGCGTCGGAGAATTCCCCAGGTCACCGCCTGGCAAGGAACTCTAAGTTACTGACAAAATCGGAGCCTTTTTATACAGTCTGGAACATAGGTTACATCATTATTACATGCATATTCATATTCTGGCAGGAGTTCCTGTGTCTTCATCGGGGGCGAAGGTCGTCTTGGCAGTCTTCCTTGGGTTAATCTTCAAACTTGCATGGTCTCCGGGGCTTGGCAGAAGCTACTGGGTCAATTTGACATGCTGGCCCTAAATCTGCTTAGTTGCTATCTCCTTATCCTTATCTAAATATGGGCGTTCTTCCCTGCGTACATGATTTGTTTTCTTTAGGTTCTTCATTAACTTTCATGGTTTCCTAATATGCTTTATTAAACCTAATGTCTTACATTTTGTATTTAACCCCTCATTTCTCAGAGATTGCCTGCTTGAGAGGTTTCACTCTGGACACCAATCCCACAAGAGCCAACAGCAGCCGAGTTAAGCTGGAGGTTCACAAACTGACCAAGTGAAGAGCTACCTCTCTCAGCCTGAAGGCTCACTGTCCACAAGGTTCAGAAAAGCAAATTATATTAGTATTATTTTATTTTAATTATATATAATTATATATAAATGTGATATGCCACGTGATATGCCACGTGATATAAATTATAATTATATACAACCAAATTCCTGCAGTTTGCAAGTAATTTTTCACATTAACTAAGTAAGAATCTCCAGATCACATCCTAAATGGAATTACTGCAGGCATCTTGTCAGCCACAGCAGTATGCAAACTGCAGTCATGACTCAGGCACCACAGTGTTATTGCCACATCAGCAGCCTCCACAGTCAGCCTGGCTTTTCTAAGCAAACAGAGGCACAAATGGGAGGTGGTGTCACTTGGTTGATCCCAGTGGTGTGACTGCCAAGCTCAGCAGTGACAGGTATGGATTTCCTGTATCAGTCTCAAAATACACCAGCCTGTGAATCCAGAGAGAAGTGCATAGCCCAAATTCATAACCTTTCAGGGGTGTTGTGGTGTTGTTGGGGTCCCCAGGACAAGGTGAGAGATGAGAATTTAACTCCAAGTTCTCAGAAGGCTGATATAATCTATTCTATACTAAAACCATACTAAAGAAAGAGAAATGAGACTGCAGAAGGCTGGACAAGAATGAATAATAAAAACCTGTGACTGACCAGATAGTCTGACACAGCTGGACTGGGATTGGTCATTAATTAAAAACAATTCACATGGCACCAATCAAAGATGCACCTGTTGGTGAGCAACCTCCAGAGCACATTCCAAGCGATCAGATAATTATTGTTTGCATTTCTTTTCTGAGGCTTCTCAGGAGAAAATCCCAGTGAAGGGATTTTTCAGGAAATATAATGGGGACAGTACTGAATAAATTGGTGCAAAGCAGTCACATTCCCATGCAGTGAATCCAACTGTTCTGAACTTCCCCTTAGCATTTTTAACTAAATAGTGACATCAAATTAAAAAAAAAAAAAAAAAAAGAAAAAAACCCAGTTTGAACTAAATGAACAAATCTTGTACAAAATCATAACATGGAAGTGACAGGATTAGGGCAGCAGTCCCTCCCCTCTAATCCTCTTTGTTAATCAGTTCCTTCACCACAGGTAAAATGAGGCCCCACTTCTTCAATCACCTCTTCTCTGAGACACCACTCACTATCTACTTAAATATTTAGTCAAAACTATTGAGTTTTACAAAGGTAAAAGGGTTAGAGGGCAGCAGAGAGGTCAGCTGCAAGGTCCTGGGGCAAAATTCAAGTATTCCAGAAATCACTACCAAAGTAAGATAAACGTACAAAGAAATAATGTCTTTAAGCCAAATAAATGCCATTTTGTGTATCTTTTTAAACAAATCAAGCTTCTAAATTACACACTGCCTCTTCTGTTTCTCTATTATTCCCTCATATCATTAAATTGTAAAAAACCATTAGATTGAGCCCAACCTAATACTGCCAAGTCCACAACTAAACCATGTGTCTGTGGATGCAAAGAGATGTAAATCCAGTAGTCAGTGCAATGGACCTGGGACACTGCAAAGAGGTGCAAGGCAGGAAACAAAGGATTTCTTAATATGGGAACAAGCAAGAGACAATGCAAAGCAGATATAGACTGCTTTAAAAACCCAAAACAGTTTTTTTGGGTTCCTCTATGACACATTTAAATGCAGAAGAAAAAAAAATTAAAATAATAATAATAATCATCATCATTATCAAAGAACAAGAGTGAGCCACCTGAAACTCTCCCTCCCTCCTAGCCTTCAGCCCACCAGTTGGCAAAAGAAATTCCTCATCATGCATCAGGAATCCTAACCAACATGGACATGAAACAAGAGGCAGCAGTGTTTTGTCACTCTGCTTATGAAGGAAAGTGCAATATTGTCGCTGACTTTATTTAATCTGGCAACATAAAAAAGCATGACTGGAAGAGTCCGGAGCCTTCCACCCATAATGAAAGGAAATGATGTGGAACACCACCCAAAAAGGACTAAACAAGTCTGCCCTGGCAGGGAATGCAACTTCCTTATGTAACCAAAGCAGAAGCTGAATATTTAGGCTCACTCCCTTATCCTGAGGTACCCTAGCACAGGTACAGTGGGGCACACATCCACCCTTTAATGAAAATAAATGCCAAAGCATGGCTTTTCTTTGGGGAAATAGAAAACAGCTCATCCAGCTGTTTAAACACACCTATGGTACGTAAGGGTTAACTTCCTTTTGCTTTCTCATCTCCTGCTCTGCAGGTTTGTTGATTCTGGTAAATCAGGACTCAAAAGTAATGCTGGATAATGTGGGCAAAACATGCAGCTGTTTTAGAAACCTGAGATAATTTCATTAATAACAGCTTACATTTATTTATAAAAGTACACATGCAGAACAAAATCCTAAATAGAAAAACAAATGCTGCTGTGCTATTTACTGCCTACTTTCTTATGGCTTGGTTACAGCAGTCAAAAATATCCACTGTAAGGGTGGAACAACATCAACTACAAAAACCCTACACAGCAAAAACATTCTGTGCTTCTAATAGGTTGCTATGGAAATATTTTTTCTTTTTTAATATGGAAGCAGCTTCACACACCCAAGCAGAAGATTGGTTGCTAAGACATTACTTTGAGAAGCTTCCTCCATTTACAGTATGGCAATAGGCTAAAACCCTAATTTTAAAAAAATCCCCCAAAAACCTCTTGTAAGTTGATATAAATAAATACAAGTCTAAATTGACAACTGGGAAAATAAAGCAGGTGAAGACATAAGTTACATCCCAGGAAAAAAATTTAATTTCATCAGTCAGAAGTCCTGCAGTTTGGTAGCAATCTGTGAAGCTCACAACAAAAAATTTCTCAGCTCAGTGCAAACCGTGCATTTCAAGGTTAGGTTCTCAAAAAAAAAAAAAAAAAAAAAAAAAGGAAAATCAGATAACTCACCTTGGCAGGAATCATTTCTTTGACTGAGAGTACTTCAGCAACGCTCAGATACATGCAGAAGATTTAGAAAGCAATAACAAAACAAGCCCACTTCAGTACAATGATGGTTTCACAACACAGGATAGCTCAAAGGTGGAGGGATGTGACAGCAATTAAATGTACCAACCCCAGAATGCAGAGATTCAGATTCAATTTGCAGCACTTTCACAGACACCCTCAGGCACACCTTTAATATGGTAAAGCATGAGCAATACAGCGCTGGGTACAGTGGGGGAAGGTTTCAAGTTTTCCCTCCAACTGCACACCCATAGTTGAGGCTTACAGGTATTTATAGGGGTACTCATCAGCTTTCTCAGCAGTTTCTATTCCCAATTTTTGCTCATCAGCAGTTTCTATTACCAATTTTTATGTCACAATTCTATACACTACTGTGATTTAGTTTTTCTCAGGATGTATCCCAAAAGGAGTATCCCCAGATGGTGGTGGTCTGGTTTTCAAAAGAAGAAACATGAATCCCATCTGGTGGAGTCCAGCTCCCCAGATGTGGGTCAAACCCTTTAATTGCAAGGACTATAAATCTCATAACAGTGATGTCCAGCTTCCCTTAGTCGAAACTATTAATCCTTGATTGATGTTCATCTTCCTTTCTCAAGCTGCTTTTCTCTGTTTTGTTAAGGCCTGAGATAAGCATGTTTCCTTTATATATATTCCAACGCTATAGTTTCAAGGATATAAGCAATATTCTAAAATTATACTTCAAAAGGTTATTATTGCACAACTCTTTAAGGATTAACTACAAAGAGCAACATCCTTAACACTTTAATTCCAATGCTCCTAAATCAACCAAGGTTAATTGTGAACAAAAGATAGGTTCAAAGGCCTTCTTTACTTTTACTGCTTTACTTTCCTCAGTAATTATTAGAATTTGTCTTTATAA
>JAHXMQ010012340.1:20583948-20598093 GCA_020466415.1 Ammodramus savannarum pratensis
GGAAAAAAACCCCCACAGTCCAGGGAACTTCTTTGCCTCAGCAAGCTAACACTAACTAAACACAAAGGAGAGCTCTGTCCTGCTGTCTGTCCATCCGCAGACAACACAGTCCAGGAACGGGAATGTGGAGGAGTGAGTGCAGTGTCTGAAAACAAACTGCTGCTGCTTCTGTGCCCCTTCACTCTCTGCAACAAGGCTTAAAGGTTCAAAACTTATTATTCAGCATAAACAGAACAGACAATTGGGGATAAAAGCATCATAAAGTCAACCCAGGAGACCACCACACAGCCATGTACTCTGAGAGAACTGGCTGTTGGCCATGCTCCTCTGCCAGCACTTGCTACCCTACAGAGCCCAGGTTCCTCAGCTCTGGAGACATCCTCTGCCTCCCCCATCCCTGCTGAAGGCAGAGTGACATCCACAGCAGTCAGGGACCATTACTGCTTCAGCTACTGCTTCCAAATCTGCTCTTGCACAACACAGCCCTGTCTGTCTCCTTTCAGCTAACCTGAACGTGGTAGACCAAGCACAGCTGCACTTGCTGCTGACAGATGCCAGGAAAACTTGTCACCCAGAAGTGACAAGAATCTTCCTGCATTCTCCCTTCAGTCAGCCTGCAAGCCTATGGGAGTATATATTTAATACCTGTTAAAGGCTTTTTAGGAGTTACCCAACAGGAACAAGGCCAAAATCCTTTTCAAGGATCCTATCTGTGGAATTTTCGGGGTCTGCATGGCAGGAAGGAAACGATGGATCTGACTCCATGTTTTTAGAAAGCTAATTTATTATTTTATGTACTTATATGAAAGAATGCTATACTTAAACTATACTTACAGAAAAATAGAGAAAGGGTACTTACAGAAGGCTTAGCAAGATACAAATTAAAAGCTCATGCCTCTCCAGAATCTCAACACAGCTGGACTGTGATTGGTCATTAAGTCAAAACAAGTCACATGAAACCAATCAACCAACCACCTGTTGGTAAACAATCTCCAACCACATTCCAAATCAGCAAAACACAGGAGAAGCAAATCACATAATTATTGTTTTCCTTTCTCTCTGAGGCTTCTCAGCTTCCCAGGAGTAGAAATCCTGGCAAAGGGATTTTTCAGAAAATATGACAGTGACACTGTCTTATCTACTAGTGAAAGATATTTTTTTTTGATGACTCCTTCCCACCGTTCACTGGTGGTGTGGAACAATGGAACAAATACAATGGAAAAATACCAAGATTTCAATGGGAAAAAAGAAACACCCCACTCATATACTTACAGAACGTATGGACGTTTTTTTTCAAAGCCACTCACAGGTATCTGATGATATAGCTACTATGAAGCCTACTACATTAAACACCTTTTTCACCTGCCTTTTCTCATTAGAAATGGAAAACCTGCACTAAGAGAACAACTGCATCAAACTCCAACACAGATTAGGAAAAGGAGGTAATGCTTTTGGAAAAGTCAAGTACTGCCTTTTCTTTTTCAAATTACTGCAGACACATGCAAGATTTAAATTTGCATGTGAAGACATATCAGAGGCAATATATTAATGATTCCTTAACAGCTAGCACATTTCAAATCAAAACACTGGAAAAATATGTATGCCATGTCCTAATTACACAGAGCTGTCACCTCAGTAATCCCTGAAAGCAAAGGATTTGGCAAATGAAAATGCAAATAGGTGCAGGAGGGCAGAAGGGAGATCAGGCAGTGCTGCTCCTCGGAAGCCCTGGGACTCTGCCCTGCCTCAGCTCCCGCCCTCCTCTGAACTTTCAATTCAGACCAGTGCTTGCAGAAGTTTGAATGTGACTGTCAGAGGAGCTGCCTATCAGTATAAATGTCACTGCTGCAATCAAACATCCCCAAAAGGCAGAACTCAAGACTCAACTTGCCTCAAAGTACTTCACAACTATACCACAACCACCTGAAACATCTGCTTCACCACAGGAACAACTGCAAATGTGTTATGGGCCTGATTTATAAACTGTATTGTTCCACACCTTTTTTTTTTCCCTAATTATCACTTTCCCACAAGGTACTTAAAAGCTTTTCTTGCTATTAAGTAACAAACCCAAAAGTCAGTGGCAGAACTAGCATGTCTAAGATCTGTTCCCGCACTTGTTGAACTGCACAGAAGAATTCTTTTCATTCTTGAATAAAAATTCTTGATGACTGAAATTCAATATAAGTTAGAAACTTTTAAAAGGTAATTTAAGCAGAGTACAGAGACCATGCAGCAGAAAAATCCATGCATGAGACTGTGCAGCATTTTCAAAGAGCAGTTCACTTTTTAAAGCTCCAATGTACTCATTTGTAAGGAGCAGAAGTCTTGGTGATTTAACAGACATTATGCACTCCAAAGAAGGTACATCTCTACCAGAGCTGGCTGAAAAAATGAAGAGCCTTAAATAGATTCCAATTACATGAAATGAACCACTAGGTCTTCTCAACTTTGTCATTTCCCCTCAAGATCTAATATCTCAGTAAATCCAAGGACAGGCCTGAAAAAAATGGTACAGTACACATTTTTGACAAATAACACTGTATTAGCATGTCCTTTAGCCATATGTATCTTGAAATTGATTGCTGCTTGAATACAAAGTAAATACATCCTCCTAGCACTGGGAAACTCCATGCACACTCTCCCATAGCAAACCAAGACCAGACAAAGGGATCTCTTGTAATTGAAGACACGACTGCTTTAAAATTTTGTTCAAGGCCTTGGTGCTAATTCCTACAGAAGATTTTTGTCATAAAACTTTGCATATCTCTCAGAGGTAAAACCTGCAGGTTTTTTATGATCAACAAAAAGAAACCAAATCCCAAAACTAAGAGTCTTTCAAGTTAAATTTCTTTCGGATACTGAGCTGCTTTTTCATCTCAGCTGTCTCTTTCTACCTTTCATATAATGGGGTTGGTACTAATAACTAAACATGGTTCATAGAGCAATTGTTTATTCTGTAAACATGGTTTATACTCACAAATGTAATTTGTTTTCACCCCAGACTGACTGTTAGGCTGAAATACTATTTTTCACTGAATAAAAAATTCTAATAAATTCAAATGAAGAATGACTAAAATGTTTGACACTACAGCAGTCAGCAGCTCCTGGCTGCAGTACAAAACTCAGCAGCTACTGGCACGGCAGAACAAAAGTTTGTCTAGTCTTAATTCTTTAACTCTCTTTATTTTAAAGAGATTATTCTGGCCAAATTAAGGGACATTTTAAAACAAAATCATGTTTCATACAAAAATTCTGGAGAGCAGATGCAGTAGGAGTGATGTGCTGTGCTTCTGTTCACTGTAGCTTTTTTACAAGTTTCCCCTGCAGATCTGTCCCCTGAGATCAGGAGGACGCTCCACTTTCCAGCCTCTTTTGCTGAGATTCAGAGTTTGCCTTCACTACAGCAAGATTTGAAGCTGCACTGCAGCTGAGAGAGATGTCCCACTGAGAGGTGGATTAGTCCTGGAGCTTTGAATCATGACTCCCCAAGCAGGAAGAGGAGCCTTCAACTCTGCTCCAGAGCTGCATCAGGGACACTCTCACAGCCCACACACATTTCCCCACCAGGCTGGGCTGCTTCCAGAAAGGTCCCACCTGATGCCATCACAATGGAAAAGATACCTGTACACCTATACATTAACATATTTTGAATGACAAGTTTCAGCACTCACAGTAAAATTTAGAATGATTCCATGGACTAATGTTATGCAATATGGACAACTTAATTTTTAAATTTTGCCCTGCAATTTACTCTATGGTTCCCAGTTGAAACAAAATTATTTGCTAAGCATTTAAATTTAAGGGAGTTTCAATCTGTTGCTTGTAGAATAAGGTTATGTGAAAATACAAATTTTATCTGGTGGTGACGAGATGTAAGAGGATTTGTAAGGAGACTGAGAGGAAGTGGAATGTTGAGTGATAGATCCAGAAGTACATATTTAAATGTAGGGAATTCCAAACCCAAGATCTACTGTACAATTCTTTTTTTTTTTCCTGTTAATTATTCAGAGATGCCAGACAGGATAATATAATGCCAGCCTTAATTTACATGTGACTTAACATGAACTTATGCTCCCAAATTCAATGTGTGCATATGACAGGAAGGGATTCTCAACTCAAATTTATACTACTTTGAATTTCTTTCTTCTACTTTACAATTCAAATCACTTAACCTACATTTAATCTGCAATTATTTCCTTTGATTGTTCACTGCTTAATAAATCAAGATCATTCTGTTTTGAATGTTCATAAATAAAATATTCATGTAGTCTATACAAAGGGAAGTATATCTTAGGTTTAGTGCTGTACAACGTCCCCCTTATACAGAAAGGTACTCATATTTATATGCAATTTCCTATCACTTCATGAAAAGAGACTGCTTTAAAACTACCAATTAAGAGATCATTCTTTGGGGATGACAGGGATACTTTAATTGAAAGACTTGCAAGGCCAGACCCCAAGAAGACCATGCACAAAGACAGGAAAATGCAATGTTTAAAGAAAGCTGTCATTGCTAAGTCCTGGCTGTTACTAAAGTAAGAGCCTGGAGCCTTGGATATAATCTATATATTGCAGCATGTAGAGATTTAACTGATTTGCACTCCAGCAATAGCAAGTTTTGGCAGACACTAACTAGAGACTTTTGTTTTATTACAAGCACGATTCGGACCCAGGTTTTATTTTTGTGCAATCTTAGCTGCCAGAAGAAAAGTGCCAATTCAGTTAGTAAGAATAGTGGTGACATTTTGCAATCAAATTTCCTTTAAAAAAATATATGTATTCATACCTTTCTTCCCCTTGGCTTCATTAATAAACAATACCATAAAAATAGTCACACCTCTCAAGCTTTGAATTATTTCCTTGGAGAAGCCACACCCTTCCCAAGCCCATTCTACAAATGGGAAGGATTTGATTTTACAGTTTGCCAAAATTGTGGTATCTAAATAAACCCGATTTTCTCAGCTCATGCCTTGCTTGTTTAATTAAGTGAGGGGTCTGGAAAGGGCACGAGCTTCAAGTTAGAACCGCTTTTACTTTGTCCATAGGGGCATTCATTAGATTTGAACACCAGCTGGAAACTCAGCATTTGTACTTGTTTGCAGGTGTTGCTGGGATAAAAACTTCAAGGGCTTATCATCCATGAATACCTGCAGGCACTGACAGTTAGCCAGCAGGACTTGCTGGAAGGGTGAAGAACAAAAGCAGGAGGAAAAGTGCAGAAGACATTAATCTAGAGAAAATCCCAGGAGACAAGGTCAGTACATCGGTCACTGTCTGCCTGAGGTGAGAAATTCAATAAAGGCAGAGCCCTGTAAATCTCCTGATGCATCTTGGTAACATCTTTCATTTCAATAACAACTTTTATGGCTGGCAGAAGGTAAAACACTTTGTGATAAGCAGCTCTTGGAATATCCCAGACAACTGCAGTTGCCAGCTCAAAAAAAAAACCCAGAAACAGCTGTTGCCTTGAAATGTCTACCAAAATTTGGCATTTCAACAGGATTTTCCTAGAAAAGCCCCAACTGTGCAGATTAACTTTTTAACACAAGCTGTTTACTTGTATCACAATACTCCCAGGAGTTCCTGTCACATTTTGGGACAATTTTATTCTGTCAGGTATGGCCACATAGGTGAAGAGTCCTTAATTCCATAGGCAAAGGGCATAATATATTTCTGGACAAAAACCTTTTACTACCACTTTCTTCCACCCAGAGCTCAGGAAGAGCCTGTGCTGCTCCAGCACCACCAAACCAAGAAATTCCACAAATGCTCCTTATCAGAAGTAGAATTAAAACAATATAGTTCACTCCTAACCATCATGGCTGATGTAATGGTATTAAGAGTTTGGAACACCATGAACTGAACTAATTCTGTGCTGAAGAAAAAAAATGTCAAAGGCTGCAAACTCACAGAAGTTTTAGACTGGACTTTTGATGGCAATCACTGAACTATCACCTGCCCTGCAGCCACATATAAAAAGCTTGTAGAAGAGTCTAAAGCTTAATTTGAATTACATTATTTTCTGATGTCCATAAATAAAACATTCTTATCAGATAATGAATGAATCCTATAAGCAGGAAAAACCTCCTTTATGAGATAACATACCATATGCTGTTTCCCACACAGTTTAAGCACCCTAATTAGTTTCTTACATATAATGAGCAGCAACTGATTTACTCTTTGTATACAACCACGGTTAAGTGGACAGAACCAACCAGCCTTAATTTGCCTGATGCCTCAAATTATGCAGCCATTTAACTTCACGATGCACAATGTGCACAAGTCTTCTGCTTTTTTGCCTTTTTTTGCTTTGCCTTGAATCTTCCCTTTTTATGCCATGCCATTCTAGAAGTAAATAAATATACTGAATAAAATTAATTTGACACAGGAAAAAAACTTTAAAAGGTATCCTCAGAGAAATAAGAAGAAAAATACTAAAGGTAAATATTTAATTAAAAAGCACTAAGGTGAGACCTGCATGACCCTCAGACTCTCTCCTGTCAGGAACACATCAAAACCTGTAAGGTAACAAGATAGGTAACAAGTTGTGACAACCTGCTGGCATCTATGCATAACATTATGCTATTCTAAAGCACAGGGTTATTTATATTCATCTTGTCATTACCCAGTCCAGCTCATTAGGTTGTTTTTTCTGCAGATGAAGAACACACAGATACCCAGGGCTTGCATTAAACCCAGGCTCCCTGAGTGGCAGCCCAGCACTGTAACTACCAGAGCCACCCTTCCTGCACTGTACTGATTTAATGAGGATTTAACCCCAGCACAGAGAAGCCCAGCCTGGCTGTGCAGGGTCTGGTGCAGCCCAGGGCAAGGCTGGAGGAGCAGGGGCAGGGCTGGCACAGAGAGCACAGCCCAGCCCCTGGCACCAAACGCACAGAGCATGGCATGTCCTCAGCTGTGGAGGAGACTCAGATTTATTTCTCCTTGATCTCAAGAGCTGGAGACTATTTAAAGAATTTTCAACTATGCTATCACAGCTGCTTCTAGTTCATCTTTGTTTTGTGGGGGCTTATCCTCCCTAAAAACCAATATGCACATTCAAGTACTGGCATATGGCAAAGGCTTTAAGAACAGATGCCCTTTTGGATCGCCAGTGGGTAAGGGATGACACACAAAATATTAAAATTACCTTAAAAGAGGTTCAGGTTACCTGGGAAACAGTTCATACTTCAACATTTTTTTTCAAATCTTGGACTTAAGATAAAGTCTTTAAAAATCAAAACATTCCATAATCTTTACATGACAAATTCCTTCTAACTGGCAGCATTTGAAAGTATTCCTTTTGCTCCCCTTTTTATTATTTCCCTGCCTTCACTTTTTAATGAAATGAAGAAATCCTTTAGTGTTTGTGAAAGCCATCAGATCAGTAGCCCTGGGGAAGCAAGCCTAATTAAATTGTTTTCAGAGTGTGTGGCTTCCTTTTCCCATTAGACAAACAGAGGCTGGCAACCACCCAAGCTGCACTGAGGGTACCCTAAAAGCCAACTTCCACTCCCCACTGAAGCCAAGGGTCACAATCCCTTGTGCTTTCCATTTTCACTTCTCCAACACTATCAGAGTAGGTAATTTGCTGACCAGGAGAAAATACCCCCTTGGTTTGGGAAATGCCCTTCAGCTCCAAGCCACAAAGTGCAGCAGGTCCTGCTGCACCACAGGCAAAACCCTTCCTGTTCTTGTAACTTCCACAAGAACAAAACACAACAAATCCTTCCTGTCCATGACTGCTTCCTTATAATGCTAGGATTTTTTTAAAATAAGCTGTAACACAACTGCAAGCTTGTAACAGGCTATGCTGAGGTGACCCTGCCACTACTGTAATACTTCAGGATCAAGAGGAAAACAGAAAAAAGTCAGAACTTGTGCATTACACATGACGTGTTAGCTCTGTGATGCTGCACTGAAATCTCCACAAAACAAAAGAACCCAATCTCATATTCCCAGTCCCCAGTGGAAGCAGCAGCCTAAAGGAAAAGCTAGAACTGAAGCACTGCTATAAATTGGTTTTTAGTACTCATAATGGCTTGTCACTCAAAACTCCCAAATGGCAGCAGACATAATTTCCTGAATTTGTATATATAAATTAATATCTTCAGCCTGCACAGAAATACCTTGTTTGCTTACTAGCCTCCTGTCTTATCTATGAGTTTCTGCATTGCTACAACTGTGCACAATACATCCTACATCTACTGTTTTATTTAAATGAGCCTGAGCAGCCCAAGTAAAAGGCTCAATACAATGAAGATTTAACTACCAGTGAAACAGGGGATTATTGTAGATGCAACAGAACAAAGAACCAGTATGTCAATGTATTTCAGTATATATTCACAAATACAACAGACAATGGTATTCATGCTAAAATACTGAGAAACATCATGGGACTGAATTTATTTTAACCTCATATATGGCTGACATAGCCAACCTAAAAGGGCCACAGCACCTCATAAGAAGAGCTAATGTCTAAGATGACACACAACAAAATACTGGTTTAACAGAGAAAAAAAAACAGCCTTTTTTGCTTGCTGAAAGACATAGCTTAAAAACAGCCAACCTCATTCACATAATTAACTCTATTGATTTCAAGACATTTAGACTGACAAACCATGACAGTGGGGCTGCTCTCATCTAACTGTAAATACTTACAGGGTGGATATCTGCACGTGGGTGAGTCAGCTAAAGCTCCTTTTATAGCAGGGACCTGCCTGTGGGTTATTAAGCTCCAGTCCCTCTATGTTGTGAGGGTCCCCATGACAAGGTGAGAGATGAGAATTTAGCTCCAAGTTCTCAGAAGGCTGATTTACTATATTATGATATTATATTATAAGAAAGTATATACTAAAAGAATAGAGAAAAGATACATCAGGAGGCTAGAAAAGAATGATAATAAAAACCTATGACAGACCAGAGAGTGTGACACAGCTGGCTGTGATTGGTCATTAATTAAAAACAATTCACATGGAACCAATCAAACATTCACCTGTTGGTGAGCAACCTACAGACCACAGTCCAAGCAATCAGATAATTATTGTATATGTTTATTTTCTGAGGCTTCTCAGAAGAAAAACTCTGGCAAAGGGATTTTTCAGAAAATATCATGGTGACACCTCTGTTTGTGGAGAGATGCAGGTGCTTCCATGGAGAAATGAAATGTTCTAGACTGGGCTGAGTAGAGCCTTTAAACAAACTTTCCATCAGCTAAATCCCTCTCCCAGTCTCTATAATGGTCACAAAAAGGAAAGGGAGCGAAAACCAGAGTGCTACTCAAGATTTAAGGCAAAACAATTAAATAAAGTCCTTTTTCATTATGAACAAAGGCATCTCTGAGCAGGAAGAAAGATAAGCAGAGCTCACACTAGACCTATTAATATCTTTATTGAAAGTATGCACTTGTGCATGCTCCTGCTCTTTGTCATTCTGCAAAAGAAAGACTGTTGCTGTTTCAGAAGAGTTCCTGTAAAGCACTGATTTAAAATAAGCAATTTAAAATTATCATGCAAGATAGCTACCCAAGTGAAGCAAAAAAGTCAAATGTTATGGAGGCACAAAGTCACCCAAACTGCCAATCAAAATTATATCAGAATTAATTTGAAACAGTTACATTTAAAAATACACTTCCTTTAAAAATTAAGTTCTTGTTTTTTCTTTTTTCTTTGAAAACAATAAATGATTTTTTTATAATTTCTATGACTTTTCCTCATCTTCTATGCTTTCATGAAAAGCAAACCATTTAGGACAGCATTCAGAAGATTTGCACAAGGAATTAGCAAGAGACCCATGTACACTTAATTGTCACTGGAGTATTATTACAAAACTTGGCTCTATGACAGGTTTCAGTCTCACAGAAACTTCCAGGAAGAAATGTAAAAGATTGCAGAGGAACAGGAGCAACACTGAGACTTCCTTGTCCTCCCTCTTTCTGGACACACCATAAGATGTAGAAATTTAGATAGCTATTTATTATTTACTCAGTTTAATTGCTGATGATCTTAATTCAACATTTGCCCACAACAGCAAATCCCATGAACCTCATGCACAAGTAACAAAGGGGGAAATCTGAAATGCCCAGAACTGCTCTGGGCACTGCTCCCAGCTACAAACAGTGACCCTGCCACATGCATTCCAGGCACAAGTTCAATTCAGAAGTCAACTCCAGACCAAGCATGCCTCTTATAAATGAAAATAAATCCTGCCCCTTGACAAGTCCAAGGGAGCAGACTCTTGGCCAAGTTTGTGCACTTGGTGTGGGTTTAATTTTTCCCTCAAGATGTGATCAGGCAAAATTCTAGAAATTATCACAGTAAAACTACTGAATCAGTAAATGTACTAGAAGAAAGCAAGCTTCTAGTATATGTTTTTCTCTGTTTTGTTGTACAAATACCTTTGTGTGGGGGATTTGTGCTGTTATCTTGTTGTACTTCATATTTCTTGAGTCCCATACCTTCTGGGTGGTTTTCTCACAGGCAGCTCTTCACAGCAGTGTTGTTCCTACTTCTTCATCAGGGCTCCTCCAAGGCTCTCCCTAACCAGCCAACCCACCCCCTTTTACCCCAGTTATCTTCATTAGCCACAGCTGCTGCCCACTTAAGGACATCACAGCTGCAGCCCATCTAGAACAACTAGGACTGGGGCAAGGCCACTTACACAATACATAGATTTTACAGGGACTCCTACAATATCCCTCGACAAGTCCAAGGGAGCAGACTCTTGGCCAAGTTTGTGCATTTGGTGTGGGGTTTAATTTTTCCCCTCAAGTTGTGATCCACGGAAAAACCTCAGGCAAAATTCTAGAAGTTATCACAGTAAAACTACTGAATCAGTAATTGTACTTGGAAGAAAGCAAGCTTCTAGTATGTGTTTTTCTCTCTTTTGTTGTACAAATACCTTTGTGTGGGGGATTTGTTTCCCCCTTCTCCCTCTCAACTGCTTAAGGAAATAAATATACAGAAAAGCTGCACTGAAATTCTCTCCCAAGATGGTTATTTCATAAAAATGTTTTTCAAAGTTTGGACTTTTTTTGCAAGGGAATAAATGCATTTTTCCCAAGGTGGATAATTAACATTTGCCCTCTCCATCTTAACTGGCACACAGGGATAAGCTGAACTCATCAATTTGACTGCCATAATAAATTTTAATTTTCTGAACACACATTTTCTTACTCTTATATGATTGAGGGAAAAAAAAAAAACACAAACAAAAAACTTGTAAGAAGAAAATACTACACATTCATAACAGTCTGGAATATACATGCAGTGCCATGGCACTGTCTGGCTGTTTTTACTGTGAACGTGGTGCAGAGAATGGGAGTGGTTTGGCCCCAATGACAACTTGTGACAGTGAGAGGGATGACAGGAGAAAAATGATAAAACAGAGTAGGATGTAGCAGTTTAGCTTTGCAACATTCAACTAAGGAAAAAGCATAATTTACTTTAAAAAATATTTTAATGTATCTGTTTTGTTTTCTGTTCAATGTTTATGCTACACATCTATTGACTTTGAATTTGCTTTTCTGCTATTGGATGAGAACAGATGTTATTTTCTCCCAACTTCTCGACACCTGTAACTGTCAAAATTCCCCATGCTCATTTAATTATCATCCAACAAGAAGGATTTAGTCAAGCAATTTACCTAGAAGGGCCAATTCAGAATAAGTTACCCTTTTCACTGCTATTAAAGTAAATTCAAGGAGTCCTGTTTATTTCATTCATTGGAACGGTTGGCTCTTTTAGATTAAAAAAATAAAAATGCAACTTTATGAAGTCACCTAAGACAGCAGGGATAACACTGTGAGTAGAAAGCCCAACCTGAAGGAATTTGCACATTTAAATTTTCCATCTTTCAGTTACAGTTTTTTAAAGGGAAGTCTTGCACCCCCACTTGCACAAACATAATTTCCCCACAGGTAACTATTGTTATTGATACTTGAGACCTGAGCTGATATATACATTTTAAATTTGCTCTTGTGTTTTAGCCACACCGAGCAGGATGTGTTTTCAAGTTATCTCATGTTTAGCAGTGTTTTTGTTTTAGCTTGCCTTTGCAGCTCTAAACCCAAAATGTGAACTAAAATGAATTGAGTAGGGATAGGAAGGAAGTTGCAGTCAAGCAATTAGGATTTGGTTGAAAATTTAAATACTGTAATTCACTGCAGCAATGCCATGTGGCAGAATGTGCTTGAGGCCCAGTGCAGAGGATGATGATGTTCTCCCCTTTCCTTTTTTCCCCCTGTTAGTTAACATAATTAATATCTTATGTTTTCTAGGAGTTGTTTCCTGCCCCTCTCATCACTACCTTGATTATTTAAAATTTGTGCACCTGTGTTGTACTAACTTAGGAGTTTTCTGTTGGGGGACTTTGGGAACTTGCAGATAAAAGTAGTTAGGAAAAGATAAGTTTGGCAATGGGATGTGTGTTACAAATATGCAGGGGCTCCCATGCTGCCTATGTCTTTGAAAGAGATTTTTGAAAACTAAGTGACTGCTGAAAAGGTCTTCGCTAAACTCTGTAAGCAGCCAAATTTCAGTGAGTACTTACAGTGCAAAATACCATAAGGAGGAATGAAAATTCATTTTTCTCTAGCAACTTGATCCACTTTACTAAAAAGCCACAGAAGGTAAGGTTAGTCTCCTTCTGTTCTTGTTATAACTTGCTTTCCAGAAACGTGGAAGCAGCCAGTTGGCCAACATGCTTCCTTTCTACTTTCTCAAGAATGCCATTCTTTGACTGCCTCTGCCTTGGATCCCCATACAGAATTGTAAGAAGGGCTCCAGGGTCTGAATGCAAGTTATTTCCAGCTGTTCAGTGCGGGCAACTTCTTGAATGACTTTGTTAGCTGATATATACATTTTAAATTTGCTCTTGCTTGCTGTGACATGGTTTAGGCACTGCCTCTTATCTGACACAGAAAGTGCAGTCAAATCATTAGTGTGAGTAAAAACATTAAAATTAGAAATGATGACAAAAGACACAGCTGTCAGAGAAGCAGAATTTCAGTAAAATGTTTTTTAAAATCCTGTAAGTCCCATTTCCACAGGTCTCTTAGATAGGTTTTGAATTCTTTTTTTCTGTAAGTTACTTTGAAGCCTCCAGTGTTTAATCTCCTTTAGTGTGTATTACCTTTCCAAGAAAAAAAATTAAATTGCTGGAGGCATACCTCAGAATTTTCCCACAGGGAACTGGAGGTAAAAGACCAGCTAATAGAAATTCTGAGGAATTCACCCAATACATTTTAGTTATTATGTAATTGCTTAAAATTATTACCAGTAATGTTGGTGTTAAAAGGAAGAATCAGATACCTGCTGGGTTATCTCATAAGTTTTCTGGGTTTTATTTCTGAATCTGAATTATTAAGAAAGCAATCTGTCTACCTTTCTAGTAGCTTTGGAACCTAGCAGTCAAATAATCAGAGGTTAAAAATCTTGGAAATAACTATATCCGTATCAGTCTCCTCCAGCTAATAGAGGGAGACGCTGTAGGTACTCTCTTGTGCCAGTTGAAAAGCTTCATTTTTTAATATTCACTGTCAGACAATGTGTATGGGAAAGAACACTCACCTGTTCCCAGTAATTTCCTGAACATTGCAAAATTTTCAAAAGTCCTTGCATTAACCCCAGAACTAAGTCCAAAGGAAAACTGGCATTATCTGCTCTTGTTCTCAGTGATCTGATTTATTTAATCATGTCACAGGTCCTTCCTAAGCTTTTGGGAAGAATTTCTGAGCAGAAATGGGACTGTTTGTTCTACTAAGATGACTGCCAGGTCCTGGTCTGTGCTGTGTTTCATTTTCCATCACTTAAACTGAATCCTGATTGCAGATGGATGAGAAACTGGGGCACAGCAAAATTAGCAGCAGTATTAGTAAATGAGACAGAAAGTGTCCTTTGCTATTTCCAGATACCGTGCAGAAGATCCATGTGCTCAGCTTGGTGGGATCACATGGGCTTTCAGAGGCTGGGAGCAGGAAACAGAGCAGCTGCTGCAACTCAGCATCTCTGGGAATGGGACAGTGAAGCATGAAGATGGGTCCTCACCACTCCAGTCTTCATTTCAGGAGCCAGCTGTCCCATTTGCAAGGATCAGAAAATGTAAAATTGTTGGAGAATTTTCTTCAGACATGGCTTAGAGAGG
>JAHXMQ010012340.1:20604843-20623049 GCA_020466415.1 Ammodramus savannarum pratensis
ATTACTCTAATTATATTGGTATTTTTATGACCATTTTATTACTATTAAACTTTTAAAATGTTAAAACCAAGTGATTGGCATTTCTCACACTTTGGTGCTTGCATTACCATTCACAAACTCTTTCATGTAAGTCCCTGTGAGGCAATAGTGGAGCCCCTTCCTACCTTCCAGACAAGGCATATGGATCCTTAGCTCAACCATATTTTCAGAGAGAGATATAATATAGAAAATATTTTAGATATTTAACATTTCCATATTCATGTACATGCAAAATTTTGTCTCAGTATTTAAATGAGAGTAATAGAATGAGCACTGTGAAGGTGCTTTAAACAAATTTTGTCTTTTTATGTAAGAAAGACATAAACTGTGCTGAAAACTCATGTGTGTTGATAGGATTGCACTTATGGGAAATGTAACAATGAACCAATGAGATTTAAATATTTCCATACCAAAAGCATTCCTGTTACAATGGGAGGAAGTGGCAATGATATGTATCCAAATATGTCTTGTGTTGTCATCTTGTTACAGCTTTTTCCAGTGTTGCTGCTTTCAGTGCCTAAATTCACCAGTGATCTTGGCACTGTGTACAAGTTTACACATCCCTTTGGAACTTGTGTTTTTCTATTGCTGGTTTGTTTGGTTTATGTGTAACAGTTTTGCATTCATTTTAAACTTGCACAGCTTTACAGCCACGTGAAAACATTACCTGAAATACCTCATTCTGTTACATCTCAGTTTGATGATGTCATAGTCCTTTGTGGCTGACATCATGTTGTAAAGTCACAGAGTTCAAACTCTGAAAAAGAAGGATCAAAACAACAATGCACAATTATGATATTTAAGACCAATAGCATGTCAATTTTGGTTCCAGGCCCAGTATTTTGCTTATAATAGTCTGGCTGCACGAAAAAAAAAAAAATTCTTACTTCATTAAAGGTGCTACATATGTTTTATAAGATCCATATAATCTAAAGCAAATGGATTTAAGTCTTCAATTTTTGAAGATCTGGGGTTAATTAACAGGAATATATTTTTAGCAAATGTACTAGATGTGAAATTGGTTTTGAGAGTGGCAGGAAAGCAAAAGGCTTCCAGAAGAGAATCAAAAATGGTGCATCACTTCTTTCCACTCCATGGAAACTCACTAGCACTAGTTTCACCAGTTTCAATAAAACCAGTGCAGAATCCAGAGTTTCTACTCAATAACTGCAATTTCATATCAACTAAGAAAGGATAAAACATTCAGGTATTCTTGTGCAGCCTGTACAGCCTTTTGCTGTATTTTTCTGCCCCTTCACCCTCCTTGTCCTTCAAACTGTTAAATGTGAACACATCTAATCAGAAATTCCACAGATATTACAGCATACTACTCCCACACCCTTCACTTGAGCAACTTAAAACATTCCTGTTAGCACAAGTAGAAGAGGGAAAGGCTGGCATAACATGATCATTGCCTATACAGCTGGTAAAATTACAAACACCTCAGAGAAACACAAATACAGAGAACAAAGTTATTTTTTAAATGGTTCTGTGCTCAGTTCTGCAAGCCTTTTTTATTCTGTGCACAGAGAAATCCCAGAAGATGTTTTCTCCAACCTTAATTTCAATGCAATGATAATCCTGTAATGGATGAGTACAGACTCACTGAGTCTTCAGTGCTTGAAAAGTTTATCTGACAAGTTTTACTTTTACCTCCAGCATGCCAAATCTTCTTGCAAAGCCTCTGGCAAGTCATGGCTCGATGCAAAAAGAAAAGCTTCAAAGCAATTTGAATCCACCATGAAAGCAGGGACAGGTAATTCTCTGCATTAGTTGGATGATTCATGAAAGAGATCTTTAGCTAGATTCAGATTACATATGAGCAAGTAACACAGTCTAAAAATCTTCATTATCTCCCTAAAATGAAGGCTGGAATGATCATTTATCTATGAAGGAAAAAACCCACAGAAATACTATCTTTTTCTTATACTCTTCAGAAAGCTGCTTATAGAAATCCTATTTTCTCAGAGATCACCTGTGACAGCTCTAATAAAAGGAAAATTCAAACATACACGTTTAAAATATGGGGTTTGATTTAGGAGATGGGAAATGCCAAAACCAAAACTGCAACAGGATTTCCACACCCCTACTGACATTACTAACACCAGGTCACTCAGCTCCTGAATTTTTAGCATAAAAGCACAGATTTGGGCAGTTGTGTGGTATTTAAGATGGGCTAATTAAAACCTGCATGTTGGGAGAGTTATCTAAGCTCATACTTCAGGGTTCATGTCAGCCTCAAATTTGTGTCTGTGACAGATGGGCCTACTGCAGCACACCTCAGCATCTTCTGTGGGGAGGAAGGGACCTTGTGTCTGATTCTTCTGAGCAGCTCCAGCAGCCAAATCTGCCACCACCAGTCTGTAAAAGTGGGGCCAAGGCAGTTCTCTCTATCCCCCTCCCCTGCCCTGCTCCTGCAGGCCTTATCCATAGGGATGAAGGCTCCAAGTCAGGGCTTCCACTACACACACACATGGCACTGATCACAGGACAGATGGGATTCCTGCCAGCTGCCACAGCCTTGTTGTCATAGAAATAATACATTTTTTAAATCTCATGTCTTTAAAACACAACTGAAGTAGCGAATATAGCAAGAATCCCTCACAGACTTGAGAAGACACATTAGCATTTTAAAGACCGAGCACTTCAAGGCAGCAGCTTGCACCTTCCACCTTCATATTCTAAAACAGAAATCAGAATAATCTCATATTCTGATTAACATTTTGTTAATTTTCAAAGCCCTGGAGAACTGTAATAACAACCATCAGGTTTGCAGCTCCTAAACAACTCTGCCTTTCCCTCAGAAAACTGAGGGTATCATGTTAAAAACAGAACCTTAAGTACAAAACAGCAGTTGAGCAGAGAAAAACTCTGTAGAAAACAAAAACAAAATGTTGTTTCACAGAGAGTACTCCTGCACTGCACAACCATAGAATAGATTTAGGTATATACAGGTATATAGATTTAGTCATACAGCACCAGGAAGTCAAAGCATTAAGATTGATGTACCTGAGAATTTCAGTGTCTGTGCAGAGTATCTGTCCACACCAATCCAGCAGTTTGTTAGTGAGCTGTTTATCATGTTCCTAAAAGGAAGGAGCCCAGAAGTTTCTAAAGAGGCTATAGATAGCACTGCAAGGCCAAGGGCAGCACAGAAAACTGCCTCTGGAGATAGTTAAATGGAAAATAATACAGCAGATCAATAAAAAGGGATTTGCCTCAGAGGAATGAAGTTAGTTTTCACAATATGAAGGTAGTTGTCACTTCTGCACTAGTCAGAAATTAAACTTCATTAATTTTGTTAATTGTGGACCAGTAAATCCCCTCACTGCTCTGGACTCAGGGACAATCCCAAGACACTACAGAGCCCAGTCTCCAATCTCCAGGCCAATTGTGGCTGACAACATAATCTTATGGCTGCATGCAATGAGAACAGCCATTAACCAGCTACAGAGGATTCATGTCCCATTGTGTCCCTTTCCACATTCCATAACGTATTAATAGCTGAGAATCAAGGTCCTGGGGCTGTTTCAAAGACAAACAAGGATCCTCCATTACCCGCAGGAGGCAGCTAAGCCATCTTCAAACTGCCGCTGCTGTCTCAAGATTTGAGCCAAATATTTGCTTTTTTAAATCACCATAGATTTTCTTTATACATCACAGTCAGATAACATCAGCTTACCCCACCACTCCCCACACTTATGCACACTTTCACAGGGTGACATTGATGACAAGACCTTTCTGTTGAAAGCAGAATTAAACTGCTTCTGTGTCTTGTCACAGGCAATGGAGCAATGTTGGGTGGAGACTGGCAAAAACTGCCTTATGTGATGCCAGAAAGAGTGAGAGTCCAGCACCAAGCTGATCTCACACATTACACACAATTCCCAGCAGCTGTGTGTAGGTCCTGCTTTATGTTTCTTTTCAGGTGTATTTACCTCTATTCTGGTCATACAGATAAAAATCATCACTCATCAGTACTAAAGTGGGCACAACAAGCTGGCAGGAAAACCCTCAGCTGGAACCCCTGCACAGCTGCAGGCTGCTCGTGCCACCCTGAGCAACACAGCCCAAAGTGACACCAGAGTGGCACAAATGAAGCACTGGGTGCACAACCTGGAGCAGAACAGCTCCCTCCATCCCTGCTCAGCCCATCCATCCTCTGCTCAAACACTGCACTGAAAACCCCCCTCCTTCCACAAAGGCTGGGCCTTTGTGCAGAGATAGCAAATGTCAACAAAAACGATATTTTTCAGAGAATAATGCGAACTTTTCTAGCTTAGCAATGAGGGAATTTGTGGAGGTCATGGAAGTCACCGCTCTGCTCCAGACTAATTTTTTTAACCTTCTGTTGAAGACTTCTTTCATGGGAACTACAGAAATTGTCAGGATTGAAGGAAAAGGAATCCAGATCAATTCCCTTTCCAACTACAAAGCTATCATTCACCAAATAAAACTTTCCTTGTTTCTTTTGATAGAAGTAATCTCAGATCTGCCATGCCATTCCCACTGTATAAACCTCAAGAAACAGAGCAACCCAGATGAGAATCAGAAAAATGGAAAATAAATTTGAAAAAAGAAACCTCATTCTGAAGAAAACAGAATAATTCAATATCCACCAATGAAATCCAGTTACCTTAATAAGGCCAAACTAGCACTGCTCAGTTTTGCCCACTGCATCCTAACCCCAGTGACATAAATCCTCAGTGGAAAAACCAGCAAGAATACAATTAGAAGAGAGCTGAAGATATTCAAAGTGCAAAGAAGTTAATTTAATAATAGTAGTAACATACAATCAAGGTGTAGTCAACAGAATCAATATTAAGTCTTCAGCAGATTGTCCTTGAAATACCTACACCTCCAGTGTTGCTTGAAAATTTACAGCAAATTAAGTCTTCCAACTGAAATAACTATATTAAGGTTTCTTTAGTGCGCTCATCCCTAAGCATGGAAGAACATGAAAGTTAAATCCCAATTAATCTGCACTGACATGCAGCCATCTAAAATGACTTGAGAAGTCACAGTCTAAAGAGGAAAAATAATGGGACTAATCCTGTCTCTCTTACATATGCAACTAGCTGCTTCCATTGCAATTAACTGCATTGGGACAGCAGATCTCTGTACTTGTTCAGAGACAGGGAACACAGAGCCCTCTGCAGTGGAGCAAGAGCTGAGTCTTCCCAGGGCTCCTGCCTGCTGCTCATTTGTTTCTCAGAAGAATAAATATGTTGCAACATATAGTGATAAACATGCCTAATTGCTTTGGAGCTTGAGGGAAATAAACTGAGGGGATTTAGCCATTAATTATCCCCAAAAGGGAAGTCCTCAGAAGTGAGAGACATGGTGGAGTGGCCATTTGAATCCTGGCGAGTTGGCTTTATGGAACCCAGCTAGAGTTAGTTAGCCAGGCTGCAAAAGACAGAAGACATCCTACTTTGTGTTTGAGATCAAGAAATAAAGGGTAGATAAGCAATATGACATTTACTTACTCAAATTTTCCCAGGCTAAAATTAAGAATGTGGATTGACCTAGTCCCCAAGCTCAAAATATGCAGTTTCTGAGAGCAAATCATTTCACCCTAATACCTGACACAGGGACAGAATGAATCCCACAGTGGAGACCTCTCCCTTGCCCAGCTGACCACAGACAGTGATCAGATATCCAACTGTGGGATAGCTAATATTAGCTCAAGTAAATCCACAGAGCAAATCATTCTAAGCAGCAGAATGAAAGACAATGTAAACAGCTCTTCTCTCACAAATTTTCCCAAGTCCATACAGTGCCTGATATTCCACTGATAAGAACAGACGCGGCAGCTTGCAAGGATGGAGGACCAAAGTCCTGCTAGGACACAGACATCTTAGCTAACATTCATCAACCTTAAAAATTCAGCTAGTCCAGAAATGAACTGTGTGTTACAGCTTCAATTTAGATCTAGCCTCTGTCTTTACTGTTTAGTAAATCTACTTAGGTCCAAGGGCTTGGGAGGAAGAATGGGTGAGGGCAAGGAAGCAAGTTCATGTCATAGATTTCACAATCTATAATCTTTTAAGATAATTACACAACAAAAACATCATCTGATTAAAACTGGGAAGCTGAAAAATACTAAAATGACATTGAGTAATAAGACAGGATGATGTGCAGTGGTGATTTTTGAGTGATAGGGGTTTAATCATAGCTTAGTTTTTCAAGGAAAATTGAACTATGAACTATGATGGCCTAAAGTGAGGCTGTAGAAAACAACACATTTCTCCCTTCTGGTTGGTGTTTTTCACTTTGTCACTGATACAAACTATCAGATTAAGAGCAGCTTGCCCACTCCCCTGATCTTCCCACTGCACATATGATTTAGGGTGAGTTTTTGGTGTCAGAGCCAATGCATGATGCATTATTAAGATGAAGGATATGTTGTGATCTGTCTGAAGCACTCTTGTATTGATTTTAATAACCTGAGAGCGTGTCTGGGGTTTCTTGAGCCACTTTGGTGTTTGTGAACTCAACAGAACACAGTTTTTCTACCCCATTTAACACTAGTTAACCTCAGCCCTCTAAGGTATACTTTCTGGGAATAGAGCTCAGTGCTACTACACAGTCCATGTGCCACAGACCTCAGTCAGCCATGAAAAGGGCTGCATTTTGCATCAAGCTACCCATCTGGTCCTTTACTCAGTTTCTTTCATACACATAAACACACACACAAGTAATCTCCACAGAGACACCATCCTGTCTGCAACCTCCAAAGGAGGTGGGAACTAGAAGTTTCTCTCAGTGGGCTGCCTGCTGGCATGGAGCATATGCCTCCTACTGAAGAGAATCTCCTTGGGACTGCTTGTGGAGCACTCAGATGTGATTAACACCACAATCTCACCACACACTGCCACAGAACATCCTGCCAATGTCGCCATCACTGCCAAAAGGTAAAGTCACTTGGCCAAAACCATCTTGTGTGCCGAGTCTGGCCACAAGCCAGGAACTCAGGATTCCCAGGGTTCAGGCAGCTCAAGTTTCAGCATCCAGCTTTAGCTCCACAAGCTTCTTTCTGTGCCCTGGGATTTCCCTGTCCATACCATTCTTTCCGAACACCAGGCAAACCAGCTTTGATTCCCTCTGAACCTCTCTTGTCTGGAAATCTCTTTTCAGTCTGATACTTTTCTTGCCGTGAAAATGTCTTTTTAAAATACATACTTTAAAAAGGGTTTTTTATGAAGGCATATCCTATTTCTTCTCATTTCCAGGACGCTTGATAAAATATTACAAGATTGCAATTCATATGCTAAAAGAATTCCCAGATGGCATCTAATCAAACAATCAGAAAGCAAATTAAAATGAAATATTAGTGTAACCCCATGTGTCAAATGCAGCAGCTATAGCTCTCTGGCATTTGCAGGATATCCTATGGAATGTAATTCTATTACCTGTGCTAACCTCATGCCTGTTGGGCATCGCAGAACATCTGAGCTATTGAGACCTCTGTCTGACACCAAAAAGAAGTGGTCCAAGGAAAAGTTTAATAGCAAACTACAGATAACCCTTATAACCATGTCTAGAACCATTACAGCAGCTGGTTTACTCCATTTCTGGCAACAACTCTCAAACATGTAATTTCTTAAAGCTGGCCTTCAAGTTCAAATCAAACCCAGTCAAGCTTGGGATATTTATTTCAATAACTTCAGTGAGTTTTGCACCATGACCCAGAATTCACAGTATCTCACAGTTCTGAACAAAATATGATTAAAGTAAGACCCTATTCTGCAGTATCTGCCACAGGAATTCCTGTGAGTACCTCAGTTATAATTATTTGGCAAATAAAAGTACAGAAAACCCACTCTGAGCTAAGGATCTGTCATTTTTATTTTATTCATTTATTTATCTTAAACACTAAGTAGTTTCAATAAGGCATGAGAAGTTTGTAAATCTTTTATTTTAATACCCTAATATTTTAGTACTTATCACAAACTGTTCACTCAGTTAATTTAGAAAGACCCTCTTCAACTTTAAAAGAAGCATTATTTGAGGAAAAAAAACATCCGGTTTGGCTTATGGATAGTCACCAAGAACAAAAGCTTATGCTCTAATCCATGCTATACTCTCCCCTGATTTAAGTGAACCTTTTCTCTACTGCTCTAAGAACTGGTGATCAAAGGCACCAATATGGTTAATTTCCTTGAAAACAGTCAGTTTCCTTGAAAATAAACAAGGCTTTTGAGTTTCACACCAACAAACCTGAAGCAGGTATGCTCCAGCCTCATAAAGGTAGTCAATTAACTTTGCCAACCTCTTTCTTAGCCAGAGCCTTTTGGAAAATCCCTGCCTTCATATGTGCTTCCACAGTGCACTCCACTGGCACACAGACAAGAATACATTTGCTTTTAAAAATCCATTTCAGGAATCACAACAAACTTAAGGACTGTATGATAGAACTTAAAACTTGAAGAAGCTGCTATAACCCATTCTCCAGAGAAGAAAGGGGAAAAAATTATAAAAGCAGCATTTACTTCGAATAAGACGTCAAGACTATCTGAGATATGAGCGCATATACAAAATGAATGATCATAAGCCATATTTAGAAAGATATTAACACAAGTCAAAGCAAAGTAGCTGAGCTTTAATAGCACTACAAAGTTATGTGTATTGACAAGCAGGGAGGCCCAGCACACTTGGGGCTACCCAGCCTGCTCGCTCCATTTGCTTCATATTCCCACAAGACCAGTTGGTCAAAGCTGCTTGGAAGTGAGCAAGGTTTTTTGCACTGGTGATAGGTATCCTTCATCACATGGAGATGCCTCTTCAGGCTTAGGAGAGACTAGAACTGGGGTTTGAGTGTTTGGTGGAGGTTATACAGAAGTGGAGAAAGATGGTTCATCTAGATTTTGTACAGGTTCTCACCTACCCCCAAGCCTCATCACCAACCAATTCACTTGGCAGGCTGAGAGAGTGATGGTGAGATGCCATGCAGATGATGAAAGTGTAAAGGAAGACACTAAAGATCCCCCAGTAAAGCATAAGTCATGTAAAATCCCAAACTCACAGGAAATAATCATATTCTCTCCCAGTGCCTCCCCACTTCAACCCTTCTCCCAGGGCACCCATTAAAAGGCAATCAAATTAAAAGGCATTACATAAAGAGAGATCGCCCCAGTTATAACCCCAAGAGGCTCCCGGCAATACAGCGGCACTAAGGGAAAACCATCATCCCAAGGAACACAGAGACAACACGGATTAGCAGAGCCGGGCTTAAAGGGGGAGGAGAACAAGAATTCCACTAGCAGCAAACCATTTTGAAAAATAACAAATAGAAATTAAAAATAAAAATATTTAAAAATAAATAAACAGCAGGATAAGAGAAGCGGGTCTTGGCTCCGAGCCTCCCGGCGGAGCCCTGTTCGGGGAAGGCAAGGCTGGAGCTGAGGGCGGCTCCAGGCCGAGCCCCGCGGGCGGGGGCGGCTCCCGCAGAGCCCCCGGCTCCGGGAGGGCTCCGGGAGGCTCCTCCGGCCATCCCGCACGCTGCGGGCTGGCCACGGCTCCGCCGATCGCGACAGACACGACAGACACACGGCGGGAGGGGATGGAGCCGCACACGGCGGGCGGAGAGGGCAGAGGAGGGCGAGCAAGCGGGGATGAGGTGGTACCTTGGATGTGCTGCTTGATGACATTTTCCAAATGGTCCAGCCTTTCTATAATCCTTAAAGTGTCCCCTTTGTCTTCCTCTAACTTTTTTTCTGAGATCGGCTCCTGCACTTTCACATAAACACTGGCAATGTAGTTGGTGACCCAGCCCACGTACAGCAGGCAGACGATGTTAGTCATTCCACTCAAAATCACGCAAGTGGACACTAAAGTTTTGGTTTTCCTGGTGCACACCATCCTGAGATCCCTCCATATAGCTCCAGAAATCCTGTGATCCAGAAAACAAAAATAAACTGCGACGAATACAAATCCTTTTCCCCCTTTCCCCGAAACGGAGACCACTCTGGAGTCAGTAAATTTCCATGCAAAAAGTTCTCTGATCCACAGAATAAAAAATACTTGTCGCCTACCTAGAAGAAGCGGTGGGGGCAGGGAGGGCTGAGAATTATAATCCCGGCTTTGAGCACATGAAAATCGCGGAAAGTTTGCGATGGCAGTGCCGAGAGCAGACAGCGAGGCGTGCCCGCCGCCCGGCTGCCCGCTGCCCTCAGGCACCGCCCCCGGCCCCGGGCATCACGGACGCGGCCAGCCCAGCGCCCGAGCCTGGCAAACTTTGTTCCCAGCGCCGCCGCCGCTTCCCATCGCCACCGGCCGCGGCGGAGCCCGGGCGCCGGGAGAGCCTGCCGGGGAGCGGGGCTGGCCCGAGACTGACAGCGCCCGGCGCCAATGGCAGCGGCGCTGCGCGGGGCCGCGGGGCGGGGATGCGGCGGGGCCCACCTGCTCCTCGCTCCGCACCGAGCCGCGCCGCGGCCGGCACGCCGCCTCCCTCCTTCTCTCCCTGCCTGCCTCCCTCCCTGCCGTGCCCGGGGCTGGCTGCGCAGGATCCCCAGCCTGGAGCAGCAGAAGCGGCAGCTGCCGGTGCCGTTCGCTGCGAGAGCAGCGCTGCTGCCGCTCGCACCTAGAGGCGTCCATTTGCCTGAGCGGTGAAACCGGAGACGTGCCTTGGGCTCCCAGCGACCCCCCAGCACTGCGATGTGTTTGGCTTTGAGCCTCTCGTGTGCCCGCTCCCCGCCGAGGTTGCGCTGGGAATGCCGAATGGTTGCGCGGATCCGCACCGGCGAGCCCCGTATCCGTCAGTTCATCGCCTCCCCCACCTCCGGAGGGACACGCTCTAGCCGAGAACATCCAGAATTAGCTTCAGTATCAGGGGCGGAATCAGTAACTCACAATTTAGTTCAGCACACCCTGCTGCTTTCCTCTTTTCATCTCATATTTTACATTATTTCTGAAAACACATTAAAAAGGAAAATTCCTCTCAATATGAAATCTCGCGGATTTGAGAGAAGGCACATGATTAATCTTTTCCATTCCTATTAAATAGCGACTTTTGTTCTATATGAGATAATTTTCTTTTGATAGTTTCAAGACAGAAATAGAACCAGCATATCCAGTATTAGAAACAATGAAGCACGTGTTAATTAACGTTCTAAAATTATTTTAAATACTTATCCAATGAAAGCAAGCATATCAAATGTTGCGGATTGACTGCACTCTGTAGTCATGCTCCAGAACTGATTGCGCCACCAGGGTTTGCCAGTGTGCAGAAAGCCCAGCAAGGTGGCAGGACGTACTGCTCTGAAGCATAAACATGTGAGTGTTCAAACTCTTCAACAGCTCCAATGTACATTCCAACATCTTAAGGGAAATAAAAGCAGATGATTTGTCTTAGGTCTTCGGGTTGTTATTTTTAAATAAATTTCAAGCAAGACCCAGTATTCAAGAGAGAAGGCTGCCAAACTGTCCTGGCCAAAAGGCAGAATGATTTCTTCCTTTCCATCAGTTGGTACTCCATAGAAACAGTAAAAATGACGAGTACTCAGACACATACAAACCAGCACCAACAGAAGCTGCAGTCAGCTCTGCCAAGAAAGCTGCAAAAACAAACTGCCCTCTCAGCCTTCTGAGCCTCTCTGAAAACTAACTGAAATTTTGGCCAGTTTAAAAGTAACACTAGAAGAGCTGAGCCCAAGATAACTCCCTTGTAAATTAGAATATATAACACAAGGTATTTGAATTAGAAAACAATATTTACATTTTAAGGAAATTTTTTTTCAATAATACAGGGAAGTTTGGCGGACAAAGCAGTCAATGAACAAGTTCAAGTTTTTTAAAAGACAAAACACTGACAGAATATATTAGAACAGTTCCACCCTCTAAGTCAGTCAATCCACTTGGTCTGCAATAAATGTTTGTCTACACCATCATTTATTTTCCTATTTCCTGTCTTTGTGTAACACTTCAGTGTTACAGCTTTGCTTCTGGAAGCAACTGAGTGCTATGCCTGAAGCCTTTAATAATAGTGTTACCTAGACTTCCTTTAATCTTTGTAAACCCTGCCTGCAGTCACAAACTACAAATTCCTCAGCAATTTAGGCAGAATCTGGGACTTAGCCTGGGACTTCTCAATTTAAAGCACAACTTATCTGAAATCAGACCAGGTAAGGGATGAGTAACAAGCATTAATAAGTCATAATTGCCATGGAAATGTATAAAAAACTAAAGACTAACTGCTTTTATAAACAAATATGAACATTAGTACTTCTTATTAATGACTGTAAGCACATCCATAAGTGATACAAGCATTTGGAAAAAGGTAGATAATGTGTCTCACAGCCTTAATAGGTTGCTTGAAACAGTAGATAATTGATTAACCTACAGTAACTATTCATAGTTCTTTAGCCTTTTGTTCCCATCAGCTCTCTAATAATGTTTAAAATATATTTTCATTTATAACCACATTCTCCTGCTGCCAAAGCTGCACTCCTGTCTCCCAACTTGAGCCTTGATTTTACTGAAGCTACTCTTAATACTGACTTAATAGCAAAACCTCCAGATGCTTTGATACACACCAAAAAAACAAATTCTTGCTTTCATGCCTCTGGTAATAATATTCTAAACAGGTCTCTTTAGAAGTCTTCCTTTATTGGTTTATATGAAGTTGGAAGCATCAAAGTGTATGCCATTTAGAAATTGGTTGGTTTTGTAATTTTGATTTATTGTTTAGTATTACAGTCCAGATGAGACCACTTTGCGTGACATATTACATAAATACATAAGCAGTCCACTTCAATAATTTAATGGGAACAAAAATAGGAAAAGGAACAATAGGAGAATAGAAATGCTGCCAGTCTCACATTATAGTCAGGGAGAAAATTAGGTGGTAAAGCCCTGAAATGTTTCTTTTTTGAACATTTAAATTATAGGGGAACACAAGGTCTATGAAATATTTTTGCTTAAATGAAAGTGGTATTTTCTGCTTCAGATATTTAAGCTTGAGGCAGTACAATCTACTGTGCAGGTTATTAAAATATGTGTCCTGATTTTATCCTTGTCCTGATACTGCTGTGCTATGTCATGCTATGCAAATTAATATATTATATTTTATATATTATATTTTTATATATTATATTTTTATATATTATATTATATTTTTTATTTCAACATAATTATTTTACATTTCTTAAAACAAGTATGTATTACAGGCCTTCATGCAGATTTCCCCCAACTACACTGCTGTAATAGGGCACCATTTCAAACAGTGCTGAGGAAATATTAACCTCACAATCTTGTAAGTAATGCCAAATAAGTGGCAGCTGTAAAGTGAGCTATAAGTAATTCAGTTAGTGTTCCTTACTTATCATTACAATTCAAGGAAGTGAAATGTTTAAGAACTGCATTTTTATTGCAGCATTTTGATGCAGGTTAAAACATTTTTATGTCTAAGATGGTGCTTGAAACATCAGAACCAAAAATACTTGCTCAATTTTATAAGAACAAGTTTCTTACACCTCATTAGAAATCAGTGGAAAAGCTTAACTTTTAAACTTTATTTTTATCACATTCTATTGAGATTCTTAGCTGAAATCCTATTAGTTTGTGGAGATATAGTCTTCATTATTATCTAGTCTGAGGAGATTTTCTTCTATTTCTTCCCTCTCACCCATGATTATCACATCTTTTGTTTGGAAAGGTGATAAAAAATTCCAAAGATACTCACTAAGCAACACAGCATTTTACATTGTGGAGAGAGATGACTAAATAAATTTAGGGAAGTCTGAATTACTCTGAGAAGGTAATTTTTTGGAAGCTCTGATGTCTGAGCCTGCACACACAAATCAAGACCTGTACATCTCAAGCAGATATTACCCCTTCTGCAGATGAGATCTTCCCAACAATTCAAAATATAAAACTGGGGTTTTCGCCCTCAAAAGATGCAGCTTTCTCTATTTTGAAGATAAAGGTCAGGTGTTTGATCCCCAGGGATGTGATCTGATGATCTTTGGAATCTATTGTCCCTAGTCATCATTAACACTGATTTTAAACTGATCTGAAACTTCAATTGAACCACAAAAAGACATTTGCAGGAAATGCAAAGATGCCTTTGCATTTTCTGGAGCTGGGTTTTGGAGTAAGGGATTTGGTAAGTGGATGTTGTCAGATAATGAATAGGAACTGAATGCAAAACAAAAAGAAAGGAAGAAAATTTGGATAAAAGCTGAATGAATGAAAAGTAGGATGGAGGAAGACAAGAGGAAAACAAAAACTACTTTTCCTTGTTATGCTGGGACACATTCTCATTATCCTTATCCTCTGGCATTTTTTCTTTGTCTCTCTCTTGCCTTCTTTGGATCATATCTGCTCTGTCCTTTTACTATTATTCCCTGTCATCTTTTCCATTCATTTAAAAATCACCACATTTAAGTTTAACTAGTTTTTTTACACATTGCCCTATGTAACATTTTTAGAAATCACCAGTTCATTTAGGTCACGCAGGACTCCTTATTTTTCACTGCTTTGCAAAGACTGCTCAGCAAAGCACCAACTACAGCAAAACTCAGCTCCACATGGCCACTGCAGCCTCCTGAGGAGGAGAGTGAATTTGTGCTGAGCAGAGACATCCAAAGGCATTCACATAACTAACATCCATGAGTCACAGAAGCACTGAGGTTGGAAAACATCTACAGGATTATTAGACTAAAAAGCAACCTCCAAGAGCTAGGAGCACATGGGTAAGTGATGTCTTCTTCATCACCAGATTCATGGCTTAGAAGGCATTTTCCCTCTCCCTGATACAGCTGCTATAAAATTTATGTCTGTATTTTCTGTTTTCAGATGCCATTTTCCATTCTCAGTGTTTGCCGAGTTTATCTTGTCCATTTGTCTTTCCAAAATGTTTTTCTATCAAAACCATAAAAAATCACTTCACACTGTAATTGATCTCTGCTATGCTGCTGTATTAGCTACTTTTATGTGCAGGTGTGATTTAGTTTTTTTCTGGCAGCATTACACTGTACCATTTTTTGCCTCAAAACTATCAGTTAATCCATCTCAAGTGACTCATGTGTGACCAGCAATTCACCAGCAGGAGTAAAAGATGCAACATATGGTCCTTTGTGAGTGGCATGTCTACAGTTTCTCAGAGAAGCATTATGTTCCATTCTCCTCAAAGCTGTCATATGTCTACACCCTACCCCTCCAATGACAACCTTGTCCTCAAGCAACTTTAAGTCTCTTCATTTTGGAGTGTTAAACTTAGGAAACAATTGAAACAGATTTCCAGAGATTGCAGCCAGCTCACTCAATTTCTGAATCTTTCTATATTCAGATTAAGGGAAGGAAAAAAAAAAAAAGAAAGTAGTAAATGCAGAATAATTTGATATCTAGAAATCTTGGCTTTCTCAAATAATTCCTCAATGCTGTTTTATTTCCATCTTTAACTATAGTAATACAAAGTCAAACAAGAGCTGAGGCAGCCAAATATCCTATTTCTAAATACTGTCAGGCTCTGAATATTGAGGGACAAGAATAGTAAGAATAGCCATCTTGCCAGGGTTTGCCTGGAAAAGCTTCAACAAATTTAATGGCTTAAAGGCTGTGTGTGTCAGTGGTTGCACATGATTGGTTACACTAGCTGTGCAAGCAATGATAAATTCACAAAGTTCTGAACCAGAACTTTCTGATATTCCAAACAAACATGAACATATTGTGCAGGCCTATCACAGACCCCCTTCTTAGATGGCTCTTGGCCAGTGTGAGTCTCATATACGCAGCCCCTTCTCACATGACAGGAACTCCATACTTCAATTAATTTCTGTAATTTTGCTGTTTCATCAGCTTGTCATTCAGGGTCATGGCTTCTCCCACCTTTTGCAGCTGGCTTTAGAAGTTATTAAGGCTATGGTGTCCTCACTATTTACACGCTTGTCTGATCACATCTACGTATGCTGAACAATACAGATCCCAACCTCCCCTGCCCATGACTGTCTTCTCTTTGGAAACTGATAATTTCTTCCTATTCTTTGTCCTTTCTGTCTTAATCAGTTTTTAATGCATGAATGGAGCTTATCCTTAAGCACAGTGGAGAACAAACTCCTAGGAAGGCTTTGCAGCCCAAGTCCCAATTAAATCCAGCATTAACTGTCATCATTATCCATATTCTCTGACGTCTCAAAAAAAAAATAAATCCGTAAATAGGTGGAAAGTGACTTCCTTCAATTGCTCATTAGGTAATTTTCTAGACAGAAATTCCTTAAAAGAAGCCTAAGAATCTTCAATAGTCCTTTTCCTCCCATTCCTGCAAGACAGGGGGTGATCATTTCTTCCAAATTCTTTCTTTTCTGAAGGCTTGGATCTTCATACTGTTTCAGAGGAATTGACACTGAAGTGTTCAAGAGCATTATGCCAGAGTAAAGAGAGTTAATGAAACCACTACTGAGGATTAGAAGGGTAGAACCTCAGCAGTGACTGTAAATTCAAAACAGAGATCAGAGAAAATGGAGCATAAAAGTAATTGTCCTTTTTAATTCGAATTGATGGTTAGAAAGAATTAATTACTTCTGTAGGTTAAGTGTGTTGTTCAACCAGAAATTTTAAAAAAATTGTATGATTCTGCTTTACTGGTTTAATGTAAGGTAGGACAGACACCACTGAAGGACAGTGCTGGTGACATCAATTGGTTTAACTCTTCCATTTCCCAATCAACATTATCCAAATAATTTTAAAGATGAGATTTGGCCAGCTGTCCTTCAGCCAGTGGTTAGAGTAAATGCACAAAAGCCTCTATTAATGCTCTTTTGCCAAGTTTACATCCAAATATGTAATTTAGCTGAAACATGATTTTCTGCATGACACTTTTCATCAGATACTGCAGCCACAGCTTAAGCAAACAAACAATTCCCCTTCAAATACCTAGAGTATGTTAGTAATCAAGTCTTTTCCTTAGGTAGATGAAAAGGCTTCGGATGTGTTTTTGTTTGGTTGGTTTTTAAAGGATTTGGTGACACTCAGAAGTTATCTTTGATCTGTTCACTTCATAAAAACCACAGCCACCAGCACCATCCCGAAACACAAAAGAAAGCCCTTGTGCCATTTTTAAACAAAACTGACTCCACAGCAAGAAAACTTCCAGTCCAGTTTGGTATTTTAATAGCTCTCACAGTATGAGAGGAGATTGAAGGTTTTATTTGGTTTGGCCTGGAATATATCACACTGCTCCAAGAATGTCTAACAAAACACCTGTGCCCTGCTGCAGAGTTGCTCTGATGAACTGCAGAAGGAATGGTCATGTAATGCTGACAGTTCAGGTTTATATAACCCCTTGTACTGGCTCTGACTGAGGTAAAGGCCAGAGCCCTCTCAGAACTGTGCTTTGCATTAGTAGCTGCACAGGTGTTGATAACAGACCAGTGTTTTGCCTACTGCCAAACAGTACTGACCTGAATTAGCCAAAGGGATATTCCATACCATATGACTTCAGCTCAGATATGTAAGGTGTGGGAGAGGAGGAAAAGAGGAAATTCATGATTCCTCAACCTTTGCCTCCCATAGAAACCATTATGCATGCTGGGGCCCTGCTTCCCAGGAAGGGTCCAGACATTGCTGCCAGTGGGAAGCAGGGGTTGACCTTTTTTTCCTTAGTTTATGCACACACAGATTCTTGCTAATTCCTTTCTTTCTCTAATAAAATTGCCTTATCTCAAGCTGCTGGTTGTCATTCATCTTACTCTCTCCCCTGTCCTACTGGGAAGGGGATTGATAGAAGGACTTAGTGGGCACCTGGCACCCAGCCAAGGTCAAGCAACTACACCCTTCACCTCATGGTTTTGTGGATTAGTTTGCCCTAACGTTGCCACAGATTTTAAGAAAAATGTAAACATACGCTGAGGTCTCCCCTGAGTCTCTGTGGTGTTACATTTTAGTTAAATGGCTTGTGTTGTTATCTCACTGTATTTCATATTTCTAAAGTCCCATACTGTCGCAATCATATTTCTAAAGTCTCGTACCTTCTCAGCAATATTTCTTGGGGGCATCTCTTCACAGCACTTTCTGCTTCCTAGTCAGGGCTCCTTCCAGACTCTCCCTGACTGGCCAAGCCCACCCCCTTTTATCCCAGTTATCTTCAGTAGCTACAGCTGCAGCCCAATGAAGGACATCGCAGGTGCAGCCCATCAAGAACAACCGGGGCTTATCAGGGCAAGGCC
>JAHXMQ010012340.1:20634394-20663617 GCA_020466415.1 Ammodramus savannarum pratensis
TGCAGCTTTCCCAAAACCCTCTGATTTTATGGATTTCCACAACCACCATAACTCAGTGGGGACCCTTTCTTCTGCTGCTGGTCTCCACATGCCCCTGCCCTGCCAGGACATCCTGCATGTTCCAGCTATTACTGTGGAGTTTTGATACATCTCATCTACCACCTCAGGATTTCTGCTCATCCCTGTCATTCCAGCCTGCTGCTCCTCAGAGTCCTGTTAGGACACAGGGATCGGCTGCCCTGGGGTTTGTGGAGCGAAGCCTCTCCCCCATCCCTCCCTGCCTCAGCCCAGCCGCCATTGCCATGTGCTCCCCTAGCCCGCCCCTCAGCGCCCCCTGCAGCCCCGGGGGAATCACTGCACCTGCCCTGCCTACCGGGGGCCACCAGCGCCCCTGCTGGCCGTGCCCGGACCTGCACCCAGGGGAAAGTGCCGCAGCACAGAGGCTGGGACTGGGCTCGGGTCCTGGGACTGGGCTGGGATCCCGGGACTGGGCTCCGGTTCTGTTTGGTGTTAGTGCTGGAGCTGTTGTTGCTTGTTTGCTTTATTATACATACCAGTAAAGAACTGTTATTCCTATTCCCATATCTTTGCCTGAGAGCCCCTTGATTTCAAAACTCTAATAATTCAGAGGGAGGGGTGTGGGGGGAATAGAATGTAAGAAAATAAAGCTAGTGCAGAAGGCAATCTCACCCCTGAGGAGCTGCAGCTGTACTAACTACCAAAGATTAGGAACAGGCCTGTCCTTAACAGGCCACAGCTGTGTCCGGTGAGGACGAGTGCCATAAAAGAGTGGGGTAGCTGGTTGAGAAGGGAGCAGGAGTTTGTTGGCTGTGCTGTGAGGAAGTGACCATGAGAAATCACCAAGGAGGCATGGAACTTTTGCAATAAAATGACAACAGAGGGGGTTTACATTCTCCATTCCAAGGGAGACTTTCTGTCTTCCCTAGCAGACACCTGGCTTGTAAACCAAGACAACATGTCACTCAGACAAGATTTCACTCATGTTAGATTTCTTAGTATTTAAGACTCCCTCCACTCCTTCACTTTACAGTTTATTTCTGACAGGCATGACAGGCAAAAAAAAAAAAAAAAAAGACAGTTAAGGATGTCAGATTCACAGGACAAGAAAAAAAAACTGTTGTTTTTTCAGTATTGTGAAGTCACTGTGATACAGAGATTACCTGTAACACAAGCAAAATTGCAAAGAGAACTTTTCTCTGAGAGAAAATTTGCATTTTGCAGAGGAACATTTCAGTGGCTCCAGTCAACATTAGTGCACTCAAGTACAGGATTCTGTGACTTACACTCTGCTAGTTTTGGTAAGTGATTTATAAATGCACTGATCACAACGTGGAACATTTGTCCATGGTCTCATTAGAATACTTTCAGGATTTGACTGGTTAGTGTTGTCATCTTATTGAGATTTAAAAAAAAAAAAAAAAAATCTTCTGTAATTGTTAGTACAAAAAATCTTTGAGACACCTTCCTTGCAGACAATATTGGGATAAAACATCCCAACTTCCCTGCCCTCTAGAATGTAATTTTGTGTATATGTATCTAAGGGGATCTGATGCTAGCCATCAAGATTCAGTTTCGTCTCTGAACCTGCCAAAGAAAACCTAGATTACCAAAAATATTTGAAATAAAATGGAAAAAAATCCCCACAAATTGAAAAACCTACCAACCAACAACTCAGTCACTCAGTAAAGCACAGGATGGCATCAACACATATTCAATGTCAATGCCTTTCTTAATTCCTGACTGGGCTGACATTCAGAGTCCAGAGCAATGTACACATCTGCCTTTTATCATAAAGAGGATGTCACCAGACCAGTCTTTGGAAAGGCAAGAGACAGGACCTGCCCTTGCTTTCCCAAAGGCTTCCATCTACAAGAACCATCTCTGCGTTGTGCTACTGCTCCACAAGGAAGGTTTCAGGCAAATTCAGCTCTTGGCAAGACGGCCATAGCTGGCAAATGCAAAATCAGCACGGGCTGCTGCCTCACCCTTCCCTCACACCCTGAATTATTCAGGTTTTGGCATTATGATATGGTAATGACTGAGGTCTATGCATGCACCTTCACTCATCATCAGGCAACACTCAAGTCCACTGTGGTGAACTTAAGCAAAAGCCACCTGTTCACAGGATAGGGTGGAGGTGATGGGACAGGAAAGCTTTACCTAAGGATAGGATGTATCTAAGATATATCTGCAATTAAAGGCAGTGAAACAGTTTCCCCTCCTCCAGGCTGGGAAAGTCTTATCAGAAGATTTTACCTTTGAAACCAATGAATTGAAAAAAATTACTACTTAGCAGCCAACCATTAAAAGACAATTATACACTGACAAGCAAGTTGGTAGCATTTCCTCACCACTTTTATACAAGAATGAAAACAGAAACTCAAAGAAATTCTCCATTATTATTTTAGTGCACTCTTTTATTAACAGACATTTTCTTCAGCAGGTATTAAATGTGATAAATGTCATATTCTCAAGTTACTGAGGGCTGCTTTTACATCACTTTCAGACTAAGTTCAACTGATTGTTGGGCAGATGGTGCGAAAGAACACATAATGTGTTCTCAATCTGACTGATATAGATTATAGTTTCAAAGCAGTGATTGAAGCACTTTGATATACCATTTCCTCATCCTCCACCAGCAGACAGGAAAGTTTCCTTAGTTACACTGATGCTGTCTCCTCAGTAAATTGTGTTCCAATTATTATGCAAGCCACGGAAGTCTATTTTAAGAGTCTTTGCTTTTATTACAGTGCATATGGAGGAGGTTTTCTCCTGACACTTGAATAATCTGTCTTCACCTAGCAGGTGTGTTTTCCTTTCAGATTTTTTTAAATAACCTCCTGAAAAATAATCAGGAAGATTGAAAGGGAGCAAACTAGAATTCTGCTGACAGGCATATGTGCTGTGCTTAACAGCACCCAAGAACAGTGCCATGCTAAAAAAAGCACTAAACCCACACTTATGGCAGAGCAAGTGAATCAAGCGAGAACCTCTACACATTTCCTTTTCAGGTCAGCACACAGCTCCCTTCCTCTAATGGTAATAGTGTAAGAGTTGAAGCAACCTTGGTGTCACTCACCACCCCAGCTAGAACCAGCTCCTGGCTGCAGAGATCCTCTGAAGCCAGAGCAACGAAGGTGTGAGACTTCACTGCCTGGGGGAACACAGATACCACCAGACAGATGTTCCTCCTTCAGGCATGCAGTGAAATAAATCCTGCCACAAGCAGTCCATGTGCATTCTTCAGGATCTTTAGAAGCATCTGTCAGGTTTTTTTCTGGCAAGCATCTTGGAAGCAATGAACAGGTTGCAGCTGAAGAAATGCTTCAAGAACCATTGGCAAGGTGTAGCAAACACCTTGAGAGAGAATCCTTGACCACTACCAAGTTCAGAGGCTTCTTGTTCAAAATACAACTCATTGAGTGGTCCTTTTCCAAAGCCTCTGCAACTGGATGGTTCAGACTGGCAAAAACTTGAAAGCAGAAAAAAGAAAGGTGAGCTGAGAAATCCCTGTAAGAAGATGAGCTTAGCTGGGGTAAATGAATATACCTCAGTCTTATATGAATCTAAGCCAATTCAATGAGATTCATTTAAAATAATCTCCCTTTAAGCTTTATGACAAACTGTGACCTCCAGGCCTTGCAACAGTAGCTGTTTCAAGTAGGCTGAATAAGGAGAAAAATCCATAAATTATTTGATTTTTCTAGCTCAGAGCTTTGGCCATGTGCCCAGTGAGCTCTTAATTATTTTAAGTCATTCAGCCACAGCAATGAAAATACCTCCTCATTAATAAAAACTAGGTGTTTAAGTGCCAGTTTAGAGTGTAACGAAAGACAGAATATCTCCAGTTTGCTGACAGAAATAAAACCTGGAATCTGGCCTTTGCTCCTCCTCTGAGCACAATCAGGATAATCTCATCAATACCCAGAACTATGAGACTGAGACTTCCTGCAATGCCTGGTGACCATTACTGTCAGCAGAACTAACAGATGGGGAGCAGTTCACTGAGAATTTGGGCAACAGCAGGAATCTCTCACAGGGAATCCTGGAATTGTGTTCATGCTTGGTATTTTGTTCCAGTGTTGAGTGGTTAAAAATCTGTGGGTGTTCTGCATATTGCAGACCTTCCCACTTCTCTGTTTTGTGCCAGATTTCAAATGACCAAATGCCAGTGGCAACACAGGATTCCTTCTCCTCAAGTTTGGGCACAATTTATTTGGCAAGTGACGGTGTAGCATCACAGAACAGTTAAGGTTGAAGAAGACCTCAGAGATAATCAGGTCCAACTGCTAATCCAGCACTGCCATGTTCACCATCCACATGTTTTTTGAGAACTTCCAGGGCTGGTGATTCCACTACTTCCCTGGGCAGCCTGTTGCAATGCCTGACAACCCTTTTGTTGAAGAAATTTTCCCTGATATCCAGCCTGAACTTTCGCTGGCACAACTTGAGGCCATTTCCTCTCATCCCATCACTTGTTACCTAGGAGAAAAAACCAATCCCCCTGGCTCCATCGTCCTGCAGAAGGTGATAAGGTCTTCCCCAAGCCTCCTTTTCTCCAGATTAAACCAGCCCAGCTCCCTCAGCTGCTCGTCTGAGTTGTAAAGGAGAGGGATACAAAATTAGTCTCCTTCCAGTGGGAGTCTTAGGTGATTACTGGGTGCAGTGTTTGCATCTTGTTCCTCATACCTAATCTGGTGGCTTGAAGCCTGTTGTCTTCTATTTCACAGGAGTGTACAACAAGAAAAACATCCCCATGTTTTAATGGGATGAAGCCAACATGGAATGAACAGGCCACAAGGCTTGCAGATTTCTGTGCTCAAGGAAAGGCATAGCCAGAGAAGAATTTAGGCAACCAAAGAATACAATAACTCCAGGTTCTGAAGATTTAAGGAGTTTTACAGTATGACTTTTAGCTAAAGCTAAGAACTTTACCACTCACTGCATTTTCATTGCTATCATTAGCTGAAATACATGACAGAAACAGCAGGTGCATTCTCCAGAAGGACTCATTAGCTGACACAAAGGTAAAACCCAATTGCAGCTGAAACTTCCACTTGAAGAGACAGCACTGGTTACATAAAACACCCAGGCACCTGTAAGAGGGTCCACTTTAAGAATGCTTGGTCTAAAAGTGAAGATTGCTATCCATTATGTTCTCCATGCTTCAGACAACTGCAATTTCCTTTAATGAAGATAAGCCTCCCTTCACCTCCTGCTAAAAAGATCCCCAAAGATATGCTAATTTTTCTTTAATGTATTATCTTTTCCATCACCACAGCTGTCTTGTCTGCCTTTTTCTCAAGGACTGATGCAATTGCAAATACTTTCCTGCATCCCATGATAGATTTTATTAATGACATCAAACGGTTTCATGCTTTGCCTCATTATTAAGTTCTGTGCTGGTAGCGGATATTGCATTCCTTTGTGTAAGTTCTGTAATTTTTCTGAGTTTTGATAAGGCCATTAATCACAAGACAACTATGCTGATCCAGACCATGCTGGTGTCCAAGACAACACTGCAATAACCACTATAACCATTCTCCCTTGTCTAACACCTGTAGAGATTTTCTCTGCTTAGGTAGTAGTCTTTTTAATAAATATGGGAGAAGAGGAGGACTAAACTAACATGATTGTGTTTCAGAAAAATTTCCTCAAATAATTGGAACCTTATGAACTTGGCTCATTATGTGGGACTTGACCTCAAATTCTTGTGACTTCACTGCAAGTTGAAAACATTCAACATCTGTCAATATTTAGACTTAAATGATGCAAAGTACTAGAAAATTTATAGTTAAAAGAGAATAAAAATAGCACTGAAATCTTTGCTCCTCAGTAGCCTGACACCGAAAACCTTCTGCTGACTGCAAGCATTAGGTCTCCCTGCATTTGCTAACCACATCCTGGTTTCTCTCAAAATAGCTGCTGACAGGTCAACATCTCAAGAAATCACCCTGACAAAGAACACAATTGAGCAGCATTTGGCAGGCTGCTGGCCTCATTTCTCTCTTAATTTTTTAGGTTTTGTTCCATTCTGTCTGGGTACTGAGAATTACTGAGATGTGCACTTCAAAATTATGTTTTCCTCCACAGAGGTCACATAAATGCCTCTATGCACATCCATATATAAAGCAGAGGCATTGTGTTACACACAAACCTAAAAAAAATGAGGGATGCAGTATTGCAGGGGGGGAAAGGCACATACTGAATCCATTTTCTTCTTGTTGCCAAGATTTGCCTCTTTTGTAGCACCTCCAGCCACCTGTTTTATTTGGGATGCCTGAAGTGCAGAGGTTACCTATCCCAGGATAAAGCACACTCAGCACTTCAGAGGATTCAAGGTGTTAACTGCAGCAGGGTATAAAGGAGCCCCTGGCATTACCCCTGCACACAGCCAGCCTACTGGGGAAGAGTGTCTGAGCAGGGCAGTGGAGCTCCTGGGAGCCTGACTCCTTCCCTGAGTCCTCCCACCAAGTGTTTAACACCCTGGGGCTGAGCAAGGTGTTTAACTCTGTTTAACTTCATACCAGTCCTCTGCAGCAGCCAACAGCAAATAACCCACAGAGAGCGTGTATGGAGCACACCACAAAGGTTTTCTTTCTCCACAATATTCTTCCAGCCTACAGAGATTTAGGATCAGCTGAATTCCTGAGTCAATTCCTGTGCTCCCGCGTCCTACAGCCCTGACTGAATCTCCCAGAAATACAGGGAATTGTTAAAGTAACCTGGAAGGTAGACGTGCCCCAAACCTTGACAAATGAGCTGAGGAACATGCACAGAGTGGTTTTTTCCTCTGTAGTTCCATTTCTTTCTCCCAACCTTTCACCCTTTGATGCCTCTGGCTCTATTAAAGGACAGTCAAAGGACATCTCTGACTGACCACCTCGGGCACCTCTCTTCCCTTATAAATTATCTGGTTATCCTTTGTTCAGAGGACAAGGTCTAGGGCAGACACATGTGGCTGAATGCAGGAGCTGCCTACTTCAGGCTGTGCATGCAGCTCTGTTTTTAGAGCTAGCACCTGTCTAACCCAACAAGCAGTGAGCTCAGGAGGGCTCCTGGCAGACAGTTCAGCTCTGAGTTGACCATGCATGAGGGCCAAGGCACAGGAGAGGCTGAGACTGTGTTGGGCTGAGCAGCCACAAAAGTCACAGCAGTGAAAACCTCAGCTTCTGTGGAACCCTGCAGACAGGACTGCTCTGTAACCTGGATGCTTGCTCATGTGCTATTCGTGAAGAAAACAAGCTCACCCCATCCATGGGTGGGTACAAATCACAGGTGATTTCAGGTGCTGCCTTACAAATAAAGCTAATGGTTGACCTTTTTGGATGTGAAAATGTCTGGGTTTGCAGGTACAGAGTCAGCTATGGCTTTGCAGCAAGACAAGAAGTGCACTCATCATGTTCATCTATCACACAAGCGTGTAACAGTCAAGTGATTTTAGGGCTCTCTTATGGAATATTACAGCTTAGTGTGCCTGGAAACAGGCAATATAATTTCCCAAGTTTCAACAAATTTCATTAGTTACCCCACATTTAATTTTTCTTAAGAAACTTGATAATGCCATCCAATTTCAGAAGTCTCCAGATAGCCAGCTTTGGTTTTGTGAGGGAGAAAGAAAATATGTTTGCTTTGCTTTGTTGTACAACATCACTTTTTAACTATTAATAGCATTCCCATATAACAGTGTTAAACACCTAGTGTTTAATAGTACAGCAGCAGAAATAGAGTTCCTTCCTGGCTCTCTGATGGCTGTGATTCACATCCCAGGCAGCCCAAAGTACATTAGCTGTGTGACTGAAAACAGGATTAGGTGTTCTGCCCATAAATGAATAAAAGCATGTCCTTCATGCAGCATTTCATGAAGCTCTCTCTGGTCAAGTGCAGGTGACACTATGATAGAATTAAGTTACACTAAGAGTAGAGGATCCAAAAGAGAGGGACAGGAGTCACCTGGAACTTGATGCCAAAGGAGTGGATAGAACACACCAGGGAAGAATTCTGATCCAAACATCTCCCTATTCTTTGTGGGAAACTTCAGTGAAGCTATCAGAATGCACGCCTATATATAATTGGATACAGTAACTGGAAAACAAACTTTAAAGATGGTATGTGCAAATGTCCCAGAAATACAGGAAATTATTACAGTAGCCTGGAATGTAGAGAAGGCCCAGCCCTTGACAACTGCTAGGTTAAGCAGAATCAAGACATGCTCTATATTGTTACTCTTCTGGAATGTTAACCTTGCTAAGCCCTCACACATTTTGGAAATCTGCTTATCAGTTATTGAGTTCATCCTTTCATAACAGCAACAACACCTAAAATGAGAGAGAAAGCAAACCCTGACCATATCTTTTATTTAGAGCAGTAGAAGTGTAAGTGATAGCAGAGCACTCTTTCTGGAAGCCAAATCACCAAAAACCACACCAAATCAAGCAGAGATTACAATGACTGAGCCTCCTCTCACTTCCCTTTCAGAATAATAAAACTTGTGTTGTTTAGAACCATTTCTTAAATTTGAGAAAGGGAAGGTTAAGAGCAGATGTCAGAAACCTTTTCAGTTGCAAGACCCCATCCCCAAACCCACATAACCCATAAATAAACCCAAGAGGTTCAAGCAGTGCCAGAACATGCAAGTGCTAGAACATACTTTTGTGAAAATGAGCCAAATTTATCTGAGCATAAGCTAGAATTAGAAAAATAGCAGATGGCAAATTGCAGCACCACTGAAATTCCAACAACTTGTTTTGAAATGTTAATTCTTAAAATAAGGCTTTAGAGTTGAAATAGGATTCTCTAGAGATCCAGGAAACTTGGTTCAGACACAGGAACTCAGATTGTTGTCAAAAATTGACCGGACATTATCAGCCAGCTGCAGTTTTCTATATTCTCCTCCTATCAGGGGTCTGTTCTAGGTGTTCCTCTGGCAGTCATATCTGGGAACTTTTAAGGTATTCTCAGTTTAGACCAGTTACTCCTGCCAGGCTTGAAACACTCTCTTTCCCAGCCCTGAACCTGGCTCTATTTCAGATGCAGTAACTTCATAATCTTGTGGCCACTCTGCTGTGGGTCCTAACACTGGGGAGCAAATTCCCCCACAGAGACTAAGATGCATTCTTTTCCCTTTTAGGTCAGAGCTACATTAATGAAAAGGAAAAGAACTAAAATCCTGGGTTTAGTGTCCTTAGCAGAGTGAATGAAGCCAAATTCCCTGTAGGCTTTCTGCTTATACCGAACCCTGATTCACACTGTGCACCCAGTTTCTTTGCTTTCCTGAGAGAAACAAAACAATTTTGGGAGTGAGGGGCAGAACCTCCCTTTCCATACCTTTCTTCTCTCCTAAGCCCGTTCAAGAATTAAAAGCAAACAGGACAGATGTTCTTTTGTCCTCCAGGAAATGCTTTTCTCTCCATACCACCACCAGACAAATCCAGGATACTCCAAAAGCCACCCTGCTATTCCCACACCCCTGTGGAAGGACAAACAACAGAGCAGAGCCTTGCTTTGAAGCTACCAGCCAGGGCTCTGCATGGCTCAGGGGAAATGAAGCACTTGAGTTATCAATCCCTCCCAAAGCAGCTTGCTTACAGCTCCAGGGGAAGAAGAACTCATGGAATGAAAGGCAGGAGCCACAGGCAGGAGCTCAGGAGGGTTTGCTGGGAGCACAGAGCCTCACCCCACTGCCCCACATGCAGAAAAACCCTGGCTACCAACAAACCAGGAACATAATCTAAAAGCAAAACAACTCCCCTTTAGGGATTGATCTCACCACCCACAGAATTCATCCTCATCACCTACCAGCAACTTCCCTGGTGGTGCAGCTGTCATCTCTCCTGGGAAATCAGTTTCCTAGCTCCATCATTCTGAGTCAAAAACATCCCTCGAGGCAGCACCTCCACACCAGCCACCTTTCCCAAGCTCACACTTCCTTTTGGAGCAAAACTGAGAAGCAGCTGAGCCCAGCCCTTCCTCCAAAAGGTTCTGGCCAGGTGGGCTCAGCCCTTTGCCCAGCTGCCAGTGCTCCCTGACACAGGTGCTGGCACTTAGCTGGATGGCTCCAATCAGGCACAGCTTGATTTAACGAGCTGCAAGAGAAGGCAAAGCAAATACCAAGTTGTTTAATATGGTGATTTTTTTTCTCATGGGTAGTTGCTGAGGCCAGAACTGTGAGCACCCCACAAATGGTCCCGTAGAGACCATAGAGCCTGCCTGTATGGACTTAGGAACATGGTAGCACTGCTTCTGACTTCCAGGAGCTAGCACAGGAGAGTTTTCAGGTTTTCCTCCTTGAATTTCCTGTTCTAGCCCCATACCAGACTCTATAAAGAATTATTTGTATGTGTATTTTCTCCTTTTTTTATGTTTCACTGTAGAGGTGTATTTATCATTGTCGGTATTTCTTAAGGCACAGCTGTTTCAGCTGACACTGATCAAGGCTAACATTGAAGTCAGGTCACAATTTACATTACAAACACTGATTTCTGGAATCTTACTACTCTTGCATAAAAATGTCCTGCAAGCAGAAATAAAGCTCTGTGGGAAAAAAATAATTAGAACTAAAATATTAAAGAACAAAAACAGTGACACAGTTTTGCACCTAGTAACGCTGTTTTTATGAGCCTATTTTCACTTTTCACCAGTCAGCAATCTGACCCTTTAAAGCTCATATTTTCTCAGTGCAAAACAAAGCAGACCCATGCAGATGATGTCCAAGTGCCCACTAGAAGGGACTGGCAGCTGCAGCCAAAGCCTGGTTGCCACAGGACAGGACAGTTTGTACTGCTTAGACAAACATGCTAATGAAGGTTTGCTTTAGAAAAAAATGAGAAACATTTGAGCACCCTGAATATTAAATCCTCATTTAATGATGGGAAGTGGTGTGTTTCTTTCCAATACCCAGGCACAGTGCCACAGTTTCAACAAGCTGCTTAATTTTCTCTCTAATGCCTAAATCTATGTGATGGATATATGGTGCCATATCACCCTCAGCTGGGAATTGCCTAAACTTTATTGTTTTCTGTCACAGTGTGGATGCTCTTCCAATGTTTCAGTGATTGTAAAAGATCAGTAAAGAAGGACTACTTTGAAAGTCTTTGAAAAGGAAAAAAATCCATGAGGGAAATTCAAGCAACAGTAAACCTGAGACCTGTTGTGCAGCACAAAATGTTTAATGAGAAGCAGAAGCAGCCTTTCAACTGTGACAAATAATGAGATGCCACTGCAGGACCACTGCTGGAAGACATTTAAGAGGACATCAGAAAAGTGAGTGCTCAGCTTTCGGGAAGCATTTTGTTCCCAGAGTCCCATCCTTGTGGATCAATAGAGTATTTATTGTTGGCAGTGATTATGAGTTACTGCTGATGCTGTTACATTGACACCTCAAAGGCATTTTCATCAGTCTTTCCTTCTCAATTAAAGTTGGTGTGCAAAGGCTGTGGTCCAAATTCAACAGGAACATAAACAGCACAGCACTTTTAACATTTTAATGATGAACTGAGACCTTTGGGGTGATTTCATCCCATCCTTGAGGCCAGTGCTGGCCCACGGGGCAGTGCCACTCTGCCTGCAGGACATTGCCACCCCTGCTCTGGTTCTAATAGCAATGTTTGTCAACTGACCTGGCAGGAACTTTTTATTTGGTCAAGTTTCACCCCAATGCAGTGTAAATGGCAGAAGTAGCTTACAGGAGATGAGTGGGATACTAAATATTTCAACAGGAGAATGCAGAAAACTTGAAACTGAATATTCTTGATCCTAATTGGTAACAGAGACTTGGATTCTGCCTTTAAACTGGAAGGACAAGTGAACTGAGAGTGAAACAAGCCTGTGCTCCTCAGTGCCTCTTTGGTGCTGCCCACCTCCCTTGTGCTTCTGGAGGGCTGTGCCTGTGGGAAAGACAGGAAAATATATAACTTTGCATCAGCTTTGACTTGGTAGGAGTGCCATGGTGTTTAAACAGTTTTTCACATGAACAATGGCTGGAGCTTCAGTGGGTCCTGACCAGGACTGGGTTAGGAGGCAGCCACAGTCTCACAAGAGAAAGCTCTCATGAAAAGCCTCTGAGTGCATGAACCTGTTCTCTCAGCTGCTGAATTTCTTCTGTTTTATCTCTTGCTGTCCTCAAGGTTATTCAGCTCCTCTTTATCACACTGCAATTCTCTTGCACAGTAACAATGTTTCCCAGCTGTATTCCAACAGGGGGTTTCATTAGCAAACCCTTCATAATTTCAGAGGTCATTAATGAAAGTCTCTTGTGTTGGGCCCCAGGGAGATTCCTTGAAGATCTCTAGTGGTCAAACCCCCTCTAGTCTCATAACTACTCCTAAGGAGGTTCCAGCCTCACCTCACATCCTCAAATCCTTCTTCATAATACCCAGTGTGTGATTTATCTTAATCTGCTGAGCACTGGATTAATAGTGCATTGTAATGTTATAATGAGCCACTTGCAGAAAGGTATGGATTTCTTAAAATGCAGCATTTCTATCCCAATGCAGGCAGGAAAAAGATGATGCCCTAGGAAAATAACAACTTATGAGAGGACTAGAAGGGAAAACATTTGTATTCTATCAGAATCAGACAAAACAATATGGGCTGACCTGAAATATACTGGTCCCGGTAAAAGCCACACACTGTGATCCCAGCAAAGAGGCAGCAAAAGGCTCATTATTCATTTATCAGGAAATAGTAAAGAAAGGAAATAGTTGTTTTTTTCCGAGAAGCAGAAATCTTGATGTGTCACACACTTTTGTGAAAATACAACAATGGATGAACATTAATTAACTCATAATATGCATTAATCAAAGGGATCGTTTCATTAGTGCCCAAAACAAAACAAAAGGCCTCTTTAGACTTGTGTGACATGCCAGATAATTAGCACAGCCACCCACCAACTTGGCCAGCTGAAGAGAGGAATATTCACCAGCCAGAACCACCAATGGAGGGAAACACCAATTTTGGTCCAGTCACCACCTGGATCTTGCAGCATGGACAGGAGTTCTCATGGCAGGGTGAATCACTGAACCCCTGGAATGAGTCAGGCATCAGAACACTTAGTGAGGGACAATTATCAAACAAATGGGATACACTTCATTGAACCAACTTAATTGAACAGCTACAGGAGCTGGCAGGGATCCTCAGTTCTTGTGCTGCTTCCTGATGCTGTTAGATCAGGATCTTCTTTCCTCCCGTTCTCCTCCACTCTCTCATCACTGTTCACTCACCCACCTTACAGTGAACAACCTGTTTCTTCTGTCCAGTCCAAAATTCTGTCACATCCACCTTGGCACCAAGCCTTATTTCTTGCTCCTTGTGCCATCTGACCAGTTTCCTTTTTCTGTTTTGTTTCATTTTTAAACTCCTGGCAGATTTTTAAACTCCTCTATTCTCTACTATACTTAAAATTGTTATCTTGATAAAATACCATCAGCTCATAGTCACAGAATTTGGTCTTCTTTCTAATCTGATGTCTAAAAGGTATCTAGCAAGTTTATTTGGGGCATGCAATCCTGAAAAGCACTGTTTATGTTGTATAAATTAATAAGTAACCCAAGCCAAACACAGCTCTATGCCAAAATTACATTGGAAGCTTTATTTGATCTGTTATTTCATATACTATACAAACATATATGCACCTGAGTATAAGAAAAACCATGCAAATTACTATTCAAAATTTTTTAAAAGCTAAAACACTATGAATTCAGTATCATTAAGCTAAGATTTCTTAAATATGAAAATTCTTAAATATGAACATAAGAAATTTCTTTAAAATTTCTTAATAAGAAATAGGAGCAATTTACAAGGGTATGAAAAGTACAGCCAAGAATTAATGACTTAGGAGATTCCCAGATTAAAACTGCACAAATCCATTATGATCTACAACTTTACTGCATGCACAGGCACTATTTCTTCTATGTGAGCTGTGCTTTATTCAGATTGCTCTCTTATTGACCCACTCTCCACTATTTGATTTTGTTCTTACTCGTTCACTGGGCAAAAGCCAGCCCTGTACTCAGCACACAATGTTCCATCACTGCTTTAGAGGAGCAGTATTGGCCTTCAGTGGGTGTGAATCTTGCTTGTGAATCTTGCCAGATACCCTTGACCAGCAATTCCTCTTGATATTACAACTGTGCTATAACACCAGACTTTTACTAAGAAATCTAAGAGATCCTTTTATTTATGCTTTCACTCATTCACATTCTTAAGCCAGGAACTTCTAATTTCTAAATAAACAAACACGCTTCAATGTCTGAAAGCCAATAGAAAATGACCATCTTTGGTGACATGCGATGAAAAAACCAAATCAGGTTTTTCTCATCTTTCTCACATAGTAGGGGTCACTCCCCAGGATTTTTAACTCAGTAAGACATGGAAAATAAATCTGACATTCAGCTCTGTCTTTATTGGCAATGTTTTTAATTAACAGTAGTGTACATACCTATCTGTTAAGAATGCTCGACTTGGGTAGTAACAACAACAACAACAACAACAACAACAACAATAATAATAATAATAATAATAATAATAATAATAATAATAGTAAATAAGAATGTCATGGACACAACACAAGGGTGTGTTGTGTCCATGTTAAACATATTCATAAGGCCCTATATAACAATCAGCATGATTGTAGATGCTGCACACTCCATTGTCTTCAAAAATCCATTTTTAATTTATAAGATGCTGTTTGGAAGTGGGTTCTGTTTGCACAAAAGGCTGTGCTCTGTAGATCTCTGTGTGTGCTCAGAACTGAGGGTCAGCCTGGAGCATCCAGACAATCCTGTTTACTAATTCATGGAGTGTTTCACAGAGTGCCACAAGGACACAACAGGAGTACTCTCACTTCTTGGTATTCTGCAGGGGTGGAGAGTTTATTGGATTTTCCTCAGTCACCTGTCACACCTTAAGCATTTCTAGATCATTAATGATCAATGGATCCGTTTAGATAAGAATAGTAATGCAGACAATTGAAAAACACCCAGGCTTCCTGGAAGGCTTGTGGTCACAGTCCCAAATGAATTCCCTGTTCAGCCCTCCTGAGGAATAACTGCTGTTGGAAGGGCACATTTGGGAATGCCAGAAATGCTAGCTTTGATGATACCCTGATAACTGCAGTGTAATATTTGGGTTGTTTGTTCAAACACTGCACAATTATGCTGCCTTTACATTTATCATTTTTACTGAGATTCTGAGCTCTGTTTAGACCTTATGACGTCATTGTATATTTAGTTACTACAGCAGCCTTTACAGTTACAAAAATAAAAATGTTCTCTCTTGAAGAGCTTCTTTCTCAGTTTTGGGAATCATTATTCCTACGTCCAAAGCAGGAAATACCCAAGATCCAGGAACACAGAGCTCTTATTGTCCATGTCATGTTCAATCTCTGCCTCATGTTCCCACCCCTTTTGCCCATCCTCTGTGCTTGCTGTGTGTGTGCAGTGACAAAGGTTTGGAGTTAGATGGGAAGAAAGGCTGCACTTTAATATCCTGGGCAATCAGGTGGACAGCTGTGTGTGGGAAGGACAGTCCTGACAGCCCCACAGAGGAATTTTCTCCCCACACTCCCTGCTCCTGCACATGCCACATGCACTTCACAGAGCCCCAGATCTGTCCCCAGCCACCCTCCCAGCTGCTCTGCTGCCTCCTGTGTAGGGGGACACTCACCGTCTGTCTGTCATTCCCTTTGCTGTCTGTCTGTCTGTGGCCACCCAGCCCTTTCTCTCCACAGCTGTGAGTCCCTGGTGTAGCAGTCACAGGCGCCTCAGGCCAATTCAGGTAACCAAAAGACTGGCTGGAAAACTCAGATTTCTCTGATTTCCCATGTTTCTCCAGGTCTGATGGAGATCTTTTCCTCCAACACTTTATCTACATGTTCAGTGATCTTAATCTTCATTGCAAGGATTATCATCTCTTGAAGGATGGCACTCAGACTCATGGTCCATCATTTCCAGCATCCTTCCTAGAGCCATTTCTGTGCACAGGACAGACTTCTGCAATATTCCTGCTTTTCTCATACTGAAATAATTTTGACCTCCTAAAATTATTTTTCTTCCCTATCCTGTGCAATGTGTTCCTCAAACTCTGTCTTAACCCTCCTAATATCCTGGTTAAATTTGATCTGCCACATGGAGTTTCCTGCTCTATTCTGAAGGACAAAATTCCCATTACAAATGCCAGTCCTTCCTACATGAAAATCACCCTAATTTTCTATTTAGTCCTGTAGGGCTTTTGCTGGACCACTCTGATTTCTTTTCAAATTTCAGCACAGTTTGTCTTGAACGCTAACACAGGATTTCTCAGAAGTGTCTTGGCTACCTTGCTCTTTAGCCTGCTCCCTCCTTAATCCCTTTTTCTTCATTTAACCACTGGCCATATTAGTATGCAGCTCCCTGCCTTTAGATTGAACACTTGTGTTCTGGATTTGTTTGTTTAGTCTCTCCTGCTGCAGGGTTAAGCTTGATCATCCTGCAGTTGCTATTGGATCAGCTCTCCCATGTGCTTCTCAAGCTGGTTCTGTGCACCTCTCAGGAACAAAGTCAGGGCAGGGATTTTCTGGGATTGCACACCAGTTGTTTCAGGAAAGCAGCTCCAAAAATTGTATTTCTATGTCCTGTCATAGGTAATGAGGCATTAATTCTGTTTTTAGCTGATACATCCCCATATTAAATAACTGCTCTGACTTTGTAGGTGCTCTAAACTCTATCCTCTATCTTTATTCTGACTGAGAGTGGGGATTAAACAATCATTACATTTTTATTATTACAGTGGGATACTTCCAACCAGAGGGATTTCCGCCTGCTTTTGGGTTTTTGTGTTTTATTTGGGTTTTTTTGTTTGTTTGATTGGTTTTTGTTCTTTTTTTGCTTTGGGGAGGGTGAGTTGTTTGGGTTTTTTTCCCAACAATAATAATTTCATTTGGTTACACTATATTTTAGACTCCAGAACCACTGCCAGCCCTTTGCATGCACATCCAGTTTTGTCAATTTGTGTAAAGCTGATAGGTTGGGAACATCACATCCACCAATTCCCCTCTTTCTGCAAGGTTTCTGCATTCCTCTCCCATCACATGAATCCAAGCACCCTGGTTCTCCCATGTCCCTTTCCATGCTTCCAGCCCTGCCAAGGTTTGCCCTTGGTCTGTCGCCCCTGCATTGGAGGCTGATTTACCTTCCCTACTCACTGCACATGTGGCACTTTCTTTGCGTCTTTTTAGACACGCACTGAACATTATCCAGGGACATTTTGGGGATCACAGCCCTCTGGCAACTGTGATCCCGTGCATCTGTCAGCTTCCTCACACTTCATAGCAGTTTTTTATGTTTTCTGGGTCATCAGCCTGACTCTTTTCTAGCCAAGGTTTCAACCCTTCCTTCCTGTTCTCCCTCTTCTGAAATATTCCCATTTTCTAATGTATATAAATCTCTTATGCCAGTATCTAAACTAAATAATTTCTAACTGAACATTATGTTATTTTCTGTTCCTGAACAGCAACTGATCATCATCTTTTTAAGAACTCCCCCTTCTATTACAGATTAGACTGCTACCAGAGCACAGAATTTCTAAAGTGTTTTTATTTTATGAAAGGTTATTAACAGGCAGCTGCTAGATTATTAGCAGGCAGCTCAAGTATTCTACTTATCCTGGCAGTAACAGCACCAACACTGTAATGCAAGCTTCTCCCATGCAGTCCTATTTATTTATTTCCATCGAGCCCAGGAGAAATTCCAATAGGGAAAAGGGATTGTAATGAGTTTCATGAAGCCTCATTCATGCCAAGCTGCTACAGATAATGATTCAGAGAGGGAGAAAAGGATATGGGGCAGCATCCAGAAGCTGGTGAATAATAGGGTGTTAAACCACCAGTGCCTGTTTGCACAGTTCAGATAAATACCAGGCAAAAACCAATATTCTCTGGAACTTCAGCTTCACCCTGCAGGGTGGCAAACACAGCCCAGCATGTGTGTATAGGGGGAAGGGCAGCTCTGCTCTGCTCTGGGGTGGCATCACCTCTACTCCTGGGGGCAGTTTTGGGGTGCCGCAGTATAGAAAGGACATTAATGTGTTAGAGAATGTCCAAAGGAGGCCACGAGGATGGAGAAGGGTCTGGAGGGGAAGCCTTATGAAGAAAATCTGAGGTCTCTGGGCTTGTTCAGCCTTGTGGAAGCTCAGGGCACCACAGGGAATATTTCTCTGTCTGCTTTGGGGTGCCCTGACTCCCAGGGCAGCACTGGCTCTGACCCTCATCCATGGAGAAAGTTTCCCAGACTTCAGGATAGACTGGAATCCTCAAAAGTGTGAAATAGATTATAGAGAGCAGTGTAGGTGTATCACTGGGTGAGAAATTGAGAGTTTGGGGTTTTTAGCAAGATGGAGGGCACAGAGTGTCATCCTGGGTTTGTTCTTCATGCTTCTTCCTTCTTCTCCATGGGTTTGGGTGGCATTTTGTAATGGGGCAGAAAAGTCCCCATTGCAGCTCTGTGGGATCAGTTATTGGGTTAAAAGGGGAAATAATCCAGGTGTCAGTTCTTAATTGGATAGTTTAGTCTTAAAAGCCCTTGTACCAAGAGATTGTTGGCCGTTTTGTGCCTTCTAATGAAAAGCTGCTGAACTCACAGCAGTGAGACTGTTGTACTGATAAGAAATAATAAACACCTGAGTGTGAACATGAATTACTGTCTCAAGTGCCTTCAGTCCAGACCCAGAGAAACCAACAACTGGAACCCCCACACAGCCTGGAGAAGCCTGAGGGGACACCTCATGGTGCTCCTCAACACCCTCACAAGGGGAAGAGTGGCAGGCACTGGTCTCTTCACCAGTGACAGGACCCAAAGAAATGGCCTGAAGTGGAAGAAAAAGAAGAGCATCCTATCCCAAACTGGCCTGTTAAGAGCAGAGCAGATACATTTTAAGCTGCTGTTAACATTCTCGTTCTCATTTGGACCCTGAATTCGGAACTCACGGGCATGCTGAGCATGGGGAAGACTGTTAAGGTACAGCATCTATACAAAGCTAGGCCACAAACAGTAATGGCATGTAGTCAACAGCAATTTGACTTTAAAACAATAATCATATATCTGCACCTCTTGAAAGAATGAGCCCTCCTATGGCTAGAACAGGCAAGTCATTTTACCTCCCTTCACTTTGTTTTGTGAAGTTGTTTACCAAACCATGTACACTGGTATATTTATGATGTGAAAGGTATCTGGCAAAAATCACCCATTGAACAGAAAGTACAGCATTCTAAAATGTCCAGGCACTTCCTAGAGCTGCTCAGTCACATGGTAACTGCCACGGGCTGAATGAACACCAGGAATGAATAAATTCATGATCCACATCTCTACCATTTGTGGTTTCAAGTCTGTGTTGCAATATAAAAAGGATTTCCATAGCAGCCAGATACAATCAATGGAAACAAGTAAAGCAGAGCTGCAGAAGGTGTTCTGAAAGAGGGGTCAGAGTTAATGGTCCCAGCTTCATGTCAGAGAAATGTCATGAAGCCTCCATCACACCTGCAGCTGGCAGTGCTGTAAACTGAGAATCAGAATGGGGAAAGGGTAAGCAAAACATTGATTGCTCTGCCTGGTGTGACAAGCCCATTACTCCTCACAGGATTATGCCACAGATTCCATGACAACAATAAGAACTAAGATATTTATAACTTTGAAAGCAAGCCTCTGTCTTAATGCCACAGTTTGCATTCACAGGCCAAGGACAATTCCAAAAAGTTTTGCATGGAGGTACCTCGGGGGTTTAAGGGATTAGACTTGATTCATGTGTGAGCTGCAATGGGACAATGTCTCTGAAAATGGCCTTTTCCAGGCTGGTGGCTGCCAGCAGCGCTGGGTGGCTGAGCGGGGTGAAACCTGGAGCACAGGAAGAGTGCTCAGTGTGGTAGCACTTACTGATCCAGAACATGAAACCAGTGATAGCCTGAGCCCCTTCCCTCCCAGCACCACACATGTCATGGAAAAGGAGCTGGGTGAGTCTGCCACTTCTCAGTTCTGTATGGCCTGCACATAGCAGGCCTGACTTTAGCATACATCAGAAAGGGAGGATTTCCTTGGATGTGCACGTATTGATTCAAAAAATGAAATTAATGTCTTAGATTTTAATGAGCTGAAGGGCTCAGTGCAGTTTTCAGTCATTCTGCAATATCCATTTTATCCTCAATAAGCAACTCTCAAGTCTCTCAAAATTAAGTCAATCTACCCAGATTTAGATCTCTTGCATATCCCTCAAAATCCAAGCATGGTGTGCATGCTGTCTGCCCTGAAACTGTTAGTAGCATTAAGAATCCCTGATATTCACTACCCTGGGCTTTTTCACATATGTCTTCCCAACATCTTTCTTTGCCCAGCCAAACACCGTCATTTTTTATCCACAGTGACACAATTTCCACCACTCGCCCTTTGCCTCAGTCCCATCACCTTCTCTGTGTAGTCACCAGCATTCCCACAGCTGGGAGGTGAGCTCAAGCCAATCAAACATCCAGATATATCAACTGATTTTTCAAATTTTTCTTTAATCTGTACAATACATGTAGCACATAAGCTGAGGCCAGCACAAAGAAAGCAACAGACGTGAAGTTGTCAAGGCTAAATTCTTTCAGTCCAGAGAAATTATGACAAAGAGGTGGGCCTAAATATTTAATGAGAGCAAATAATATATAAATTGAGGTCTTGTGATTGGACAGTGTTAAGTTCTCACTGTGCAAATGGTATCTCCAGTAATGCTAAGAAAGTAAACGATTTTGTTTCCATAGTAGAATAGGTGGCAAAAGATGCAGCTCTTCACACACCATGGTCTTCTGACAGTTTCACTGGTGATGTGGTTGCACAGGCACACGAGAACCTGGCAGATTTTTACAATATAGTAGAATGGGACTTCTTATGTTTGATATTCAATGAAAAGGAACAATTATATAATTCACTTCACAGTGTACAGAGAGTCAGCTTAGGACAGACAGAGCAGCTGAGTGAAGAGGCAGAACAGAAGAGGGTTTAAAAACAACTCTCTCTAAAGATGCATTTTGATGTGGTGAAATGAGACACATTCAGAATTCATAACCATTGAATCACAGAATACTTTGTGTTAGAAGGGGCCTTTAAAGCTCATCTAGCCTACCCCCCTGCAATGAGCAGGAACATCTTCCTTTAGCTCAGGCTGCTCAGAGCCCCTTCCAAGATGGCCTGGAGTGTTTTTAGGGGTGGAGCATCCTCCACCTCTCTGTGCCACCCATGCCAGTGTTTCACTGCCCTCCTTATGCAACACTTCCCATGTCCTGTCCCCACAGACCCTCATTAAAAGTCTGTCCCCATTGTCCTCACAAGCCCTCTGTAAGCACTGAAAGGTGCAATGAGGCCTCCCAAGAGCCTTTTCCTCTCCAGGCCGAACAACCCCAGCCCTCCAAGCCTTTCCTCACAGAAGAGGTGCTCCAGCCTCTGATCATTTCTGTGGCCCTTTTCTGAACTTGCTTCAGCAGCTCCACATCTGTCCCATGGTGAGGAGCTTGTCCAGGTCCCTGTGGAGGGACCATCCTGTCCCTCAGGTGTTCATGGTGGTCCAGGCCTCCAGACTCAGCTTGGTCTGAGGTGTCCCAGGCCTCCAGAGTTGCCCTGGCTCCCACTGGCTGTGTCCTTGGTGGAGATACCAAACACACTGGTGCCAGTACAGACCCCTGATGGACACTTCTTGTCATCCATCTCCCTCTGGATGGAGTCATCCAGCCAATTCCTCATCCCCACAACAGGCCATCCATCAGATCCATACCTCTCCAACAGAGAGACAGAAGTGCAGAGAACAAATACTTCAGAATGCCATGACACTATAGATTGTTTTATTGTTCAGAGCTGGCTACTCTAAGTTAGACAAAATGTTATTGATGTTCCTGACTTTCAAAAGTGCTGGGAATTTTCCTGCTATGCCCAAAAGGGTTTCTGTAAATAAGGACAAGATTGAGCTGGATCTGAAAGCTAAGCAAGACTTGTTAAGAGGTGTAGCAGTACAAAACATCACTTTATTCCACCCAGACTTGACTTTTCCTCCTCGAGGTGCTTTTCTTCTCTTCCATCTTCCTCATTCATCAGTGTGTACATGCAGAATGCATCTTGAAACACCTAAATTTTTATCAGAATCTGCTTTCATCTTACACAGAGCAAACAGGCACACTGCCTGTGTCTTGAATGGATGTCTGGACAAGGGAACTGCAGCTGACACAGCCCAACCTGCCTGGACACCAGGAGATGCCCCTGCTTGTCCTCTACAATATCCCAGCTGCTGAAATCAGATCTCACCTGAGCATGCAGATTTGTCTGAGAATGAACACCAGGAGAATGGCACAGGAAAATATTAGGGAAGTGAATTATGCAGCAAATGTAAATGAAAGACCAACAACTAAGTCTCTCACTACAAAACCAGGAAAATAGTTATGCGCATTATGTTGACTTGTTCCCTTCAGTGCTACTGCAACAGTCAAACAGAAGTTCTTACTAATTTTTTTTTTTTTAATTCTATGTAGGCATGAAAGGATTCATCTTGGCATTATGATAAATGATGAAACATAAAATTAGCATAAACTTATTTATATGAGGAACACTGCTGACAGAGTACATGCTTCTTCATTTTATTTTTTCACGTTCCTTCTTTCCAAGACACTCAGCCAGTTCTCCCATCAATTACACCCATACAAAAGAAGAATAACTTCAATAAAGCTTGTACAAATTCATCATCCTAACAAAGAGGCAATATGTATTAATAAGCTGATTTTGACAAAACCACTAGCTCAGAATAATAAAATTTAACCCCAAACTTATCTATATTGCCTAAGGAGAAGACTACTAATCTGAAAACAGCACAGTGTGTATGATTCTTTCTACTTGAGTGTACAAAATCACTTGTGTTAACAGGAGGAATCTGGCTGTGTTTGTTCAGTTGAAGACAACAAAAAGGGATCTTTGTTCTGCCATATCTGGGCTGTCCCCTGTTTGAAACCAAGCTCCAACAAGAACTTTGCTTTCCCACCCCCTTTCTCAGAGCCTGGCACTGTTCTACAGCTCATAACTAAAGGCTGGAACTCTCTTGCATGGTGCAGTGAACTCCACCTGCAGCGTTCAGGTAACACCACTGCTGTCTGGTTTAAGGAAAAAAAACGGTCTAACACTGCTTAAACCAGTGGTCACATAACAGAGCAACTTATGCACCACACACAGAAGTCTCAAGACAATTCTGAAAAGAATTGCCTTGACACTTTTATTTCAGAAGTAAGCATGCACTCAAGGAAAGATGAGCAAATCCCAGAGTATGGCTGTCAGGTAATTTAAACACTGGTAAAAATACTCTGTGTAGCTCCCCAAAATATTTGTTTTTAGTTTTCTTTCCTTCTGGTAATTAAAATTTTAAAAGCCTAAGATGGTCATTTTTCTAAAAAAAGATGTCTTTTACATCTTGAACAACACTGCAGCTATTTTGTTATACAGCAATGTAAAAGAACCCAAACAAACAAGTTAAATATTGGATTAGCAAGTGACAGCTCTTCAAAAATATTCTCATTGAAGTTGCTCAGAGCACCAGTATCAGGTTTCATGTTTTGAAAATTAAGTTACAGGGAAAGCTTCCTCCCTCTTACCATATCCTTGAGGACCTGTGAATGCTGTTGTGGGTGGCAGTGTGTTGGCAAAGCAAATGTCAGCAAGCTGCCTCTCCTCACACAAGTGATTGATTTATCAGTTTAATAGAGCTGTAAATCGAGAAAAATGTTCCTCAAGCCTGAACAGTGAACCACAAGGAAATAATAGACAACAAGCTGTGATGCAGAATTGAAAATGTAAGTACTTGTGATATACAGCATATGTTACATTTTCCTGTCAGGAGCCCACAGAAAATCTGACCACTCTGATTTCCAGCTACAGTGACTCTGCCCTTGAATTCTGCTGGCAGAGCCTCACAGCATTAATGTTGGATGCCCTTGCTTTCATCTGCAGGGAGCACCCACGTGGGTTTTATTACATTTTTGTTCAATTTAAAAGAGAAAGAAGCCAGTACAAAGGAGCTAAAAACAGCTCTACAATACACTGAACCTAGCAAGGAATCTCCAGCCATAAAGCACAAAAATATTCTTTGCAATCACTTAGTGCTTCTATATTTACAGAATCAAGAGAGTTTCTAATGTCTGTACTTGTTTGTGCAAGACATAAAATGCTGGCAATGTGTATAATTCCCAAAAGATTCCTTAAGTACTGTTCTCACTCCATCTAAATACACCAATGTCATATCACCTGCCTTTTTTTTTTTTCCCTTTGCAAAATACAGTTTCTGGCACATCCTGCCATTTCTGTCTAGAATTTCTCCTTCCTTCTTCCCATTTCTGCAAATTTCATGGGACATTTGCTGTTTTACTCTTCTGTGCTGTGAGAGGAGAGATGGGATCCTGCAGCAGGAGAGCTGCACCCAGCCCTGAGCTTGGGAATGTCTGCAGGGCAGGAAAATCTCCCTGCCACAAATTCAGCTCTCACTCGTGAGCAATTATTTGTTTGTAAGGCAAAAAACACTTTAAAAGAAAAACCTCAAAACCTCAGCCATGGCCTAAGCATCTGAGATTCTGGTTTTAAGAGGTCTTAAAATTGGATAATTCAGTTTTGAAGATGAGGTGGGAAGAGTTCAGTTTTAGACAAGTATTCTGTTCCAATTACCTGAAAACATGATTTTGATGCATTTTTTTCCTCCAGGTTTGCTTCAGCTCTGAGACAAATGTGGGTCTTTCATTGGAAGTAACAACAGGTTTTCATTCAAGAAGGTAGGGGGTAGATTTCAACGCAAAGAGGGTTAAATTTTTTTGTGTATAAAAAGCTAATTATTCTAAGTCTATACAACTGGAACAGCAGACCCCTATTCCATCTTTCACTAAATACTGGCAAATGCAGCCAGCAGAAGACCAAATACTCTCAGAGGTTCAGCAATGTCTCTGGAGATGCTCAAACCCTTCCCAGGGAGCTGTGCCTTTGCAAACAAGCCAGGCACATCTTCTGCAACCTTGTCTGCAGCCCAGGGGAAATAAAAAGGCACCAACCACATGGGACTGGCCTCATAACATAGCTCTTTTGTTCTCCTGGCTGCTTTTGTTTTAAAAGCAGTGGTTGTCCTCCCTGTCCCTGTTGGGAGCATCAAGAACTCTCTGCAGTGCAGCCTCTACCCCATCTCCTGCTGCAAGGCAGGAGCAAGGAGACAAAAACCCCAGGGAAATGTAGAGAGGGAAAAGTGGCCTCCTCCTTCCAGCACATCCATCCAATGGCCTGTGTGAATGCCACAGTGCCCTCTCCATGCTGGCCTTCATCAGCTCTGGCTAATCCCCTGAACCTCTGGGAGGGCTTTAATGCACTCAGCTGTGGCCACTGCAACTCTTCTCTGTGGTTCCAAGCCCCTTGTCCCTCCTGCCACAGTCTGGAGATTAAATTAATACTTTAATTTAAAATATTTATTTATTTAATATTTTATTGATTTAATATTTTAAGTATAATAACGGTATTTAATGAGAATTCTGAGCTCTGTACTCACCAGAAATATTGATCAAATAATACTGATTTGCTTCACAGGAAATTCTTTTCACTACTGAACAAATGCAAGAGCTTCCCCAGTGCCTGTTACACCCATGGAAGTCAGCAGCCTTCTGTATTTAAAAGCAATCCAGCCTATTTCTCAAGTGCTGAACTGCTTCTTTCTTCTTCTGATGGCCTAGGAACTTACCTGTGTGCAATGTCTGTCTATTGGATAGATGTTTAACATGCATTAAATACTATTGGAGGAGCAAACACTGCACCCCGGCCCTTGCTGATTTTGCCTCAGTGTTTTTCTTGCCTTGCCTTTCTTTGTTGGAATTCAGTCAGCAGGCTGTACCCCCAGCCTTTCTTTGTTGGAAAATAATCAGCTAAAAATTAGTTTTTACACAGGGGACATAAATAGGATCAACTTCAGTGAGAAGACTACATCCCATGAAATTAAACTTATTTACTTGCTTCAGTCTTTTAAAATATTGTAGCAGCAAATCTTCAAGTGTTGGTGCAGGAAATGATCTGCCAAGCAGGGAGCTGCTGACTCACAGGCCACTTGGACTCAGAATCTCAGTGTAACTTGTATTAAATTCCCTAGTTTTTCAGACGTTCATCTCAGGAGCACATTTAAAAGCAATTAGTTAATGAACTTGAAAGGAAAGAGAAACCCAGGTAATTCTAGAATCATATTTACCATTAAATTCAACACTTGTTCAGAAAAATATAGTTTTCCTGAATTGACTGACACCCTGGTTAGCTCATCACAAACTTAAAATCTCATTTTAGCTTGAAAAATCAAACTTGCTGAGCCAAGCCAATAAATAATGCTGTTCAGCATGGGCAATAAATAACCAATTTAGCTGCTTTCCAAATCCATTTACAAGTAATCATGCAGACATTAAGCAGTTTTATAACTGATACCTAATGGCCGCATAATCATATATTTATTAGAGCTAATAATTCCTGCTATGCTGGTAAGTGGACAAGCATGGTTCATCACATCCTAATGGTGTCTTTATGGAGTAAGGGGGAGGCTGGCAGGGAGTGCCTGGTACCCCCCATGAGCCAGGCTCCTTCAATGCACTCTCTTTTTCTTGGAGAATGATGCTGAGGCACAGATGCCAGAGGCCTGTCCTGTCACACTCTGACAGATTCATTCTCCAGGTTTTGTTTGGAGAGAGCAGTGACTGCAGCAGGCTGGAACACAGAGGGAACTGGAAACCTTTAAAGTAGAGAGAGCACAAAAAATAACACATTTATTTATCCACCTGTGCTGTTCATCTTGAACGCTCTTTGTGCCACTAGAAGTGAGCAAAATTAGCTCTCAGCTGTCAATTAAAGCAGCTCAGTCTGCAGTTACAGTTGGGTAAGAAATTGTTTGTATCCCACATTGACACCAAGCAGGAGAAGAGAGATTCTGAAACTCCCTATGTGCTCCTCAGGCTCTGTTTCTCCCAAGACTCTGGCACAGGCTCATACTTTTCTCCCCAGCAGCCCTTTCCTGGCCCTGGGAGCAGCTGTGGAGCAGAGAACTCCAGCTGCAGCCCCATCTCACCTGTAAACTTCTATTTCTCCTACACTGCCATATGTTCCTTGTGTCAGGGCTGGAATTAGGAGGGTGAGAGTTCTCCTCTTCAGTCTTTGAGAAACAGCCATGGGCAAGGATATATCTCGAGCTATTTCCTGTTTCTGAGGCCCCTTTCATGCTGCTTGAGCTGGGAATTTCACATACAAGTCCTTTCTGTTTAATTTCTAGAGAATGTTCCTTGGTATTGGTTGTGTCAAGATCTCATTTTCCCCCTGCTGCTCCCTGGAACTTCTTTAGAAATGCTCAAAATCCTCCCCACTTAAGCTTCTCTTCATTTATCACAAAGTGGAATGAAGAGCACTTCAAAAACAAAATTCACAGGCTTGTGGGCATTTGGCTAATACATTGAGTGTCAGGAGTACAGATGGGAAGATGGATTTTTGCCTGCCATCCTCTGCTGTTCCAGCTGTGTGCACCCCATGGCACCAGAGCAGCACACGAGTGACACCCTGGTCCCTGAGAGCAGCAGAAGTGAGTCAGCATCCTCGTCTGGTGACTATGAAGGGAATTATCACAGCTTTTACTGACAAGGCACAGAGAAGATGTGAGGAAGGAACAATTCTGCATCAGTGCCAGCAGCAATAGAGATGGCTTGCTTAATCTGCCAGCAGCCCGAGGTAGGGAATGTCACTGAAAACTCACCTTAATAATACTGCATTTGGAGGCAAAGCCCTGTCAGTCAGCAGTCTCATTTATGGCTTCATAGCTCTAATCTAAGGCTGAGGAAAAGTTTTATTAAAAGCAAGTGACAGTATCATTCGCTTCCTTGCCACCAGCTCAGCCCGGACCCATGTCTGTCACAGACACATGGACACCTCCTCACCTGGGACAGCATGTTCCAAGGAACAGAGCTGCACCAGGGCTGCCCACACCTCTCCTCCTCCTGCTCCCCCTCACTGCCTCTTACAGCCCCTTACAGGAGCAGCAGCATCGAGCCAAAATGTAGAATTTCAGGCCTGTTCACCCCTTGCTGAAATAACCCCAAGGGTTGGCTCAGGCTCACACCCTCCCTGCTCCTGGCAGCACCCAGCCTGGGGTCCCTGGCACTGCCCAGGTGGATCTTGGTATGGAGCTGACCTATCCCCTCCTGTCCTCATTGGTTGTTTTATTTCATATTTCTAGAGTCCCATACTGCCACAATCATATTTCTAAAGTCCCGTACCTTCTCGGTGATATTTCTTGGGGGCAGTTCTTCACAGCACAGAATTCTGCTTGTTGCTGCTTCTTAGTCAGGGCTCCTTCCAGGCTCTCCCCAACTGGCCAAGCCCATCCCCTTTTATCCCAGTTATCTTCATTGGCCACAGCTGCAGCCCACTTAAGGACATCACAGCTGCAGCCCATCAAGAACAACCAGGGCTTATCAAGGCAAGGCCTATATACAGATATTCCAATACAATACAGATATTCAAATACAATACAGATATTTTACTAGGACTCTTACTATATTTCCCCCTTTTCTTTTTTTTACAGAGACAGGTTTTATATATTCTACTTGCAGTTATACAATACATATATTTTTCCAGCTCTCGACTGTACAATACAATGCAACTAGGACTCCTACTATAATTGGTCACATATCTAAGGAATTCAGTGGAGAAAGATGTCCTTGATTGTTGGAACCCAGGGCACCAGGAATGTTTGTCTGCACTGCCCTACTGAAACTTAAATAATCTTTTTTATTTATTTTTATTGAAATGGGTTTTCTCTCTACTCAGGAGATCTGTGAAGAACTCCCCATGGGATCACAGAGTACAGTCCATAAAGAATTCTCTGGGGTATCAAGTGCTGGAGAAGCATTGTGCGCAGACAAGCAAGGCAGAGTTCTCAGTGAACCTCTGTGGGTGCCAGGAGTGTCACAGTGCCCAGCATTGACTGAATCACACACCTGGGACACACAGAGAACAGAGCACAAGGGGCTGCCGCAGGTGTCCAGCTGCTTTGCATCTAGGAACCAGAAAGGGGACATTTGTCTTTTGTAATCTATCTTCTTCCCATCATTGTGGAAGCTCAGGGCACACAGGGAATATTTCTCTGTCTGCTCTGGGTGCCCTGACCCCCAGGGCAGCACTGACT
>JAHXMQ010012340.1:20663717-20681327 GCA_020466415.1 Ammodramus savannarum pratensis
ATAATAAACACCTGAGTGTGAACATGAATTACTGTCTCAAGCGCCTTCAGACCCAGAGAAACCCACAACTGGAACCCCCACACTCCATGTTATTTTCTGTCTTGGGAAGGCAAGTAGGGAGAAAGGTTCCCTGCCCCTTCTTTTTGCCCAGCTAAAAGCCAAAATGGAATTTTGGCTTCCCAGTCTTTGCCAGTCAATGTCACTGTGGAGGAGAAAAGCAGCTTTCCTAGAGCAGGATATGGGTTTGCCCTCACTGTTCAAGCTACCCTGGTTTTGATCTGAGCACATCTGAGCTGATTTTGGGGGGGCTATCTGCCCAAGAGAAGAACCTGCCTAAGCTAAAGCAGAATGAGGCCGTGGTTTACACATTCAATATAGTTCAAGCTACTTTTTAATTAATGGTGTTTAAAAATTGACAGTGATTGAAATATCAGAAGACTTTAAATAAAAAATACACTTATATTAGCACTAATAAATACAGCTGACAGATGAACAAGAAAGAATGTGAGCTGCATAGCAGACAAGGACCTCTCCAAGTCCAAAATTTCTGTGAGGTGATAGTAAGATGGTGGTTTGTGACTAGTGTGTATTTTCAACAAAAGATTCCCCTTTTGTTTTAAAGAGCAATGCTTCTTTAAAAGGTGATTCCAGAGTCTCTCACCAAAAATGTTTCTTATGAGCTGAATTAATTTTTGCTGACCTTAATAAATAGTCATCAGTCACCCAAAACATGTCCCCCAGAGAATCAAACAGCCAACAAAACTTCACATAGCTCTAGAATTTATGTGTTTGAAGGATGCATTAAGTATTTCAAACAATTTCTGGGATGTTTTAGACCATAAAGTCTGCTTTCAACTGTCATAGATCATTGGCTCTGCTTTACAAGAAACATTGTTTAACAGGTTTATAACTTGCCTATAAAAATGTAAGCTTTAGCTCCAGGCTAAAGCTCAGTATAAAAAGGTCTCAGCTAAAGGGTAATTTTTTTCATTACAACTTTTTCCTGCTTTGTTTAGCTTTTAAGATTAGAGCTGCCTTCAAAAACTCCTCTTTCACTGTAGGATTATCACCAATACTGGGGGTTGATTTATGCTCTAAACTGCAGGGAATGGAAAAGTAACCCAGATTTAGAAAAAACATCACAAAACCATCAGCAAATGAACACCCCAAAAATGCTGGAACTATGAGGTTTTACATGGTCAAGGTTTCAGATTTTTAAGGCAACGTGCTAGAACATGTTCTTGAAAGAGCTGTGACTTAGTGTGCGCTTCAGACCATGCAAAAGGATGTAAGGTAATTAATGTATTACCATTTCAGACTGGGGCATCTCTAACTGAGTGCTCCATCAATGCACCTCTGCACTGTTGAGAGTTTGGGGTTCCTCAAGACCTGGAAAATAAGCAGCTAAATCTGTTTGGTCTGTTCCTTTCAACCAATGCAAAGTCTCAGGCTCATCCTAGTGAGCGTGGCTTGGGCAAGCTCAGGGGTAATTTAACATTCTCAGAAGCAGAAAACATTCAGCCTAATGAAAATCAGTGAAGTCAGGTCCAGGGCAAGCAAAGTTCAGCATAAAAATGAGGTCATTTTTATGTTCAATTATTTGGCTCATAAAAGCCAAAGAGGTGTTAATGCCTAGGGAAGGATAGGAATTGTTAATATAAAGTTATATGAAACCAGCATAAAGAGGCAGCACTGGGATTTGTTGGGTTTTCCCCTAACAAGGGCAGAAGGGGCATTGTTGGGAAAAGTGGCCACATGCTTTTTCCCCAGTCTTCAATAGAGTGGGTGAAATTGCTGTGTTTTGCTGAGTTTCTGGACAAGCTGAAGGGTGAGACCACTCCATGGAGAACTTTTGCCTTAGAGACCCTGGGCAGCCCCAGGTCTGCTCTGTAACCCCCCCCCCCATCCATATCCATTTCCAGGAGAGCCTTTGGGACCCTCTGTTCTCTCACTGCCCCATTGTTCTGGGCATACAGGGTAGAGTTACCCCTCCTAGAAGCATCAGATGTGTTGCTTCAGCTTTTAACAGACCCAGAGAAACCTCTCCTATTTCCAATGGTTATGTAAATACTTAAAAACCTGGCCAGCTTCCTGCTCTGAAAGCCTCACAAGGTGTTTTATGCTTCTTTCAGGAACATGTGCTCACAGGTGCAAGCTGCTTTTTATATCCCCTACAGCAGGATTTCCCTGATGTTCACTGCTGGCCCTGGGAGGCTTGGCAGCCCATCCACACCATGGCCAGGAGTTTTATTATATCATTTTCTTTTAATATAATATATATATCATAAAATAATAAATCAGCCTTCTGAAACATGCAGTCAAGATTCTTATCTCTTCCCTCATCCTGGGACCCCTGCAAACACCACCACAATTGAGTACATCTTATTTTGCCCAGTGTGCTCCAAAAATCCCACAATCAAATCAGAACAATACCACAAAATCCTGTGGGTTGTGTGCAAAGGAAAAACCTTCAGGAAGGGGATACCAGCACAGGCTCTGTTTGTACTAATGTGAACTGAGACCCACACTAAAGAAATGACTCATAGGAGAGACTCAAGGACCTGGGAGAGGTTGTAATACTGTGTCTAATTTTGGAAACCCTTCATGATTTGTATCCTCTTTCAATGCCAATAGAAATAATGAATGGGAACAGCAGGTGCACCAGGACTCCTGGCAGTTGTGACCTTTAGGAGAGGCAAGTGGGATTTGCAGATGACAAAATTCACTGCAAGCACATCACACCACACTGAGCTGCTGATTTTGGACTCGATGATCTTAAAGGTCTCTTCCAACCTAGAATTTCTGTGATTTCCAGGCTCACTAAGATTTAGTGGAACACCCCAGCCCATACACCAACAGTCCAGCACCCACAGGAGGGGAAGTTTCACTAACAAATCCCAGTCCCAGTCTGCAATTTTCACCAGGAATTCCTGAGATCTGTCACATTAACCAATATGATGTAAACTTATAACATTTTTCCACATGGGACTCATCAGCATTACACATTGAAAATCTAATACCAAGGCTTTTTCCTTGCACACAGACAGAGCAGAAATATGAACATGATGCAGAAGTGGACCACCTGATACTAAAGTCCAGTGCAATTACAGGCTTCTGGAAAGCAAAATTAATTGAGGCACTAATGGAAGAACTTGCTTTTTTGCTGCTTTCCTTTAGAAGGCATTTACCGAACTCACATGTCCACTTCTCTTGTAATTCTCCTTTCCTCATAAAAGTAAAAAATAAACCCTGGAGGCATCCCATTTGTGAGTTGAGACATCAGCTTTCACCATGCACCTAAAGTACATTTGTGTACCTGCAGATGTACATAAAAAAGCAAACTTTCATTTAGGAATTAGTTATTACCTGCACATAGACATACAGGATGCTGATTGATTTCTGCAAGCCAAATGAACAATAAGTTAGGTCTGGGCTGGATAAGCAATGCAGCACATTGAGCCAGACACCTCTGAAGCAGTTTGAGAACTTTATCAGTCCCCATTTCATTTTAAAACTGTTGTTCTAGCTCTCCCAGCTTCATCTCTGGCCTTTCTGGGACCTGGAGATGGAGACATGCTTGAATTGCTGGGATTTTTTTTTTTTTTTTTTTTTTTTTTTTGTCCCACAAAATGCTGTGTTTTTCTTGACATGTGTGGACATGATGTGTGGCAGTATTAGTTGTGGGTTTCTCTGGGTCTGGACTGAAGGCACTTGAGACAGCAATTCATGTTCAGACTCAGGTGTTTATTATTTCTGATCAGTAAAACAGCCTCACTGCTGTGAGTTCAGCAGCTTTTCATTAGAAGGCACAGAATGGCCAGTTTCTCTGCCTTCATAATATATCACTGTAATGTTTTATTTACTGCAGAATTTGTTCCAGTGACTAAAATATGCTGTAGGCTAAGGTCATAAATTTTCAGATCTCATCCAATAAGTTTTAAGATGCTAAGTACATTAAATTTTTAATTGAAAAGTAACTCAGCTGCAATGTCATAACTTGAAAAGTCCAGAAACCTTATGAAGTCCAGCTTGCATTCACTTACACTAAAAACATACTATATATACTTTTAAATTTTTATACTAAAAACAGAGCACTACATATTTGCATAAATGTCTGAATTTGCCTCCAGTTACTCTCAGACTTCTCATTTCTTGCAGTTGAGTAAATTCACTCTCACCTTCAGACCTGAAAGAAGTCCCAGAAGAGCCCCTGGGCCAGAGGCCTCCCTCTGCCTTCAGTATTTTTGCATCAGATCCTGGAAGAGCCTTGTTGATAGATAACTTCATTTGTCACTAGAGTGTCCCATAGGTTTCTAGAACCAAAGTTTTATTAAACAAACATAAAACCCCCCATGATTTAATTTTCACATTCATAAGGGATATAATTTTTCATATGTTAAGGCCTTTTAAAGGTCCTTTGTATATATTTTTGAAAATCCAATTTATATCACCTTGAATACTGAGTAAATATACATGTAACAACAACATATGCTGGCTTTTAATCAGCAAAATATTTAATAAGCATGGTCCTAACTTTGTCCAATAAGCCTGAAACTGTTTTAATGAATCAAACCTAGATTTTATCTGACCCAAACTTTATCCAAGGATTTGCAATAGTGATAATCTTTGGGTATATTAGAAGCAGAAAAAGTTTTTGTTACCTTTAACTGATATTTGCCTGTAAAAATATTCAGTATCATGGCTCGTCAGCTCTAGAATAGTAAGGAAACTTTCCTGTAACAATGCTTCCAGAATGCTCAGAATTTAATAATTCCCACCATTTAATAAACAATGGATAACCCTTAATCCTGATTTGAATGCATGACAGAAAAATCCCATGGGAGCCCAGTCTGATCCTATTCATTAAGGAGCAGGATCTGCTCTCCTTGGAGATGGGTTTGTTCCTTGATGTGTCTCTCTGACTACAGGTGCAGGAGCAGCCTCTGCACTGCCTGTGCTGTTTGCACTCACACACAAAAATAACACTGCTCAGCCCAAGCCAGCACACAGCTCATTCATATTTCACCTCAAATCAGTCCCACAATAACAAAAGAAAGCTGTTCTCCCAAACCCCTCCAGCTCCCTTTGCTTTGTTCCATGAGATCAATTGGCAAGCAGGGGTTGCTACAAATACAGACCACAGCACAACCTTATTTTCTTCCCTTCATAGTAATTCAAAAAACCAAAAAGTTATGGCCCACAAAGGCCTTATTAATTTCCTTTATTGATTGAAATGTAAGACACAAGGTGCCTCACAGCTCCCGAGCCACACAACAACAAAACAAGTAATGAAAAACACAGTAATGAAATAAAAGAAATTATGAAAAGTAAAGCTGGAGATCAATATGCTGCTTTTCTGAAAGACTGTGCTCAGCTTTAAAAACAGAGCTGTTTGTGCTGAATGTTTGATTAGCTATAGATCACTAAAGAAGGATTCCAGACCATCTGGAGTCTATTCTGTAAGCTGATCTGGAAACCTCTAGCTCAAAAATAGTCCCTGTGTGAAGGCACAAACTGACATAGTACAACCTCATCAGCAAGTCTCTGGAATATATTTCAGATAAAAATATGCCATCCTCATCTCCTGGGAAACCTGAGATGAAAAATAAAAGAGCCCAAATACCGAAGTACTGGAAACAATTGGAGAAGCAAGGCATTGTTTCTTAGAGGAGCAACAAGAGGAAGGGTAATACCAAAAGGCCTGATGAGCAGCTTTAGCTGCTAAACATTAAAAGATGCAATTATTCAACAGTGTCAGATAATCACCCAGATGATAAATACACATCTGCTGAGCTTTAACAAGGAGCTTAAAATAAAACTTGCAGTGTAGCAGAGGAACAGAAGCCCCCATTGCACTGGGAGGATACAGAAATTGGAACATCACACAAACACTGAACAAAAGTTGTCTTAAAATAGAATTTGGAATGATGCCATAGTTAATAGCTATAAATACAGAACATGCTCGTGTATTAAACATGGTTTTTAAATACAGCTTTAATCAGAGCAGAAAAGAAAGGCAAGTCTTGACAAAGATTTTGGTCACCATCAGCAGGGTGAAGAAAACGGAAATAATTCTAGACAGTGACTAGCGAAATACTTTTATTTTTATATTTAACTCAGGTTGGGTCAGACTAAAAGGCTTCCTCCCTGTTTCTATACCAAGAATAGAACAATTAGCAGGTGTGTCTTGGAAGGAGAAGCCAATCTGTGTACAAGACTTGAATTACAGTCAAGTGGTTCAGCATCTCCAAGGGCAAACAGCAAATAATATTGTGGAGGTGGGAGAAGAAGGAGGTCCTTACCAAGCTGTTGACAACCAGCCTGCATAAGAGATCTTTGCCCCTAAGAATCAGGGGAAACCTTTCCAGAGTGAATTTCCTGGATTTTAATAAAGATGGTATCCTGGGAATCAAAGAATAGGACTGTAATCAGAATTTGGTTCATTTTTACATCTGGAAGCGTTTCCAGAAATGTAAATTAATGAAAAAGAAAAGCTACAAAATATGAACTGCCTGAGTATTTAAAAAAACCAAGATGCAATCTGGAATTCATAAATGTGTCTCCAACCAGGCAGGATCTTACCAGAGGGAATTCCAGGCAAATTTTTTTCAGCCTCTCCTTCCCATCCAGCACAGCATCCAGATGTGGGGATGCATTTTCCCATTCTGGCAGGGACTCTGCACATGGTGACAAAGAGTATGAAATGTGTTTCATACTATATATATATTATATATACAGTATGAAACACATTGTATATATACACTATATATATACTATATATAATATATTTTTATATATATTCATACTATATATAATATACTATATATATAAAATATACTATATGTAATATATATACTATATATATATAGTATAGTATATTTTTTATATATATATGTTCATACTATATATAATATACTTCATACTATAACCCAGGTATGTTGTGAAGTACAAATGTGGTATTTGGAGCTCTTCAAGAACAGGGAGAACTGCTTCCAGTGAAATCTCAAACAAAAATGTCAGGAAAACAAAAGGAAACCTATAGGAAAAAAAGAGAGTCTTAGGTCATTGCCTTCTTGACTCACTTTTGAATCTTGGGAGAAATAGTTTGATGAGTTTAGAATTTATGCATCTATTATTACCATTTTAGCAAGCTAAATCAATATAATCATATGGCTTAAAGATAAAGTAACAATGGCAAAACCTGCTAAGAAAGAAAAACAGAAAATACCTGAACATTTATCTCAGAGTGAGCCCCAACATTTTCTCCAGCCATATATTTTTTTTCTATAAATATTTTTTATAGATTTCCTGTGCTTACAATGGATCTGCTTTTGAAAAACCTCAGCCTCTGCAAATACATATTCTACTCCAAAAGAAAGAAAAATGGAGACCACAGCTCATCACCCAAGTAACAGAAATGTGAAATGCAGACATAAAAGTGTGTGAGATAAACAATACTTGTTTACCTTTTTCTCTCTAGTTTGTTTTCTCATTATACAAATCACAAACAGGCAAAGACACTGGGACACTTTTTATAAAAAATGAAATGACAGCTCTTCTGTGCAATGAGGTCCACACATCCATCCTCAGCAGATGGTCAAGGCATCTGCACTGATTTAAACCTGCTTCCAGATTCTAACAGGTTCCCCTGATGGATGTGCATCCTTCCCTCTCCTTTGGAACACAGATTTTGTCACTCCCAGCAAATGTTGCTATTGCATTTGCTGGGAGCATCCTGACAAAGGCAGGAATGATGGATCTGACTCCACGTTCTCAGAGGCTAATTTATTATTTCATGATACTATATTAAAGAATACTAAAGAAAACTATACTAAAGAATACAGAAAGGATACTTACAGAATGCTAAAAAGATAATAATGAAAACTTGTGACTCTTTCCAGAGCCTTGACACAGCTTGGCACTGATTGGCCAAAGAGTGAAAACAACTCACAGCAGAATCCAATGAAACAATCACCTGTGGGTAAACAATCTCCAAACACATTCCACATGAGCACAACACAGGAGAAGCACATGAGATAAAAATTGTTTTCCTTTTTCTGAGGCTTCTCAGCTTCCCAGGAGAAAAATCCTGGGCAAAGGGATATTTTCAGAGAATGTGAATGCCACAGGTTTCACTCAGCATGTACAGATGTGCCACAACTTGACAGCTATACAACTTACCCTCCCTAACAGAAGACAAAAGACATTTATGTCCCATTATCCTCACCAAATCCTGGCCTGGCCTAAGATTGTAGAAGCACTGAAATTTCTATTTTGCTGCAGAAAAGCAAACTCAAACTGGACTAATTTTTCCTTCTTTTAAAAAGAATCTTGGTGCTTGAATTAGGGCCCACTTCTATTCTGTAAAAGAAAAAACAGTTCTTATCTCGTTTGCTGCTCCTATTGTTGGGCTTGTGTGGAATGTGTTGGAAGATTGTTTATCTGGAGGAATTTGTCAATTGGATTATGCTGAAGATTGTTTTGTTTCCTTGGCCAGTTGGAAAAAGCTGTGTCCTGACTGTTTTTTCCTGTTTCAATGATAGGTAGATGAAAAGTACATTTATCCTGGGTAAACTTTTAGTGCTCTCATTTAATCTTAGCATTCTCTCAACTCACCTTTTTTTCCTTAAAATATGATCCAAACCCTACTATACTTAATAGAAGAGGTTTTCATTGACCTCAGCAAGCTTTGAATCAGGCCTGTAAATTAGAGTCTGACCTCTTTCACAGAATTTATGATCTTTACAGCCTATCCTTGCAAAATTAGGACACTGTGGGCTCCACGCTTTAGAATTCTTAAAATAACTGCCAGCAGATAGTGCAAATCATGCTGTTCATTTCAGGATATCCTTGAACTCTGGTTATTTGTCTAATTTTACTCCAGCAGACCTCTTGGCCCTGACCAAGCTTCCTTCATCACAGTGGTTCTAGGCCACCTGTCTTGCTGTCAGGTTAGGAAGCTCAAGCATGAGAGAAAAGGAGGAACTGCTTGGCCATCTAATCTCATATTAATAATTTAAAATAGAGCTTTTAAAAGTAAGGTTTTCTTATCCTGTATGAAAGGAAGCATAAGATGAATGGCTAGCAGCAGTCATCCTTGACTATTACAATGTGGAGCATGTAGTTAGTATTTAGATAATATATACACTCACATGCAGAGAGAATAAATGGTTTGGAGCAGAACTGATGCCCCCCAGGACAGGGGACACCCTGTGCCCTCAGATGACAGTGGCAGCCCTTCAAGGGAAACAAGCTAAGGGAAAACCAAACCAAACCAAATGAGCTAAGGGAAACAAGCTAAGGGAAACCTAAACCAAACCAAACCCCTGTGAATCACCTGGCTCAGCCTTTTCCACTTTGCAATGAGCAAATTCCTCTTCAGCTGCACCTCCCAGCCACAGTGCTCAGTGCCAAGGGAAAAGATGTGTGACTGAAGGGACATCACCTTCTGTTTACAGCCAGTCAGTGCCAGATGTCTGACCAGACCAGAGGAGAGAATGTTAAACCACATTCCAGTAACTCACAGACAGTCCTACTGTGGTTCATCCTCACTGAATCAAAGGAGTACAGCCCAGTGTCACACCTGTAAGGACACTCAGAAAGAGGTGTTCTGATTTAGCAGCATTTTAAATGCTCTGTTTGGAGGCCTGAGTCCACACACAGGGGGCCAGTGAAAAGTCAAGGGTAGTAAATTCCTGTTTTTCTGCATTTCTGCAGTTACAGAGACTGGCAGAGTAGCAGGAAGCCTTTTTGTCACCCACACCATCTCCCTAGCCAGCTTTGTAGCACCCTCATTCAACCAAACCTTTTACCATTAATATCATGTAGGTCTTGGGGGGAAATGTAGACAGAGACAAAAAACTTTTCTAAAACTTTTTACAGAAAGAGACAAAGAATATTAAACTATTTCTTGTTTGAGAAGATATTTGACTGGTATATTTAATCATTCTATAGGATCAATTTCTATCAGGAAAATAAAATGCTTCACTGGACCCCAGGTGACACAATAAGAGAATTCAGGTTTTATTTGTATCTGCTTGCAAGTTACTGACCAGTCAGGGTGATTTTGTTGTTCTTTCCTACTCTGCTTTGCCAAAACTTTGCAGAGATTTCTGCTGTTCTGAGCTTCCAGAGGGTTGCACTCAGTTTCTCTATTGGAGGCTCCCTCTTGGTGCCTCTAAGCTTCCCACAATGTTTCCTAACAAATAGATCTGATTTTAATTAAGGGAGGTGAAGAAAAAGCCCAGATGCTCTGCAGCCTCACAAGTCCCTGCTCAAATCTTGTGTCAGAGCAAACCCAGTGGCAACAAAACACTGGCCTTGTGTTGAGCAGCACACAACCAGAATTATTCACTCCAGAGGGAGGGAAACACTCTGGGTTCACTGGGGTTTGGGATGCAGTTTGCTCCCCTGGCAGCTCCTTCAGGTAAAAACCCACATTTACTAAAAGCTCCAGAGATATCCTGGATGGATCTTCTTTCCAACACAATTTATTTTGCCTGCTTTTTAGAAAGGCTCTAGTTTAAGACAGTCAAAAGTAACCTAGAAGCTGATGCACTTGTTTAGCCCCTGAATAACTTGTGGTTAATTACAAATATATAGAACTAACACAAGCACTGTGAGAAACTGATGTACTGTTGGAATTTACACAGAAATCATTACTTACAGCTTTCCTAGAAGTAGAACAGGAACAGGAGAATGATCACATTGAAAATAAATGGAGTCAAGTTTTCTAGGCAGTCCTGACAGCTGTCTACTAGTGGCGATTTACTGCAATGAATGCATGGAATTAATCCAGAATTTAACATTTATGCTAGTTTACATCTGTTTACAAGTCCTACTTCCTAGTACATTGAGTAGCATGACTCTTTTCTCACATCAGCCAGGAATATCATTATTAACTGATAACAACCTCAATTTGCAAATTACTTAAATCTAATGGGGCTATATTTCATTACCATACTGGCTGTAATTCCAAGCCAACATTCATTAGTGACATAGTTCCATTTTAATGCATTGCTGAGAAGTTATTTATAATATCCTAAATATTTGACTACGAAAGAAATGTGCCCTTTTGGCTAGGAAAAAGGTAAGAAAAAACCCAACACCACTGTGTAAAGAAATGAAAAGCTGAATTCAGGACTTCCTTGCCTACAACCATGTAGAACATATAATTAAAGAGTTATATGCCCAGACAAAGTTCTACACAGCAAGGAGGTATTCTTTACCTTACAAATTTGTTTCTCACCATATCAAGATCATACTTAGCCAAAACCTGTTCTTTTCTTCCCACTTTCAAGTCCCAAAGAGGCAATTACTGCAGCATGTTATTAATTCATTCCCAACCTGTGCCCCACAAACATCTGGGTCAGAACTCATGTTTTCCACAGCACCAGGCAACAGGAGCACAGCACATCCTTTCCACAGAGCTGTCACAAATTCAGTGCTTCTCCAAGGGACACAATACCCTGTGTAAGGAGCAGAAGGACACAGGAACTGTTCTGGCATCTGTAAGGACAGCAGCAGATCCACCCACACTAAACCCAAGCTGAACAGCTCTGGGAAGTTCACAATTATTTACAGCTCCATTGCATTTGCAGACTGGATGTGCAGCCAGGCTGGACAGCTGCCTTCAGGACCAACTTCCTGAAGAAGTTATATTCCTCCCAGGGATTAAAGTTTGTGCCTTAACCCAGAGTCTGAAATGTGTCCAGCTGTTCTTCAAATTGGATTTTTGTCTGTCAGCCTGATTCCAGTCCTAGAACAGATCAATGTTAGAGTCCATTGCTTCCATTTTCTTCTCTCCCCTTGTATGGACAGCTCCTGTTTTCTACCTTTAATTGCATCTTTGTGGATTCATGCTCTCCAGCTCAGACCTGGTTCTTCTCTCCAGCAAACCTTATCTGGTTAGTCACTCCCACCTGAGAGATTTACCTGATAGCAAGAAGGCAGCAAATATAAACACAATGTGCATAATCTCTTTCTAGCAGGCCCTTTTCCAAAAATTCTTTTAGATAAGTACAGCGAGTGAAGCTGCAGAAGTTTTTCCTTAGCTGGGTCACTGCCCATGAACTGTTAGGAAGCAACCCTGGCAATTTACTTTGAATGGGCCTTGGCCAACAGTCAGGAGCACTCAAAAATCTCATGGAATGCCAGAGGCTCTTTTCCATTTCCTGTGTTTAGTACATTTCACACCTTCCAGAGGATGCTTATTTAAGCATAAGACATCACCTCAAACTGCTTTATCAGGAGTCAACCCTTCAGAGACTGAGACTTTAGTCCCAGAATTCTGCTACCAACAAAGTATGAGCCAGGAATTCTGAACTCAGTAATTCACTCAGCAACAATTTTAACTTCAGCAAATGCTCAAATCCACCAGAATCCAGAGGGGAATTGTTTGCAACTCACCATGGTAACAGTGCACCAAGGCCAGCTATAAAAATTCACCCCTCTCCAATAAATGATTTTCCTACAGGAATAGACAGAGTATCAACAACTCCTTTTGCTTCTAATACAGATGTCATTACCATGCTTTGAAAATGGTGTGGATGTAATTTGTGGCATTTTGTTGTGGGGTTTTTGGGGGTAGTGGATTTTTGTTTGGTTGCTTTTGTTTCTGTGGGGTTTTTTTGTTTGTTGGTTTGGGTTTTGAAATTTTTTTCTTTTTAATTTTTACATTTTTATTTCTGTGCCAAACCAAAACACTGAAGAGCTCTTTGTGCAGCCCCTGTACAAGCTAACCTGCTTCCATCAATGCCAACAAAAGCCTCACAATTGACTTCCAGGGAGAAGAGCATATATTACTGTTGTTAAGCACAGTAATATTTGTCTCACCTTCACCCATGTTAACCTCTTAAAAGGTTTATATTTATGGGCAGCAGTGTCTGCTCCTCTCAGAGGGGTTTTGCAAATGTATAGCATTAACCTGTCATTTGATTTCCCACTTGATCCTGTGCACACACTGAGGCAAAGAGCAGCACTGAGGTGTGCTGGTAATGACTCCCCTGGACAAATCCATGCATATTTTACATTACAGGCTGACCCTTGCAGCTTGGGCTCCTTTTTTCCCTTCCACATGGTGACCAGGAAGGGCCCAGGGAGGTTCCCACAGGACACCCCCAACATTCCAATGGCCTCAGTGTGACATTTGGAGTGCCATTATGTGACACAAAGCCATCCTTCAGCAAGGACGACTGCACAGCATTAGCACTTTGTTCTCATCTGATCCAGAGTATGATTTTCAGTTCATTTAGTTTGAAGTAGGAGGCAAGGAGAACATCTGAGTCCCATCACAGTAGGCACTACACGCCTGCTATGTATTTCTCTGAGTCCTCATGTTATCTCCCAGCTTCACCTTACACTTCTGATGTAGTCATTTATTGCAAGAGCATTTCTAGGCTAGCCCATTTCTTTCTAATGGAACAGCTCAGATAAAAGCAATCAACAGGCTCAGGAATTGAATCCTTTCCTGCATCTCTACAGAGATTGCTACAAGCTGCACGTTCAAAATGAATTGCAGTGATGCAGTTCAAGCATGTTTAAAGTAATGATCCATTCCTTCTCAGGTATGGGGCTTTGGTAGGTAAGGCATATAAAACAACTTCTCTGGTTTGTCAGGGAAATGGCTGAGAAACATTTGATTCTTTCCTGCCTAAAATCCATGTCTTGTGATGGCACTGAAGGGAGCAGCTCCTGTCTCCCTGTGCTCTCTCTCAGGTGGGCTGCGGTGCTGCTTTGCCCTTCCACCATTTCCACAGCAGGTGTTCCACCCTGATTTCTGCTCTCTGTGCTCTCCCACAGGATCCAAGAATTTGATCCAAAACTTCTGGCAATGCAGGTTTCAGTTAATGCAACTGCTTCACATATGATGGGCTCTGCCCTTGTGGCTGCTCATGGGGTCCTGGCTACCCCTGCTCCCTTTATTCCCTGCTGGTGCCCACCACTGGCTCTGACTCACCTGATGGGTTTGTGGTTCAATAGTTTTCTCTCCCAAATGCACTGCTGCCCTGAAGCACCCTGTGCACAGATATTCCACATGAGGATGGCCCCTCTGGGCCCCTTCCCTGCTCACCAGGGACACAGTTATCTCTGCCATCAGTCACAGCTCTTTAGAGAGGAGCTTGCTAATCCTCACGTTCCAGGCACCCCTTCCAACAGCAATTGCTCTGACTGGAGTTGTGGAACCGAGCAGCATTAGGATTTCCTCTCCTCCATGAGCAAATCCAGCCTTGTGTCCCATTCAGAGCCCCATGGCACTGCTGGTGCCTCCTGCTCACGGTCTCAGCTTGCCCCCACAGCAGGCACAGCTGCACATCAGGAGTTCCTCAGACCACACAGTTTGTGATTTTTATAAAGATAATGAATGCAAAGTATGGAAACAGATATAGAACGGAATGGAGAGCTCAAAAAAACCATTGCTCTCCCCCATCTCTGCCTAAATTACATCATGCTGGAAGGTAGCAACACTGGCAGAGCTGGTATTGCCCTATCAGTATTCTACCACCTCCTATCTAACACTCAAATACCACTTCACACCTCAAAAATTAACTCTGTACCGACACAGACTATTAACAAATTAATAGGACTTCAGGCCATACATCAACAGTCACACAAACTCTGCTTTAATTAATGAGCCATTCTTACCATTTATGTTATGTTCACTGTCCTTAATGTTCAAACATCTCCATAGAAGCAGATTTCAAAAGTAATTAATATTCAAGCAGCTCAAAGACTTAAATTTGCATATTAATCGTTGCTTTCTAAGTCACATGGAAAGGTATTTGAAAGGCTGGGCTCTGATCCTGTTAAAATAAATGAATTATTAGAATTATTAGATTTTCAAAACCTTTTGGGCAATGGTTCTGAGATCACAGATCCTCTTTTTGTTTCTTCCATGACAACTCTAGGTCCTTCACTGAGAACTGGGACTTGAAATGTCTGAAGTGGTTGAGTTTTCAAAGCAGGACTCTAAGTACATTAGGGTTAAAGCACAGTGTTGATTTTGCTGCTTGTGTGATTTTAGCAGAATTACCTTGATCCCCTCCCATCACCCTGGAGTCCTAAACCATGTAGTACTTGTTAAATTAAAATACAGAACAACACCCATTCTATCCATACATACACACACAGCAGCTGAAATGCACTCATAGCCTCTATTGTGTATCTTTAACACAAAAAATAAAAAACCTTCAGATATCCCACAGAAATACAGAACAAACACATTTAGCAGCACTGGAGGTCTCTCACAGCCAAGGAGCCACAGGGAAGCACTTGAACCAAGTCCAGGAAGTGAACTTTTCGCCAAAAAACACAAGAGCAGGGAAAAATAAAGATCCCAACAGTCTCTGCCAGGGTAAACAAGGATGAGAGGGTGGGAGAGGAGACAATTCCTTACTCCCCTCAAATCTGCCAACTGCACAGCAGATGGCATTGCCAAGCATGGGTGGAAAACATAAACAGGATCATTAAGATTTCCCATAGGAATAACAGTATGGCATGTTCAGACTCCCATCTTTGTTCCTAGCAAAGAAACAAACAAACCCAACAAATGTAAAGATGAAAAAAAAAATGTATAGTGGAAAGACAGGAAAAAAAATACTATTCAATCCTTCAGGTAATTAGTGACAATCATCAATTAAGATGATTGATTGAAACCAAAAGTTTAACAACTGTTCTCAATCCATTTAAATATACAAGAACATCCTAGGGAATCATATAGCTCCTTCCTTGAATTCATCAAGATCTACTTTCAAATCCTGTGCTCTTTAGCCTTCTGCTCTACTTCAAAGTCAGTTTCATAACTTCAGTTGTGCTGTTTGCAAATTCAGTTGCAGTGGGGAACTATCCATGAGAACACTGGACAGAGCACAGAATTCCAGCTCTGCCACCCTTACTGATGGCTTTGTTTAACAACATTCAATAGCAGAGAACAGTGGAAAACTATAAACTTTATTATCATCGTTTTTCAAATTAAAAGAGGCATTTCATTACCACTTACCATTTCATTTACCCATGGCTTCTAAACACAAGGTGACAGGACTAAAAATGTTGTCTGGAAAAATACTCCAAAAAGGCACCTCAGAAAGCACAGAATGTTATATATTAAATATATGTAAGGGTTAAACAAAACTTCTTCCCCTCCTCTTCAAGAACCTCACTGGCTGCCTTGTTCAGACATCAGCCCAACCCAAATAACCCCAGACTTTCCCATCATATCTCCTCTACCAGGCCAGCCAGGCACAGCTCTCAGCCTGACTCCTTCCCCTGAAGTGGACAGTGTTATCTCAGTTTTTCATCCTCATTCTTTTATACTAGCTTTACCTTCAGCTCTAGTGCTGCTTCTCATTTCCTTTTCCCTAAATGAAGAGAAAATTAGGTTCTCAGTGCACATCCCAAATCCTGTCTTCTTTCTTCCCTGCCAAAAATAACTCATTTCAGCAAGCTCTCTGGAATCATCACAGCACTCAGATTTAGCAGGGCTGTTTTTATAGCCTGTTTAAACAATATATTTGATGGTGTCCCATCTGCAGCTGGTCTGAACCAAACCAGTATTTCACAGTATTTGTTAAGCTACTGTCTCCACAGTTAGAAACATAAACTCTGTAACACACGTGGCATTTCCTTCAGAGCCCCTTCCCTGCTCATTTCAAATGCTTAACAAATACTCAGCTAAAGTTAGACACCAAGATTTGCAAAAAGCAAGATGTGCTATGAGGGCAGAATGCCTTCAAAATCTTTGAAATAAATTTAAAAGAGTTAAGTCGAGTTTTTGGTTCCACCACAGCATTTCTGGCTACTTTGGAGCTGCATTTCACCTGCAAAGGAACAAATCAGAACATGATCCACTTCCATTGAGCAGCACGTTTCAGAGCTGAACTAACATGGGAAACACATGGAAACGATCTTCAGGAGCAATGAATGGTTAAAAACCACCACTTTGCACTCCATACAAATATCAAGTGCCTTTTGTCAGGACCCTGCTAGTAAATCTTAACTCAGTGTGCAAGCATCAAGACAGAATTTCAGGTTGTTACATTGCAAAAGGTATTGGGGATTTCCTTGAGCAATCTCTGAGCTAATGCCATCCATGCCTTTCACCAATGCATGCTACTCATTCAAGAGAAATCCTAAACGTGCTGCAGCCTTCTGACACCCACCCATTTTTCAGCAAGGCATTAGCATTAGCACAGAATGCTGCAAGAAATCTGTTACATTGGAAGTTATTTCAGATACTGCATGCTTTGGTTTGGGGAGGTTTCACTCTTTCAGAAAAACACAATTAAAGGCTTTAGGCTCACAGCAGCTGTTAGTGCTTGTTTTTAAAACACAGTCAAGGTTTCTGTTTCTCAGTATATTTTTCTTCCAGTCTTACCCCACATATTCTCCACAAAACCTGCTGCCTGCTAACTGTTGCTGCTGGCAGTACCATCAACACCCATCACTTGCACAGGTCTCTCTTTCCCTCTGAGACTGGAATTACAAAAGCTCTTCCTGCACATATAGCTCTGTGTCTTGCAGAGAAGTTCTCAGAGCCCACATCTCGTTTTGGTTTCAATAATTTCCAATAACATCTGTGAAATAAACAGGGCAAGGAGACTTCTTCTCCTTTTT
>JAHXMQ010012340.1:20694524-20779628 GCA_020466415.1 Ammodramus savannarum pratensis
TCTCTCCATAAGCCATGTCTGAGCAAAATTCTCCAACACTAAACCAGCTATGAAATAACCAGGTCCGGCCCAGTACTCCTTAAAGCACAAAGTTCCTCCCATCACCAGTGGAATGAATTTATCTGAGAGCACAGAGCAAAGCAGTGTCAGGCACTGAGAGGAAGCCCCAGTCCAGCAGAAATGGGGAGATGGTGACAGTACCCACCTGCCCAGTCAAGAGGCTGGCAGGTCTGCACTGCTGGGCACTGCCCAGCCAAAGGCACATCACATCAAATCCTGCTGCACCCACTGTCCTGGTACTCCATGCCATGGGATTTGAGACATTCTAAAGGTGCCTTTTCCTCCCTCTTCTCAGTGAGGGGATGGCGTGGAGCCCAGGCAGCTGTGAGCTATTTTTACACTGATTATCACGACACCTTACAAAGAAAAGGTGAAGAAAACAACTTTGATCCAGGGCAAGGCCACCTAGGAACCCAACAGTGGGAGGATGGAATGTTCTCTATGTGCTGGGGCATGCTGAGGATGGGAAACCACTTCCTGCTTGCCCAAAGAGCTGCAAGCAGCATAATTAGCACTCCCTGGGAATATTACACGTCACCAGATGCGATCTGAAGGCTCACTGGGAGTGCAAACCCCAACTATGAAATTCCCCAGGAGCCAAGGGCAGCTGGAAATGCCTTGAGTGTCCATACTGAGCGCTCCTGAGTACTGAGGGCACACTGAATCCAGGCTGCTCTGTTCCTTTTGCATGTGACAGCCTCTTGTTTACTGCTGCCTTTGTGTCCCAGGCTGACTCTGCAACAGCAATTCCTCACATGCAGAAGTGTTAATTCAGTGCTTTTAAATACACTGGCTATGGCACAGTGAGCTCTTCTTGAACCTCCAAAGCAACTGAACCATGTTGATGACTAGTTTATTGTCATGGTATGAATCCAAGGCAGCTCTCCTTCCTTCTTGCTTTCCCATGGGCAACATCTGTATCTGCAGACAGACAGTTCACTTTTGCAATTCAGATTTCAGAAGAATTGTGAAATAATAATTACATTTTCCTGATGCCTCCATATTTTTCCTGTTAACTGCAAGCAGCAGGGAAGGCTCAGGCAATTCTATTTCCCAGGTTCTGAAGTTTTCTGTTAGTGTCCTTCGGAGAAAGAAAGGCAAAACCACAATGCTGAAAATTTTAAGCCAAGCTGGTAAAAGAATTCAGTGTTAATAAAGGAATACACGGTCCTGCAAAACTCTCTGCAGTATTTCTACTTCTATTTACAACAGTCATTTGAGTTCCAAACTTTTGTGGGAATTCATACATAAGGTTAATGCTATCATGGAAAAGACAACTAACTTCCTAAGCCAGTATCTGAACACTTGGTGTCTTGAAACTAGAGTAATAAGATAATCTTTAACAAAAATGTTAATGAATCTAGGCTGCTGATTTATAATTAATTAAAATAATCCCCTACTGGTTTTGATCAAAAAGATCTTGGCATGAAATACCATGCCAGAGGAGAGAAAAGCACTTGCCTGTTTATAAAGATTCTGGCAGAAAACACTGCTTAAGAACTGCAGAACACAATGTTTAGCACTGAACATAATTTTTTTCCTTAATCTCATGATGTTTCACTTCAGAGGGCTGCTTATCTACCTATTACAACCACAAGACCTGCAACATTGGTCCCTCTGAAGCAAAATAATACTTTTTCCATAGTATATCTCCCATTTAATGTTTTAATTTTCCTCACCATTCTCAACTCTCTCAAATTAATTCTTTACTTTCTAAAATTCTGCTTCAAAGTATTAATCTTCAAACACAAAAGTCTATGTGGGAGTTTTAAAATACATATAATAATTTTAATTTTTTTATCTTTAAATTAGTGCCTTGATTCAAGTTCTTAACACATTCAAGAAACAGTCTACAATACTGAAATATAGAAGCATTTTAACAGTTACAGAATAATTAAAAATAATTAGTGTTCTTTTTTCAAAGACCTTAATTTGCTCTTTAGCCTTTTATTGATCTGTTTCATGCTTAAGGAGCTGAAATCAAAACTTATTATCTAGTAAAAAGGGCATTTAAAGATGCTGAGCTCCATAATTTTCTCTTTTTACTTCTACTAATTCTATTTATTCTTCCTATTAGTTCTCCCCTCCATCCATATAAGGCTGAATTTACTGGTTATGTTTTTAACTTTCCTTTTTGAAAGGACTGGATGGTACAGGCAGATTTTCAGAGAAATACTCCAAATTTTGCTGTGCAACTGGGGAAAAGTGACTTGAGGCTCAAACTGCAAAGCAACCAGCAGTGCAATGACCTGCTGGACTGTGATATCCTGAACTTTCACACATCTCTTCTATCAGCAGATGTGGAATTGCCAAAGATTGGAAAGGGAAGAGGCCTTGAGCTGTATTTTCTGAGAGTGCTGACAGTGCTGAGTGAACACTGCCAGGGCTGGGACATGTGGGGGAAATGGCAGCACCTTGCCAAGGACTGCAAACTGCAGCTTTAGGGGTTTTGAGAGTTTGGGGATTTTTTTAGTTGGCTGGTAGGAAGGAGGTTTTTTGTGAGTTTTTAGGTTGGGTGTTTTTAACAGGACAATACAGAAAAAACCAAGCAAGTTGGCTCTACCTCTAAAACAGGACATGGATGTCCCACTGACAGCCTATCTGAAAAATCAAAACCAGGAGTTTCAGAGAAGACATCCCAAATCCTTGGCATTAATCTACACAATCCTCTTTCCATTCCAAAGAGGTAGGCTAACATGCTAACATTCCTTTGGGAAAGACATCAGTTTACAGCATCTAACTGCACATAGGAAAGAGCTAGAAGGCAGCACTCCATTTCATCCTTAGAACGTCCTTCAAAACTTTATTAATTATTTGTCAAATCTTGGGACAAGATTCAGTGACTCCTTACAGAGAAGGAGGAATGATAAGTGCACAATCTTTAAGGAGGTATCCCATTCCTACAGACTAATTTACAAGTTCTGCATCTTTTAAAATAGAGGTTTGCTATTTACTTCAGCACATTGACAGTGCATAACTGTATTTCCATTATTCCAGTGCATACAGTAGTGTGACAAGCATTGTACTGACTGAAAACTGACACACTGCAGCACTTGTGACTCTCATTAATGTCTCTGAGCAAGTTTGACAATCAACAGCCCAACAAATTTACCTGTACCTGCAAATCCAGAATCAACTGCAGTCTGAGACATCAGTTTTTCTCCTTCAACATTAATAACAAGTTAAACCTGTGCTGTATTAAATGAGCCTTTATGTAAGGCCAAGATTCTCTTCATGAAGCTCAAATACTGAATATTCCTCTTTAAGAAGTCTCACATTAAGAGATTAAATGTTGTAGCATCCACAAATTACAAAAGCTCCTGGAGCTTTAATTATTAACTAGAGATTATTACTCCATTAAAGATGTTTTATGCCCACATGCTACACTGGACGTTTGCACAGTTTTAAAGGTTGACAGGAGGATCTAACAAAATTTTTATTAAAAAAACTCTAGCAGGCACATATTTGTGGTAGGTACCTCTTTATTCTAATAGAACAATATATTTCAAAAAGTTGTGCAACTTTTTCCCTTGTTATGCAGAAACGGCAGCAAAAACAAACATGTAAGATCATCACATTTTAGAGAGTCAAAAGAATTTTGCAAAGTAACATCTCTGAAAGCTTCTTGTCCCTGAATTCTGGATTCTTTAGGACCCAGAGGAAGAATCCTCCAAGTCTGAGAGGTTTTGTGGGGTGTGTCCCCAGAGTGGGGAATTACAGCAGACAGTAAGACACACACAGTTTTGCTCCAGTGGTTGGATCCCTTGCACTGGAAGCTTGGCTCTGCTCTGGCTCTTGAACTCAAGCACGTGCTCACTCATCTCCTGGGTCTCTGGGCACCTCTGGACAGCTGGGGATCACCAGGCAGCTGTGCTCCTTCAGGCAGCTACACACATCTTGATAATTTCTCAGTCCTGCACCTCTTCTCATACCTAGATGCTTACAAGAAAGAATTGTTTCTAGTATTCAGTGTTATTTGCTTCCCAGTTCTGCTCAAGAACGCCATTAAAGGATCAGCACCTCATTTTGCTAACCTCCACAAAAACGGAGCCCTTGCCTGACAAAGCTCTCAATAAAACCCCAACTAAATCCCAAACCTTTTAGTGCACAACACAGCTGATAAGCATGAGTAAAACAGCTCTTTTCAGGATTACAGGAGTTCATTCATTTCACACTGCCTTTCCTATTAAAACCCCTACTATTTTAGATATTTTTTCTTCCTCTTGTAGAGGGGCAGCTCTACAAAACCCCGTGCTAACATGAAGCAACATTAACAGCAAGGGACTGGCAGGTTCCTGTCTCAGTACTTGATTTTATCATAATAGAGCTCAAAGGTCTAAGATGAGGGGCTTTCAGGTCCAACATGTTTCAAACCCACAGGGCAAGAGCTCCTGTGCCAAAGAACCCTCTGACCTTTACAAGATAAACAACTTGAACCCATTAAGTTACATAATGCAAAACGGAAATATACTTAAAAACTGCTTTAAGTTTTTCAATGAGAGGATTTCTGTGTTTAACTCAAGGAGCAAAAATTTAGGAAAAAACAAAAAAACCACAACAAAGCCAGAAACATAGCATTTCCACAGCATACTTAAAAGATGAAAATAAAACCACTGATGATATTTACAGAAATTACCATTTTGAAGCCTTTTTTTGAAGCATTAATGTACTATTTGAATAGAAATACTAACAACATATCCTAATTCTAAAAGCTGCCACTTATCTCTGAGAAAGCAGAGGAACCAGACAAGTTACACACTTTGAACATGAAAAGGGAGTTATCAAATCTTCAGCAGCCTCCAGTACAATGGGTTTCCAAAATTACCCCAAACTCCAAAACTTCATGGACACAAACCAAAACAGTACTGCATTTTTCCACAAGAGGACACTAAAATAATAAGAAAAACAGTTGTGCAGAAATGTACAGCTACCAAACAGCATCGTTCATTAGCCAAGGAGAATGCTTTTCACTTACAAACTATTTTGCAGTGAAGTAGACATCAACTACTTTCCCTCTAAGTGTGTGTTTTAGTCATTCTAGCATTTTGGCTTTTAATGTGTTTCAGGTGGCACAAAAAAACCAGATATAGTTCAGCTTGTTGTGGACAAAACCCAACAATAAAGCAATGCCACAGAAACAGCCCTGCACTCCGTTTGAAAACGAGCTATCAACCTCGGATTTACAGCGAGCACATGCTGAACTCCATCGCATGACTTCAAGGAACAACTTCTGGGCACCAGTACAGGCTCGCATGCCAGCGGGAGCGGGCTGTGCTTACGCGTCCCCTCCAGCTGGCACCAGCGCCGTGACGGGGCGAGGGAACCACACGGAGAGAGCCTCCGGTGTCCCTGCAGCGCGGAGCTCCGCGAGGGGCGGCTGGGGAGCTGCAAGGGCGCGGAGCTCGTGTGGCGAGGCCTGGCGCTCCGAGCGCGCCCATGGCCGGGTGCTGGCGAGCTCCGGGACCGGCTCCGAGCGCGCCCATGGCCGGGTGCTGGCGAGCTCCGAGACCGGCTCCGAGTCCCGCTCCCTGAGCACTCCCGGCCGGCTCCGAGCCCCGCTCCCTGATCACCCCCGGTCGGCCCGGCTCCGAGCCCCGCTCCCTGAGCACTCCTGGCCGGCTGAGATCTCCGCTCCCTGAGCACTCCTAGCCGGCTCCCAGCTCCGCTCCCTGAGCGCTCCCGGCCAGCTCCGAGCCCCGCTCCCTGAGCACTCCCGGCCGGCTGCGAGCCCCGCTCCCTGAGCACTCCCGGCCGGCCCAGCTCCGGGCGCGCCCCCGGCCATGTGCCGAAGAGCCCCGAGCCGCAGCTGGGACAGTGGCCCCGGCGCGCTCCCTCCCCGCTCGCTTCTCACTGCTGCATTTGCGCGGCCTCAATTAGCTTAGAAAACAGCTCTGAGATCATCCAGGCCACCCCATGACCGAACACCACCGCGGCACGTGCAGCCTTTCCCTAAATAAGTCCGCAGACGGCGCCCGCTCCATTTATTGCTTCCCTGCTCCCCCACAAGCCCCATGGCGCTCCCCAGAGCAGGATAACGTGACGGGGTTGTCCCGGCGCCATGGATAACCCGTGCGCGGGGCAGCTCTGGCCCGGCCGCCCATGGAGGTTCCGCGTTGCGGCTCCGACACCGCCCCTCGTGCTCGGTGAACACCGCGCGGTTCGGCCGGGCCGGGCAGCGGCAGCAGGGCCGGGAGGGGGGCCCGCCGCGGCCGGGCCGAGGGCGATGAGCGCGGCGAAACGCAGCGAGCCCGGGGTGGGGCGGCTCTCGCGAGACCCGCGCCGGCGGCCATTTTGCCATGGATTGGCGGCGGGGCGGGGCCGCGGCGCTGCCCGCGGGAGCGGAGGAGGTGGAAGCGGAGGAAGAGGAGGAGGAGGTGGAAGAGGAAGAAGAAGAAGAGGAGCAGGAGGAGGAGAAGAAGGGGGAGGATGAGCCGCGGGCGTCCCCCCGCCTCCCGCTGCTGCTGACGACGGCGCTCGGTTCAGCCTGCTGCGGGCTCCGCGCCGCGCCGCCGGCCATGGTGCCCAGCGAGGAGAACCAGCTCGTCCCCAAGGAGGTGAGGCGGGAGATGGAGGCGGCAGCCGCGGCGGCGGGCAGGAGGCCCGGGGCACCGGTGCCGCCCGAGGAGGGAGTGGAGGAGGCCCGGCCTGGCCTGGCCTGGCTCCGCTCCGCTCCCTCGGTGCGCGGCCCGGCAGGCGCGAGCCTGTCTTTGTGCGGGCCTGGGGCTGATGGTGGAGCGCGGGTGAAGGGGCTGGCCAGGGCAGGAGGAGGAGGCTGGAGCTGAGCCCGGGCTGCGCAGGGCCCCGGGCGGCCCGAGGGCTGCACCTGTCCGTGCCGCGGCATGCGGGGAGCCCGGCCTGCGCGGCGGGGCCCGGCCGGGCCGCTCCGGGGTCACGGGGCTGGAGGCAGCGCGGCCGCTCCTGCCGGCCCGCGGGGCTGTGGCTGAGGGGCAGAGCGGGGAGCCGGCCCCGGGAACCGGGCAGGGCTCGGCCGAGGGGCCGGGAGCGGGGCGGAACGGGCGGCGGTGCCCGCGGTGTTTGCCGGAGGGAACGGGTCGAACAGCGGCTTGTTTCCTTTGCTCTGCTCTGGGCCCCTCGTCTCTCCCCTGCTGTAGGGAGAAGGGGAAAGGCTTGGTTTTGGCCATGGGCTGGAGATAAGAGCCCGAGAGAAAGAGGAAGGCGAAGCCTCTGTCCTGCAGCGATAGGCGAATGACACGTGTCAAGTTGGAGCGATACCGTGCAGAGGAAGGAGTTCAAGTGATGGCATAAAATGTTTGGAAACAGCTACTGGTAGAGTAGTATCAGCAGAAACTTTGTTTCCTGAGCAGGTACACGTTTTGCCAACTTTTCTGACAGTTTTGCGGTTCTGATCAGTTACTCAAAGCCTTCCCGGAGTTTTCGTCGAACGTCAGTGTTTGTTACATTTACCTGTTCCGTCGTGTGTCCTTACGGGAGGCTTTGCCAGGCAAGGGCTCCGTTTTTGTGGAGCTTAGCAAAATGAGGTGCTGATCCTTAAATGGTATTCTTGAGTAGAACTGGGAAGCAAATAACAACACTGAATATTAGAAACAATTTTTTTGTGCAGGCACATGTAAACACAGGGTATAGGTAGGAGAAAGGTAACTTAACCTCGTTTCCTTACTTTAAATACTAAGGTTTAAAAGACTATATTTTGTCTTTTACAGGAAAGTGAAATCTCCAGAAACTTAAAAAGAGATGGAATGTAGTTGCTAATATATTTGAATATTAACTTCTAACAAAAATCCTCACAAATATAAAACTAGGCCAGAAGACAGAGCAGCTGATATACTTGAAGATTTCATTTTCAAACCAAAGAAACAGATAAGGGATAGTGACAGGAGAAACATTATGGCAGCAGCTGTAGAGAAGTGGAATAGACAAGATATTAATAAAAGCAGCTAGCTAAGGCTGTGTCTTTAGTTATATGTATTAATAGTATCCCCCTTGGCTTTAGAGTTGTATTCAGAATATACTTATGATTCAGCTGTGTATTTTTAACTGACTCATTGGAGGAGGCTTTTGAATGTACTTTTATCTGTAGGGGGGAAGTATGGGGAAAGGAAGATGAATCTATGTGATTATAGATATGAGTATCTTAAACAAACAGTGTGAAATCTATAAACTTTGTACATTGATAATGCTAATGGGAGGAGTTATTTTTTCTCAGCAAGTTTTGTCAAGTTCTTTGTTGTGTCTCTGAATGAAACTGAACAGAATATTAGTGAAATCAAATTGAGAAAGAAAAGAGATGAACTACTTGTGTTAAGTCTGTCTGGTTATATCTATATATGTGTTGTAGCAGAAGTTTGTCTTCAACTTTTCCAGTGTTTTTCAGTGTATCCTCACTTTTTTTAGTGGCAGGGAATTTTAACAAATGCTACACTGCAGCATTCCCATTAAGTCCTTCTGAGATTCATTAATAGTCCCATTGCAGAGCATGCTGAGTTATGAGTAAACAGAATTCTCCAAGTCTGAGTTCTCAACAGCCTGCTCCTAAATATTCCTGTAATGCCCCTAGGAGCAGTTGGAGCAAAGCAGATGGTTTGGAGTTTGAGCTGTGCCCTCCAGGGATGGATGGAGGAGCACAGTTGATGTTTTGTCCCTTCCTGGTGGCCTGGCTGGTGTCACTTGTGCAGCTTCAGAGGTTTCAGCTGGGCTCTGAACCTGCATCTGCTGAAGATGAGCACACAGCCAGATTTGCCTTGGCATTCCAGTGTGCAGGAACGAGAAGAAATGTAATGATGTTTGCTTTAGGCTGGTTTAGGGAATGACTAATCATCTAAAGCACTGGATGGGAAAAGGATTTTGGTTCTTGTCTACAAGTCAGTGATGCCTTGGTAGATAAGTGGTGGGAGGTGTCTCTAACACTGCCAGTCTGTGTGTGGTGGAGGGGAAGGATGAGTATCAAGTTATGAGTCTTCAATTTGTGTTTTTATCCATATTTTTGTATATTGACAGGAGCTCAGGCTACTGTTTGCAAAGTAGAATTGCCAGGATGTTTTCATTAGGTTTTCTAAGTAGTGCTATGCTTTCATGGATACAAAGGTTCATCTGTTATTAGTCTCTTATTAAAGGTTTTCTTTTGGACCTTGCATGCCTTCAGCTGCGTCTCTGAAGTCCAAGTAATCAGGGCCTTGTCATTTTCTCTTGCTCATAACTTTGAGACAAAGTTCTTTTTCCTTTGGAGGAGAAGTATGAAAGCAGTTTCTGATAGATCAGTGTTGGGATTTCTTTTTGCATGAAGGTTTTTGGCTGGGCTCTGCAGGTACTTGGTAAGTTCATTCTTGCATCCCTACTGCTGCCTAATGCTTTCCCTGCTGTTCCTGCAATGGTGTGACCAGTAATTCCCTGTGAGAATCCCTGCTTCTGGGGCTCAGTGTAAACTGCTCCCTGTTCCTTTCCCTTCCTTCCTTTGCCTCATCCTCAATTACTTCGCTTTCTTCATCTAAAAGATGAAAAGACTCAATTCAGTTTTCTTTTATATCCAAAAAAAAAATCACTGAGAAAAAAGTGTTCATTGCTGCACCCTGGTAGCAAAATTTGAGCATATTCTATAAATTTAATAGGTGTGGATTTTTACCCAGTAACCCTGGGAAGGAAGGGTGAATTGTATGAGTTAGATAAATATGAAAATAAGAAAATGCTGCTATCAGATGGGAGAACATTTCTATGGCTCTCAGTGTTTCTTCGAGGAAAAGTTGACTTGAAACTTATTTTGGGAAAATCTACCTCAAATAGAAAATAATAAAATACTCTTGCCAACACAGTTGGTGAGAAAGATGCCTGTGTGTGTTTACTGGTAATATAAGTGAACTTTGCAAAGATTTATCTGGAAAATCAAGATGTATGAGAACTTAGTGAGTATTGGTCATATGAGAAGTGTGTTTTGCTATGAGGTTTTTGAAGTGTTTGTGCTACTGATTAAATAAATGCTGTGCAGATGCTTTTTCAACATGTTCTAGCATGAACTATCTGAAGTACACCTGTCAGAATGAATAAATAAATATATATAAATATATACTATATAATCGACCAAGGTGGTGTGAATTCTCTCAGCTCTAATGGGAGTTTTTCATCCCTGCACTAATGAGTCCATGTTAATCATCTGCACTGAACAAATCAAATGTGTCTCTTGCTGGGTATCATTCTGACTTCCTCATCAGAAGAGCAGCAATCTGATGAAGATATTTTGCAATTCTCTTTAGTAAAGGGATGCTGTTCTTTTCAGGGCTGATGACATCCTTGTTTTTTCATTCCCATGTATCAAAAGATTCTACAAGTGGTTACAGCTTGCATAATTTATCCTGCTTTCCTTCTGGTGTGCTCCATTAGAAAACGTAAAGGAATGATTGTGACAACTAGAGAAACTGATTCAATGACTGAGAAGGAATTTTGGAAATCAAATTTAGGAAACAAACAGAAAATCCACAGGGAAGTTCACCAATAGGTTGTTCCTTGCAAACAGACACTTTCTGAGTGATGTTCATGTAGATACTGAGTTTGGTGAATAAAGCTTGGAGTGGAATTCCAGAGCATTCCTGCTTTTTTCCAGCCATTGGGCTTCCCAGTTAATGTTCACTGTCCCTTGCTATTAGCTGGGTGTTTGATCTGAGCAGGGAAGGATGATCAGGATGATGAAGTATCAGCACCTCTGGATCATCTGATGAAATGTTCTTGCCTGAGAGGTTCCAGTGCCTGATGGGCACCCCTTGGTGCTGCAGCCTCAGGCTGGAAATGCTGCTGGTGGAAGTTACTACCTGGGGGAATAATCTGACAACTAAATAACTGAATCCTTCTTTTTATTCCTGCAGTGATACATTCTGAACATCATCACAAACAACAAATGCCATTTTATGTCATTGCTGTTTTGTGTATCACTGGTGATTAAAATTTCACATTCAAGAGCATCAGTAGTGAAAATATTTTTTGTGCCATTTTTTAAAACCTGTGGATATAATCAAGGCAGCCTTGCATTATAGTTTTAAAATGTTAGTTGTGCAATCACATAGTGATTAAAATTATTATTGTGCTGCCTCTTTTTCTGACAGAATGTAGTGATATCAATATAAGATTAAACTTGTGGTGATTTACTGAAATAAACTAGTACCTTGAATTTGTGCTACCTTTGAATCACATGTTTCAGTCTTGTCAGAATTAAATGGGAATGGGGGAAGTGTTTTGTTCTAAACCTTCCCCCACCAGTACATTACAACTGGTACTGTAATGCACTATATTATGTACAAATGTTCATATATATTCATAAATGTTCATAAATATTCACAGCTTCATTTTTTGTTGTGTTTGAAAATATGTTGAGTTTTATCTAAGAGAATAAAGGTGAAAGCTGCCTTTGTAGAAAATGGAGTGATTGAGTTACATGTACATATTCAGCTTTTTTATCCAGTTTGAAAGAGGTTTTAAATTCCTTTTTGAACATTTAAAGCTGCTCTTTTACACTTCACCCTTTAAGATTTAATGTGGTATACCTTTGGCTGGGCTGCCATTTATCATCTTGTTATTTTTCTTGTCTTGACTGAAATATTCACAAAACAATGCCACTAGGTACTAAAGAACTGATAATTGTGAATTCTGATAAGTCACAGAATGTTTTTTGTGGAGCTCTGATAAAATAACAATGAACTTGACCACAGTTTTAGGCACTGTGACATGCTGGGATTTTTATTTTCTTTGGTTTTTGCAATGCTTGGCATGTAGTCAGCTTGCACTGAGCAAATGCTCTTGCACAGCATTGGCAGATGAAATAATTTCTAAAAAGGATGTTGTGCATGTTCTAAAAATACCGAGGGGTGAAATTGGTACAGATCATTTGATTCAATATAATTGTTGAGATTGTGATCACAAGGGTGCTTTAGGTGCTTCTGAAAAATGGCAACAGATTATTTTTAGATTGGCATTTCTGTGAATAGCTTGGAGCTGGGTATCGTGCTGCAGTTCAGGTGTAGATCCCAATAAGCACATGTGATGAAAGCTGCCTCAGTAACATGAGCAAGTGGGCCTGAATTCCTGAGCATTGCTGAATGCTCTGGTTTTGGAGCTTCATGAGAAACATGTTTGATACAGCATGAAAGTTTTCCCTTTCTGGGAAATGTCTGAACACGTAAAGAGCATTTTCTGAAGAAGTTTGGCAGTGTACTACAGGAGCTGAAGGAATGGAAGGCAGCCATGCTCACTGATTGGGTTGAGATCAACAACAGTGAAGGAAAAGAAAAAAATAGCAGATACAGAATGTATCTGGTTTATTTTTTTTTGTTCATCAGTTTATATATGGAAAAATTGCCTAGGTCCTTTCTCACATGCACATTGTCCTCCCTGTTCCTTCTGTGGGGACATTGCTCCAGAGTTGTGTGCTCTCCCTGCAGCCCTTGGTGGCAGTGGCAGCAGGCAGAGTTTATGGTGCTTCCATTTGGGGCTGGATCCTTCGTTCTGTTGGTGATTTTATAGGGGAGTAAACTTTCATTTCAAAATTCTCCATGAAGAGTACTGATTTTGCTGAGTACTGTTCTTCTGAGTACTGGTTTTGCTCAGACTCTTAATTTTTTTTTATGCTAATGTTGCATTTGTAATTCAATCCAGCAGAAAGTTCTTCAGAATAGGAGCAGCAAAGGAAAATGTTTCCATAAAATTCATACTTGAAGAAATGAAGGGCAAGTTCATCCACTACTTGTGCAAATCTCAGTAGAAGACAAATATTGGGAGTATTGAGCAATATATAAAAGTGTAGTAAGTGTCTTGGGCATTCTCATATCCCCATTTTTAGCTTTTATGGGTTTTGTTTTTTAAGGAAAACCAAGGAGCATGCAGATTAGGAAGGTGGAGAGAAGTTATAAGCAAAGGAAGTTCTATAAAAATGAGGCTGTTTCAGATCTGAGTGTAAAGGTTACACTGTAATAAATGTAGAGAGTCTGGCAGATAGATTGTGAATGTAGAGAACTTCATTGACATTTAATTCTCACAATTATTTTAGTGTGGTTACAAAACCCTTTGCAAGTTCAACTTGGGTCAGAGGAAAGAAAATAGGATCAGCTGAAATTAAAACTTTTAAGAGTATGAGAGTGAAATACAATGTCTAGTGCTTAAGAGATAGCTATAGATATATAAACTATTCTTTGTTACCCCTGAAGAAAACTTTGTTTGTTCTTTTGTGATCTGCAGGTATGACCAGGAAATATTTGCACACTTTTTTTATTGGCAGCTGCTTTGTTTGACTTTTTTTAGGGGAAGTCATTTATCTTGCATCACCTTAATTTGCTATATTTAAAGGCCATAAGGAGCTAAGTGTAAGAAGACTGGTTCTTCAGAATGTCCTTAGTAAGACATATTTAAAATCTTACTTAAAATATGAAAAATACATTCTGTAAAACTGAAATGTGGATCTTTTGGTCTCTAGTTCAGCTCTCCCAAGACATGTGTCCCCTTACACTATATTTTTTTCTATAGTCTGGATTTTGCCTGAAGTCTCCCCAGGTATAATGAAGAATTCAGAGGTGAGGATAAAGTATGTTGTTGAGGTACTCTCAAACCTGATACTTCAAAATCAGTCAGAAGGAGGGGGAATGGTACCCCAGTTCTCACTGACTGTTCTCCCCTTATTTGCTGTCTATTGGAAAGATCTTTGATCTTTGCATTTTCTGCAGGAAGCAGTGCTGTCAGCATGTATCCAGAGTGGCATTTAATGGATTGGACCTCTTGAAATAGGTGGGAAAATTCCTAAATTATGGTTGTGAGTTCTCAAGGAGCTGATTTGATAGTATTTGGTCATTGCTGAGAGAGAAAGGAACATTCAGACACTAACAGTGATTTAGCTGAACAGAAGCTTGTTTCAACTGTGATTATACTTCAGAAGTAAAGGTACACATGCAGACTGCTTGTGTGTCATTGAAAGTTCCAGATTTCACTTGTCCTTGTAATTGCTGGAAATGTGCATCCAGTCATTTACACCACCTGGAGTGTGCACCCAGAGTTTGCCCAGCAGTGATGTGACTGCCAGTGGTCACTTACGTGCACTTCATGTGGTAGGCTGAAGTTGCTGAAGCTGTATTAGGTTTGAGAATTGCTGTCTTAGGCTTAATCATCCAGGTAATTCTGTGAACGTGAGCTTGATGTCTGCTGCTTCCTACTGATCTCTTTGTCTTTCCTCTGTACTGCAGTGATTTGTGAGAATTATTTATTGTGTCGACATGTAGAGTCTTCTCTAGTGGTGATCCTTTTAAATCTCAGTAGGCCACTAAATTTACTTGGCAGTAAAACTTCACACATCTATTGGTTCAACTCTTGACCTGGAATTTGGAAATATTGGGTAGAATCTGTATGAAGTTTGACCTTAGCTTTAGGTTTTGCTTTCAGTCTCTAAAGTAATATAGTAGGAGTGCTAGTAAAGTATCTGTATTGTATTTGAATATCTGTATATAGGCCTTGCCCTGGTTGTTCCTGATGGGCTGCAGCTGTGATGTCCTTAATTGGGTGGCAGCTGTGGCTAATGAAGATAGCTGTGATAAAAGGGGGTGGGCTTGGCCAGAGAGCCTGGAAGGAGCCTTGATGAAGAACCCAGAAGGTATGGGACTCTAGAAATATGATAACAACAATATGAATACAACAAAGTAATTTTATAAAAATGAAGCTGGAGTTAAAATAGTGAAATGCTGCTATAGAATTTTAATTAACTCAGTGATTCAAGGCTAAAAAATAGCAAGCCACATCTAAATGCAGTGTTAAAACCACTGCAGTTGTACATTTGAATATTGTTGTGACAGATCTAGTAACACTCTATTTTTATTGTTCCTTTATTTTCAACAAATACAGAACCTATATGGTCTAAGCAAATGTGTGTCTTGCAGATGGCACTAATAACAATGCTGCCTTTGTATATACAGAAATACAGCTTGAATTTCTTCAGTGCAACAACATGCTTTATGCTCTGCAACTTGCAGGTGCAGATCTTTCATGGAAGAAAGATGACATATGTTTTAGAAAGGTACATGGAGTATGAATTCTTGTGTAGCAGGGCCCTCTAGAATGTTCACCCAGGTCAGACTTGTGTGTTGATTGCGTGTTCCTGTTGTAAATTGTCTTTTTTAAGTCCGATCTAATAGTCAGAAGTCTTATACATGCAGGTTTATCATCATCACCTTTCTAGTAATGGAGCAGTGTAAAGGGCCATAGAATGGTGGGGGTTGGGAAGGACCTTTAACATCATCTAGCTCTGCTCTCTTGCAGGAACACCTTCCACTACAGCTGGTCACTCAGGGCCCCATCCTATAGCAGGAGTCCCTGTAAAATCTATGTATTGTGTAAGTGGCCTTGCCCCAGTCCCAGTTGTTCTAGATGGGCTGCAGCTGTGGCTAATGAAGATAACTGGGGTAAAAGGGGGTGGGCTGGCCAGTCAGGGAGAGCCTTGAAGGAGCCCTGATGAAGAAGCTGGAGCAACACTGCTGTGGAGTGCTGTGTGTGAGAAAGCCATCCAGAAGGTATGGGACTCTACCATCCAGACCATCAACACCATCCAGACTGGCTGTGAATGCTTCCAGGGATGGGGCATTCCACAACTTCCCTGGGTAAACTGTGCCAGTGCCTCACCACCCTCATGTAAACGATTTCTTCCATATATCCATTCTAACTTTGCCCTTTCAATGTGAACCCGTTACTCCTTGTCTTACCACTACAGTTCCTGAGGAACAGTTGCTCTATGGTTTCCATGTATGCCCTTCAGATGCTGCTGTTATGAGGTGTTTGTGCAGCTTTCTCTTCTCCAGGCTGAACAGCCCCAGCTCTGTTAGCCTGTCTTTGTAGGGGAGGCACCTGTGTCCTCTTATCAACTTCATGTCCTGCTCTGGACTTGCTTCAACAGCTCCATGTCCTTCTTATGCTGTGGGCACCAGAATGTCCCCAGCACTTGGGGTGGGGGCTCAGGAGCGCAGAGTGGAGGAGGAGGATCCCCTCCCCTGACCTTTTGGTCGCTCTCCATTTGATGCAGGCCAGGATACTTTTGGCTTTCTGGGCTGCTAGCTCGCACTGCTGGCTCATGGCAAGTTTTTCATCAGCCATCACCCACAAGTCCTTCTCCTCAGGGCTGCTCTCAGTCACTTCTCTGCACAGCCTCTAGGTGTGTTTGGCATAGTCCCAACTCAGCTGTAGGACCTTACACTTTGCTTTGTTGAAATTCATCAGGGTCACACAGCCCCCCCTCTCAAGCTGTCAGTGTCTCTCAGGATGGCATCTTTGCCATCCAACAGCACCACACAGCTTATTGTCATCAGCAGACCTGCTGAGGATGCTCTCCATCCCTCAGGATTCCCAGCCTCAGCCAGATGGAGTGACTTGGGATCAAAGTGTCAGTGTTTCAATATTTTTTTTAAATTACTATTAACACTTGAAATTACAATTTCAAATGTTTGTTGACCAAAATATTAGCCTGAGAAGACTTCTGTGCTAAAATAATAGTGGGATGATTTTGTGAATTATAGCTTTAATTAACAGTCTGCAGTTAATTTGCCCTTTAGGTCCTTATGCAGTTGAGGGTCTGCAGCTTGTTTTCCTAAGCCACTGGTGTACTGTGTCACACTTTGGCAAAGGAGCAGCATGGAACTTTGAGCATGGAGCTTTGAGGGCTTCTCCCAAGCACTGGATAGATGTACTTGCTACCTGAGCAGTTGCTCTTATGAGGAAAAGGCAGTAAGGTGTTTCTGCATTTGCCTGTGAATAGTGTGTATGTTCATTTGAAAGCATTGAACTGTGTAGCTAATTGCCTGCTGATTTTGTGAGGTGTAATAAGTGATTGGCTTGGTGCATTCCAGAATGACTTTTATGAGGGTAAAAAGTTCTATAGAAGACCTTTGCTCTCTTAATTGTATCTTAAATATGTTTCCATGCTGAGAGGAGCTTTTTTGTAAAATGTAGGATTTCACTAGTGGTTATTATAAAGTTTATTTGGAGTGTGAGTGAACACTTTATTGAAAAGTAGAGAATGAATTGAAAAAGTAGAGAATTTGAGAGATGGACGCATCCTTGTGATTTGAGCAAAGCCAGGTGCTGTGTCCTGCACTTGGGTCACAACCCCATGCTTTGCTGCAGGCTTTGGGGAGCCTGGCTGGAATGGGGCCAATGGAAAAGGAACTGGGGGTGCTGATTGCCAGCAGCTGGAAGTGCCAGATGGGCAGTGCCACCCTGGCCTGTGTCAGCAATAGTGTCCCCAGCAGGACAGGGCAGTGGCTGTCCCCCTGTGCTGGGCACTGCTGAGGCCAGGCCTCGAGGCCGTGTCCAGCTCTGGGCCCCTCAGTTCTTGAAGGACTTTGAGGGGCTGGAGTGGATCCAGAGAAGGGCAGTGGAGCTGGGAGGGTCTGGAGGGTAAGAGCCCTGTGAGAAGCAGTTGAGGGAGCTGGGCATGTTCAGCCTGGAGCAAAGGAGGCTCAGGGGTGACCTTATCACTCTCTGGAACTGCCTGACAGGAGGATGGAGCCAGGTGGGGATCGGCCTCTCCTCCCAGGCAGCTGTGACAGGATGAGAGGACACGGCCTCAAGCTGCACCAGGGCAGGGTCAGACTGGACATCAGCAGGAATTGCTCCACAGAAAGGATTGTCCAGCAGTGGAAGGGGCTGCCCAGGGAGGTGGTGGAGTCCCCGTCCCTGAGGTGGTCATGAAACAGCTGGATGTGGCACTTGGTGCCATGGTCTAGTTGACATGGTAATAGTCTGTTAAAGGTTGGACTCAGTGGTCTTGGAAGTCTTCTCCAACCTAAATGGTTTTGTGATTCTGTGACTTGTGATTTATCTTGTCTAAGAAGCTCTCAAGTTACTTCTAAAATTTTTGAGCATCATGTAAACAGTATAATTTATAAATCTGTTTTGTTTGATCTGTTACATGGAATCTCTTTAGTGAAGCAGCTCTTGAAAATCTTCCAGCAGACCTTAACTGAAAAAACAAGAGCTGATAACCCAGCACAGAAATGTTTTTATAAAATAAGGAACCTGTAGATAGTTCTGTGCAGGTGATAGCTGGAGCCTGTCCTTCCACCCTCTGCTGTGTGCACCAAGTCAAATAACCCACTGCAAAATTCCATGTGCCCCTGTGTGTACCAGACTTGGATTGCCTCTCTCTGGAGAGAATGAAGTCAGTGGTCTTTGGAGTCCGTGATTAGGAGGAAATTTTTTTGTCTTAATTAAGTCCTTGACACAGGGCAATGCATTTGATAGCAATGATAAATTTACAAATCAGCAGTTTCAGATTGGTGGCTCTGGGACTCCATTAACCTTTGTGTCACTTTAACAAAATGTTTATGGCTTTTAAATAAGAGCAGGTAAAACCAGTAAGCAGCAAAACATTTAAATTGTGTGATTTAAATCTGAAATCTCTCAAATCTGAAATTACAGACTGGTCTGTAAAGGAAACTGCTAGACACAGCCGTATCATATTAAAACTTCCAAACTGGATCTTCAGTTCAGTGTGTGAAGAAAGAAATCATGCTTTGTGTGTCATCCTGCTGGGAAATTAAATGCAGTAGTCTAATTTGGGCTAATTTTGTAGGTCATTTGGTGGGGCAAACAGGGCACGTCAGTAAAGATCTTGTCAGGGCTTTTTGTTTTGGTAATCTTTACCCAGGGCACAGTTGAAGGAATTTGGAGAAAATCAGTGATGTTATGAGCATCTTCATTCTCACTTCCTGGTTTTCCTTTCTGGAGAAGTACAAAGGGCACCACTTGAGATTCAGAAACTGGTTAATTTGATGTTTAGTCAGAAAACAATTTTGTGCAGTTAATGTTTGTTGTTGAATTTTTGATGATCCATCAGAGATACCAGGACAAGCTTTCTTTAAGAGTGACAGGAATAAAATCAATAACTTCATCTCTTAAAAAATGGGCTCATAATAGTAAACCTTCCCTACAGGAAATAATTTAGGCAGGAAAGAATAGTTTCATATGAAACTGGACAGCTTCATAATTTACAAATACATTAATAAACTGAAGTACAGGGTTGTGTGCTAATCCTACCCTTGAATCATTTGAGGTAAAATATTTACCTCTGTCTGTGGCATATTTTAAAGATAATCAAGGAAAGTGTTAATATGAATTAGTATCTTGAATTGTTATTTGCATTTTCTTATCCATTCACTTCTTTGTTTAGGAGATACAGTTTGTATATTACAACTTAACTGCTCCTATGATAATTTAAATATTAAAATAGGCTATTCCTTCTTGAGTTACTCTGTGAATGGTGTTTCCAAACTCAGTAATGATTTTTTAATAGTATGAAATAAAAGTCAATTTACACCTTTCAATTATTATGACTTGTTAATTTTGTTTTTATATACTATAGGATATGTTTTGGAGTTGCAGACAGAGTATCTTTGCTGAAATGAAGAAGAAGTTTGCACAGGTAGACAGATGAAATCAGCTTTATAAAATGATAACCAAGAAATATAGCAGCAGCATGATGCTGTGCTTCTATTTATTTTAACATGAGCATGAGCTATTGACACTAAACTCTGTGCATGTTCTTGAATACAAAGATGATGCACATATGCAATTCAGTCTAAATGGTAGCTTCAAACTGAGTATGTGTTGTTATGCTTTTACACTGGTGTGTGAGGCTTTGCTCTGTGTTTAAAAAAGTAATTGTTTTGCTCTCAAAATACAGCAGATTATGTAATGGTTTCAATTAGTTTGTGTTCCTGTTGTGGATTTGGTTTGCTAACAGCCTGTCAGAATAGCTGAGGGATCTATCACTCACCAGTCTTGCTTTTCACACTATTTCTGTAGTAAAGTAGCCCCACACAAGGTGTTGCTTTGTTGTCACCTAGTTCAGCTGGTGTGTGTGAATGCTCTTGGTGAGTAGAGTTGGGCTGAGGTTATTTTTGCTTTATCTATTTACTGCTAACAACTTGAAGTGGTGACAGTGTGAATGAATGACAGCTTAATACCCTTTGCTGTACTGACCCTGAGTTAAAGCAGTTCAGTCTGTCAGAATTACATCTGTGAAGAAGAAAGAGAGGATTTGTGTGACGTGCTGCATCCAGCAACCCAACCAGCAAATCTTCTGTAATCGTCTATAATTTGTTCCCTTAATGTTATTTCCATCTCTCAGACACTGTGTGCCTAATTATTTTCTGTAGCAACTCTAATGCAAGTCACAACTGATTGACCAGACAGGGTAGCAGGGAAAGTGGGAGTGGGAGGAGTTCCCTTCCCAGGGAGCTCCTGCAGGGAGAGGGGAGTCAGAGTTGGTTATGTAAAGGCAGGAGCACAAGGAATTGAGTCTCCAGTGGAGAACTGCTCATGGCATGATTATACACAGCTACATCCAGTTACAGCATCAATACAAAATCAGCGTGGGGATAATTACATCCAAATTAACTTCTGGTTTCTGAGATGAGTCTGTATGAGTGGCAGTAAATACCTCTTAACCTCCCTGCAGTGTTGTGTAGAGGAGCGTGGGCTCCCACCCACAGCAAGCCTTTACATTGCTGAGGCACCTGCGTGTGTGTATGGGTTGATCTTCCAAGTTTGTTGGGTCTTAGCTGCTGCTCACCTTCTCAAAAAAAAAAAAAAAAGACAAAAGACCACTAAACAAGCTTTACCTTCTCTTCCTAACCACACAGTGAATGAGGGAACTTGCTTTTTCAGAAAAAAAAAGCCAAAAAAAACACCAGCAAAATAAAAAAGATGCTGTGCTGGGAAATTTCAAGGGAAGAGCCCAGGAGAAGAAATTACTGGTGAAATTTAATTTTAATCTACTTAAGTACAGCACTGTGTCCCTGTGGGTGCAGTAGATGAAAGTGAGAATATACTATGTCAAAATTACTTTGACTTCCAAACTCTGTTTTCTTCTTAATGTGTAGTTAATGTTTCAGGAATAGTTTTCTGTGTCTTCTTGGAAAGTAGTTCATAAATGTAAAATTCTCCCATAAAGATGAAATATATGAAGTGTTACAGATTTGCTGCAAATAACACTTTGAATCTTTTTGATCATGCAGTTAATGAAGGCTTCCACACAGGATATTTCATTTAACAAACCTCAAGAAATGGGACTCAAAAGTCTTTAAAAAAATCCCAATCAAAAGCAAACTAATGTCATTCAGATTGGATCGAGGGTGGTTTTATTTGCCTTCCTCTAACAACTTTTTTGTGATGCTGATAGGAATAGATGCCGCAGTCAGCTAACATTTTATTCTATCCCTGTGTGAGCACTGCCAGCAGATCTTGCAATCCCCTGGAATGGAGGCATCAGCTGTAATGTCCCTGTTCCTTTTCCACGGGTTTGGTGATGTAAGAGCTCTCAAAAGGGGCTCTACCACTTTGGTGCTGCTCATCTGTGTTGTGTAGAAACACTGGGCATTCTGAAGATGTTCAAATCTGCTCTGCAGTTCTCTATTCTCTAGAAGCTGCTTGTGATGTTTGGCTGACAGTTTGGGCATGAATGTAATTATTGCCATTTGTTGTTCTTGTCCACTGAGAATGGTGATAGCACCACACGTGGTTTTTTTGCCTTTTTGAGTGCTGTGGCCTTCATCCACGTTCTGAGATTTGGGCACTTTGACAATGCATTACTAATGCTTCTGTGTGTTACAGCTTGAAAAGGCTGAGTACCTGAAGGACTAATTCCTTTTACTTACCAGATCCTTTCCTGTGAGATGTGTATTTAAATATCAGTTATTCTTGTTCTACGGTTTCGGATAATTAAGATAATTAATTGATTGTGCTTAGATTTTTGACTTCTTCGGTTTTCAGTGTTGGAAAAATGCTGTTTTTCTTGACTTACTGGGTCCAGAAACTTTTATTATTATTCCATTACCCCTTTCATTCAAGATCATTATTGTTCTCAGATACATTGAAATTTCTATTTAAACTCTCTTTACTTAGTTCAGTAGCCATTTTTCAGTGCTAATTTTCTTACTTTGTTCAGGCAGAAGAATATCTCCTGCAACTCAGACAGCTGTGGAGTTAGTAGGAAGGTGGTGGCTTGATTATGAAACTTTTTGTTGAGCGGAAGCTTTGGAAGCTTGCAAATTTTCTGGGTTGCATTCCTTAAAGTCACAAAAGGAATATTCTGCCTCAGCAGGATGAAGTGATGACTTGGAAGTCTGTTCCTGATTTTGAAGGAGTCTCCTGTGCGCTTGCTAGCTGGAGTTTTGTGTGGAACCTGAGCGGTTTCTCTGTCCCCACACCAGAACAAATTCCTTCTTGTTCTATAAAAATGAAGCTTGTCTTTATAGATTTTTCAAAACTGGAAGATTCTTCATTTTCTCATGCTCACTTCAGAAAATAAAATCCAATTTTAGAAACCTTAGTTTTTAAAAGTACACTACATTTTATTGGTGAAGTCTTGTTTTGATTTTTCAGTTAAGCTCCGAAATGTTGCGACTTTTTCTCCTGACTTGTTGTGTGCTGTGATTGCAGGCAGAATGTGCTGCTGAGGAGCCCAGGGTGCTGTGTATAATCCAGGACACCACCAACTCGAGGACGGTGAACGAGCGCGTCACGCTGAACCTGCCCGCGTCCACCCCGCTGCGGCGGCTCTTCGCAGACGTGGCTGCCAAAGTGGGCTACGAGAACGGCTCCTTTGACCTGGTGTGGGGCAACGGGGACACTGCCTCTGACACGGTAGGGGCTGGGCTGGCTGTTCCTCTGGGCTCCAGGCACTTCACAGTGCAGCAAACCTCCTTCTCTGTGCTGGTGAATTCCTGTAATGTTTGGTTACAGTACAGAAAACCTCCTTCTCTGGTGCTGGTGAATTCCTGTAATGCTTAGTTACAGTACAGCAAACCTCCTTCTCTGTGCTATTCAATTCCTGTAATGTTTGGTTACAGTACAGCAAACCTCCTTCTCTGGTGCTACTGAATTCCTGTAACTTTGGTTACAGTACAGCAAACCTCCTTCTCTGTGCTACTGAATTCCTGTAATGTGTGGTTACAGTACAGCAAACCTCCTTCTCTGGTGCTACTGAATTCCTGTAATGTTTGGTTACAGTACAGCAAACCTCCTTCTCTGGTGCTACTGAATTCCTGTAATGTTTGGTTACAGTACAACAAACCTCCTTCTCTGGTGCTACTGAATTCCTGTAACATTTTCCTGCTGTGTTGATTTGGCTGAATTTTAGTCTCAAAGTGTGCTCTTTAATGATATATCTGTTTAATCATTAAACAAGGACTAATATGAGTATTCCGATGCAATATTAGTTTTTGTTATCAGTATGTATTTTTAATAATAATAATACCATTATAAATAGTCTCAATTTCCTGTAGTCTTGTTTGAGATATGTTTTCTTCTCAGCAGCAGCATGTTGTGTAGTGAGTCCTGATGTTTCTTAGACCTATTTGAATATATTACATTAAAAAAATTATTTATATCACTCCTATGCTTTATTGTAAATCAGTGTTGAGTTTAGTTAATATTATTTCTATAGATGCATCTAGAAAACTTTCTATGTTAAGAAATAGACATTAGTTTGTTTCAGGTCAGGTTTATGCCTGCTGAAAGTAGTTTTTTTCTTCTTCTTTTAAAGAAAAAAAATGTCTGCATGCTATAGAGCTCACTGGATAATGTGATGTTACAAGAAACTTACAGACTGGCTCCTGAATACATTAACCAGCTGTTAAGATTAACTAACTGCATTAGACTGTAATGTTTCTTGAACTGTTTGCAAGTTATTTCAGTACTGATGATGTGTTTTGTTTACTGGATAATTATTTTCATGTGGTCTTACTGTGTCAGCAACCACATCAAGCAATGTACTTGGATGGAATCTGTTAATTGCATATAGATCTGTTTCTAAAAAATGTTGTTTCTGTTGTTTTACTCTGTTTTAGCAGACTCCAATAGATCAGAACAGTGACAAAACCATTCTTGATGCTGGTTTTGAGCCAGGGAAGAAGAACTTTCTGCATTTGACAGACAAGGATGGTGAGCAGCCTCATGTCATGCAGGTAAAATCTTCACTCAGCTACATGAGCCAGTGTTGTGGGAGAGGTTTGTGTTCTTTGTAGTGCTTGGCTAAGATTAGAACATGAAATAAAACTGAATATTTCATCCTAAGCTTCTTTGGGGACCTTCTCAACAATTTTAACTGTATTTACATCTATGTTCACATTTCTCCTGAGTGGGACCAATTCCATTAGTAATGGTTTGCTGTCATTCTGTTCATGCTTGTCAATATTTATGTGATGTTTGCTGCAAGAAATTTTCTGAAGTTATATAATTAATTAATCTTTGATATATTCAGAGATAAGTCTTAACAATACATATTTAATCATAAATCCAGTCCCTTTCCTCTGGATATTTGAAAGCAATGTTTGGCCTTTCTGGCAGAATTCTCAGAAATGGCAACCCTGCATTGACAGCAGTGAGCTGCTTCCACGTTTATCTTTATGGAAAAATGAATAAAGAAAAAAAAATTATAGAGGAAGAGTCAGCAGAGTTGCTAGAAGCCACTGTTTGCCATAACAAAGACTTGGAAATTTTCTGTTTCTCAAATACATGATGCACACAGCTACAATATCCTCAATTCAGGGATTGGATAGGCTAGTGATATATTAAGATTTATTGCTTAGCTCTTGTATCAGCATAATGCTGGCTTACTTAGCCTTTGTTGTAGAGTTTAATTACCTGAAAAAGGGAAAAAAAAACCCATGTGTAAATAATTGTGCTCAAGATCAGAATTTAAAAATGGTTCTGGAAGAGTAATGGAGTGAAATTTGTATGTCTGGAAAAAATCTTATTCTGTATTGCAGTGCAGAAAACTTGAGGCACAGGAGATGCTGAATTGCCAGCTTGCTTGTTGTGTGCATTGTAATATTATATTTGGTTGTGCAGTGTTCCAAAGGACCTGTCTTTCTGATAAAGAACAGCGTGTCAAGGGCTTGAGAATTTGGAAGGCAGAGCTAAAGTTACACTGTGTATCTGCAATGTTGAAAAAATTGTGTGATGTGCCTAAGCACAATTGGTTTCTTAGCCACAAGAGAAAAGCAGATCTCATAGGCACTTCAGTAAAAATGTTTTGTCTAACTTGTGCACACCATGGGTGTGTTTGTGTTGCAGGAGGAGTCAGGTTCAACAGAGGATGGTGCACAGGAGAGATTTATAGGCCCCCTTCCCAGAGAAGGCTCCATTGGATGTACCCATGACTATGTCAGTCAAAGCTATTCTTATTCTTCAGTCCTGAGCAAATCAGAGACAGGTATTGTGTTCTCTCTTGTAAAGGCAATGCTAGTTTGTAATTATTTTAGCACATTTTCAAATAGCAGCACTTCAAGATTTTTTTTTAATAAATTGCAATTTATTTTAAAAATACATCACTGCTACATTTTTATTCATGTTTTTTATGATACTCTCCCATCCCTTTAGAAATGGAAGAACTGTGTTCCATCCTTTCCTTACCTGGGACAGGGTAATTCAGACTCTTTGCAGTGCTGCTCATCCCTAGTTCACAGTCAGGGCTGGATCAGCAGTGCCAGCTCCAGCTGAGAGAAGATTGGATACCCTGGCACTGGAGGGGCTCCTGCCACACCTCTGCTTGGCCAGAGAAACCTGCCAGGGCCTGCAGGTTTCTCTGCCTCCAGGGAGAGGAGGGGAGAGGCTCCTCTGCATCCCCCAGCCAGCAAGCCCTCCTGGGGAAGGGACTACCTGGGGTTCTGGGAGGGCAGGAGGAGACAGCACATTACAGCTGAGGGTAAAGGTGCTGAGCAGCCACTAAGCTGACCCTCTCTTGCACTACTTCTTACCTTTTTAAGGCTTTTTGGCAAATAACAAAGTTTATCTGCCTTTTTTTTCATTTAATAAAACTGAAAAGATGATTTATATAGAGTAGAGTAATAAATAAAGTACAGATGTTCTGGTTCAATCTCTTCACAGAAAATGCCTGTGTGTGAAGCAGCTGCCTTTTCATTACTAGTATGGTACTGAGGTTATTTTTTTCCAAGATTTTTTGGAGTATAAACAAGCATTTTTAATTCCTTTATTATATGGTGCTTCAGTATATGCTCCTTGCTTATCAGCTGTTGCTAATATTACGTATTTTGGGGAAAATCTTAATATTACAGCTTAGATTAATATAAGTAAATAATTTCATTTTCAGCTAGTAAAAATGGCTGTTTTAGTAGTTCAGTTAGTTTTTTTAATTAGTTATTTAAGGGGGAGGGGTTTAGAATAGTAGTCTTGTGTGGGCACTTGGGACTTTTTTTTTATTTCTGATTTAAAAACAATAATAAAACCTGTGCAGATACAGATTATAATAACATTATTACTAGGATACTTTTAGCAGACATAAAGCAATAAGCAAGCTGATACACAATTGATTCTTAGAAAATTCTAGTTTATTCTGTAAAATATTTAAATGTGCTATTATTTATAGTTACCCACATCCCGATTAGTGTAGAATTCAGCATTAAATACTGCTTTTTAATGTGATCAAAAAACAGCTTAATGTCATTCAGGAGAACTATTATTCTCTGTAGCTTTCAGAAGTTATAGCATTCCCTTCATTTATAGTGTAAATAACAATAAATAACAACAGATGAATGCAGCTCTTAAACACTATCACTATCACAGGATTGTTTTCTTGTCAAGTGTTTTGACTCTTGAATTGATGTGCCATCTTTTTGCATTATTTCCATCTCATTATTCTCATATTTTTAGGTTATGTGGGGCTGGTAAATCAAGCAATGACTTGCTACTTGAACAGCCTTCTGCAAACACTTTTCATGACTCCTGAATTTAGAAATGCATTGTATAAGTGAGTATATAGAATCAACAACTTCTTAAATTTGTACTGGTTCATATTGGTAGGAGACCCTTTGGAATTTCACCTGTCAAAATATCCTTGTTTGGATACTGGAAATCATAATGAAAGTCAAGCTGAATAGATTTACAAATTATATCTACTTAAAAGCTTCAGCTTTTAAGTAAAATATAAGTTACTGGTTACATGGACGCTTTTTAAAGAATCTTGAAAACATCAAACTGAAGGTTAAATTTGATGCTAAGTGCACTTGGTGTTTGTACAGTGAATGTCTTCAGAATTTTTAGTTTTATGTTTATACATTTGAAGAGTATCATTGCTACTTACTGCAGAAATGGAAATCAACTGCATTTGACTTCTCCCAAGAAAGAGAGCTGCAGTTAACCTGTGATATGGCAGACCTGAAATGTAGTAGATGTTGATTTAATGCTTTTTTGAGTAATGTTTTCAAAGCAGTTTTATTTGTCAAATATCTTGCGTTCCAAATAGGTGGGAATTTGAGGAATCTGAAGAGGATCCTGAGAGGAGTATCCCCTACCAGCTACAAAGACTGTTTGTTTTACTGCAGACCAGCAAAAAAAGGGCAATTGAAACAACAGATGTTACACGGAGTTTTGGATGGGACAGCAGTGAAGGTAATGTGCAGCTGTTATTCTGCTGTGGTTTGCTTCAGCTGCTGCCTGCTAGGGGTTAAACTGCTGTTCATGGGGAAAATACCAGAATAATTAAGAGTAATTAATAGAATCTACTTTTTCAGTGGAAACAAAATAGCCTACGTGGACACTTTGTTGTGCAGTGTGTTTGATTGTTAAAGAAATGGCATCTCTGAGTTTTAGGCTGTTAACATAAAATGCATTATGTTTTGTAATTCAGCTGTCATTACACATGTAAATGGTTTCTAAAAAAGTAATTCTTTATAGGAAACATGCTTTTGTTTTGAATCACAAATGTCAGATGCCCATATTGCATTTATGGAGCTACCCATATTATTGTCTACTTCAAATCAAGCACTGTGTCTTTTTTACTCTTGTGTGGAGTAATTTTGCCCCATCACCTGTTGATGTTTCCATTAGCACATGATGATGAGAAGTGGGAAGTTGGGTTTTGGAGAATCAGTGCAAAGTGGGACAGAAATCAGAAGCAGTTTGTTTTATACCAGAGTACACTAGCAGTTCTGTATTTTTCACATATTCTTACTTGTGTACACAGTTCTTGTTTATGTATAAACATAGTGAGCAAGCTAGTTGCTTATTTTTCTGGCTTCCATTGAGACGCAGCTGCCTGTGGAATTGAACACTGGCCCAGTAGTCAATAGCTAGTAGTGTAGGTACACACTTGAACTAATGAGTATTTTTTTAGGAAGCATTCTTAGGCTACAGTCAATATTGGGACTAACAACATCTCCTGTTTTAACTAATAATAACTTCAATTTTTAACAGCATGGCAGCAGCATGATGTGCAGGAGCTTTGTAGAGTCATGTTTGATGCTTTGGAGCAGAAATGGAAGCAAACAGAGCAGGTGAGCTTGGAAAAACTGACTTCATTCAGTGGTGTAGTATTGTGGGCATTTGTTGGGTTTTCTAACGATTGTAAAAATCATTTACTAAATTTTAATTACCAGCTTATTGAAAACCTGTGGTACTTTCCAGTTTTCTGGTTTCTTGCAGTAAGCTACTGTGATGTATGACTTTCAAGAGTGTGTTGCATCTGTTTTCCTCCCGCAATTAAAAGTGACTATTCTGCACTCTGGAATACTGTACTCAGTCTTTATTTGAAGCACAGAAAGTGACTGTGTAACTCCTACAGTAACTTCCTTGCTGTCAGTATTTATTAGGCTTTGTTGAGGCCTCTAGAAGCTCAAGGTCTGCCTTCTTAATGCAGAAGAAAGTTAGGAATATATTCCTGGCACAGGATACATTCTGATAAATGGCCACCTTAGGCCAGTTTTGGTACATAGGAGTAATTGGTAAATTGTGTCTGGAAACACAGGAAAGGACTGCAGGGTCAGTCTGTTAACAATGTCTGCAAGATCAGGCTCGTTTTAAAAGTCAGTTTGGTGCCTTTGTAGTCACTTAAGGCATGGCTATTAAGGACACTGAAACTTATGTAACATCATTTGAGAAGCTTGTTTGGTACATATTTTGGGCAGGGCAAAGTAAGAATTCAGGAGTTGGATGTCCTGCTGGGGAATAGTGTTTTAAATGTGCGTGCAGTTAAGATTTAATTGACAAGAAGATATTTCCTTGTAAAACCAAAGAAGTAGGGTATTGGTAATTTTTTTTACATCCCTGTTGCTGCATGTGTTTGTTTCAGGCTGATCTTATAAATCAACTGTACCAAGGCAAACTGAAGGACTATGTGAGGTGCCTGGAGTGTGGCTATGAAGGCTGGAGAATCGACACGTACCTGGATATCCCTCTGGTCATCCGACCCTATGGCTCCAGCCAGGCCTTTGCTAGCGTGGTGTGTACTATTATGGTCCTAATAGTGCATCCATACACACATAAAATACATAATGCCCCAGTGGTAGAATTGGTTCCCTGGTAAGTATCATCCTAGATACTCCATCTTGGGGTGTTCGTCTTTGTGCAGTGAACCAGCTAGCAAGTTCTAGAAGAAATTTCTTTTTTTTGGCTTTTTTGGTTTATTTTTTGTTTTGGTTTTTTTTTTTCTTTTGCCCTTCAATGAGTCCTACTGGTGCATGTATAAGGGGAGGGGAAATGCAACTTTATTGCCTTAGGGCTGCAGTAATCAGTTATTTTCTTCCTGATAAAATAGTCAGTATTTACTTGAGAGATTTTTATGAGATCACAAAGTTTTATTTGCATTGTTTTTTTTACTGGCACATCTACTAAATTTTCATAGCTTTATTGAAAGTGTTAGTAAAAGAACAGAACATTGACATGAAATTTTTACTTTAATTGCCATGTTGTTGCTGTGCTTTTTAAAATTCACTTCTTAGATACCATATTCTTTTAATAAGCAATTTGATGATGATTCAAAAATCTTGTTCTGCATCAATGTTTGTAGTCTCTTTTGCTCCAGCTTTACTGATGCTGGCAAGCATAACTATTGCTTAGTAAATCTGTGGAAGTTCATTGTTTGAGTTTTTCCACTGTGAAAAAGTATTACAAACTGTGAAATTCCACAGTATACTATGGGTGGAGTTGGGAAAAAGAATAAGAATAAATCAAACAAGTCTTTCCGTAAAGGTTGTTTTAAACAAACACTTGTGTAATTGGCTTGTTTGTTAAACATAAAGTATTTTGCCTTCTGTATTTAGTGTGCTGGCAATACTTTTAAAGCACGAATAGTCCATACTTCTTAACAGTAATTCTGTTAAGAATTGTTAGAATTAATTTAAACTATAGTATAGCTTCAATGTACTTCATACTTTGAAACTTTAAATATCAATCTTGAGAAGTAGTAAAGGTGAGGGACATTGATTTTGTGAAAAGAATTCAAGTTAGTAATGTCCTTTGAATTCTTCTTAAGATCAAAATGTTCTGGAACTGTCCAGCTAATGGAAGTTAATCTGTTTTAATACAGATTGATATTTTATACAGATGGCTTCCTTTTTCATCTTTTAACCCTTATTTCTAGCAGTATTCTCTGAACTAAATTTTATTTGTGGCAATTTTTATTCAATAATTAGATTTTTATGATCTATTAAAAAGAATGAAAACTATTCAGTTCATATCTGCATTGTTTGTAAGTCTTAAATGGAAAGGTTTTTTCTTCAATGGACAAGTCTGTAATGCAGTGCTAAAAAAAGACTTTGTCTATTTGTAAAAACAAAACTTGAACAAATAAAGTTCAGATTAGTTTTAATAGTACATGATTTTTCCTTTCAGTCAGCATTTACTGGATTTACTACATTGAGGAACGTAGTTTTAAGATTTTTGTTACACAAACTACATGGTTGCAACTTGTATTGATGCTTCAATTTTTGAGCTTTTTCAATTCCTATTCTGATTACATTCAGTTGATTCTCCTCCCTGCATATGTATGAACAATAGCAGATGTAATTTTTAGTTCTGTAGTCTTCAGCAGTGGGGAGATATGGAGGATACTTGCTTTTGGAGAAGGGAAAAATCGCCTGTTTCTAAATGGAATTCTCTGAAGGTAGTATCCTCCATTGATCCATAGATGATGTGATTCAGTAGGTGTAGGTAAAAGGGTCTGAGAGATCAAAACCTTCACACATGCGCTAATAGGGCTTATGGAAGGGAATGGAAAACTTTTTAGACCTTGCTAGTCAGCTCCTGAGGGAACTTGCAGCAGGCGACACAACCCAAGATAGGGGATCTAAGGAGGATACTACCTTCAAAGAACTCTAGTTAGAGGTAAGTGATTTTCCATTACTTTCCAATAAGAGAGAATGGATGGATGAGCCTTGAATTAGGTTCATCTGTAGAATGCCATTTAAAGAGCATTATCCCACTGTTTGACATTGTGTATTACCAAAGAAATGCACATACTTGAAATGTTGCATTAATTTATATGTATATTACTTCTCAATGCATGGGGACATTGAAGAACTGGGAAGGATAATGTCATGCTTTCTTTATTTCCTACTGTGAACTAATTCTGAAATTCTTCAGTGTGGTCTTAAGGTTTGCATTTAGAATTGTTCTGATTTTCCACTCTATCCCCCAACTCCATGTAGCATAGTTGCAAACTCACTAGGGAAGCTCTGGGGCATTGAGATATTGTCAGTGTGTGACTCAAGATGGTTTTGTTCAAGGGTATGGTGTCAAAAAACCCCTGAATCAGGCTTTTCTTGAGGTCAGTAGAAATCCAGACATAAAAACATTTGGTTTTATTTCAGGGAGATAAACAGGAGCAACAATTCACCTGATTTTCATAGGTGCTAGTGTCTTTTTGAATTCAACAGCACTAGGCATAAGCTGAAATATTTTGCAGTAAAAAAAAAATATTTTTCAGGATGAACAGTGGAGAGAAAGATGTAACTGGGAACTAGCAGTGATGCTGAAATTATGATACTAAAACAGTGAGAGTTGATTTGCAATACCAGAAAACTAGTAATGATCTAAGTATTCTGGATATGTGGATGTGTAGCTGATGCAGTGGTGTTTTGTTAAGTATTATTAGTTTTCAAGATCTTTTGTACCATAGCTTTTCTTTTGAGAATGTAAGTATGTGTACAAGTAGTCCTTCTTAGGGCAGAAATTACTTTGAACTTTATGTGAACTTACTTTGTGGTGTCCTTGCCAAACTGTTGAAGGCAGAATATGGATGATGTGATAATTCCTTCTTTGTTTTTAAGGCTAGATCAGTAACAACGAGGTCTTGTGTTTTTCATTGAACATACTGTTTGAATAAAGTTCCTACTGCTCCTATTCCTAATCAGGTTTTACAAATTTGCACATTTATTAAGGCTTGCAGTATGGCACTTGTCAAACTACTGACTAGATCATAATGCATTTTTATGGAGGGGAAAGTTCTCTGCAGTGCCTCTCTTGAGCCAGACAATAATTAGGTTGAATTGTTGCAGCATTTTAGTGTGCTAAGTGATAGAAATCTCAGAATATTAAAAACTGAATACACTCAGAACTTGGCTGGACAAGGCTCTGAGCAATAAGCCTAAAGTTTGACCTGATTTGAGCAAGGGATTAGGATCAGATGATCTCCAGAAATTTCTTTCAGCCTGTATTGTTCTTTTGATTCTTTGAACTAGAAAGAAGTTTAAATAGCTTTTGTCACCCTAATCTGTAGTTTGATCACTTTAGCTTTATTTTGGAGTGTGTGTGTAGGGGATTTTGGAAATGCTCAGTGACTCCAAAGGTAGATAAGAGCTGCCACGTTGAAGGTAACTGCTGAGGTAACTCTGGCTTGTGGTGGCACTGCAGGGCAGGGGATGTGTGCTGTGAAAGGCTGTGCAGCTGGGCAGCTTTGCCCTGGTTTTGCTGAGTAAACTCTCAGAGCAGAGAGCAGGGAACTACACTAGAGTAGGAAGTGCATTAAACCTCCTAATCAGCAGAACTAACCTTGGTGTAAAGATTATGTAAGAGGGAAGAGAGTCAGCTTGAGGAGCAGCAGTGATGATTATCCAAGGATTGAAAAATACAGGGCTATATATATATATATATATAGCTCAAAAGGAATAGAGGTCCCAGGAGCTTCAATCAGGCCTTTCAAAGCTCAGCTCACGATGAGTGCTAAGCAGTGAAACCTCAAGAGTGATGTAATAATGCTTCATTGCCTTCTCAGGGGTCTAAAGCATCATCACTTCTTGCCTTATGTAAAAATTTGTAGGGTGTTTCCTTGTTAAATTGTACATCACATGAGTCTACATAAGCATTACACAATAATTTATGTCTCATCCTCCATATATTCCTATTTGTATTCATATTGATACATGAGCTGCAACTTTTTTCTTACACTTGAAATATATTTTTCTTGCCTTAACTGGCATTTGGCTCACAAGACAGTTCTGTCAGCGATTATGACAGAAAACATCATGTGATGTTTTCTGATTCATGTTTTCTGTGTTGGCCATTAACTTCTTTGCTTTTGCTGAAATAGTTGTGAATAACAATCAAAATACAGCAATTCATTTCTTCTGCTTTCTTTTTAAGCAGGTTCTAACTTGTTTAGTCTTTTTTCTTACATTTCAGACTGAGATTCCTCACATTTCAGTACATAATCTTACTAAACACTAGCTGTCTGTGGCCCTGGAGTAAAAAGCAACTCAGCTTCTGTAGCATTTAGGAAGTAAAGACATAGACAGCAGTTCAGTTCAGACTCTAAAATGTTTTCATATGTCTGGAGAGTCTCTGCCCAAGAACTGTGATTTCAGGCTGTTCAAAAGCCTTTCTGGCTGGCTCAAAAAAAGGGAAACTGAGATGACTGCCTTCACTGTACAGTTGTTTTATGGAGTTTGGTAGGTCTTCATTTGTGAATAGTTGTAACTTGGAATAAAGTCCATTTTTTAAAAGTTCTTTCTCCTAGAATATCAACAGAGCTTTTGGAAAATATTTGCTTTGTTGTTCTTGCTGATTGCCTCCGTTCTTGGAAAGAAAAGAAGGGAGGAGAGAAGAACTGGGGGCTTTTGTGAAGGACTTGGCATATCCTTGATTTGTTCCCAAAGTGGGATTTGCCAAACAACATGATTTAGATACCAGTCATAGGTTCTTTGCCAGCCATGCTATGACTGCTGAGTTTACTCTGCCCAGTTAAGCCCCTTACTCAAAACTTCACAGGAACAGCCACAGACCTTCATTAACAGATGATGATTTCAAAAATGATGTTGCAAATTGTATTTGCTTTCACCTCTGAACAGAGAACTTCTGTATTTGCTTTCACCATGGCTGAACAGAGAACTTCTGCCTTCCACTTGGAGTTGAGAAACCCAGAGCCTATTGCAAGCTGGCTGGGATATAGGCTTTAACTTTGAACATCTCTGGGTAAAATTCTTCAGTGAACCCATCTCAGTACTCCTAGTGAATTCTGTTTGAACAAGTTGGTTCTCAAGTATTTACACCTTAATGTGCAGTGTCATTGCTGCAAATTGTGTCAGTTTGGTTGTGTTTTGAGCATTGATTGCTGTAGTGAGGAGCAAAATAGAAATCCTTGAGTCCTGGGTGTAAGCATTAGTGACAGAACTTGTGGGGTTTTTTGAACTCCCCAAACTAGGCAGCTGTTAAAAGACAAAATTCCAGTTATTGCTTAGTTGCCTCATAAGGTTTAGGTAGGAAACTACTTCTGTCTTTATAGGAGATGACCTTATCTGATTCTCACTCCTTTGGGAGCAAAAGTCCCTCTGTCCTTTCCCCAGCTTTCACTTAAAAATAGGATCTTCAAATGTAGTTTCCTGACTCTTGGTAGAACCAGGACTAAGGCTGTCTTTATAAAGGGCACTGAGAAACTGAGTAACATCTTTTTCTGCTGCTTCCTCTTTCCTTCTCTAAATACCAGATTGGCTCTTTTGAGAAAAACTCCTTTAGAAATGCAGGAGAATCATCTCAAAATTCTGGGAGAACAAGGCAGGGTTTAAAAATAAGCTCGTTTTCACAGCAAATGACTTTACAGACACGACTAAATGTGATGTGCAAGGTAACAGGAGTAAATGTAACTATTGAACCAAAGACAGTTGGGATTCATCAAATACTGAACGAGACACGATTAACAGTAATTGTGGTTTTGCTGGGTAGAAATGTTGATTTCTGGTTATGTTTACCTAGATATTGTGTCTGTACCAAAGTTTGTCAATCAAATTTTGGTGGTAGATTTACATGAATTATTTGTATGTGTTTGCAGTCTCATTGGAAATTTATACCTGCATAGTAAACACTGTTTAAAAATGGGGTAACATGTTTTTATTCTTAGGAAGAAGCACTGCATGCTTTCATTCAACCTGAGATCCTTGATGGCCCAAATCAGTACTTTTGTGAGCGATGTAAGAAGAAATGTGATGCAAGAAAGGTAAAGACTGGTCAAATGATTTGCAAAAATTACTTTTAATAAATGGCAATCCTGCTAACAGGGACATAATCTTGTCCTTGCTTCACTCAGGGCCTGCGGTTCTTGCACTTTCCGTACCTGCTGACGTTACAGCTGAAGAGATTTGACTTTGATTATACCACAATGCACAGGATCAAACTCAATGATCGCATGACTTTTCCAGAGGAGTTGGACATGAGTGTCTTCATTGATGTTGAAGATGAGGTAAGGTATTTGGTTTCAGAGAAAAGCATTTAACTTCCTTCAAGTTTCTCATTCAGAAAATCAAAATTCTAGTCTTATAAACCCATTTTAACAATATTATTCATCTACGTATAATGTTCTTTAGCCATGCTAGTGCTGTAATTTGAAGATTTTAAGTCTGCCCATATGGTTTTCTTTTTTTTAATATAGCAAACAAACATGTTCTCTGTAGTTAGGGTTCCTGCTGCCATAAGGAAGCTCTTTCAGATTTCTTACGTCTTCAATCGACAGATTTAAAGACATGAGTCTCAGGGCTTCTATATATACTCCAATTCCAGAAGGGAAGATTTATCTGAAACTTGTGTCTGAATTGTGTTGGTCATAAGAGGTGATGTAAAGTTTCAAAACTTTGAATATTGAAGTTAGTCCAGAAATCATTAATAATTAATTTCTTCCCTCTGAGTCACCATGTAGTTAGCGTATACTGTAGAAGTAAGATTTTAATTTTTTTTTTCCCCATCAGTCTTCTGGCTTTTTACTTTTTGGGTTTTACCAAAATTCACGTTGTGCATTTACATTCACCAAGAAGTATTTACTGTGCATTTTGCATTGAAGACCAAAGTAATTTCTCTAATTTCATTCCTGAAAACATTTTTTGGCTTGCACTGGTGTAAGAGAAATACTGCCTGGATGTGCACATGGAGAGGCTTTTCTGGCTCTCTACAAACCCTTGTCTTAGGAAGGATCCCATGCAGACAATTTGATAGCTCTCAGAGTGGGATAAATAACAATGAAGATTGATCTGAGAGGACAGAACTCAGATAAAATTAAGGACTGTCAGAAAATCAAAACAATTATCCAGAGGCAAGAGGATCAGGTAAGAGATGAGTGTACTGAGCAAGCTGCAATTCACAGTGTTGGTGACACCATGCTGTTAAGCTAGCAGAACACTAATCAGTCTTACTGTAATACCTTGGCTCAGTCCAGTGAGTTGAAATGTGAAAAAAAGTCTTTGGTTGTGACTGAAAATATTTTCAGTCAGTTCAGATTAACAGGGCCACATCACAACAGATTGTTTTTTGGTATCAGACTTCCAGGTACTGAATTGGGATAGCTAGTGAGTGGAATCGTCTAGTAACAAATATTACTTTGCCAAGTCTGAAAGCTCCTAATTACTGTTCAGTTGCACATAAACCCCAGGAACACTGAAGAGGTGGACTGAAGACCCCAACAGAAACAATCTGTTCTTGGTGTTGAATTACAGAGGTCTCTAGTTTTTGAGAAATTTGATTGCTTCATAAAGTGGATTTTTTCATTTCACAAGCACTGTTATTTCCTGTTCCACGTAGCTTTTAATGTTGTAAAATGTCTTATTTTTAAGAAGTCTCCTCAGACTGAGAGTTGCACTGATAGTGGAGCTGAAAATGAAGGCAGTTGTCACAGTGATCAGATGAGCAATGACTTTTCTAATGATGATGGAGTTGATGAAGGAATCTGCCTTGAAAGCAATAGTGCAGCAGAGAGGATCTCCAAAGCTGGCAGTGAAAAGGTATGGGAGCACTGGCTGTTCCAGGGTGGGCAGGAGGCTGCAAGGGGAGCACAGCTAGGAAGACTGACCTGCATTCACCACCAGGATATTCCATGTCAGATTCCCTCTGGGCACCATCATGCTCTGCAGGAAAACTGGGGCTGTTGTTCAGAGACTGGCTGGGCATTGCTCTGCTGGGGTAAGGGGGTGGGGGTGTGCTGAGTGATGCCTTTGCATCACTGCACCATTAATTTTTTTGGTATGTTTCCTTTATCTATTAAATTGTCCTTGTCTCCAAGTAGTTCCCACTTTTGCTCTTCTGATTTTCTCCACCATCCCACTTGAGGGGAGTAGTGAGTGACTGGAGGGATGCTTTGTTCTTGGCTGGGGTCTACCCACCACAAATGTAAATGATAAATATATCATTAATTCTGACATTGAAGGTGAGGTGAGAAGTTGGAAGTGTGTGAGTTTATTTGAATTTTCAAAAATTGACATTACGACAAAGGAAAAAATTCAACTGATTTGGTGGTCACCTGAGGTACATAAGAGTCTTCCCAGCTTGTCAGACTGAGAATTTCCAATAACTTGTTTTGCCAGCAGACCCTTTAACTGAAGATCTGTTTTGCCTTGTGAGCAGTGGTTTTACTTGTGGCCAGCTGTCAAAGGTCCACCAGATTTAGCTGCAAAGTAGTAGAAGACAATTGGGAAGTTTTGATTAATTTTATAGATGAAGCCAAGTGTCTAAATGTTAAATATTCCTTCAGTCATCTTAATATAAAGGAATTAAATAGCAAGTCAGTCCAGGATAGCAGCCATCCTGCTGTGGGAAATCAGGGTTGGTAGAGATTGCTGATGAACTTGGTTGAGTTTTCATGAAAAATGTTGAACTTCATGGTAATATCCACAATATGTACTTCATGTATTGTTCAGTGAACTCATCTGAAGTTAGGCCACTAGCTTTCATTCAGTCTTGGTAGAAAGCTTTTGACTTCATCTGGTACTTTTGTAAAGTAACAGTTTTAAAGGCTGACTTGGGTGTTAATCTTCACATCTGGCCCTGTTTGTATTTACCTTGAACCATTTGAGAGGGTGTTTTTGGTATATGTTCTGAATACTGTCAGTATTAGTTGGAAATGATGAAAAAATTAATTCTAGTCACTTGGCTGGAACAAGACCAGAATATTTTATGTGTCTGTAATGCAAGTGGGATGTCCAAGTATTGGCCAGTTGTTTCATGCTACTTGTTCTCAAGGCAAACAAGCTGTCAAGCCAAGCTTTTTGGTTTGGATATCTTAATAATGGATTTGGCATATGCTGAGAACATACAGTGTTTCTTCTACATAGTCTAAAAATATCCTTGTAACACTTGTGAATCAGTGTGGGTCAGTTTTATTTTTGAATTTATATGCAGCAATGAAGGCATGTGCTCAGTGCCCTCTATTTCTATCCATTTATCTATGGGAAAAAAAAATGGTGTAAAGCATCAGGTGTGGAGGGGGGTGACAGCAAATAGACCTAAGCTTTGTAGCTACAAACTGCTGAGTAAAGTTTAGCATAGCAGAGCTCTGGTTTTGTTCAGTGCCTGTTGCATTAATTAATTTCTATTACACAAATTCACTCTTTGCATCCAACCTGGGTTTGTGTCCTTATTTTAATTTTTTTTTTAAATTACCATTTGCTTAGCTTTTCTTCACTGGGTACATTTCACACCTTTTTCTTCTCTCCACAGAGTTCTTTGCTGTATGAGCTCTTTTCTGTCATGGTTCATTCTGGAAGTGCTGCTGGTGGCCATTATTATGCCTGTATAAAATCTTTTAGTGATGATCAGTGGTACAGCTTTAATGATCAGCATGTTAGCAAGGTAAAAATAGTAATTTTTGTTATGTTTTCTACTCATAAATGGACCAATAAGTTTCTGTTTTGTGGTTTTCCTCTTAGCTGCCCATAAAACCAGTTTCATTATACATATTTCAAGTATTTCCTTGATTTCATCATCTCCTCATGTCCTGCCATATGCATATGTTTCACTCTCAGCTTAACTGATTTCTAGTGGTTTGGAGAGTTTTTATTTATGTATCTATGTATTTTTGTGTGGTGTGGAAAGGATTGTTTCTCCTTGGCAGTGGTGGTGGGATGGTTCCTAAAGAACCTGTCATTCATGTACAGACCAGACTGTATTTCCAGTTTTGTACATGTGAAGAGCATTTCTTGCTTAGAGAAGTGTTTGTAGATCTGTAACAGCCCAGACTGTGCTCTTAAGCCTGTCCAGCTTGGAGGTGTTCCAGCTATCATCCATAGGTACTACTGCAATCAGGAAACTTGGTCTCTTTCTCTAAGTTCCCACTTTAAAAACTAAAAAAGTATGTTTGCATTCATTGTAAAATGGAGAGCCAAATAATTTTGAAATTGTTTCTGGAAGTCAGCAAATAAGCAAAAGTATTTTTATAATTGGAATTATTAATTTAGTGTGTTGTGTAATGCCATGTTTCCTTGTGAGAATAAATGCATCTCAATTAGTGCAAGTTTCTCAAATAATCATTACATTGATTTTCTGTTAGATAACTCAGGAAGATATTAAGAAAACATATGGAGGATCTTCTGGAAGCAGAGGATATTATTCCAGTGCTTTTGCTAGGTTAGTATTACTGTAATGTTACTTTGCTTTTTGGTAGTGTTTTAGTGTAATGCTATGAATGGCCAAGGTGCATATGCCTAACATGTTACATTAAAAGAATTAGCAGATGCTTCAGGTAGTTGTAAGAACTATCCTGACTGCTGTTTCAGATCATTAAAATAATGTGATATTTATTTTTGAAAATCGTTCTTGGTTAGTGTATAACTTAGATATGATATAGCTCCTTACTGAAAGATAAAGAAACCAGAGCAGCTTCTGAAGCCAGTATTGTCTCCTGAGTGATAAATTCACCTGTCTCTTCTCTTCCCCCAGCTCAACAAATGCTTACATGCTGATATACAGACTGAAAGATCCAACAAGAAATGCAAGTAAGTTCAACAGCTCTATTTGCAAAAGTTGTGGTTTTTTTTAAACTTAAGTGTTGCAGGTTGTGGTTTTGTTTGTTGTTATGAAGCAATGTCATAAAGTACACTAACCTGCATGAAGTGCAGTATTTATTTTATCATAATATAGATGATACCTTGAGGCTTTTATTATCAACTAATTCACTTTCTGGAAGAGTATTTGCACTTATTGTAAAAATGGAGTAGGTGCAGTCATCAGCTTTAGTGTATTTCTCTACTACAGAAAAGCTTTACTGGTACTGGAATCTTTTGCTACTGTTGCCTTCTGGTGTTGCTGATAACATAAGGGGAATAAAAGACTGACCTGTTTAATTTAAATAATATAAAAGAGAACAGGGCATGGTGTAGTGGGAAATTTCTGTGGAAAAAGAGTGGGGTGAAAAGGCAAGAAAGATAACTCAAATATACCTGTAATGCAAATATACCTGAAATGTAATGCTTGCTGTGGAAAAACTGTATTTTTTAAAAACTATTGCTTTGTTTTTACTGGCAGAGTTTCTTGAGGCACATGAATATCCAGAGCACATTAAACAATTGGTACAGAAAGAGAGAGAATTAGAAGAACAAGAAAAGAGGCAACGTGAAATTGAACGCAACACGTGCAAGGTTAGAATTTCTGCTGGACTGAGTAACAATACATTGCTAGTGGGAAATGTTTCTGCAGTAAACAGTGATTTTTTACTACAGTGCAAGGGCTCCTTTGTGATAAATGTTTGCACTAACAATTCTTTTAAACGAATTGCACACCTGTTGGAAAGCTGTACATAGTGCAGGCATCTGTTGGAGGTATTCACCAGACATTTTTGTTGAATTAATGTATTGCATGTGGATTTGAATTGGTATTTAAACCAAAGCAACTTAGCACTTATTTTAAGCAAAATTACTTCCAAAGAATGTGTAATGCTGCACATTGTGTTTTGTACTGTTAAATCTTTTCATATTGTGCCCCTTGACTTTGTGCAATGTTGTCTCTTAAACTAATTCTAAATAGTTAGTTGGCAGAAAGAGAACTTTTTCAAACCCTACATTTAATAGCAAAGAAAATTGGATCTCAGTGCCTTACAAGCATGGCAGTCAGCTGCTCTATCTATTAATTGATTGTTTATGAGGAAGTTCTCTCATTGCAAAATGTGTAACTCTCTCTGTGAAAAAGGAATTTCACATTGATTGTTCATGTGTGCATTTGGCTTTGGAGCATTTGCTCAGTGCCTGTGGCTACAAGATGTTCTGGTTATAGAAGCTGTACCCTGTCTGGGAGAAAGATTCAGATGCACACAAATACCTCATGTGCCTTTTGACATACCCTGTCTGCAGTTGTATAACCAGCTGAAAGGAAACCACCCCACAGCTGAAGCAGAGCTAAAGGTTTATTTCCTATTAGATTGCATGGATATGGTGTTTTCCACTTCAATGGAAAGACATCTGAAAATGCTTTCATGATAATTTTTCTTCCTTTTTTATTTCATAGATTAAATTATTCTGCATGCATCCTACAAAGCAAATAATGATGGAGAACAAATTGGAAGTTCATAAGGACAGAACACTGAAGGAAGCTGTGGAAATAGCTTACAAGGTATGCCATGTGTAACAGAATAGTTAAATTGTTTGTAGTGATTTCTGCTTGTGTCTTCAGATTTTTAATTTGTAATACTCTGGGAGTGTTTGAGAGGGCTTGGCTGTGGGGATTTTTTGGGGGGGTTGGTTTTGAAGGCTGCTTCATGGGAAGTTCTGTATAATGGGGTTTTTGGTGCTGTTTTTTTAAAGGTGTTCTAGTTTGCCATTATTGACGAAGTTTTGTGCCAGTATCCATCAGCTGATTGGAGTGATGCAGCCTGCCCTTGTAAAAGGCAGTATGATCTGGCATACCCTTATTTTAAAATCAGACAGTGAGAGTTGCTGTTAACTCACTATGACTTCAGCAAATTGAAAGAATTCTGAACACTTTTATTGGCATTGCAGTAAATTATGCCTTGTTTTAGATTACATGTATTAGATACATAATAACAGAGTTCTTGAGACTCTTCCTGGGTAGCTAATTCAGTAACAGGAGTGAATACCAAGGCATGTTGATCTCTGCCTTCCTCAAACAGGTGGGAGCTGAAGACATCAATTTTTGCTCACCTACTTGTACTCTTTGCTTCTTGCTGTGTATGTTTTTGGCTAGGAGAGCACCAGCAAGGCACTAATATTTGGGATGTGCTGACATCTTCTTGAGATGCACAGTTAGTGGATGTGACTCTCTCCAGCCTCTAAGATGCCATCTGGTAGATGTGATAGGCAATGTATTCCTCTGAAAATACTTCTGGGAAATGTCTTCATGTGGCTCTGTACATACTTTTCAAAATTCCCTCTTTTCTGCATTTTCATGCAGGCATCTATATAGTGGAGGTGGCCTTTGAGTCCCAGTAAAATATCTGTATTGTATTTCAATATCTGTATATAGGCCTTGCCCCAGTAGGTCCCAGTTGTTCTTGATGGGCTGCAACTGTGATGTCCTTCATTGGGCTGCAGCTGTGGCTAGTGAAGATAACTGGGATAAAAGGGGGTGGGCTGGCCAGTCAGGGAGAGCCTGGGAGGAGCCCTGACTAAGAAGGAAAAACATGCAGAAGGAGGAGTCAGTGCTGTGAAGATCTGCAGCCATAAGAAAACACTGAGAGAAGGTATGGGACTCTAGAAATATAACAACAACACATCTATTTGGATTTGAAAACATGTATATATATTGCATGTATAAATGCATATATAACATGTATCTATATTGCAAAATATCTGTGATGTGTTTTCAAAAACCACAGTGGCTGTTGTGAATTCAGGGGGTTCCTGGATGTATGCACAGTGAGGTATTTCTAGCTTGCAGGTTAAGAACTAAACTCACAGCTAAGCTGTTACTGATGTTAGGGGGGTTCTGTGTGTGCACATTGCAGTTGATGGATTTAGAAGAGGCTGTTCCCTTGAGCTGCTGTCGCCTTGTCAAATATGATGAGTTCCATGACTACTTGGAGCGCTCGTACGAAGGAGAAGAGGATACCCCAATGGGTTTGTTACTTGGAGGGGTCAAGTCAACCTACATGTTTGACTTACTGTTGGAAACAAGAAGGCCTGACCAAGTTTTCCAGTGCTATAAACCTGGTGGTAAGATATATAATTGCAATATATGCTTTTAGTCTATCCTTATCTATATTGTGTGATGGCACAAGCACAGGGCTGTAAAACAGCTTCAGTATGAGGTGTTGCAAGAAAAAAACCTAGATTTTTACAGTCAGTGTTCAGAACTACATAATGTGCTGTGCTGCTGACTTTGCTTCTAGTTGAAGCAGGTCTAAGGTATACTAAAGTTTGTCAGACTGGAAGGTTTTTGCTTTTTTGGCATTAAATTTGATCAAAAAATGTAATTCTGAAATTGGACTGCTTTTTGAATTCTTGCTGTTTGTATTTAATGCAGCCCCTTAATTATTACATCAGACAAGCATACATGTGTTTTCTTTGTCTGTTGAATTTTCTCTGTGTATATATGTGACTTTGTTTTCTTTTTTCTCCTTCCTGCAGAGGTCATGGTAAAGGTTCACATAGTCGACCTGAAGACTGAATCTGTTGCTCCTCCAATAAGTGTGCGAGCTTATTTGAATCAAACGGTGTCAGAGTTTAAACAGCTCATTTCAAAGGTACTTTACAGTCCTTATGGACTTCTGTTACAGAGTTTTCACTTGTTGTCACTGTGAAATGTGTCATAATTTCCATTCCTCAAATGAGAGCCTGCAGCATCTGCAGATCATGCTGTGAGTCCTGTCCAGCAGGGTTCAGTTAGAAGCTACAGCTGAGTTTGTCCATCTGCTCACTCCTGCTGAGAGCAGCAGGCTGCTTCTTGCTTCCATGGAGAGTTGGTACCTTTAACAACCTCACTGAGAGTCCAGCTGGTGACACAACTAATGAACTGTTACCACACAACTGAACCTAAGTGTAACTTCCCCCCAGCTTTAGCATTTGACACCCAACATCCAAAGCTGTCCACGTCCATATTACAATCCTTTTCTTCCCAGTAGCCACATGTTACCAAGATGCAAATTGATTTTTACATGGTTTGAAACCAAGGGATATTACTGCTTCCATTGCATTGGAAGACAGAGATTGCATTTGCACGTTTCTGTGTAAAATAATTCAGTAGTTGGTGTAAGTTCATAATATTTGTTATAAAATATGATGCCAGGAATTTGAGTTTAGTCTAAGAATTAAGTGAATACTGTGCAAAACCTGTTGTTCAAGAATATTTTTAATTTTCATTTGGTTCATACATTAAAGATAAGACCATTGTCATAAATGATTTTCCAGTTCTCTGCAAAGCCAGGCCATTTTATGCTTCTGACCTTTTGGAAAAACTGACATTTGCTAGATATTAAAGGGTGGAGGAAAGGCACTGGGACTGAACAGGTTTGGGAGATTTTCCCCCCGTGTTCTCTTTTACAATTTCAAAGTTGATGAACAAATCTGCTCCTTTCCCAGTGAATAATCCCAGAAATGCAGCAGCTTTTTCAGTTTTGAAGGTATGTGTGATGCCCATGTTCTCTCCCTGTCCTGTGTTAGGCCACACACCTTTCTGCTGAAACCATGCGGGTGGTGCTGGAGCGCTGCTACAACGACCTGCGGCTGCTGAACGTCTCCAGCAAAACACTGAAAGCTGAAGGCTTCTTTAGAAGCAACAAGGTACCTCCTCTGGTTCTTGAATTGTTCATTCCTTGTGTTTGTGGTTAGCTGTTGTGTTATAAAAGGCATGGATGTACATACAGAACTGATAATGGATAACTGTCCTGGATTTCGCTCTGTAGTGTGTGGGTTTCTGTGCCTGGTACGGTGGTGCTGGTGAATACTCTAGGCTGTGTATGAAACCAAGTGTACATAGGAGAGAGTGGACTGAGAATCAGACATGTGACTATTGCTCTGGTTCAGATGATGTTGAGCTTAACAGCCTTGTGAAGAAGACTGTTAAAAGTCAAGCATTCTTAAGGAGCAAACTATGAAACCTGCTGTGGATGTTTGCTAAAAACAGCTGAAAAACTGTACCTGCTCTTAGTATTATTAAACTTCTTAAGAAACAAATATCAAAACTAAAAGCAAGTTTTTGGTGGGTTTCTATCTTAAATTCAGTAGTTTTCACTGTGAAGATTCCCCCTGGACAATTTACATTATATTTTCAAAAAAGAGTTTTAATAAATATTTCCAATAATAATTGTATGATGCATTCAGAAGAAGAGCAACTTAGCACTCAAATAACTTTAACATTTTAAATGCATACATTGCCCTTTTTACTGCAGTAGAAATAGCCCATCTTTTAGCACATTTTGCACATCCTCTGTCTCTGATGTTGAAGCTCAGTGTTAAATCATCTTGATGAAGAAAGATTAAGGAAGACTTTGATGGCTCACAGCTGAGCAGAACAGTGGCACTGAGTTGCTCTTCAGTTACTTAGAGGCCTTTCTCAATCAATGTTGCTACAACATGGAGCCCTTTGACAAAGGGGAGAGAGCCATTTAATTTGCACTATTGTTGAACATGTATACACTTAAAACTTCTTATGACACTATACTAGAAAGTAAAGGCACAGTCTGCTGCAGTGGTGGGTCTCATTGCTGCCATAACAGTGCTGTGCACAGGTGAAGGGTGCGCATGGAGTGATCCATCAATCCACTTCTGGATGTGATTCCTGCAGCTTGTCAGTCTACCTACAGTTCACTCCAGTCTTAAACATGGTTATGAGAACAAGGAAAAGTGAAATCATTATTGTACTGTAGATTCCTTGGTCTGTCCTTTTCTAAGCGTGTATTTTAACATTTTGATAAAAGGTGATGTTTCTTGATGGCATTATTTCTAATGTGTGCTTAACCCTGTGTTTGCTGTTGTTGCATTTATTTAAAATGATGCTGCATGGTACAACACTTCTTCCCTGTTCAGGTGTTCATTGAAAGCTCAGAGTCCTTGGACCGCCACGTGACATACACAGACTCCCAGCTGTGGAAGCTTCTGGATCGCCATGCAAACACCATCAGGCTGTATGTGTCATTGCCAGAGCAAGCTCCTGGCTCTCAGCTCAGACGGGCCCTTTATCAGAAGTCTGCTGGGGCTGCAGGCAACTTGGAGGAACCTTGTGAAAGAGTAAAAGGACCTGTAGGTAATATGAAATCTGTAGAGGCAATTTTGGAAGAAAGCACTGAAAAACTTAAAAGCTTGTCCCTGCAGCAACAGCAGCAGCAGGAGGGAGATAATGGAGACAGCAGCAAAAGCACAGAAGCCAGTGATTTTGAGAACATTGAGTCACCTTTAAATGAAATAGACTCTTCAGCATCAGCAGAAAACAGAGAACTTGACAACCAAATTCAGATTTCTGATGCAGAGAATCTGCAGTCCGAGGAGCGGTCGGACTCGGACGTCAACAACGACAGGAGCACGAGTTCAGTGGACAGTGACATCCTCAGCTCCAGCCATAGCAGTGACACTCTGTGCAACGTGGACAATGCCCCCCTGCCCCTGGCCAACGGGCTGGATTCCCACAGCATCACCAGCAGCCGGCGATCAAAGGCCAACCAGGGCAAGAAGGAAACCTGGGACACAGCAGAGGAGGATTCTGGAACAGACAGTGAATATGATGAAAGTGGCAAGAGCAGAGGAGAAGCACAGTATATGTACTTTAAATCAGAACCCTACACTGCAGAGGAGGGTTCAGGAGAAGGGCAAAAATGTATGTATTCTTTTTTTAAGTGTCTTAAAAGAATTCTGTGGGTTTTACTACTTAATTTATATGTTGTGTTAAAAATGTCTAATGGCAGCATTGAAAAACTTGATTATAATGTCAAATTAAAGCTAATGGAAGTGCTGACAGGATGTGATGTTCAGCAAAAATCTATTTTGATTTTATTTTAAGTGATTACATATTTGAAGAGTGTCTTGCTCTTTTGTTTCTAAGCAAATGAACCTCTGCTTAAGTGTATTGGTGGTGTTCCCTGAAGAGCAAGCTGAGTTGCCTTCTAGTGAAAGGATCATAGTTGCATGTGCTGCTGATGATTCACCTGTTTCAGAATGCACTTATTTAATGTGGTTAAAACAGCATATTTCTGTTACCATTTAGACTAACAAGCCTGAAAAGCCTTAGTCATTTGACTGTAAAGAAAATTCAAATATACTTGATATTGATGATTTAATTCACTAACTGAAATACAGTGGGTACAGTGAGGCATATGGCTGACATGAAAGTATCCAAAAAAGTGCAGTATGAGAGCCTAAGTGGTATATAATTGTCATTAAAAATAAATAATTTCAACAACACTCTGTACCTGCATGTGCTTTTAACTAACAGAATAATAATAGAAGAATAAGAGGATGTAAGATAAATTTTTTCAAAGGCAAAGGCTTTCATGTCAGTCCGGAAATCTGATTGTAATAATAATAGATAAAGAAGAGTTTCTCACAGAGAAATTGATTTGCATCGACTAAAGCTTTGATAAAATTACTCCTTTATCTTGTAATGGTCTTTCTTTAGGGCTAATTCTCTACTGCTTTCATTTTTCCCTGTTTTGTTTTGGTTGGTCTAGTTGGATTCAGAAACTACTTGTTTGTGGTGATTTTGATGTTATCATAGTACACATGAACCATTATCCTGAGGGGAAAGCTTTTTTATTTTTACTGTAATTCAAATAATTTATTTGTTCACTTCAATATTCTGGATAATTTATTTTAGAGTGTCATGAAGTTACATAATCATGATATAGTTTGTAGGGTAGTACAAATTGCATGTATTAAGAAAAACAATTTCTAAAGGTAAACTATTCCCTTTACATTCCAGAATTCAATGTTACTACAGTTTTTCCTTAATTACAACATTATTCCATGAAAAAGTCCCTTAATCTGGATTTGAGCTTGCCTTGTAGTAGCCTGTGGCCTCCCAGAACACAAAATTGACCTTTTTAATGCTGAAAGCCAGGAAGGAATATAGAAGGGGTTGGGTGGCTGTGCCCAGCCTGTCGCAGCACCAAAGCAGTTCCCTGTCCTTGGAGGCAGAGAAAGCTGGAGGAGGATTTAGCAGTTGCTCCATGGAATTCTGTTTTTTTTCTTTCTGAACAGACAAGAATGCAAACCAGGGCACTTTGGAACTGCTGTGTCCCCCAGAAATATCTGCCCATGACCACTTAAAATATAGGAAAGTTTTTAAAGGTTATGATAACATCATTAGATAAAGTATAAATATAGCCAGTAACCATATTCAGGCTTTTCAGTACTCTTTCGCTGCAAGTGCTAACTCTGAATATATGGAAATTGTATGTGACAGTGCTTTTTTTTGTAGCAAGGTGTTTCATACCATTTTTATCTTTATTTTTGCTTAGGGCTGATGGTGCATGTTGATAAAAGAATTACACTGTCTGCCTTCAAGCAACACTTGGAGCCTTTTGTTGGAGTTCCATCTTCTCACTTCAAAGTCTTTAGAGTCTATGCCAGCAATCAAGAGTTTGAGAGTGTTCGGCTGAATGAGACCCTTTCATCATTTTCTGATGACAATAAGGTTATTTAGAAGTTATTTTGAATCATTGAAAGTATATTGGTACAATATAGATAAAGTTAATTTGTAAGAGGTGAAATAATTCTTTTCTTTTAGTCTTGGTAGCACGTTAGAAAACACAATTCTGATTTTGATACCAGTACTAACAGATACTCCTTTTGCATTCTAGATAACTATTAGACTTGGAAGAGCCCTTAAGAAGGGTGAATACAGAGTCAAAGTCTATCAGCTCTTGGTAAATGAGCCTGAGGTAAGGCATTGGATGTTTCAGTGCTGATTCATGGAAATGTTGGTGTGTGCCTTGGCCGAGGTTTTGCCTTGAAATCTTGGGAAAAAATAAAACTCCTTTTCTTCATATTTCTCCACAAGGGCTATAGGAAGGATTTAGAGAGGAAGTTAAGAGATTAGTTCTGTTCCAAGTAAGCAGTTGGAATGTGATTTACTATTTCTCAAGTCTCTCTATTTCTGTAGTGTAAATGGAGGACAAGTGAATTGTTTCTTAGTTTCCCTTAAATGTGTGACAGTCATGTAGCTTTCTCTCCTAAGAAGAAACTGTGTTTGCTTGTGGCTGTGGTTTGCAGTGATGCTGAACTGATCTAATTCATCCCATTCATGTGCTGCAAATAGTGCTTGTCAGGAGGGTTATCTGGGTAATGGTCCCTCTGCATAAGGCAAGGCTGAAACAAAAGTGCCTCTCTTGCAGTAAGGCAGCTCATAAGCTTGTTCCATTTTCTGGGACATGAAAAATACAGAAGTGGTTATATAGATTGTGGTCTGGATAGACTGCAGTCTTTAGAAGTTGACTTTGTATGCACTTCAGTTTTATTTTTTGGACAAAATTGCAGAAGATGTATTAATAATGGATAAGAGACTAAGCTGAACTGCTAAAGCAAGGAATAAGATAAATTTAAAAGCAACTTCCATGGATGTAGCTGTGTCTGATCATGACAGCCAAGAAAATGGCATTTTAATGATGATGTGGCTTATTTAATTTGAAAGCTCCTTTGCCGTTGTGAGGAATGTGAATGTAATGGTAGCAGTAGCAGCACAGCACAGGCAGTCAGAGGGTTGGAGTGCCCTGCCAAGGGGCTGCTGCTACACTAATTAGTTCCACCCCATATTAGTGAATTCATTGCCTACCTTGTTAACAAGAAACTTGCTGATCTTTTTGCCAGGTGGATGGGACTGGTCACGAGGCATAAACAGTGGTAGGGCTTTCTGTTTGAAAGAATTCTGTCCTTTATCTCTTTTTATTTATGTTCACAGCCATGCAAGTTTCTTCTAGATGCAGTTTTTGCTAAAGGAATGACTGTCCGACAGTCCAAAGAGGAGCTGCTTCCTCAGCTTCGAGAACAATGTGGCCTAGACTTGACAATTGACAGGTAAACCTGATGAAATATCATTTCAGGATGTGTTTGGGGATTTCTTTCTTCTTGTGGAGGAAGAAAATAATGAAAGAAGCAGAAATAAATTGCTGTGGTCTTTGAATCAGTTTGTGAATGCAAACACTAATTCAGCAGTTCTTTACTTTCATCTCACACAAAATGAATTCTATAGGGGATAACATTTACACAGAATTGTCTGTGTGCAACATGTCTGCAGCTTTAGATCTCTCCAATGATGATTTCCTTCAGAAAGGGGGATATTAAGTAAATCAGTTCTTAAAAGAGCCAGCTGCTCTCTACATGCAAGCCCAGCATAGATCACTGCAGCAAACTGCTTGTGCAGCATCACTGTGTGTGTGTACAGCACTGATCTGGGCTGTCTGCCCTTCACCATAATTGGGTAATCCCTAATTAGGAAATGTTTTTTTTTTCCTTTAAATCCCTACATATTTCCTGCATTGAACAAGTGCAATACAGCCTTGTTTCCCTTGTGTTTATGAATGGTTCAGCACTAAGCCAGCAGTGACGTGCTGCTGGGGGGATTTCTTCTGAACATTAAACTTGTTCCTGTTAAACTTCACCAAGCCTTGAATCAATGAGTTGTAGTATTTCAGTTTTGTCAGAAAATACTCAGTTTTGATCTTTGCCAGTGCTGAGTGTTCATGAGCAGATAGAAACTCATTGGGGTTTTTTGTGATGTGTTCATAGGTTTCGCCTACGAAAGAAAACCTGGAAGAATCCAGGCACTGTGTTTCTGGATTATCATATCTATGAAGAAGATATCAATATTTCCAGCAACTGGGAGGTCTTCTTAGAAATACTTGATGGTAATGGTTTATTTTTAAATTAGTATTAGTGATGACTAGGTAGCTGAAATAGGGGCATTCAGATACATAATGCATTTGTATAATTTAAGTTGGCACAGCAGTTCAGTCATTTAGTAATTTTCAGACAGGATTGAAAACACTTCTGTCAAGGGATTTGGAACCAAAGCTTCTGTTCATCAAAATAATTTTGGAATCAAATATTAGAGAGCAGAATGTTTCTGAAATTCTGCTTAAATATAATTTAAATTATGCCATTTCTTAAGCATTCCTTTGCATATACACTTAAAATTTTGATTCTGAATTCAAAAGCATAATTTAAGGGTAAGAAAAATGAGCCATGATCTTTGGCCTCTGGATTAACAGGTACTGCAGTTAATGTATAGATGAAGAATGTGAATTCCATTCACTCAAGAATTTTCTTCCTAGGCACACCTGCTTTAAGATGTCTCACTTAGCTATTAGTCAAGTATTTTGGGAGCTGTGTTCAATTCTGATATTTTCAGTTTTAATAGAATTATGCCAATGAAAGTATCAAAATTTGAAATGAACCTGGAGATTCAGGAAGCCTGCAGATTCCTATGGACATATGTATCAGCTCCTGCTGTAGTTGAGACTTTACAGTTCAAAATTTTTATTAAAAAAATTTGTTCAACTCCTGCTGTACTGTTTCTGTAGTGAGTAGGTCTTGGAGATACAGCTTTAGACACTGGAGCCCACCCAACTCACCTTGCAGATTACAGGGCTTGCAAATGTTCTGCAACAGTTTCCACCAAAACAAGCATGTAATGTTAGACATAAATGTCTAATCCTCATGTTCTGCATACTAGATGAAAAAATTATAGGCTAATTAAATAGAAAAAATAAACCAGCCTTTGGATATAATTTCTGCTTATCTAATTGTAATATAAACATAAAAACAATATAAAGTATTGTTCCATCAGCCACAGACAGCTCTGAAACCTGGAACAAGGTATAAAAAGGCTGCAGGCAGCAAATACTAAAACTCTTGAAGGTGGTGGGTGAAAAGAAGATTTCAATAACAAGTGTAGAATTGGTGAGGGAAATCTAGAAGTTAAAAGGGAAAAGCTTATTTTGGTAAAGGAGGTGAATCACATGAAGAAATACCAGATAGCTGAGGAAGGTCTCGTGCAGGTGCCAGATCTGGAGTCAGCCTCTGGTTAGGGGAATAGATCTGCCATGGATAACTGAGCTGGGCTTTATGGCAACTGCCCTATGGCTTCAAAGAGATTCTGCCCATCAAAAATTCATTTATAGGAGCTGGTAACAGAAAATTTCAACTCAATCATAGTCCTTTCCTCTTCCCCTTTTTTACAAGTGAACTGCTTGCAGCACACTGGGTTACTTAATTTGTGCATGTATTCTAGGGCAGTCTTCCATATTATAGTATCTTTAAGCTATGGACAAACTCTAATTTAAATAGGATATTTTGCAATGTTAATACAAAAAATTTCTCTTTCTTTGCTAGGAGTAGAAAAGATGAAATCCATGTCACAACTTGCTGTTTTATCAAGGCGATGGAGGCCGTCAGAGATGAAATTAGATTCTTTCCAGGAAGTAGTACTAGAAAGCAGCAGTGTTGAAGAATTAAAAGAGAAGGTAAAATGTGTAATATGATGCAAGTTTCTTGTGATGACCATGAGCCTTTTTGATGTTTTCTGGTGGGAAGCACAAGGATGTCACTGCTCCAAAAATCTTGTTGCGTGCTGATTATTTTTCCTTGGGAACTGATGACCTATCCCATCCCATTACCAAACCACATGAATTATCAGCTTTACTTCTTAGGTTCACCTAATGGTCTGGTCTGAAAGTATTTGAGTGAATACATGCAAAAAAAGAAGTCACATCTTGAAGTTAAAGCAGCTTAATAGTACCTTTGTCCCTTATCACAAAACACACATGAAAGAAAAGCTGAGCTATTGCCTCAAAAGAAAAGAAAGAAAAGCTGAGCTATTGCCTCTTGGTGTTTTTTTTCAAGCTAATGTTTTGTTATTCCAAAATACCAAACCTTTCAGCCTCCTCATATTTGAATTTGACAACTGTTGCTGTATCAAGGAGGCTGAACTATGTTTTGGTTGGAAAGAAATGTGGCTGTGGTATGGTTTGGTTTTACTCAAGGTCAGGATGCTCTAACAGGTAAGCGGACCTGTGTCATGCCAGCAGAAATCTGAAACTGTTTTGTTAATTTAGTGTATCACAGGGTTCCACACTTGGAGAAATGTTTATTTATACATGGCAATACTCAATTGTTAGGAGGCCACCTTGGATGTTGAGGCCAGTAAAAATGCTGGTGTCAGTGACCCTGAGAATTCATAAATTAGGGCTGGTAGTTCACAGGCTGGGTTTGTGTTGTACAGATGGAGCTATGGGCTGCTTTCTTGCATTCCTCAGGTAGAAATGAAGTCATAACTACAGGTTCTTGCATGCAGTCAAGAATTCCTCCTCACTTGTGTCTGAAGAAAGAGTTGGCTGCCCTTGTTGTCTTGCCTTAAGAATTGAAGTGCAGGGAGCAATTTTCTTTGCTAAAGTTCTGGTAGGAAGTGCAGGTGTGTGAGGTGGGTCTTAGCCATGCATACTTTCCAGCTGTGCCTGCTCCCAAATTGCCTGGATAACACCTCCCATGGGACACAGGGTTTAACTTGAGGCACTTGGTCTCTTTGTATCTTGGAACTTGAATGTTATGAATTAATTGTTTCTATGAACCTTTTTTTGTCTCCCCTTCAGTATTAAGAGAAGTGTGATGAAATGCTGTCACAGCAAGCGTCACTTGTGACACACACTGGTAACGTCAGAAATGTTAACAATGTGTACTTGTCACTTCAGTTTTGTACATTGGAGGACTTGCAGATAATTCAACTTCTAGATTTGGCAGCTGTGCACTTTATGTAGACACTGTGTAATGTTGCTTTGGAATAGTATTAAATCCACCATTTCTCTTCACAGCTAAGTGAAATAAGTGGAATACCCTTAGAAAACATTGAATTTGCAAAGGTAAGTAAAATTTTTTGGCTTTTTACCCTTTAAACACACACCCTTTATGTGTGATTGACTTTTATTGTATTCACTAAGTAATTGCCTTTTTCAGGGTAGAGGAACCTTTCCCTGTGACATTTCCATACTAGAGATTCATCAAGACTTGGACTGGAATCCAAAAGTATCTACATTGAATGTCTGGCCCCTGTACATTTGTGATGATGGTGCAGTAATATTTTATAGGTATGTATTTCATTACAGTGTAATAAACAATGCAAAAAATCCCCTGTGGTTAGCATTTGTGGGGTGATGTAATGGACAGGAACATAAAATACTCTTTGTTACCTTAAAGAAAAGGTTTGAAACATTCAGCTGAAATATTTGTGCTCCTCAGCTTCCTAAAAGCCTGAATATTAATTTAGGTTAAGAAAACAAGAACTGTGTCTTTTTACTCAATCCTCCCTCCTGAACCACTGAAATTAAAGCTAGTTGTTATGCTTGAGTGTGTATCTGGATTTAATTTCTTAAAATAGAACCATATCCCATGTGGAGTTAGTGAGAGTCTTGCTGTAGGTTTTGGCGAGCAAGGATTTTATTATCTGAGTTTATTCCTTTGAGAAATTAGTATGGATTCTTTTTTAAAAGCCTGTTATGCTAAGAATTCTGTTAATGTGGGAAATGTTGATCAGCTGAGGGCAGGAGTTGAGGACTGAGAGCTTGAATATTGTCATTTCTCCTAAACTTGGTTGGGGCAGCCTCATGGACACATTGCTGTGGCAATTTGCATAATTGCATGTGAGCTGGGGAAAAACAGCTGGTTAATAATGTCCTGATGAAAATGACTTGGGAGAACATCTGGGAAGGGCTGGCTGACACACTGCTTCCAGCTGTTGGCACTGAGACCAGAAGCAAAGCAGAGCTGTGGCTGTCTGTAAAGAACTGGAGTAAGGGAGATGGAGGAGTATGGGCTTGTTTCTTGCCCTGGTTTGTAGTCAGGCAGAGCACTGAATGTTTCTGATGGAAAAGCAGGTTTGGACACATTGCCTGTTCCTGCAGAATAAAGCAATCCCTGAGAAATATTCTGCTTAGTTGTGGTTTTTACTAAGATGCTCCAAGCTGAAAAAACACCCAGAAGTCTACTTGTGGTTACTGTATTGATCTGAATTTGAACATATGTTTACATTTTAGGGATAAAACTGAAGAATTAATGGAATTAACAGATGAGCAAAGAAATGAACTGATGAAAAAAGAAAGCAGCAGACTCCAGAAAACTGGACACCGGGTAACCTACTCTCCCCGTAAAGAAAAAGCACTAAAAATTTATCTGGATGGAGCACCAAATAAAGATTTGACTCAAGACTGATACTTGCTATAGCATTTTCCCTGGGGAATTTTTTTTGTTTCCAATCAAAAGGTTCACTACTACTGTGTAGTGCCATTACGGCAGGACATTCATTAGGTGTAAAGCGCTGACACCAGCACAGCCGGGCGGGGCCGGCCGCAGGCAGCGCCCATGGCCACCGTGGGACTTGGAATCATGTTGTGCACTAGAGTCACATGTACTGTAAAGCTAAAAGGGATGTGCAAATAAAAGATTAGAACTCAGAAGTGGGCGGGGAGGGAAACGAGTGGAAATTGTTGAGGACAGTGTGCACATAGTAGCTAGTGAAACTAGCCTCCAACAGGATACTCATAGCTTAATAATAAAAGCTGTGCAAAGGCCATGAAAGAATCCTTTTCTCTGTTTGTTTCACTGATACACGCATTACCTCATCAGAGAGTCTGGAGTAAATGTTAACACATTGGTTCTAGGACAGTGGCGGGGAAGGGCCGGGCGTGGGAGTGCTGCAAGTGTCAGGTTTTAGAATATTCTTCCATAAAACAGGGGCTCAGAGAGTGTCTGCAGGAAGCTGCTGGCAGGCCTTGTTTGTTTGCAGAAGTGCTGTTGTAAGGTAAAGTGGTTTTTAATAGGTTACCGATGAGCAGCTCTAGTGTATTGCGTTCAATGTGTAAATAAAATCTGCCCTGTCCATTTACCAGAACTGCAGTTCAGCTATTTACCATGCTATTCTTTACACATATCAACATTCATTGTGTACATTTGGAAGTATAGTTGCCTATTTAAATTTGTATTCATTTTATGTTTGACGATGCTGGGTACTTTAGGGTTGTACTTCCCCTTGTTAATGAAGTTTTTGTTCTGTTCTGCTACTTTTTGTACATTTTGTTTTTAAGACTATTACAAGTTTGCATCTTCTCCACCTGCTGAAAGTCAGTTTATTTTTTCCCAGAGTTGATTCCATAGCTATATGTAGTCAAATATTGGGGCAACCTCTTAACACCTCAACGTACGAACTCGGTAGTTCAGGCTGTGGTGCAAAGACTGATGCAGTCAACATGATTTCATTGCAAAGCCTAGGAACGGCAAGTTTTTGCTTTGGTCCATAAAGATCAATAGAGAACAATTCTCCATAGTTTTTGGAAAAACCACCTAATTTATAACAATCAAAAGATTTTGGTAAACTTTTTCATGCCAGATGCTGTTTACAACAATGAACATGCCAATAAAACATTTGTTCATTCTGTTGTGTTATTTTAATCATTAAATGCTGTGTTTTTTATTTTAAAAATTATGGAATTGTTTCATGGAAATAGAGACTTCCCCAAGGCAGTGCTGGAATTGCAAGGCTGTGTGTTTGTGTGTATGTGCACACCCCCCTCCCTGTTCAGAGTGGCAGGAACTGGTTCATAGCCTGGCTGCTGCTCCTCTGAGTTTCCTTTTCCAGAACTCAATTTCTCACCAGTGGAACCTCCAAGTTCCAAGTATGACTGGCAGCTAAATTCTGCTCCAGTGGGAAAGGGATGTTCAGTAACAGAACCTTCAGTTCTTCCTTGCATGCTGGCCCACAGCAACCTAAAAATGCTGAGGGCTGTGGCAGCTTGGGAAGCAGGCAGTGCACAGAGGCATTCCCTCATTGTTCCTTTGTGCACTGGGCTGTGCTGCCTCTTGGAAGTGGGGGCAAAGGGAGCAGAGAGGGAAATCCCATCCCCTGGGTAGGGTATTTCACTGAACTACCATTTACCACAGGTAGAGACTGCTAAAGCATCCTTAGAGCTTTTGGAAGAGGGAAATGGATCAAGAATTTCCCTCAAACTCTGGGTATTTGGAAAGGCGAAAATGTAGAGATCAAATCTGGGGATGGCAGCACCAAGAACCTGAAAGGAGAATACTGTCCTTAAGAGGGCAGTATTTACAGAGAGTTACTGCTCTCATGGATGTGTTTTTTAACAGGAAAATAAGAGTGGCATTTAATTCCTTCTCTTTGGGGAGAAGGGGCTGTCTAAAGCACAATAATTTTATTAGGGATAGAAAGGGAGGGTAGACTCAGTGAACTCTCAGAGATGACGTCTGTGTGTGTGCGTTGATGTGAGAATGGGTTGTAGAATGCTTAAACCACAACTAAGATAGTTACAATGAAATATTATCCTCCCTGTTTATAACTATCATGGCGATTAATTATTAATTTTGGTACCCAAGGAATTTATTGAAAAGCTTTCTTACACCGGAAGTGGGGAAAGATGTGCAGATTGGTAGCACAGTCTTACACCTGCTCTTGTTACTGTGATCTGCTGTTCCAAACTGGACATGAGCAATTGGGATTATCTGGGAAGAAGTACTGTGGAAAGTTACTTGGCTGGAACCTCCCATCTTGTTTTACCATGTGCAACAACAGATGGAGAAATCTAGCAAAAACCATTAATAGTGGGGGAGCCATGGTAGCAAAGTGGTGAGACAGCTGGTAGCTGGGGAGTTTGGGGGGGGGCAGATTTTACTCTTAGCTTGCTATTGATCTTTTAAATCAATGACCTTTTAAGATGGTAAAAATAATCACATCTTGTAGCATGCACAGATTTGTGCCTTTGAAGTGTATTAAAAACACAAAACAATTATGAAGAAAAACATTTAAATTCCTTTAAAAATTCCTTGAAATTTATGACTGCAACAGAGTAGATGGTTCTTTCCCCAGAGAAATAAAACAGCTCTGAACATCCATACTCAAAGATCACTTGTATAGTTTCTAGTAACTTGAAATAATTTATGCTTGCGTGTATTTTTAATGAGTACAAGTAGAAAGAAGTTTATTTCTGACATACAAGAGGAAAGTACAAATCCAGAAGAGCACTCCTACGGTTCCCATTTGGCAGAAGGTTTGAAGGCAGGCACTGAATGAATTCCACAGCAGCATGAACTCCACAGGGACATGCAGGTTTGGTGCACAGAGAAGGATGCTCCTTGAAGACCTTGTTTATTGCACTTCTATCCAGTAGTGTGTGTTCAGGGTTCATACAAGCAAGATACTAAACAAAAATAAATCTAGAAATAACTAATTAAACTGGTGCTTTGGGCTTTAGATTTCATCTCCCAAAACCAGCTCCTGAGCTGCCTCAGGCTCAGGCTTCCAACCTGCTTGATCCTCCAGGCTTTCTAATTCTCTCTGCACCTCCTGGATGACACTGCTCTCCTCATAATCAGAGAGGAGATCTTGAGGGATCAAGCTGAGAAAGGGCATCTCATCCATGATCAGGGGATCTTCTTTCTCAGTGTGCTGTGTTTCATTGGCAGACAGCTGGCACACAGATGTGGTGCTGTGGCTGTTGGGAAAAGGCACATCTGGTCACACAGTACATCATTTTGTGGTGTTCTGCTGTCTGTGAAATTCTCCATTCCCTCCCCATAGGAAAACATGTTAAATGCACAACGGATCTACCCTAGCTGACTTCACAAGCACCTGATTCTTACATACTTGACAGCTGGCGAGTTAGAAATGTCATTTCCACATACAGAAATCCTAACAGCATAAGATGTTTGATCCTGCTAAACAAGAGCAGCGGCCCTCAAAACAAACAGGTAACAAAAAAAAGTCACTTGAATCTTCAAATTCCCATAGAAACTTCTGGACAGCTCAGCTATATTCACACCCCAATTAATTTCTGTGTTTCTGTATCCTCATCTGAAACGTTCTTGCTAGAGATGACATTTGCTGTCAGACCTTCCCTGAGGTTAATGGCACATTAACAACAATCCTGGTGCTGATAGGATGGGATGGGATCAGCTCTGCTTGCTTCCTTAGATGACATTTGTGAAACAAAATGTTACCCAATTCCTTTTCAAGCATGAAAAAACACAGAGTTGGACACAGAAGAGAGAAATATTAATCTGCATCTCTATCCCAGCTATGATGCCTTGTTGGAAGTTAATATGTGGCTGGAAGTGTAGGAGAAAACTTGGAGTGTTCATTTCATAGAAAACATTGGTTTTGTAAAAATGCTTTTAGCAAAACTGAAATGATCTCACTTTTCTGCCAATGAAATTGCTGACAATACATATAACTCCTTTAAAGAAATATTAAAAGCATCACCCATGAAAAGTTTGTATTAAAATTCCTTTAACATATCCTACATTCTAAAGCAAAAATCTGACAGAAACCCAGTCCCACATAGAGAGTTGGTGAGCAGGGACTGTATGCAGAGAATGAAATTGGAATGATGCATTTCAACAGCTGCTAGCACTGACTGATTAAAAAGCAGATTAATGATTAATTCACACACTTAATTCACACTGCATTCGTGTGCTGCCAAACTCTATCAGGCACATCTGTGAGGGACAAAGCAAAAACTGTCAAAACCTTTTCTAGTGAGTCAGAATGAGAGTTCTGTACGTACTGAGCACAGAAGCAGCCCCTCCCCAGCCCCAGTGTTTGCCCAGCTCTGTGCCCACCTGTGGGGCTGGCAGCTCAGGCCCCCTGCACAGGGGCACAGCTCCAGCGCCCCATCAGGCTCCAGGTCCCAGGTGATGAGGTTCAGGAGCCTGTTGGAAGGATCATGGCAGGGCTCTTCCTCCTCAGGTAAGGGTGTGCACACCGGGAACAGCAGCTCTGCAGGCCAAGGGAAAGGCGTTTTAGGAGAAGTCCTGGGGTGACCCCACGTTTAATTCTGTATGCAAGATATAAAAAGAGGCTCCATCTCTTTTCCTTACATGACAAGAGCACGTTCTTTCCACTAGGTGGGAGTAAGACATTTGAAGTTCATAAGACATTTGAAGTTCATCCTTAATGAGCAAGATCAGCCCACTCGGAGACTGCTCTCAAGGCAGCACAGCATCCCTTGGAGATCCCAAACTCTTCTAATCCCAAGGAAATGAACATTACAGGGAATTCTCTGTAATGAGTAGCAGGTTTGAAATCTGAACAGACACACACCTCTCTATCTTAAACCCTGTTATTTGTTTCTATTTCTTTGCAGAGGCTGCAATTACAGAGCAATTGTTCAGAAACTAATGAGCTTACAAGAACTGCAACTCAGATATTTAATTTATTTTATCAATATTTTATCAATTGATTTATTTTATCAATTCTGCTGTGGGCAAAGCTGTCTGATGGCATCTGGGGCTTGGCACTCTGAATTTCAGCCTGTGTAAGACATTATTTAAAAAGGCTGTGACCTTTGGGTTTCCTCATGTCAGTACCTCCCAATCTCAGTCTGGAATTCAGCTCTTCCAGATGTTCCTAGAAAAGCTCCTTTCTTCCTCCTGTCTTCAGTCACCTCATATGGCAGGATGAAATATGAGAAGAATTCAAACTCTAAGTTTTTCAATCAGGTTTGGTCCAAAAACACATGTATGTGTGTGCATGCACAGACACATGTGCTTTAATGCACATAACCTATCAGTTCCCAGGCTCAAAACATTATATACTGAGCAGCAAATACTCCCCAGTTTACTACAGTTTTATATTAAAATACACATCTTTATTAGGACAACCATTTGCAACTCTCCAGTGATGGAGAAAGGCCTTGAGGTTAGGCCTGACCTAAAAAACCCTAAAGCCCTGCTAAAGCAGAGAGCCACAGAGAATAAAAATGCATTACTATTAATCAATAGCACCATTTTATGTTCTAACAAGAGTATTCTATCAATATTCATCAATGTTCTTACCTAGTGAGATATATATATTTATATATAGATATAAAATTTTCTTAATTTTAGTATTCTATCAATATTCATCACTGTTCTTACCTACTATATATATATCTATATGTATTTATATATGGATATAAAGTTTTCTTAATTTTAGTATTCTATCAATATTCATCAATATGTTCTTACCTACTGATATATATATATACTGAGATATATACATTGAGATATATATATATATATCTCAGATATATATATATGTCAGTGTATATATAACATTTTCTTAATAACTATATATCTTTCTCCTTCCTAACCAAACTCACTCAGCATTGAAGGTGCACTGTGCAATGCTCAACTTTAACGTGGGGAAGCTGAGCAGATTCTCTTCATTGGGGCTGCCTGCAAATTCAATCCCCCTGGGCTCAGAAGAGCCAAACACCAACAGATTCCTGCACTCTGGGCTGGGCAGGACAGAGCCTGGATACCTTTGTGGAAAGCACAGCAGGTGCCAGGGCTGCAGTCGTGCTGGCTCTCGCAGATGGTGCCGTTCTCCCCTCTGGAGATGGATCTCCTGCACTGGCCCCACACGCAGAGCTGCTCCCCACAGCACTCCACATCCCGAGAGCAGGGCTGCAAGGCAAGGGCAGGGCTCAGGCCTGGCACTGCAGTGCTCAGAGCAGGGCAGCACACACAGAGCTGGGCACAGAACTGGGCACTGCAGCCCCACGAGCAGGGCATCACACACAGAGCTGGGCATCACACACAGAGCTGGGCACAGAACTGGCACTGCAGCACCCAGAGCAGGGCATCACACACAGAGCTGGCACTGCAGCACCCAGAGCAGGGCATCACACACAGAGCTGGCACTGCAGCACACAGAGCAGGGCATCACACACAGAGCTGGGCACAGAAGTGGGCACAGAATTGGCACTGCAGTGCTCAGAGCAGGGCATCACACACAGAGCTGGGCACAGAACTGGGCACAGAACTGGCACTGCAGCCCCCAGAGCAGGGCATCACACAGAGCTGTGCTCAGAACTGGGCCCTGGGCCTGAGCACAACAATGTCTACTTTAAATAAATGTCACAATCCCACTGTTTGGGTAGAACTGCTTCATTTCTCAGCTGAAGCACACCTGGAACTGCTGCCAGGCAGGAGCCTCCACAGCAGAGCAGCAGCCCTGCATCCAGCCTGGCCTTGGGCACTGCCAGGGATGCAGGGGCAGCCCCAGCTGTGCCAGGGCCTGCCCACCCTGCCAGGGAACAATTCCTGCCCAACATCCCACCTAACCCCGCTCTCTTTCAATTTACAGCCATTCTCATCACATGAAACCCCATCTCATTCAGCACTTACTGTGTGCTGGGGCTTGCAGAGCTGACATTTGTATTCCAAGGTGGAGAACTGGCAATACTTCCCTGGTTCACAGTCTTCATCAATGATACACTCCTGGAGGAAAGGGTAAAAGAGTGATTTACCAAAATTCATTCCCCTTGAAACACCACAAGTTCTTCATTGATTGTATTTCTTATTTGGGAACCAAGACAAAAAGCTTGCTGGGTTCTTTGTAAATCACAGCTCTGTAACAGAGCAGTGCTCATCCCTGGCTCACCTAAATCCTCTGGCCTCAAATTTCACCCCCTGAGCTTGTGGCAGTGAGGAGAACACAGTGAGAGTGATATATTTTTGCACCCTCATGTCTGGTTCACAGGGAGGGAGGGGGTGTTTTCCCATCTAATGGTTACCTCCTTAAAATTGTGTGGTTAACCCTCTTCTCTAAACAGCTTTTTTTTTCTCCAGGCTGGAAACAAGTTAGTCAACAGAAGAACAACTCATAGTTCTGAGTCACCTGTTTGTGACCTGCCCAGCACTGGATTCTACCATTGTTAGTGGGAAGGAAAAAGGGAAAAAAGGAAAAGGGATTACACAAAAATGCCTGGATTCTCTGAATTAAGCACCTGACTGCTCTTTGGCACACACTAATCTCACTTGCTGGAGCAAATCATCTGTGCAACCTCTACTGAAAGTTCCCACTAAGCTTCTCCTTTTCTTCACATCTCCTGCAGCTTTGGGGGTTCCTGCCCTGGGTGAGGCAAGGTTGCTCTGCAGGAACCAGCCTTGTCTAAGTCACCCATCCTGGCCACCTCAGGTGTTTTCCAGCAGTTTACTACGTTCATTTTGTGCAAATTCACAGAATCCCCAGGTTGGAAGAGACCTTCAAGATCATCCAGTTCAACCTAGCCCCAACCCCTCAGCTGAACCCTGGCCCCCAGTGCCACATCCAGGCTTTGTTAAACACACACAGGGATGGGACTGCACCACCTCCCTGGGCAGCCATTCCAGAACTTTGTCACCTTTCTGTAAAATACCTTTTCCTGATATCCAACCTGTATTTCCCTTGGCACAGCTTGAGACTGTTTGATTACTCAGAACACAGAACAGAAGCTAAACACAGTCTGGGGCCTGATTCTTTTCAAGTCCACAACTCAACATTTAAGTATATGTGTTTATAATTCAGAAGAAGGCATTTTGGCTGTTTTAAGGAATTAGTATCACCAGGCCTAGCTGCTGTAAATTATTGAAATGTTTTTCTGCTTCATTATCCCAGTACTGTGTGGGGTTTTTTTTTTCTTTCTTTTTTTTTTTTTTTTTCTCTTGCTATATAACCAGGTGGATCTAAATCCAAATATCCAAATGCTATGCAGCATGTTGGAGGTTTGTGCTCCAGGTGAGCAGCCAGCCTCCTCTCTTCAGCAGCTAGGCTCTTCTAGGCCAACCTTGTGTTTGCAGCTTTGTCAGCTGCTTTTATGAAAGCCCTGTATAAACCATAACAGTTTATTTCAGTTCTGTTGCATCCCCTTTCAGGCACACAGCCAGGTCTTGCTGCAGTCAGGTTTTCCAGCTGTCCTTCTGCACAAAGGAGAAACCTTGCCATGGCTGCTCTAAGCTCATGGAATAACTCTAGCTTTAAAACCACCTAACACCAAAGCCGCAATTCTCCAGTTGCTGCTTCCTCCTGAATTAATGAGTCCCACACCAGAAAACTTTTTCATCTTACTGCATTGTGTCCCACCAGTTCAGACATTCAGTTTTATGAGAGTTTCCAGTCAGGGAAAAAAAAAAATCCCTTTGTGGTTTTCTTTCCTGGCATGGCAAAGGCTTCCCTTCATATGAGCTCTGTGAAATTGTGTGCCACACTCCACAGACACCCACAGATCATGCAGAACTCAGTTGTGCTTACATGTATTTTTAAAATTATTTATTTTTCCTTATTTAATCAGGCAACAGAGCTTTTCTGATTCAGCTACGCTTAGACAGAATAATTGCTGGACAAGGAGCAAATCTGAACGCCACCATCAGCTGCAGCAGATTCTGAACAATCCATCTTTTCCTGGAAATGCAAAACCAAATAATCTCTCAGAATATTTTGTCATTGTAGGAGCAACTGGGTAAAGTGAGGAGAAGGAGTGGTGGCCTCTGATGTGCAGCAGAGCATCCAAGCTGGGCAGGTAACTTACAGACAGGGTTAGACACACTGATAATGCTGCACACCTCTCTGAAATCCCTTCTGGTGTGGTAACAGTTAATGCTGTGGCAAAGGAAGAGGCTGTTTGGGAGTAAAACAGAGTGAAAGCAGCACTGCCTGTTTATCAATGGGTGTTCTGGGACCCACCAACAATAGAGGCCAGGATGGAGAATCCCATGCCATGTACCTGCAAGGACACACTCAGCATCCTGTGGACTCTTATTATAATAATGTGCTCTGCAGTGAATATCCTGCAGCACCTGGAAACTATTTGGGCATTAGGATCTGTTCCAAAACCAACAGGGAAAAAAACCCAAAAAAACCCTGAAAATAATTGAAAAGGTTCCTATGTCTGCTGAAACAACTGCTGCTGAAAGAAATGTCAGGTTTCTTGTCTTTGGTAGATTATGTCAAAGATTATTGCTTTCCTAAAGAAGGATTAGTGTCCATTTTATTTGAAAATACAGCAGTGATTTGACTATTTTTGAAAATACAGCAGGTCTGACTGTGCAGCCCAGAGCTGGGGGACAAGCTTGGACAGGAGCATTTCCCCCAGGCCTTTGCACACAGGGAAAGGCACAGAAGAGGAGAATTTCCTCTCTGTGTGATGTGCCAGCCTGCACCCACAGCATGGGCTGGGCTGAAAGGGGCTGCAGGCAGCTCTGCAGAATGGGCTCTGTGAAAAACACCAATCATTTGTTTTTAAAAGTTTAAAAGTTCAATAGTAATAAATAAAATATGGTTATTAAAATAAATATGGTTATTAAAATAGTAATATAATTACAGTAATAATAATTTGGACAATTTGGATTAGGACAATATGAGACAATAAAACCAAAGACAGTCCAGGTACCTTTTACTGGGCAAAATAAGCCCAAAAAAGGACCCAGGTTAACAGAGGATTAACCCTTAAAAGCAACAGCCTGTTGCATATTCATACACCTCATCCATGATGCATAAATTCCATTCATACACAGGATTCTGTCTGGGCAGTGTCAGCTTCTTCCTCTGTATCCTCACAGCATCTTCAGGGCTGAGCAAGGCAGGAAGAAGTTCATTTCTTCTGATAATGGAGCAATAAATTCTCTTTCTCTGAAAGATTCAGGTGTCCTGTGGCTGCTCTCTGGTGTGAGTCCTTTCTTAAGAAAAAGTATCTTACATAGCATAGTTTCTACTTTAACATTTTGTTATAACCTAAAACTATATTTAACACACTACTTAAGAGAATTAATACAGCATTACTTTATAACATAACCCATATAATATTCATTTTAATATTTGCCAAAAGCCAACCATAAAATAGGCATTTTTCACAGGCTGCTGCACTGCACCCAGCCCAGCCCAGCCCAGGGTGGGCCACGTTACCTCTGCCCATAGCAGGGAGCAGAAACAGGGACAAGCCAAGAATTCCTCATTTCAAGTCATGAAAGCAGAACAACAAGCCAGAGTTAACCAGCTTAAACCCACTGTCTTTGGCAGTGCTTCTCTGGTTTCTGTGCCTCACTGTGGCAATACTTTTAATGCTGTTTTGCTGGTGATACAGTATGTACTGAAATAACACTCATTTTTCTTTCGTCTTTTTCCCCTTAATCCTTAATTAAAACCCTAATTGTAGACTAAAAAATATTCTGATGATGACTAACCTTCAAGATTGATTTTAAATTCACAACTGGCATTTGATTTATCCATTCCCTCTCCCCACTCACACTCACCCTGGCTCCACATTCTCAGAAAGTTCTTCAAGGGTAACTTTAAACAAAACTCTTCACTACTCATATCCTCAGCCAATATTTGTCTGGGACTGTCTTGAGTGAGACTTTTTCTCCTGGGATCTTTACTCTTTTGTTTGGAACCCAAAAAAGCAGAGGAAGGCACAGCTATGACAAGAGACAATGTTTCTGCGGTTCTCTGGCATAGGAACGGTGAGACTCAAGAAAGAGAACACCTTTTCCCCTCCCTGTGTAATCTACATGGCTCAGTTTACTGGTTTATGGTGATCCAGGTAGAGTTTGTGCCCATAAACTCCTGCAGGAGCTGAGGGGAGAGGCAGGATTGTTTTCTGCACAGCTGGTAAGCCAAAACAGCCCTTCCACGGTGTCCATTCCTAAAGCTCTGTGCACGTCAGGTGCTCGAGCCATGAAGTGTGGGGGCAAAAATCAATGATTTTGGAGAGGTGAGGAAGTTCTGCCAGCAGAAACACAGTTCCACTAGAGCAACTGGTGTGACAATCAGAAAATGAGTTTTAGTAATAACCTTGGAAATGTATGGGAGCACCTCTCACTGTATTTCGGGACGACTGCCCTCCAAAAGCTTCTCTGAACAAAAGCCCCTTTACATGTTAATTAAAAACTCCTCACACAAAGCAATTCCCTTCCCAAAAACCTGTGACTCTGGTGAAACTCAGTGTTAGCCTCCACAACCCACAGCCACAGATCCTTCCCACACAGTGCCAGAGCTCACCCAGCTGCAGCTGTGAGACAGCAGCAGCTCCAGCTGTGGCTGCAGTGCCATGGTCACACTGGGACTGGCATCTCTCAGCAGTGAGTCCTCCTAAGAGTTAACATTTCTGTGTTTACCAATCCCCTTCTAGGTTTTGTTTCAATTTCTGCAAGTTGCTTCACGCAGGGCTGCTCTCCATTACTAGAGCAGATGGCAAAAACTGCTGAGTAGCAGGGGAAAAAAAGAAGCATAAAAACCTGTTTTATATCCTACATGTATTTAAAAAAAAAACAAACAAAAAAAGGCAGAATTACATAGAATGGAATATTGCTTCATGGAAACTACTACCTAAATTTGAAATGCAGCATTCCAGTTCCTAATCTCTCCGTTGTCTAGACAACGCATGCAATGCATTTGTCTTTAATGAGATATGGATTAATTTGCCTTGAAATACCTCAAAACCTCTGTAATACTTTCCAGCAGCACAAGTCTCTCACTGCTGTCCTGCCAAGCACACAACACTCGTAAAATCAGGAACTTCTGTTAAAAAGAGACGTCCTAAAAAGAGCAGACATGAGCTGAGAGCTGTGCTGGGGGTCAGGGTTGTGGGGAACGCCAGCTCCTTGAGTGGCTGCTCAACAGGAATGTGCCTGCTGAGCTCAGAACCCATAAACAACACAAAACAAGTCCCCAGGCTCTGTCTTGAACTTCTCCATAGATCTAATCCCACCCGATTCCTTCTCCCCCATTTCCCAGAAGCACTTTATTTGGGAAAACTTCATTTCTGGTTCTCCACGTGGCACAATATAAATGGAGGCAAAATATGTCTACATGACATAACTGAAAGTGGCCTGAGCTTGGCTTTAGGTACCCAAAGCAACACAGCTGTGTTAGCCTTAACATAGTGTCAAAAAGGGAATTATTGAGGCAGGCTGTGATCCCCAATAAACTGCTCACCACCAGGGCAAGAAGTGCATCCCTTCCCACAACACCTGTTTATTCCCCCCACACAAACAGTGATCCTGGCACTGCTCAGACCCTTGTGCAGTTAATGCTCAATGGCAAAAGAGGAAATAAATAAAATATAATCTTATCCACGGCTTCAAGGAATTTACTCCAATGAAAGAAGAAACTACACCCAAAAAAACCCAAATAAACAAAACAAAAAAAAATCCTGGCAAATGCCTCAGAATAGTGAGAAAAATGGTGCCTAGGTGCTCTCTCAGACCATGCTCTGTTCACTCTTGGTCAAAATTTCTCTGTATGCTGGGTAATAATTTAATAGCAGGTCACTCTGCAGAAGCAGCCACTTCATTTTCTTCCCTCATCCTTCTTTTTCCTCAGTAAAAAGAACCTGATCTTGGCAGGACTGCAGCTTCTGCAAATGCTCTTGTGTAGGAAACACAGTGCCAAGCACTCATTTCAATCTGGTTTGCAGTGGTATCAAAGAGGGCACATGAGAACTATTTTAATTTAATAAATTATATATCTGTCAGGTAATTAACTTAGTCTGGAAACTAAGAGCTATCTAACTAGGAAAGGAGAAAAGAACTGTGTCTGTGTGTGTGTTTATATACATACGTATATGTATATAAACACACACATATATACATACATATTTATATACATACGTATATGTATTTGTGTATATGTGAGGTCAAAATACTGCTGCACATTTACAAATAAAGCTATCCTAACAAGTTTGCAATTAATATTCCTAACTGAGAAATGCATCCACCTGTGGATCTGTTGATGGAGAACAGCAACTCTTTGATCTTTGACAACCAGAAGTATCCAAGCACTGGCGCTCTGACAGAGCCTGGGTTTCACTCCCAATGTCCTGAGCTCCAGCAGCAGCTGTGGGTAGGGCTGTGCCTCAAACCTGTGAAGTGCCACAATTAGTGAGCAGCAGAGAGGACACAGACACAGCTTGGAGGCAGGGATGCTCCCCAGGAGCTGGGGCTGACTGCAGGCTGCTTGTGTCTCTGCAATTGGCAGCTAAGAAGTTCCTGTGATTCACTACTCAGCTATGGCAGCTTTGCAAATCTGCAAAAGCAAAACAAGGCAGAGTAGCTGGACACAGCGAAGATGTGGAACAGCTGGAGGAAAAGAAAAGCCTTTGGAAACAAGATTTCTGTACTTAATAGCTGCTGGCTAATCTTCACCACCAAATTAAGAGTAGCACACCGAGAGTAAGATGTTGACCTGTGCCCCGTCCCTCACTGAACTGATTTCAAAACCTTGAATCTTATGGGCTTTGTTCCTTTATAAAATGCTTTTTCTAGTAGTCTATGGTTTCAACAGACTTCAACAGATTCTGTTAGAGGTGCCAAAGATAATAATACTGAACAGCAGTACATTGGTGAGGATCCACATTCAATGGATTTTGCCCATGGCAGAGCTGACAGTGTAAGAGACTGCTTTTACTGCAGAAGAAATTGAATAGTTTATTTTCTGTGAGCTGTAGATGGAAGTAGAAGAGGTTTGAATTACAGCAACAGCACTGAAATAAATTATCATCTCCAGCATGCAAGGATTTTGGGAACATGAGATCCATGTCTGCCTAAGGATGAAATACGTATTTGGGTCATAGTTGTGGACTCTTTAAAGCTTTGTCAAGACCTCCTCTTTGGGACATTTGTTGGGATTACAAAAGAGCCTCTTTTATTTTATTATTCCCTTAATTTAATTTTCCATCTGAAATCACATGCCTAGAGGATACTGACAACATGAGATGATGACTGTTCATGAATATTCATTCCATTCCCTAAACAAACACAAATGAGAAAGAAATGAAAAAGGGTCTTCAGCACACTCTTTTTGTCCTTCCAAAAGGAACATGAGAATACAAATGTACTGCAGATTTCCAGCATGTATGAAGCCCAAGACAAACACCCAGGGGACCAAAACCTTCCCTTGCTGACAAATGTCAGATATCTGGGACCCAGGAAAACCACTAAGGCTCCCCTTTGCCTGATACCGTCATGTCCTAAGATACTGCTCCTCCCCCTGAGCTTTCCAAGGGAAGAATTCTGAGGGATTCCTCATACAATAGAAATTCAGGAGCAGGCTCTGAGTCATTTCCACACAGAATAACAAGTAAACAGACCCAGAATTCCCACCCCACCCTGTGTACCTTTAGTCCCACCATGCTGCACTACAGTATGTGTGACTGGGAGGGAGAAGGGGATTTGTTCTGAAGGGGAGGATCAGGACAGGGCAGGGGCTCTCTGGGCAGGCTGCAGAGGTGAAGAACCTCAGTGATGCCATCACCAGAGTGGTGTCCCTCAGTGCCATCAGTGACTCAGCCTCTCAGGCCAGCCAGACACTCACTCCACAAAAGAAGCCAAAATGCTCCTTGTGAGTCACATGGGGGGAAGGACAAAGTTGAGACTCACTCAGCTGACACAGAAATGCATTTCTCGAGGCATTGCATTGCATTTCAAACCACCATCCTATAGTAGGAGTCCTAGTAAAATCTATGTATTGTGTAAGTGGCCTTGCCCCAATCCTGGTTGTTCTAGATGGGCTGCAGCTGTGATGTCCTTAATTGGGCAGCAGCTGTGGCTAATGAAGATAACTGGGATAAAAGGGGGTGGGTTGGCCAGTCAGGGAGAGCCTTGGAGGAGCCCTGATGAAGAAGCAGGAGCAACACTGCTCTGAAGAGCTGTGTGTGAGAAAACCACCCAGAAGGTATGGGACTCTAGAAATAAGATAACAACAATATGAATACAGCACCATTCTACAGAGCTCCCTTTCCTCCTTTTCCTTCCACAGACACAACTTCAATTTACCATTTTCCTTCAATTTTCATGGTTTAGCTTAATAAACCATCGTGCAAAAAACCTTCAAGCTGGACTGGTAACATCTCCCACCTCTTCCTGACTCTGCACAAATGGAAATGCTGAGCAATCACTGATCACCTTCATTCTCTCTCCTCCTACTCACTGGTATAAAACCAGTGTCATTCTACAGATTTTGCAGAATCTAGCCCTCCTCAAGTCCAGGCAAAGATGACATTAGGCTCATCATATATGGAACAATGTGTTATTGTTCCAGCCTCCCAGCCACAGCAAATTCTGCTGCCTTACCTATGACAAGACAGATGTAAGCAGCTTTAACCTATTTATCTGCATCCTCTGCATCTGTCTCAACCAGTCCAGGATTATAACAGATGCAAATAAAAGATTTTTTAGAAAAAAAACCTCTGCAATACATCCAGTGCTGTAGCCTGTATTTCCCAAAGCCTTAGCTACTGTTGTTACCCTTCCAGCTAAGGCTTGCTACTTAATTAGATAACATGGTTTCAGCTAAAATCTCAAATAAGCAGCTGCTGGAGCCAATGGATTAAGTTACGTAATCAAAACCAGTGGAAAAAAATTTCTCATTTGCCTTAAAGCTTTTCCTCTCATGGGTAATTTGCTGCATGTGTATGGCAAGAGGAAAGAAACACTGCTGATGAACCTTCAATGAAGAAAATCCATACTATGATCTCTTAACAGATGTCACTAGATCACAAAATTGCTACCAGCACACATAAAAGATTCACACTTCTGGATGGATGTTACCAGAAAGAGAAGAGAACCCCAAACTTTTCTCTTAGAATAAACAGGTTGATCTAGGAGAGGCAGAAAACAAAATCATCCATGGTGATTTGCTTTTATATCTCCCTATGACTTGGGCATGATCTACGAAATCCAATTGCACAGCCCTGGATCCCCAAACTCAGTGTTTAGCTACTCAAAGAGTAACAGCCCAGGGAGAGAAAAACGCTGAGGTGACTCTGCAAACAACTTGATAAAAATATTATTTTTCTTTGGCGTTTAGCTGGAATAGAAACACCACATTACAGCACATGAAAATATGGCAAATTTCTTACCAATTCTAAATACAGGCATAGACTGGAATTGCTAATGAAGACTTTTGGAATATCTATTAGTACTACATAGTTGTGTTTTCCTAACTCAACAGAAAACAAACAAACTAAACTAGACTAACAGGAAATATGAGAGAAATCCAAGTCATTCTTTTACTTTTTTTTGCAAGTCACTGAGGCCAGCATTCAGACTGGCTTCTGGCCACAGCCCAGTGAACATCAGATGGCTGTCAAAACCACTGGGTTTAGATACTCTGCCATCCTCTCATCCACGACCTAAATTAAATCCCTGAACAGCTTTTGCATCACTAAGGAGCGTTTGCTGCTTATGGAGTTACCTGTGAAGTCTCAGAGATATGCACATAGTCCATCACTCCCTTCATACAAGAATAAGTCCCTCTCTACAACAAGATTCACAGCCTGAAAACACTCCAGATGAATAAGAGTAACTCAGAATGTTAATTGAACAATTCTTCTCATCTTTACCTAAATCCACTTTCCCTTTGCACATCATTTTCTACTCTAACAAACACAGGCTACTTGTCCCCATGAACTATTCCTACTTGCCCCAAAGCTTCATATTTTACACTGCTGAGACCAAAACTGAAAAAGGAACCAAAAGAAGGGGGTTCAGTAAAACATTAAGAATTGGCTGAGGATGTCTAAGCATGCCTGTCTGAGGAGCCATGGCTCTCCAAAACAAGCACAATTTGCCTTATCTGCTCCTCCACCAAGGATCCCCTAAAGGGTGGATGCTGTGCAGAACAGACCTGCACTGCCCAATGATTAATGGAGCAGAGCAGGCTCAGAGTACCAGGGAATGAAATTATTAAATATACAAAACCTACTAGATTTAGATATTACGTGGTTTTTGGCTAGACAGAGACCTGGATTTCAACCCAGGAATGCACTTACAGTGACTATTGATAGTTTAAGGTTGTTGAGTGCAAGTCACCAGGGACTAAAAGTTCTGTGAAAAAAGCAACAAAAAATTGGACCCAAATATAAGACTGTCCAAAACAAGTGTCCTCCCTGAGATATTAGGGAAGTCAACATTAAAATGTTGCATTTTCAAACTTCTGCCACTGACTCCTCTCCTGCAGTGCTGCTAATGGAAAAATTGCAATTTCCACTCCATTGATTCTCCCTTCTCAGTTTCCAAAGCTTCCTTTCTACAGAGCACTGGTAGGAACTCCTGTCCCTGGAGCAGTATGAGCCTCAGAGAGAGAAGCTCCAGTAGATGTGGCTGAGAATGTGGTTGGTGAAATCACCGACAAGGTGCCCAAAGAGGATCCAAGTGGTTACTTTGGCAGTGAAATGAGAAATGCATTCTATTCTTCCAGCTCCCTGCTTCACTATCCCTAGACACCATCATCATTAACAATCTCTTTCAAAAAAGAGAATTGAAAGCTAACAGATATACTTCTGCTAAAATTTGAAAAAAAAAAAAAACAAAAACCAAAACTGCAAACAAACCCACAAAAACAACCCAGCTAAAAAGAGGCATTGTTTTTTTATTATTTATCATATTACTGGAGAGAAGAAAAAAGCTCAGGTACACTAGCTTTGAATTACAAGAGAGAGCTTATAATGGAAGAGAGAGTAAATTACTGCTCTGAATGGAAGTGAGAAGAAATGCCACTAATATTTCTGTAGCAACCCTTACCAGTACCAGTTTTGCTTCCTTTTATTTTTCATCCTTGCTCTTCCTTGGTTAGGCTAAGATATCACACCTGATATAGGCCTAGCCAATGAGCTAGAAAAGATTTTGATTTTCACAGGATAATGAGGAATGCTGTTACTTTTTGCTGTGCTCTGTGCTTGAACTTCTGACTGAAAATACTTTAGTAATTTTCAAGCTACCCAATGCTCCCTGAAGAAACAAATTACAGAGTATTTGAGCCTTAAATCCAGCAACAAATGGATGTGAAGCCCTCCACAGACTTTATGCCCATCCAGCTACCTCTTGCCTGTGTTTGGCCTCTATAGAGACACAGAGTGCTGGACTGAAGCCTGACATCCACAGGGGTGACTGCCAGCCCTCAGTGACATCTGATACAGTGAATGTGAGTCTGGGAATGCACTTGGGGCTCCCAGAAATGCAGTGCCTCTGAGGAATGGCAGCGAGCCCAGCCCCACTTGTGGAGACTCCAAACACCCCCAGGCACAAAAGCCCTGCCAGAGGAGCCACCACTAACAGAGAGCAGCCCGAGGGGAATGCTGCTGGGATGCAGGGCCAGGAAGGGACAGTCTGAAAGGAAAAGCCTGTGTGGGGAGGACTCTCCCTCGTGCTTCTGTCATATCTGCCCTTTACATATGTGCACGTGCTTATGTACATTTATTTATCTGCTCTCTGTGTGTGTATTGGTACCTGCTTCAGGAGGACAAGCACTGGGATTTAAAATGCAGGCACAACCTGTTTTCCATGGAGCTGCTTCTCCAGTGCTGGATTTCTCATTCCAGACAGTAAGTGGATTTACTATTGCAGTGCAGACACTTCTTTGCCTTCTTGTGAGGCTCCTGTGTCATCTCTCAAAGCCCAGAAATGTCACATGAAAAGCTTTCAGTGATTTCAGAGGCTTATACCTCAGCACAGAAAATAAATGTAAACTGGGGAGGGGTAGGGTTCCAGTTACCACAAATTACTGCAGGAATGAATGACACTGAGCTTAAATTTCAGAGCATGTGGTTTGTGACAGTGCCTGGAAAATTCTTCTTTCGACCAACCACATTTGTAAAGAGCAGGAGCTGTGGAAATCCCTGACTTGTATAAATAAGGGCTACAAACTGAGCCTGTGGAACCAGTGGAATGACTCTTCCACCACCTGTGGTCTGTGAAGCCTGGGGCCTGGAGAGTGACCAGGACATGTCACAGTGTCTGTGACATACAAACTCCATATGAAAATGAACTTCATACAACCTTCAGGTATGAAAATCTGCCTACATAAAAGTGACCTAAGGGTCCAGTGCAAAGTTTTCTGCAACTCATTTCCCAATACTTTCATGTTAAGTTTACAGACCTAAGCAACAGTGCCTTTTCATTTGGACAAAATCTTTCTTCTGCTTCACAGATCTCTCCACAGCACCACTCCTTTCCTTGCTGTAACCCAAATCTTCCCATTCTTAATTGCATTACTCCTACAATATTTCTTTGTCCTTGTAACAGCAAAAGTGATTCATACTCCCCCTTCATGTCTAAAGTTTGCAGGCATTTTCAGATTTGCTCCTTTTAGGCACCTCTTAAGTCACATTAATTTCACTCTCTCCTTAACCAAGGACCAAGCACATCTGGAGGCTGCTTCTCCTCCAAGCTGGCAACCTCTAAATGAGGTGTTTGTACCCTGGGCATGCTGGAAGTTCAGAATGAGTGTGAGGGGGGAAATGAGCATTCCCAGCTCTGCACCGAGGCTGCCACCACGAAATCAGACTAAAATCATCTGTGCATTCAGCCCTCACATCCTTCAGCTGGAGCTCTGAGAGCACTGGGAGAGCTCTGGGTGCAGCACTGGCTTGGTCAGTGAGGCAAACTTCCCAGATGGAAAATGCAGCTGTACTTTGATATATGAAGCTTATAAGGAACTGTGTATGAAACCTGGAGAAAGTTCATTTAGAAATAATTTCTGCAGCTGTGAGAATGATAAACCACCACAGGCAAGCCAAACACACGATGAAAATCACTAGTGTTGTGTTGCAGTGCTAAGAAGGATAAAAAGTTTGCCTTTGTACACTGGGTTTGAAGATGATGATCACATTTGCTTGGAAAAAAAAATTGCATTGTCTTCATTACTTATTAAAAAGCACTGTGTAGGATGTTAACACTTTGTATAGAATCAGCTGCAGTTTAGAATAGTCAAAATGTATTTTATACCTTGAGTTTTCACTTAAGCTACAAGCTTTGCAAAATAGTAAAAAGAAAAAAAGTAAAGTTAATAGTAAAAAGAAAAAAAGTAAAGTTGCTTGTGTGTGCTATATTTTGCTACTTGCCATTTTCAAGCTTAAATAGCAGTATAAAAACATGAGCCTGCAAGAGGGAAAACTTTAGAAAAGAGGCACTAATTTCAGGTTCTGTATCCATTAAAAATCAGAACTACTGACATAATTTTTCCATAATTACATTTATAAAATGATTTCCATAATTATATTTATAAAATAGTTACAGAGCTGCTTCTGTGAAGGAACTGGAGGTAAGTTCTAAAAAAAGCCAGGGTATGTTGAAGTAAATTAAATCACAAACTATTAGTCAGATGAAGCCAGCTCTCAGAGGAAACCTGGCAAGCCCAGTCTTAGTAAGAGCACAAAAAATATTCCACTTTGGTAAGACTACAACCAAAGACAACCCAATTTTTTAAAGCAGTGGTTTGTGCTGAATTTCTCATGGGACTACTGATGTTTAACAAATGTACCTGTGCTTGCAAGACTCATGCAAAGAACATTATTGAGATTTTTAAACTCCTTTGAGAGTCCTTAAACAACCATATTTTTAGGGGAGGGAGATTTATTGTCCCATCTCTCTCCCTTCTCCTCAAAGTGGCATTTCAGAACCAGTTGTCCATCACTTGTTAGGCTTGAAAAGCAAATAGAGCCATCTGTTGTTCCAAAGATTCCTCATAAATGAATGATTTGGCATTATTTATTTTCAACTGTTTAAATCTATGAAGCATTTTTTAATGGAAGACAAGATCACTGCTATACTAAGGATTTATCCACACTCACTGGAAAGGGCTGTGTAACTACCTTTGCTATTTAACATTTACATTTGACAGACAAATAGTCAAACATGTCTATTTACCACAACACTGGAACTCTGTTTCCAAGTCATCATATTCTTAAGTTAAACTAATTAAAAACACAGACGTTTTTGACTGCTTACCCCAACAGTTTTGTGTTTCAAAACATTCCAAAATTTTGTTAGGTGAACTCTGTCTTCTGAACAAGGAACCTAAAGTTTTTGTTTGATTTTCAAAAAGAAAGAAGTGTGCTCACTTACATGATTCCTTTTGTTTTCTCCATCTCTTATGGATGTAATAACTGTCTCAGAAAAAACTGTTGATCCAGTTTTGTTATTTGTAACCTGATAGCAGAAAAGAACAAAATATCAAACTACAGTTTTTATTAGTCCTTTGTTACTCTCAGCCCTACATCCTGCAATCATTAACCCACTCCCACCCCCTCTTTTTTTCCCATTTTGCTGTCACTCTTAATAAACCATAATCAGAGGGGAAAAGTAGATGACAGAGCTACCTCCCTGTCTATTTAAAATGACACTGTAAAGGAGCCAACTGAGCAGGAGATGGTTGGGTTTTCATTCCCCATGTAATAGCTGTAGCTGTGCCCTATTTTTAGCAGGCCCTTTTTCAAAATAAATTGCTATTTCACACTAACCTTTCATGACAGGTGTCTTTAACACTGTGACTAGTCAAGCACAGAAGATACAATCAAACCCCAAAGTAATTATCATCAGGAAAATTTACACTCCAAATTATTTTGTGAATAAACATGTAAAACTGGGCTGGGGCAGGGGAGGTTTGAAGAAAACCTGTTTAAGAATGGAGAGCTCACCATATACAAGTTTTCTCATACCTTATCAATTTCTTGATGGGTCTGAACAGTTCTGTTGCCCACTCTGGTTTCCGTGTTGGACTCATTATGGTAGTTGGGAGGTAAGTCCTCAAAGCTGACTTCTGACAGTTTTTTTGCCCCTTCCTCTTCAGCTTCCATCTGCCAAATTAAAAAAAAAAACCATAACAAAACAACTGAAAATTAGCAAAAATGTCACAAAAGAGGCCGAGGCATGCTTGCTGTGCAGGCCCCAGTGACTGACACTACCTGCTCCAGACACTGCCTGCAGCTGCTCTTTTCAGGGGCCACAAAAACAGGGCTAAACCCTTCAGTTCTGGGCTGAAGTCAGTCCCTGGGAGGGAAAAAAGTGTTCAGGCCACTGGCAATTTGGGATCTGCACAGGCTGGTGTCAGTGGAGAGCCCAGCTTTCTGCTCTTTGCAGAAAACCGCTGAAAACTTCAGGCAGGCTTTCCATTCTGACAAAGAAGAGAAAATCTCCTGGCAAGAGAGAGAAACAAAAGCCCCTTGAAGTCAACCCTGCAGATGAGGGTGCACACATCCAGAATTTAATTCTCTGTTTCGGTTCCTGCTGTTTCTGTGGGATGAAGAAGGGCGTGAATCTTGCAAACACACAAGAATAAACCTGTCCTTTTATTTGCAACCACCGTAACAGAGCTAGGAGGCCAAAAGTTCAACCAGGATGAAGAACAGGATTTTCCCCAAGACAAAATCCCTCGTTTTGTGTGTCTGTTTATTTTAAATAACAGCTGCAAATCTTTCTAAGTGCAAACCATTTATCTCCTAAGACTCTGCTCAAACAATTCACACTTTGCACTGCACCCAGGCAGCAATCCAGAACTGACTACAGAAAAACAGACAGAAATTCTGATTACACCCTTAACATCTTCACAGCGTTGTAAAGAATGGTTTGTCTCAATGTATTTGCAGTCTAAATGAAGTGGATAACAGTGGCAGATTTCAGAAACCATCCAGAGGACAGCAAAAGACCCGAAATTAATTTAATTATGGTAAACCAAGGTCTGTTTCTGCAGCAGGTTGTCAGTTACAGGTTTTTGCAGACTAAGTATTTTTGAATTAAAGGAAAAGAGAACTTGAAAGGAAGATTCTTAAGAGGTAGGGGAATGAAAAGCCCACAAGAAAGGGGAGTGCAGGGCTTTGACAACCATATGAGACACTGGTTTGGGGTCTGGTCTCAATTTCTGTCTCTGAAACAGATCCTGGGCAATAATTCTGGGCCAGCAATTTCAGATCAAGACATGCAATTACACCACAGGAAGCTGCTCCTCCACACATTTCCAGGACACTTACAGCCCTGAATGCCGGCTCGGGATGCCCTGGTGCTCCTTAGCTCCCGCGGCACAGAGACCATCCCGCAGCTCTTCCCTCCGCTCCTCCCCTTGCCCCGCTCTGTCCTTTTGTCACCAGCCGGACCATGGCCCGCACCTCTGCCCGCCGGCCGGGCCCAGCCCATCCCACCCTATCCCATCCCATCTCATTATCCCATTGCATCCCACGCCATCCCATTATCCCATGCCATCCCATCCCGGGATGGCACCGGGCGAGCCCCGAGGGCCGGCGCGCACCGGGCCGGGGAACCCGCGCCGCCCGCAGCCGCTCCCTCAGGGCCGCCCCGGGGATGCTGCCCGGCCGGGGAGCGGCGGGAGCAGGGAGCCCCCGCCGCCCTCACCTCCTGCACGGCGTTGCGCAGCTTGTGCTGCGTGTCCTCCATCAGCGCCTCCACCTCCCGCAGCATCTCGCCCAGGCTGGCCGCCCGCCGCCGCCCGCCGCCCGCCGCGGGCCCGCACAGCGCGGCCACCAGCGCGGCCAGCAGCGCCCAGCGCCGCATCGCTACGGCCCTCGGCTCCCTCCGCTGTCCCTCCGCTGTCCCCGCTGTCCCTCGGCTGTCCCGCGATCCCTCCGCTGTCCCCGCGGTCGCTCCGCGCTCAGCGCCGGCGGGAGGGCCCGGCCCGGGCGGGCGGAGCCGCAGCGCCCGCCCTGCGAGCGGGGAGGATGCTGAGAGACGGCGGGGATGCCGAGGGGAAGGAGCAGCGCGAGTTTCCCGCTCAGAGCCGAGAGCTTCTCGGTGTTTCGGACAGGTTTGATAGGAAGAGGACGGTGGGAGCTGCGTGGCACCTCCGCCGTGTGGTTTGCTTTCCAGTGAAGGCTCTGGAGAGATGCTTTCGGCTCAGAGGGGTGACCTGCATCTGGCTTGTAATGGGTTAAAACTTTAAGTTTGTTCATCAAAACTGACAAAGCTATTCCAGTAAGACTGTTGCACCTCTAGTTTGTTTAAGTAAATTTCCAGACTTTAAAGGATAAGGAAGGTGAAACCAAAAGGACAATAGGTTTCACAAACATTTGTTTATCTGTTTAGTAAACTGTTAATATGGGGGGGGAGGGGGGGGGGTTTGCTATGATTGATAACACAGTATCAGCTTATCCGCTCAGTAAACCTAGGATTCCAGGAACTCAGCAGACTGAGCCTAAAAATTCCAGGAATCAGGCAAAGGAAACTTACCAACCTTCATCTTCAGACCCCGGGAGGTGGACTATGACCACCTAAACACAAAAGAAGAATACTCAGAGTACTACGCATCAGCCCGGAAGAAGGACTGTATAAGAACTCCACGGAAAATCAGGAAAGCGTGACAGTGGCGGAGCGAAGACTCCCCTGTCGCCCAGCACTGATTTGCTTATTGTTTTGCCCACTGTAATTAATAAAAATTCTCAATTGGTTTTACTTGGCATATTGTCGGCTGAATTTATAACATGGCTGGCAGTAGTAGAATCGTAGTAGAATCCACCCCAGTCGCCAACTTTGAAAGCTAGCTACTTCTTTGTAAGATCTTTGTGAATTTAGGCCTCAAACCAAATTCCCATAAGTTCCAGAAGGACTTGCACTCTAAGTAGAATAACTGAGGATCAGAAGGAGTTTGTAGTATCGATCACCTCTTCTGGTCATCTGTTCTACTGTTTTTAACTTGTATGATTAAAGCAACAGAGACAAACTCTACAGTTAAAAAAAAAAAAAAAAAAACGAACAAAACCAACAAGCCAAACGCATCTGCATTTAATATAAAGGAACCCTTGTAATCCACCTTATTGAAAATACTGCTTCTGTATAAAAGCAAACAATGAATAGTAGGTCCTTATGTTGGACTGGAACAAAGTCTTGTCCAAAAGGATGTTAGGTAAGTAATGGATGCCAGAGAATGTTTTGGACTATAACAAATTTTTATAGTTAAGGTGCAGCCCAGAGAGCTAAACTTTTTCTGAGACAAACTAACACAGCTAAAAGGCATCTCATATATAGCACAAAAAACATACATCACACAAAAACACATTTGATCTTTTTGCCAAGGTGTAATTTATTAATTTAGAAAGAACATAATGAGCCAGAATAATCTTAGAATATATACACACATAGTTAGAAAAAGCACATTTCAGAGCTATTACATGAAAGGAATTTGTAAGACTTAGTCCGTGTCAATACAAGCCCCTTGAGATGGATTGGAGGCAAAACCAGCCCCTGTCACAGGGAATGCACTCTTGTCAAAGGCATCATCTGATCCAGTGATTCTGGAGAATAGAAATCACCTTCTGCTTGGATGAGCTTGCAGACAAAAGACCACGTTCCTGAGAGCAGCAGGGTAGGGAGTCGTGCATCTTTGATTTATTTTTTTCCTACACATTGTTTATTCATTTAGACACAGTATATTATAGTCTGTTGTCCATGTTTCTAACATCTGGGGTTTTGCATGTCCATTTACCAATTTACTTAATAGTTCTCTTCCCTTTCCAACAATTGTACTGTGGACAATCTATCAATTGGTCAGCAGCAGAAAAAAGGGAATAGCAAGATGTTGTAAGAATGCTTTTCCACTCATATGAGGTTTTGTAGTATTGAAACTTGTAAATGTTGGGACAAGAACTTTAAGTTACTGGATTATTGTAAAATTTCCTAGTAGTTGGATTATTGTATGTCAGGGAGTCATTAAACACTGACCTAGCAGCACACAGCATGCCCTTGGCAGCTTCCTCAAGCACAGCCCTCATGTGGCAGCTGCACTTTACTCAGGAAAAACAGAATTACACTAATACAAATATTGTTCACTTTTAATGGCTCATTATTTAGCAAGGTAGCAGCTATCCATCTGAAACAGGAACAGACTTTGACCTCATTTTTATTGCTTTGTGGGCTGTATTTTCTTTTCAAGGTATATTATATTATATTATATTATATTATATTATATTATATTATAATCATATCGCATCGCATCACATCACAATAATATCATATCATATCATATCATATCATATCATATCATATCATATCATATCATATCATGCTGTACTAAAACCATATTAAAGAATAGAGAAAGGATACTTACAGAAGGTTTAACAAGACACTAATGAAAAACTTGTGACTTCCCAGAGCCTCAACACAGCTGGACTATGACTGGTCATTAAGTCAAAACAATTCACGTGAAACCAATGAAACAATAACTGCTTAGTAAACAATGTCCAAACCTCATTCCAAAGCAGCAAAAGTGAATCAGGAGAAGTGAATCAGATGATTATTGTTTTCATTTTTCTCTGAGGCTTCTCAGCTTCCCAGGAGAAGAAATACTGGTGAAGGGATTTTTCAGAAAATATGACAGTGACAGTCTCTAAGTGACCTTAAGGATCTTTTCCCTTACCAATGGTTCTCTGATTCTATACAGTCAGTTCATGCCTTAAAACTCCTGCATGCCATTTTGTTTCCAACTTCCCAGGAAGCACAATACTGTCTGATAAATTAAAAAGTTAATTCTCTTTACACAAGTGTGCACATGTTTTTCCTGGAGAGGAGGGAGACTGTCAACTGACAATCCACAGCCACAAACACCCTCGTGAGGACTGTGGTAGTATTTCATGCTTTTAAGACTTTGTGGTTAAGAAAACTGGGAGTGGAATACAGAAGCTGTACCTCCTGATGTTTAGCAATACCATAAACATTTATGAAGTTAAGAGGAAAACAAAATTATATATTAAATCATCAAAAACATAAGGTTTTGATAACATAAGACCTAAAAAAATGTCTTTCTAATTAATACACTGTGAGTTTTATTATTCAAATTTTCTTATTACATAGTCAAAACTTAGTTTAATATCATTGCCATTTCAAAATAAAGAAAAATACAAAGTGATAAAACCTTGTAGAAAAGGTTTTATATACTCTGATTTCCCATTTGCTATTTTAAATGTTTCAAACTTATTTCACCTGTGTGTATCTAACATCACATTGTTAATTTCACAGAAGCCAGAACACAATCTGAGCCAAAATTAGGCATTGTACTTTCACAGGTTTTAGCAGATTTGCCATTATTTATACCCACGTAAGAGAAACAGCTCCAACAATTCCAGTTTAAAATTGCCTGCCATTATGAATTACAGTATTTTGTACATCTTTCCATTATGGAATTGAAGCTGGCTTAAATTAATATTCCTTCAAGAATGGGTATTGCTGCCTTTTTTTGTTTTTACTGTTTCATGCCACACAGTTTTTACTGGTTGTTATGGTGAATAAGTTTGTGTCTTACATGAAAGAGAACAGAAATCCCACAATAAAGGTTAGCCATTCACAGCTGGCTGCTTCCCTGAGGCTACAAAAACACATGAATCCTTCATTTGCAAAGATCTGACTTTTAAAATACATAAATCAAAGATGGTCTAATCCCTCTGCTCAAGCAGGGCCAGTGCTCTGAGCTGACTGTGAATCTCCAGAGCTGCGAGAGCCAGTGCAGCATCACTGCCACGATGATATTTAACCTGCACGTGGTCTTTGTCAAAGTATACAAGATAAAGCCAGGCAGTGCTTCAGAACAAAGAAATGCATTTCAGTAAGGAAATCTAGGTGCCCTCTCCATCTCGACTGCTTGAGTTTGTGAATCATTACATAATCCATTTTTCTTGCATTAGTAAGTTTTTTTACTTTAGCACTTCTCTGTGAATTTGGCTTCCTTTTTCCAGCTTTTTTTTTTTTCCCAGTATTTTCCTGGCAAGATGCTTACATGAGTTCCTATTGAAATATGGAGGGCAAAGTTCATAATCTATATGGAATATCATCTGCAAAAAAAAAAACCCTGAAGCACATCCCTCTGTAGGTTCACATTATCTGCAACCTATTGGAACTGTTATTCATTTTAACTTTAACACAAGTTTATTTGGAACTGTTATTCATTATAACTTTAACACATGTTTATTATGCACAAATAACATTTTTATCCTTTTGGATACAGGATTTTTAAAAATTGAAAGTAATGACTAGTAGCCTTTGTAGTTTTTGACATGAAATTTTTATTTGTTATGTAAAAAGACCCATAAATCTACTGAGATAACAGAATTGAAACAGAGTCATTTACAGGGAAAGGTTTTCATAAGCATCCTGATTTTTAAAAAAAATCAAATACTTCTGCATAGTTCAATACAAGGGAGGATTCCACTTTTAATGGAGTCCTGTGTTTAAGAATCAGGAAGGGTCAGGGGCAGAGGCAAAGACAAAACTATGAAAATTAAAACAAGTCCTTTTGAAATGCTTGGATGCAAGTGGGCCAAAGTGCTACTGTGGAGTGAATTTTTGTGGTCACAGTAAAGGAACAGAGCCTGCGAACCCCATGCAAAAAAAAAAACCCTAGGTGACACTGACTTCACAAAGGAGAGATAAAATGTGCTGGATAAAATGTGCTAGAGGAGTGGCATGTGGGTAGCAATGGCAACAAGAATTGCTGCAAGAACTGCGAAAATAAACAAGTGATACCATGAAAGCCATCTGGCCAAAGCTCCTGGAACATGGAGCTTGTCATTGACCCTAAAATGCTGCTAGAAATGATGGTCAGAAAGTGCAAACAAGCAGCAGCAGGAGAGGCTTTGGCAGCAGCAGATGGTGGCAGCTCGGGCGGGGCAGGAAGGATTGGCCATAAATGTTATCGGAACTCTGTGCCTGCAGCTGAGCAGGATCACTTGCTGCTGCACAGCCTGACTGACAAGAACTCAGCCTGTATTTGTTTTGGTTTAGGGCAAATTTGGGAGAGAACTCTTAAAGGGTTTTTTTTTTAGAAAAGCAGATTCATTGGCCTCTCCTCCAACTGGTTTGGGAAAAAATACCTCCTTGGAGAAAAGTGGAAAAAACCCTGTTTATTAAACAATAAAACCTAAACAATATTAACCAATCAAACCCCTTGCTGCTCCAAGAGAGATGACAGACTGAGAAAGTCTCTCCCCAGGTTGCAGCTCAGCTCACTCAGGCTCTGATCAGTCCCTCAGTGCTGGAAATGTCGCGGGCCAGGCCCGGCCTGGTGGGCCTCAGGTGCAGCTGCCGGTGCTGCCCTGGGTGTTCAGGCCAGACCAGGTTAAACAGGGCAAAGAAAAGGGAAAAAAACCCCACAGTCCAGGAAACTTCTTTGCCTCAGCAAGCTAAAACTAACTAAAGCAAAGGAGAGCTCTGTCCTGCTGTCTGTCCATCCGCAGACAACACAGTCCAGGAGCGGGAATGTGGAGGAGTGAGTGCAGTGTCTGAAAACAAACTGCTGCTGCTTCTGTGCCCCTTCACTCTCTGCAACAAGGCTTGAAGGTGCAAAACTTATTATTCAGCATAAACAGAACAGACAGATTGGGAATAAAAGCACTATAAAGTCAACCCAGCACACAGCCCAAAGACAGGGCTGGCCAGGGAGCTGCAATGCCTGGAGATGCATTCCTGGTGCTGATCCTACCCTTGTGCAAGCACAGGCAGAGGAAGGATAGTTAGTAGGATGGTTAGTGAAATAAACAGGGCAAGGAGACTTCTTCTCCTTTATAATGCCTTTATTATAAGTGATTAGCTCGGGTTGGGCAGCTCAGCGGGGCTGCAGTCTCCCGTCGTCTCC
>JAHXMQ010012340.1:20787957-20810747 GCA_020466415.1 Ammodramus savannarum pratensis
GCATCCCAGAATTACTTCTTCTTCCTGGTCAAACCAGCACAGTTCCTTAGAACATCCAGCTGGTGGTGCCAAATAGTAACTGCAAAAGAGATTTTTTTCTGTATTTTGAATGCTTGGAATACAAATTGTTTGGATAAAGTCTTAGACTCTTCTTAGCAACTGTCCCTCTCACTCACAGTGAACTTAGCAGGTCAGCTTCTAAAAGTCAACTGTTGTGTGTTTATGCCTCACACCAAGGGACATGACCCCTTCTACTCTGATTTATTTGAAAGCTTACTCCATGCATGGGCTGTAGAAGATGCAAACACATGTACATGGTCATAAGCAGTGGAAAATCAGGCCCAGGACATTTTGGCCTGGCATAATATGTTTATTACTTCATAAATCACAGGAAACCTTAGGAACACACACACCTGTTTCCCTGGGTGGTGAGTATCTCTGTACCTGGCATTTATAATTTACGTGCTCTGATGTCCTGTCCAAGCTCCTCAAGAGTCCAGCCTGCTGATGAGTCAGCTTGTGACCTTCTTTTTCTGTGAAGTCCAGTAGTTAAAAGTATTTAGCTTGGAAGAAGATACCTGTTTTCAAATTTAAAACGAGGCGCAAGGGGAAAGTGGTGAAGGAACACCATGTTACGTTTCACTGGCCAAACAGCGCCTACAAAATGTGCTAGTGAGAACAGAAAATGTAATGCACCATTGGCTGCTGCCACAGTTTGTTTTCATTCTTTTTGCTATTTGATGATAAGGGTTAGAGCAGGGGGAAGGGAGTGCTAGCCTGAAGTGCCACCTTTCCTGTGGCTCCCTGCCACCTGAGTCGGAGCTGATTTGTGAGGGTCGTGTTCTTTGCTGCCTTCACCTGGAGCCCAGAGGTGCTGGACTCGTGGCCCATGCAGTTCATGCAGTCATTTTCCAGAGAGCAGCTTCTGTATCTTGGGCCACTGACACAGAGCAAGAAAATTGTGGGAACTCAGCACATCACTCTGGATGTCCAGAGTTACCAAGACAACCCTTGGGGGGCTCGGAGATCCTGGAATGTTAGCCAAAAGTACCTGGTGGCTTGACTTTGACCCTTCGAGGGATGTGCCACCTGTTTGAGGACATGAGAGTCACTTGGGAATGAATGGTGTAAGAATGATGTATTTACAGAATAAAATATAGATTTTAGGGTTTTGGTACAGGGGCGTTATGGAGACAAGATGGAGGGATCAGGGCGTGTCTTGTCCTTTTCCTTTCTTCTTCTTGTCATCCATTTTTTGTGGTGATGTTGGCTCTTTGAGGTTGCTCCATGGTGAAGGTGCACTTGTCAATATGGGTGAAAGGTACTGGGAAATAAAGGTAAATATGATGTATGTAGTTTTTAGTATATAAATAGACGACCGCCCAGTGGGAGGTCAGAGTGCCCTTGGCTGCCTTGCTGGACAGACCTCTGTCAGGCAGAAAGAAAACTCTATAGATAAGAAATAATAAATAATTCGAAGACTGAAAATCTGAAGAGTCCAACTCGTCGCTTGAAGCGCGGGCTGTCCCAAGGCCAACCTACGCATGTCCGGGCAGAGACAAACAGCCGAAGTGGACAGAAAATGGTATGTGCTGAGGGAACACTGAGAAGGACCTGGCTCCAAAGGTGTAAGATTCCCACTTTTCCACTTTCCATAATAATTCCTTACTTGATTCCAGGGATAAAGACACTTCAGTATGGGTCTTTATGGTAAAATCATGACATGAAAAGGAATATCAATTACATTGTAAAGAAAAAAAATTGTGTATAATTTCTGGTGCAGTAAAATCAATCAGTGTGATTGGTTTGCTCAGTATTTTAAAACACACTGTGCAGTAGAGATATTAGAAAAACAGCTTGCTCTGTTCTGAGATCACATGTCCAACTGGTGTGACTTTGTGTTGTTGTGCTGTGCTGAAGCATACCTCATAAAATCACCCAAAGTATTCCCTGTGCCACTCTGAAAGCTAATGATTTTACTCAGACTCATTAAGAAAATTAAATCCTCCCCAAAGAACTAGGCCCAAACATTCTGCAAGTGTTTTGAAACCCAGTGGCTGCACTCTGCCCCGGGGGCTCTTGTGAAATCCAGCTGTGGTGAAGGTGTGAGGACGGGGCAGGAGCACAGCTGGATGAGCACTCACAGCTCCCCTCCACAGCAGCTCTGTAGGGAACTGGGCAGATCACTGAAATCCCCACAGAACCACTTGTTCTCCTCTGCACAGAGCCTTGCATGTGCCTTACAGCAATGGCCTGGGATGCAGCAAGGAGGAAAGGCAGGATGGACACTGCTGGCTCTCGGATCCACATGGACAGGGAGGTACAAGAGCAGTGCCTGCTTCAGCTCTGGCTCTGCTTTGGCTACTCAGCCTGGGCTGTGTGGCTGCAGCAGGTAACAGAGGGTGGCTGCCTGTTGTAGTAGGAGTCCTAGTAAAATATCTGTATTGTATTTGAATATCTGTATTGTATTTGAATATCTGCATATAGGCCTTGCCCTGGTAGGTCCTGGTTGTTCTTGATGGGCTGCAGCTGCAATGTCCTTCATTGGGCTGCAGCTGTAGCTAGTGAAGATAACTGGGATAAAAGTTGGGTTGTTGGCTGGGTGGGTTGGCCAGTCAGGGAGAGCCTGGAAGGAGCCCTGATGAAGAAGCAGCAACAAGCAGAAGAGGGAATCTGTGCTGAGAAGAACTGCCTCCAAGGAATATCACCCAAAAGATATGGGACTTTAGAAATATGATTGTGACAGTATGGGACTTTAGAAATATGAAATACAACAACCTGTCCTTGTGTGCATGCCCAGCCAGACAGCATTCCATGGAACCAAAACTGTGAGGGTTCCAGTTGTGGGTTTCTCTGGGTCTGAAGGCACTTAAGACAGTAATTCATGTTCACACTCATGTGTTTATTATTTCTTATCAGTAAAACAGTCTCACTGCTGTGAGTTCAGCAGCTTTTCATTAGAAGGCACAAAATGGCCAACAGTCTCTTGGTACAAGGGCTTTTAAGACTAAACTATTCAATTAAGCACTGACACCTGGATTATTTTCCCTTTTAACCCAATAACTGATCCCACAGAGCTGCAATGGGGACTTTTCTGCCCAATTACAAAATGCCTCCCTAGCCCATGAAGAAGGAAGAAGAAGAAGCATGAAGAAGAAACCCAGGATGACACCCTGTGCCCTCCATCTTGCTTCCATCCACAGCATACTAAAAACCCCAAACCCTCAATTTCTCACCCAGTGATACACCCACACTGCTCTCCATAATCTGTTGCACACTTTTGTGGATTCCAGTCTATCCTGAAGTCTGGGAAACTTTCTCCATGGATGAGGGTCAGAGTCAGTGCTGCCCTGGGGGTCAGGGCACCCCAGAGCAGACACAGAAATATTCCCTGTGGTGCCCTGGGCTTCCACACAAGATAAATTGTGCCATGGATGGAACTTCTCAAGCTCCCTACCTGCTTAGTTAAATGAGCTGTTCCTCTTTCTGCAGGCCAACAAATAGTTTCCTTTTTTTCCTTTTGATGTCTTGGGACTCTGTTTTATACCCTGCCTGCCTTGTCTTAATTCCTTTTGATAAAAGAGCCTTTTATCATGCCTGCTAAAATTGTTGGATAGGTCTATTTTCCATGCCAGGATGAAAATAAATAAGCAACTTTTTAAACCCCCTGCATCAATTAATTTTTCCATGTCTCTTCAATGGATTTTCACAATGTCATAGCAGTGTCATGATTTTTGGTGGTTTGTTTTTTGTTGCGCTCCAGCTTCTGGATTTTTTTAACCTAAAAATAAATACGAAAATGCCTTACCTACTAAGCTGTGGTTGCTGAAAAGCACTTAATAACCTGCTCAGTTTTATGTGAAAAGCAAATTACAGGCATATTTATTATCAGAAAGCCTCAGACTAGGGCCATGATTATCAAATGCTTGGGATCAATGATATTTAATGCACATATTTTCTTGTTGTTTGTTAGCAGGCAAGCAACAAGATAGGATTACTAAAACATTCTGGATTAGGAATTTAATGACTATTTAGACATACTTACTGACTGTGCTGTCTTAGGCACGTGGTAGTTTTCAACATATCTAGAAATGTGACTTATAATTTAGCCAATTACTATAAAAATTAAATGTCTTTATGGGCTGGTCAGATGATCTCCTGCTTATGAGTTTTTCTAAACCAGGAATATCAGAGCTACTTAATGAGTATGGCCTTTAGTTACTAGGAAACACCTACAATGAGCACAGTATTTTAAAGAACGACTGGAAAAAAATAGGGTTTGTATAGCTTTTAAAAATAAAAATTTTTATTATACATAGAATTGTAAAAAAAACCCTCAACAATTCAAGGTTTTGCTTGGATAAGAATTTTAATTTTTTCTTCCAAACTGTTGCGTGGCTTGAAAACAGCAGCCTATTTTTATACCCTGTCACCTTTCTTTTAAACAATAACTTTGCACTCAAGTCTTCCATTCTAACCTAATTAACACAGAATTCTGTGCAGTAAATAATGGTAACATATCCTCTCCTCTGCCAGAAGGTATAGAAAGATACTTCGATTAGTGCCTTGATTTTTCACTTGTCTAAACTAAATTTTGGAAACTTTTTTGACAGACTGGAAAAGAACTACTATAGACCTTCAGTCTGCAAGGAATTAAGTACCTATGGGAACTTGAAGACTCTAAGATGTAATTTAGCAAGGTCAGTTCTTTTATTATATTATGACTTTTTTGATTTTAGCCTCTGCTCCTGTATTTCTGGCTCGTGCAGCTTTTCAAGACCTTAGGATTGAAGCTTTTAATGAGCTACTTTGATGTGAAGGTTTGTTCAAAACCTTGAATTTTGCACCAAACCTCCTGTAATGAGAGAGGGGGGATTTTATTTGTTTATCAGGACTGAAATCAATACAGAAGCGAGCACAGAGGACACATTTAGCTGTGAACCTGCTGTGGGAGCAGGGACATGCTGCTGTGAAACAGTTTTGATTTCACAAGCTGAGTTTTACTGTGTCTCTGCAGCCTGTAAAAGTAGAGTTGGCTCATTGCACAAGGACTGGAAATGAGCTAAGGAGGACAGCAGGAAGTGATGTCCTCTGCAGAAACATCTGCCCCAAATGTCCCCTCACCAGGGCAAGCACTTCTGCCTTGTGGTTTATCAAACAGATAATTTTATAAATAAAGGACAGAGTCCGAACTAAGATTCTTAATGACATGCTAAAGCTTGTTCCTTGAGACTGCACTGTTCAGTACTTGAGCAATCACACATCATTTTCTGACCAGCAGGAATTGATGAACTTACTGTTCATATTCTGCTCTTACCCAGTTTTTCTTCCTCTGGTATCTGAATCTTAATTGCACACTGATCTACAAAACCAGCATTAATTACTGTTGGGGTTTTTTCCTGGTCTCATTTTTATTGCAGCAAAAGAGTAAAAAAAAAAAAAAATTTGTAATAATTGGCATTCATCCTTTGTGCATAAATTGAATAAACCAGATTCCAGGTCCAAGAAGTTATTTTCTTCCTATTTTGTTTCCAGAACACTTTTAATTTTTCTGTGAGTATTTATTCTCCCTGTGAGAGAAGATGTGTAAGCAACAGGGCAGAGGCTTTCTAATGACAAACACGTGCCTAAACACAGCAGGGCTGTAGCAGATCCCCAGGCAGAAATATCCATGGAAAATTTGATACATTTTTCAATTATCCAATATCAAACCTAGCAGTGACTAAACAAATGCTTCTCACCTGACACATCTGTAATCTGCCCAATTTTTTAGAATATATTTTGTTTCTTCTGCTCAGTTTCCTCCTCCCTCCCCCCCACAATAACCACACAAAATTTGTTCAAGAAATGCAAGTATTTTCCCTTAAATTAAACTTCCAATGCTTTACACAGAAGGCAAGAGGCCAAATCCACAGCCAGAATTTTTCAGGTGGTGAGGCAGCTCAGCTGAGGGCTGCAAGCACTCATTGCTCAACTTTTAAATTAGAGAGCAGCTTCTCTCTTTCAGCTCTCCTATTTCTACTGTTATCTTGATGGCTGTTGCAGGTAAAAGCCTCACAGCATTTGCATGCTGAGGTGTCCAGTTTGGAAGATGAAGGTTGAAAAAAAGGAAATTTAGCAACAAAAGTGGTAAAACACTAAAATAGGCATGGGGTCAGGGCAAAGTGTAGAATATTTGTGTCAGAATAAAGACTGCTATAGCCCAGTCCCTATCTCTTGCAGATTTACTTAGCTTTGCATGCTGATTAAAATCCTTTGAGGCTGATTATTTGTGGGTGAATTTAAGCTGATATCAAAGGCTTGAAATGCTGCATATCCCTAATAGTCAGATTCTCTCAGCAGCCACCCTGAATTTTCCTCATTTCTGCTGTATCCTTGATAGATATAACCAAAGTTGGAATTTGTTGAGTTTTCCAGTTCCGACCCAGGTCCTCCAACATCCCATTTAACCACTCACATGATAAAATTATTTGCAAATGTTAAATCTTTGCAGGATTATGTTCTAAGGGAGTATTAGAGCCTGATCCAGCTACTTCGGAGGCCTGCCCTAGATTTTGGTGATCAGTGTATCAGAGCCACACTAAGGGGATTAAAATGCTGCCAGTGCTTGCTGAAGGTAAGGTTTGTCCAGTGTCTGACACATCCAGGGCACATTATGTGGAGCAGCTCACCCTGCTGGGGCTGACACCCTCTGATGGGTTCCAGTGGCTCCAGCAGCTTTCTCTTTGTTTATGCTTCCATCATCCAAATGCTTAGCAGTGTAAATATTTCGTCTCTGTGGCTGCACACACACAGAGAGATGGATTTACTCATCCAGAGTGTGAGGCTGTGTCTTGGAGATGTGTCAGGGGTTTGCCAGTGCCTGTGTGACACAAGTGGGTCACCAGCTGCAGTGACAGCAGGCATCACCTCCATCCACCTGCATCCTTTCACTTCACCTCCCTGCTTCCCTTTGTCAGGAGAAACTCCCCTTTGTTTCACAGGTGTGGCAAGCAGAGCTGGGGAAATGATACAGGGAGAGATTTGGCTCTTTTTGCTTTCACCTGATGGCAGGAGATACAGCCAACAGTGAGAGAGGGGTGCACTGAAGGTCCAAGAACCAGGTGATTGAAAACTAGGCTAAAAAACCTCCCAAATCTTTTTCTTGTGGTGAATCCTTTTTTTGTGTGTTGTAAGTCTGCTATTGCACCAAAAAGGCTGGAGGCCTGCTGCCCTGATTTTTTGTTTTTCTAAGCCTTCTGATCTTTACATGCTTGTAACAAACTTTCTCACACACTTTATGTAAATAACTTATTGTTTTGTATTCTTTTCTAGAAAAAGAGAAATTTGATGGACTGTTGGTTTGTCCAGTGTCATTGCAGAGGTGGCACTGTCACCCTCCAATCCACTGTCACTTTTAAAAATCTATAAATACTAGAGGCAGAAATTAAAAATTCTCTTTTTGCCTTAGAAGAGCTGCATGTCCACATAGTGTTATTTTGTGTCCTGTACTGACAGAGGCCCAGAAAAGGAAAGCAGCGAGCTAGACTGAGAGACTTTATGTGCAGAAAAAAAAGCTATTTCTTTTTCCCCATCTGATTTGCCACTTGTTTCAGACCTACAGAAATGATGTTGTCTGATCTCATAATATCCCTGTTATGATGTGTTATATGGTGTGCGTGTGCACTTTCACACCCATCACAAACACACATTAGTTCTGCCAAGAACACTAAGGGAAAAAAAACCCTTTAAAACCCTTTTATCACTTCCCTTTTGTGGTCAGGGTCTGTGATGTAGCTGTGTAGCATATGGGCATGAAAACTCTGTGGCAGCCAGAATCCCAGTTCCCTTGCCAGACCTCGGTGTCTAGTTTAAGAATTCTTCCTTCCTCATTATGTTACATCATAAGGAACAAATGATATTAACTGGTGTAAAATAATCATTCTTGCATAATACCTTTACCTTTCATCTTGGATTTCAAAGCACTTTACAATCATTAATCTTTACCTCTTAACCCACTAATCACATGAGTAAAGCCTTCCTCACAGAGAAGAAACATTTCTAAATACTTTTACATCCTGTAGAAGATGAGAGGAGAAGCCAAGTTTACACAGACAGGAACTGGGATTAGAATTCAGTGCATCTGCTGTCCTTGAGCATTTTTCTTCCTTTCAAATGTATCTACAGATCCAAAAGACCAAATAAATATTGACATGTAGGTGGTTTTGGTGCATATCTGAAACCTGATGCTGCTGGGGTTAAATTTAGGATCTCCAGCTGACACAGCTCTGTTGCTGTGCAGAGACATCATTCTGTCGTGTCACGTGTGTCACCACAGCTTCCTGGCCTGGTGATACTAATTCCATAAAACAGCTAAAATTACTGCTTATGAATTATAAACACATAAACCTGAATATTGAGTTGTGGACTTGAAAAGAATCAGGCCCCAGACTGTGTTTAGCTTCTGTTCTGTGTTCTGAGTAATCAAACAGTCTCAAGCTGTGCCAAGGGAAATACAGGTTGGATATCAGGAAAAGGTATTTTACAGACAGGGTGATAAAGCTCTGGAATGGCTGCCCAGGGAGGTGGTGCAGTCCCATCCCTGTGTGTGTTTAACAAAGCCTGGATGTGGCACTGGGGGCCAGGGTTCAGTTGAGGTGTTGAGGCTGGGCTGGACTCAATGGCCTTGAAGGACTCTTCCAACCTGGGGATTGAAATGAACGTAGTTTGCTGTAGTAGGAGTGCTAGTAAAATATCTGTATTGTGTTGGAATATCTGTATATAAGCCTTGACCTGATAAGCCCTGGTTGTTCTTGATGGGCTGCAGCTGTGATGCCCTTCATTGGGCTGCAGCTGTAGCTAGTGAAGATACCTGTGATAAAAAGGGGTGGGTTGTGCAGTCAGGGAGAGCCTGGAAGGAGCCCTGACTAAGAAGCAGCAACAAGCAGAAGAAGGAGTCTGTGCTGTGAAGAACTGCCTCCAAGAAATATTGGAGAGAAGGTACGGGACTTTGGAAATATGATTGTGGCAGTGTGGGACTTTAGAACTATGAAATACAATGAGATAACAACAGTTTGCTTGTCCCACAAACAGCTTTCCTCACAAGCTGGACTTTGTTCAATATGCATTTCCAGTTCTGGCACTGTTTGGAACAAGAATAAGCCTTAACTAGATGAAGAATCTTCTCCCAAGTGGATAACCAGTGACCCCTAATCCACTCAATCATTCTGTGTAAATTATACGAACAAAATCTATCAATGGGACAAGAGCTTAACTCAGAAAAGGTTGCAGAATATTAACAGCAAGTTACTGGGAGATTTAAATTCTTCAAAAAACATAAAACACCACTGTGACTTTTCAAAGTCAAACTTTGTCATGTTCTGTGTGCTGATTTTGCCCTGATTAGTGTTGCACTCATTTTTGTTCAAGGGTGAATGGGCTTAGGGCCAGTGTAAATGTGGCCTTACTGTGTAAGAACCAAGAGTGTCAACCCTGTGAATGAAATAATTTCTTCTGATAGATGTAACTCTGCCACAGAAATCCACAATATCAGGTTTTGATCCCTGCATAGCTACCGTGTATGATCCAGTGCAGCCTTTCCCTATGTGCTTCTGCAAAGCCTTGATCACCCTTGTGCTTGTTTCTGGTGACCAAAAGCTGCCTCTTTGATATTACATATCTTTAGAAGGAATAGGGTTGGCAACAATTCATTGCCAGAAACCCAGCTGGCACTGAGGCCTTCTAAATATAACCACTTACTGAATTTACTGATTTTATTTTTTTTTCTTTATATGGAATTACTTTTCAGCTACTGTACCCTTTTGGACTCAGGCTGCTGTGCTATTTTTTAATTTTCCTATTGAGGGACAGTATTTCAAGCATTTGAACATTTTCTTTTCACCACTTGTAGGAGAGTCCTAGGCTTTGACCCTGTCAGCACCTGAGATGTTTTGAAACTTGCCCACACCTTTATTTACCTCAGGCTGGATTACTGTGAGCCCTGCCAGACTTCCTGCTCAGATACTGCTGTTAGAAGCTTTTACCACAGTCAACACAGTGAGAGCAGAAATTTATAGTGTATTTTTTAATTTTCCAGTCACTTCAGTATTGATTCTTTGCACTGTGTGATGACATGCCCCTCTTGTAATTCATTTTATACACAAAACCATATTTTAAGCTTTGATGGAATACTTTAGGGGTATAGCTGGGATGATTAAAGAATTCTTTGACCAAGTAGCATTTTTACCAAATTGTAAAAATGGACTAAAACCAGATGATATACCAGTATTTAACTGGGAAAAAGAACTTCAGAGTAGTTACTTTAAGACTGCCAAAGGCAAAGTCAGACCAAATTCAAGACAGTTTGCAAAAAGAAAATAAGTAATTGATGGTGCCATAAACAGCATCAGTTGACAAAGTTTTATGGGTGATCGAGCTTGACAATGGACATGTAACATGTATTTGTAAGTGTGGCTTATAAACACACTTATGATTATTGAATATATTATTAAATTGTCCTTAGAAAATTCTGATTTAAAAAAAAAGAGAGAGAGAAATGCAGTGTTGAATACCTGGTTAAATGATAGTGAAGGCAAGGTGACTGTCAGCTCCATAATCAAGCAGAAGAAACACCCTAAATTTGGAAGTAGGAACAAGATTTGTTCAAGCTACAAATAACCTACAGCAGCAGGAGATTTTTTATTCTGAGGCAAGCTAGCTCTTGCTGCAATTTCTTCTTCTGCTATTTCAGAAGCTTCTTTAATGTTTCAGCCTTTTTAATTAAGGCAAAAAGGGCTACTTCTAAAAGGGGTACTATAATGCTATATACGGAAAGAACATAGTTAAAAATTAACAACTGGTGTTAGATAGGAAATCAAATTAAGATAAAGTTCCTAAGCTACTCATTTATTTATGTATCTTCCTTTGAGTCCTATTTTCCTTCTGATTATCACTAATCTCTGCTATCAGGGCTATATTCAACCTGTATTGAACTGGTAGAAGACATGGCTCCATTCCTGCTATTTGCTGTCTCACACATATACATAAAACAATTCACATAGAACTTTATCAGAACTGGCAAGGTGGTGAATTGTTTTAAAATAATCCATTACTCTGAGTATTTTAATGTCCAGTTTCAGCAAATGGCATGGTTTAAGATGCTCCATTTACTTTGCATGACAATTGCATCACTGTTGGATAAGGTGCTGCACGTGGGGCAGCAGCAGCCCCCAGCCAAAGGCTGAGCTCAGAAATCATTCAGCCTCTCCTCTCTGCAGCCTCTCCTTTTTGTCATGTGTGTTTGTGCTCCTTTTGGAACTATTTCTGGCATAACTGACAGATCCTTGCTTCTTAAGCACTTCTTTACTGAAGGCCAGCTGCTGTCTTGCTCCTTGGTGAGGGGTTTAATTGTTCTGTCTGACAGGAAATATTGATCAGCAGTATTTCTTAATTTGCCTGGTCCCAATGAAGTTTGCTTCTGTGATCTCCCAGGAAAGGTGCACAGAATTCCCTGGGGAGGGAATGTGACCAAGCTGAACTCAGGCAGGCTTGCTCTTGGCATCCACATCCAAACTCATCATATCAGGGCATGGGGAAAGGGCAGAGGAGAAACTAGACAAGTTACCCTGCACAGAAGAGGTGAAGGACTTTTTAAGAAAACAAGAGAAACAGGGGCCTTGGAAAGTAACACTGATGCCCAATGTTACTTTTTGTTCTGCACACAGCTTATTTTGCTCCATCTAATCTGAAAAATGCAGTTGTATAATGACTTTTTGTTAAATAAAAGGTACACTGCTGAACTGTTTAATTATACTTTGGCTGACTTTGGCTTGTATTTCCAAATAATTATTTTCTAAGAAATTTAAAGTAGATGGAGTTTTCCAACGTCTCTCTTTAATTATTTCACCTATGTTTACTTGGGGAGTCTTCTTTTAATCCAATTTCCTCCCTCTTTCCACCTTCTTTGCCTCTTTCCTCTCTGTTGCAGAATGCAGCACAGGCATTCAGACTTGGGCAGCTGTCCAAATCTATTTTAAATCAAAACTTCTTGCCGCTATAGGGCAAGGGTCACGTGTGCTTGCCCTGGGTCAGCAGCAAAACTTGTGATGGCGCTGCAGACCCATCTCTCTGTCCACTCCCAGTAAATATGTGCACCATGTCAAGCTATAAAAATGTTATTTTCCAGAAGAAGTCAGGGTGACCTTGTCCCATATAGGACAAGAAAAAAGAGGGGCAATGGGTATATATTACCTAAGAAACATAATTTTTCCTGATTAACAGAAAAGACTTAGCAAAGCATGTCTAGAGTTAATGAGCAGTTTCATTATTGCCATAAAAATATCGCTGGGTATCTGAGGCAGAAAACTGGAAGCTGAAATGCCAAGAAGAGATGGGAGAAGCCACAGTCACACACTTTGTAAGAGCAAGAAAGGTTGGTGCTTGGGACAAGGCTTGGAGTAGACATAGGTGGTACCACATCAGAAACTGCACTTGTGGCTGAAAACGTGCAGGTATTTTGGTTTTGCCCCGATGTTTCCATGGCAGTTATCCCTGCATGCTTTCCATGTGCTCTGGAGCCCTGCTTTGGTGCAGGCAGTGAGAGCAGCCCTTGCAGATGAAAGAGCAGCAGTGATAGGGCTGGAATGTGCCCTGGGCCGTTTATCACAGTGACATTGTCAGGCTGACACCGACCCCCCATCCTTATTTATCCCATGGCTTCTGGCACAAAATCAGGGATGGGGCACCCAAGCCATGCCAGCCATATGCCCACAAATGGCCTGTGAACACTCTCAATGTGAATTTAGCTTAGTTAATGTGGAAAAGGTTTAATTTGAAAACCCCAGTGTGGAAAAGGTTTAATTTCAAAACCTCAATGTGGAAAAAGTTTCATTTCAAAACTCCTCTCTCATTTGTAGCTATTTACCACGTTCCCCTGCCACTTCCAACCTGTTTTAAGGATCTGCTTGAAAAAAAAAACCACAGTGGCATTAGAGAAAGGCTGTTTAGTCTCTCTGAAAAAAGCAAACCTAAATAAATTGAAGTAGGTATCAAATGAAGGTAATTTTCTAGCTGTAGATCATGTGTGTTCTTCTGCTTAACAGGCCATGCTCTCGTGATCTCTGAGACATGGATCAGGCTCCAAAGGGTCAGGAATATTCTGAGGTTTTTTAGATTAGGACAAGACTTGCAGGTGATGCTCTCTTTAAGCTGAATGGCTGAAACTGCAGAAATGTGGTGCTTTTACATCTGGACAAAAGGAAACACTTCTCTTTTTCAGCTGTGGAGTGTGGAGGAATTTCTGTGGTTGTAGCCATGATGAATCATGCAGATTGCAGCTATGCATCAGTTCTTGTTTTAGGATGGAACTCCATCCTGTTTTTGATAATGCTCCTGCACTTGAAAGGAGAATTGAGAATGCTTCTGCTCTATGTTCCAGTTCCATCTCCAATTTTTTTGCAGATTAATGTGCTGGAGGAGGTTTATGGATTATTTAAATAGTGTTCACTTTTGTACATGGAAAATGTGGCAACATCTCTCGTATTCTAGAGCTTAAAAATTAGCAGTGAATTAGTAAATAAGCTGAAAATCACAATTTTAACCAGTTGTAACTCCAATATGGTTTCTTATGCAAGCTAAAAGTATAAAGTACTTCTTCATAATAATGCCCACCACAGCCCAAAGAAGAGCAGCGGGATACTAGTCCATTACACAGTTTTTGGCCATTACTTTTGAAATATAATACAGGGGTAGAGTAATTACAGAGATAGAAAGCATTTCACAGTGAATGAATGAACGAAATGTTATCATTCTTGGAGAACAAGCACCTAAGTGCTCCCAAATGACACGGTGAACCATTTCTAACATGCACCTTTTAAAACCAAAAAAACCCAACAAAAACAAACGCACACACAAAAAACCCCCACCAAAACAAAAACAAAGAAAAAATCAAACAAAACCCCCAAAACCCCAAAAGAATCAGTTTAAAGCTTGACTCATCAGTCAAGCTTTGAGCATGGTCCAGATTTTCTCCCTAATTTTGAATCCCATGTTTGGGAAGTGACTGGACTGATTGGCTGAGTCATTTTCTGGTGTCTGAACAGGAAACATACTGCAAAAGGCTTAGGGGGGTTATAAATAGAACATGTTCTGAGGGAAAATTGTTACTCAGAGAGCAAAGTCTCTTGCTACATGACTGCACAGATATACCACCAGTATTCTTAATGAAAATTTTCCTGTTTTTTTTTTTTTTAATTTATATCACTTAAATTACTTAACACTATTTCTTTACATCTTTATTTTATTTAGATGAATGTGTAGGGAAAGTAATCACTATATAACTTAAAAATAAACTTCCTTCATAGCAGTTCTTTTGTTTTCAGGGCCTCTGTTTTTAATTCCAAGAACATGTATTTCTTTCAACTTGTTAAACTGACAAAATCCTGATTTCCTGTGCACTTCCTATGGGATTTCTTCTGTGACAGAGTCTGTAAATGTCACAGGAACAGAGAGAGCAGAAATGGGACATGAGCTAGATATTCCTGTGTTAATTTAACTTCTGCCATTGGCCAACCAGGGAGTCACAGGAGACCATTTTCCTATCATTTCCTAGAGCTCTGATTTATCTTCTAGAAAGAAGATAACATTGTTCTTCTGGAAAGGTGGGATAGCAACTATTCCTCCATTTCAGAATGCTGAATACAAAGAATGACAGGGTACTGGGTGATTCCCCTGAAGCCAGTGACTGCCCACAAACCCAGAAATGAACTTTTCACTCTTTTCCATCCAGCAACAATCTGAGGATGCCTGTCTGGTCATACTGCAGTGTAATTTACTGACAAATGGATCACTTGACTGGAAAGATCAGTTCTGTCATTGTTTAAAAAGGAGCTATGTTGTTAACACAGGCAAAGTACACTGTGGACAAGTAATGGAAATAAAATCCAAGTCCCATAATTTAGAGCTGGATACAAAGCTAACCCAAAGCCAGTAGGAGGCTTTCCACTGACTTCATTACACTTTGCATTTTTGTGCTCAGCAGTGCTGGTAACAGAGCCCAGCCAGGCCCTGGGAGATGCTCCAAGGCCTTGTTCTCAGCTGACCCCTTTGGCCAGAGCTATTGGGGTGAAACTGGGGCTGCACACACTATCAGGGGCAGGCAAAATGAAAATCTGGAACAGAAAACACTGCAGAAATGCAAAACCACAAGCACCTACACATTTATAAGTAATGACATGCAGACAATAGTTTAGTTTCATATGTCTATTGGTGCTTTGCAGACTAATGTTTTAAGCCAAACTGAAGGCGAGACTTGGCAAATTTCCAAAGTCTGGATATGTTGTGAAATAAAAAATACAAAAATATAAATCTGTTCTCCATGAGCACCCAGTAAAAATCCTAACACTGTGCACTAGGAAAAATGTCCTGCTCTGTCACTGCCTGGAGTAAAGGACAAGAGAAGTGGCATGAAGGAAACCAGCCCTTCAACTCAATTCATTAAAATGAATGGGAGCCTGCTCAAAATGCAGAACTTTTTTTCTTGTTTTAAATAAGGAAGTTTCATCTGTGAAGTTTCACAAGAAACCATTCTCCGAAACAGTCTTGGATAGCATTCATATTGTATTGAAGTTCAATATGAATTATTCATGTACCACTAAACTTTTGTTTACCATCTGATAACAAATATTTGTCTCTGGGAGTGAAAGTAAAAGGCCAGTGATCTCTTGATCACCAGGAAGTAAATAAACCATTGGAATCTCTTGATCACCAGGAAGTAAATAAACCATTGGAATCCGGTGGAGATATTTCAAACTGACCTTTTTTTAATTCTGAAAATGCCTTTTAGTCTTTATCTTATATATCATCACTAAACAGTGTGTTGGTGAACAGGTGATGGCAGATGGTATCTTGAAAGAGCAGCATGATTGCTGCTCATTAAGGAATTGCAAGGATGCAATACAGGGAGCTGAAAGGAGCACTCACATGCAGAAAGAAGCTTTTTGAGTTGTGCTGTTCCACAGGTCCGTCCCACTCCCATGTGGGAATTGCAAATATTGCCAGAAAAAAGGCACTCAAAGAAATGTCAGCTCTGTGAGCAAGGAGGAGCAATCCTGCAGCCAGCTGACGGCCAGGGTTTCTGCTGAAGAGGATTTGCCCTGGGAATGAGGCATTGTTAGTGTTCATTTCAGTGGCTGAGGGAATGCACTTGTGCCCAGGCTTTGTTCCCTCCCCGAGTGCTGCTGCTGCCCTTCCACCACTTCCAAGTGGTTTTGCTCTCAGTGTGTTCAGGTTTTGCTCTCTTCCTTTTCTTCAGTGTTACTTCAGACTCTGGCTGTTGAGGTGCAGGAAGGGATGCCATCTGCCCTGCTGACAAATTTGCAGATGCACGAGACCTATTTTTTTTTTTTTTTTAATTAGAGAATACTCCTTTTTTAATGCTGGCATGGACACAGGAAAGCTACTGGCAGATGGTGCAAGCCTGAAAAGGCCTCCCTGTAAGCTCTGCTTGTTTGTTTGAAGTTGCCACCATGACATGTTTAAACACTAAATGGTGAAGTTCAGACAAATATTTTGCAGGTTGTCAGGAACAATATTGCTGGTGCTGTGATCGTGTGCGCTGAGGCAGCCAGGGAAGGGAAAGGAAAGGAGGCTGTTCAACAGGCCCTGCTGTCACCCTGGCAGCTGGTGACAACTTGTGGGCTGGCACGGCTTTGCCAAGCACTGAGCTAATGGCCAAGGGCTGGCAGGAGATGTAGTCCTGCATCCCTGGGGAGGCAGCAGCCGCAGCATCCCCAAAACCACAGCAGGGAGAACGGCCATGGCCTCATCCCACACACGGTCCCAACCTGTCAAACACTCAATAAAACCCCTGTTTGGCTGTGCCAGGGGGGCTGGGGCACTGGCTTTTCCTCTTGTTAGCACTGCTGAAGGGCATTGTCCCCATTGTATTTGCTGGCAGCCCCATGGCAGGAAGGAATGATTTATTATTATTATTTTATGATGCTATATTATTTCAAAGAATGCTATACTAAACTACTAAAGAATACTAAACTAAAGAATACAGAAAGGATACTTACACAGAAGGCTAAAAAGATAATAATGAAATCTCCTGACTCTTTCCAGAGCCCCGACACAGCTTGGCCCTCCTTGGCCAAAGAGTGAAAACAATTCACATGAAACCAATGGAACAATCACCTGTGGGTAAACAATCTCCAAACACATTCCACATGAGCACAACACAGGAGAAGCAAATGAGATAAAAATTGTTGTCCTTTTTCTCTGAGGCTTCTAAGCTTCCCAGGAGAAAAGTCCTGGGCCAAGGGATTTTTCAGAGGATGTGAATATGCCAGTCCCTTCCTGAGCCCCTGTGAATGTGGCAGAGGGGTTCTGGCAGTGCTGATGTCTGTGCACATCACCAATGTTATGTAAACCTTCCCCAAAGGGTGATGGAAAACTGACAATGCTGGCAGGGGGCCAGTTTTACTGGGAAACTGAAGTTGACTAAGCTTGAATAACTTAATTCTCCCACAAGGTTAAACAGGTAAATGGCCTTAGGCCCCATTCAAGAAACCAGGGATGAAAGGGTGGAAGCAGGAATAAGCTGCTTTTTTTTTTTTTTTTTTTTTTTTTCCCTGCATCAGATAAGAAAGAGAACTCTTCAGTGCTGCTGTAGCTGGGTAGAAAATTAAAAAAGAAAAAAGACTGGAGTTGCAGTGAGTAGTTAAAAAGCAATTAAACTTTGAAGAGCATATTCTCGAGTAGCAGGTTGAGAACATGGCTGTATTTTTACCCAGCAAGAAATGCAGTCTTTTGAGGATAATTTTCCTAAGTTTAAGGTAGTGATTAGAGACCTCTAGCTCTCAATTTTATAACACCAAGTTTGGGGAAAAGTCTCTTCTGTGTGTGTACTATGGGCAGCCTGGCAGTGCCAGGAATACCTTCAGGTTTAGCAGCTGTGTTGCTGTGCTGTCACTTGTTGTTATATTTTTTTTCTTCTGTTTTTTTTTTCTCTTTTTTGGGCAGTGAGCAAGTTCAGAGGACAAGTTGGTTTCTGGTTTAAATGAGCATAGCGTTGACTCCAGTGAAATGTAGGAGGCTGGATGAATTTTCTCTCTTAACAATAAGAACAGTAGTGAAAAATATCAATTCCCCCTTAACCTCCTGGATCATGACAACTGACCAGTTTTGGACCAAGTTTACGTATATAATTATTTGTAACATTTTTAAATCATACTGAAACTCAAACCTATAGGTAAACCAAATTTTTATCATTATCAGCACTTCTTGCTGAAGTGTATTCAACTATAATGAGCAAAACTTAAGTGGAACCTATAGGTGCTCAGTTATTCCTCTCCTATTGACAGGATCCTCTGACCATAAATGGCATTAAATGTGCATAACTCTTGTATCTTAGCAACCTTATTTTTTAAACAAAGGGGGTTTGAATACATGTAGTTTATTAATTTTATGCTGTCAAGTCAGACAATAATGTATAACAGACAAAACTCATGCCCAGCAGTTGCTGGTTGTTTTCTATTATCTCCATAGAGCAGGCCAGAAACATTTGTGTTAGATGGTTTTAAAAAAAGAACATATCTTCTTCCTGGCCACTCCTTCTTGGCTGAGCATGAAAAGTGAGGTCACCTCTCCTGTAACAGAGTGTAATGCAGCACAGTAAGTGATCAGTCACCAGAATGTCCCAATTTCAGCAACACAGACCAACTGCAAGTGGTGAACTTCAAAATGAAGACTCTGTGAGACTGTAAGGATAGCACTGAGAAGTGTTGTGGTTCCGTCTTGAGTTAGGCAAGTATGTTTGAGTGTTCAGCTGAATGAGAAATGGTGATTTTCCTAAAATACCCCTGCATTCAGACTGATGGTCCTCCCTGGTTCAAACCCTCTGTCACTCTTCCATTAATGACACTCAGGGAAGTCTTTGTTCAGTAACACTCACAAAACATAAATAACATTTAATTAAATAAAGTCTCTGCTAAGATTTAAAATGCTAAGATCAAAGCATGTGGAAAGTGATCTTTGTCTCTGACAGTAGGTTTCCCACAGACAAGAAATAATCTAGATTCTTGCTGACAACACATACAGAAAAGTTAATTTGTATTGAGAATATGTTCACAGAATGTTCCCCTTATTCACTGACAGTCACATTCTAGGAACTGTTTCCACGCAGGTGTGTGAGTTGTTTCTATTGTTTGGGTTTGGTTGTTTTTATTTTTCTTTTCTCACAAAATTTCCCCAACATGTCTCTCACAGAGCTCTGTTTTTCCCCAGACACAATCTGAACCCTCTCTGCCTGTTTTGCAATGTGACAATCCCTCAAACAGCTGGTAGTTGCTGGCTCATGCAGGTGTTTTAGCACCCCAGCAAGGCAGAATCTCTTTCCCAGCTGTACATAGCCTGGAATCACTTGGCTTGGAAGAGTGCACATTAGCTTAAATTCCTTTATCACTTTATCACATCAAAGTTTCATTTTTCTCTGCAAAGCCTCAATCTGAAATCAGGTATGGCCAAAGTGGGAGCACATTTTCAGGGAAGGTGCTGGCACGGCAGTGCAGGAAGGAAATCTTATCAGCTTTGCTGAGCTCGGGGGGTTGGTTTTACAGAGAGCCGTTTGTCAGCACAATCCACAGCAGCAATGCTGCAAGCACGGGCTGGGAAAATGAGGCCTGATCCAAAGCCTGCTGGAATCCATGCAAAACAACACCTAATTACTTGATCCTTTTCTCTCTGAAGTCAGTGAGATGTTGGCATTTATTTCAACAGAAGCAGCTCCATGGCTTTGATATCTCTCATGTATTTCTGAGTACTGACTTCTGCAAACCAAAGCAGAATCAAAAGCTTCTTTTTTATTCTTTTGAGCACACAAACCCAAGTGTCAGAAATGAAAATATTAAATGTCTGTGGAATAAACTCTGATGACTTAACATTGATAAAATGAAGGCTTTTAGTGGTGTTCCTAAGTGTAGTAATAAAAACATATCCTTATGAAAGACTAAATCTTTTAAGAGCTGACTAAAAGACTGAAAGAAAAACATGCAACTCTTTTTCATAATGGTTTATTCCACCCCTCATAATGTCCGCCTGATCTGATTATCTGTCAAGTCTTCTCAAAATTCAAATACACCTTACAAGATTATATGTGCCCCATGAGAGGTTTAAAACTTCTTAGGGTTGTGACTGTTGCTTTTCAGAACTCAAAAAAAGTCTCCAGGATTTCTAATTACAGCATCACCAGAGCTGACATTATCCCTTAAGGAAGTAAAATGACACTGAGACATGACTCCATTATAGGAATAAATATGGGACCATAATTTCATACCTTACTAAAATTAAAGTTATCCTAGAGATTCTAAGATTAATTTCTTCTGCCTTCAAAGAAGGAATTTTTTTTGATTCATGAGCTGAAGATTTTGAAGAGGCTGGTGCTGGCTAGCTGGTCTGTCTCTCTATGAAATTGCATTTAGCAACGTGTCTTAGGAAATGAATCAATTAATGCTGAATGATACCAGAAGCAAGAGATCATCCTGTGCCCATATTTGGTGCATTATTAAAAATTCCACACCCTTTTTAGCCTCAGGGAGATTTAGCCAGAAAAGGCCCAAAGAGTGAAATTTCCTAGATTTGTGTCAGTAACATGCATTAAACAAACATCACAGGAGGAAGGCAGGATGATGAAGGACCCATCCCCAAACTTCCCTAACAAATGAATTTGGAGCCTCCTGTGGGAAAAGGCTAGAAAATTAGCTGTGTGTGCTTCCCAGGTATTTCTGTCTGCTTTTTTCTAATGAATCAAGGTGTTTTGAACTCTGCCTCAATAGACCTGTACAAATCTGTTAATGTGCTTGGAAACCTGAACACAAATGTTGTTTGGAAGGTGTCTCACACTGGAATAGTTCCTTTATATGCCAAGGGTATTATCTGATACACCCAGGACTGGGTAGGAAGGGCTATTTCCTGCACATGTGGTAAGAAAATCCAGCTATTCCAGGCCCCAGGAAAATTACATGCTCCCACGTAAAGAATCCAGCTTCCTTTCCTTAGATCTGTTTTCTTTTCCTCACTCTATAAAGCAAAATTCCTTTAAAAGAACCACCCTAATGGCTTTCTATGTTGATGCAAACCAAAAAGCACTAATGAAGGAAGAGAACATGAAAATTTGTATTTAACTACTGATTCTCAGCAGAGATGAGTACCATGAGCAACTTCAAAACAAGAGCAGGAAAATACCCATAGTGGCCTTTCACATGATGCAGCAGAATGCCAAAGTTTCAGCCTCATAGGAGGGTTTTATCCTCAGAACCCCCATAAGGGAAGGAAGGAATGGAGTGCTATTACCTGCACCCTACAGATCACAAACTGATACATGATGAATTCTCCAAGTCATAAAGAAAAGAAATGATTGAGGAGGGAGCTCAGTATGGTCTCCTGAGAGCCAGGCCACAGCCAGGCCATTCCTCTTGTATGAAAAATTCGGTTAACTTTGAAGACACCCACAGTTCATCAGAAAGGATCAGACAAGTTGTTTGAATAGCACAAAAAGGGTATTCAAACTGGATATTGTGCTGGATATGTAGATAAGAATCCATTTACAAGAATTTGAATAGACAGGCTTGCACACTTCAGGAAAGGGAGTGCTGCACATCACCAGCCACAGAGAGGGCTCAATATCCTACAGCAGAGTTAGCAGGCACAGCTTTACACCAGTTAATAAGGCTGGATTCTTTTTTGTAAGGACCATTCTTACTCCTTTTTTGTCTCCTTTCAAGGCAGAACAGGCTGGGATTGAACAAAACAATTACAAAGCAGCCACAATGTTAAAAAAAGGGTCAGGAACTTGGTCCTGGGAAGGTGAGGCTGTGCAGCACCTGGGGAAGCTGCTCCTTTCCCTTTGTGCTTGTGTGTCCCTCACCTCAAAGGAGGGAGGGTGGGCTAGGATATCTCAGAGCCCCATGTAATGCCAGACTGGTGGCTCCTGATAAATGCTTTTTAATCTAATCTTTAACTGATGTGGGTTCATCTTAGCCCAGAGTGATTATCTCAGTTTGACTCTCTCACTTATGTTTTCCTTTGGAGAGAGGTAGGTGTGACTGTGAATAAAGAATTTCTTAATTCTGGTTAAGTAACATCTAATGAAACATAATTTTTAAAGATGGTTGTGATAATAGTTTAGTGTGAATGATACAGTCATCTTTCAGCCACTTTCAAAGATCAAACAGTTAAGGATGACAATTTACAATGAGTAAATACACTAATTATAGTTAATAAACAGCAAGGTTCCTGCTGGTCTTCATGCAGCCCCCGATGATGCAGAAAAGCTTTGGAAGAACTTGGCAGGAAAGGATTATCTTTTTATGGACTTATTAACTCTTTCTGAGGCATGGAGGGAAGAGGACAGTTGTGAAGACATGTGGGAGACCAGTGCTGCAAGCATCTTTCCTAACCAAAAAGGAACAGGTATCCTCAAGAAAGAGGTTTTGGAATATTTCCCAGTAGGGGCTAAAATCTTTCAGACTTTATATTTCTGGGTTCTCTGACCCTCAGTGGTATACCAGGAGTCCTAGTTGTATTGTATTGTACAGTCGAGAGCTGGGAAAAGATACGTATTGTATAATTGTAAGTAGAATATGTAAAACCTGTCACTGTAAGAAAAAGAAAAGGGGGAAATAAAGTAGGAGTCCTAGTAAAATATCTGTATTGTACTTGAATATCTGTATTTAGGCCTTGCCCTGGTAAGTCCCAGTTGTTCTAAATGGGCTGCAGCCGTGATGTCCTTAATTGGGCAGCAGCTGTGGCTAATGAAG
>JAHXMQ010012340.1:20818829-20897623 GCA_020466415.1 Ammodramus savannarum pratensis
ACTTTAGAAATATGATTGTGACAGTATGAGACTTTAGAAATATGAAATACAAACCACAGAAGCCATCCTGGTGATTTTATGCCTTCCAAGGTAGCTGAGCTATCTTGGGTGAGAACTAGATCTCCAAGAGCTGAGGAAACCCCTGTGTCACAGCACTCCCCAGCACCTGCTGCAGAGCTGCTCTGCACACTGCAGGGAGGCACAACCACGAGTGCCACAGCTCAGCCATATTTCATTTGTAGCTGGGATGCTTAGATAAGCAGACAGGGAAATAGGTTAATGTGCACCAGGCCAGCCTTGTGGGGTAAAGGATGGCCTTTGGTATCCCCTGTGGAGTAGTTCTGATGGCTACTTCACATATCAGTGTCAGGTTAAAGATAGAACAGAGCAGAGAGGTTACAGAACAGAGCAGTGTTACTCCTCCTAGAGGGGGCTCAGAGGGATGCTCACCTCGGGCTGTGAGGTTTGTGCTTCAGGGCAGAGCTGGGGCTGGCAGCACTGGATGGGAGATGTGCTTTGGGAGAGGCTGGCACAGGCACTAGGAGCAGTGCCAGGTGCTGGGTGCTGCACCCTCACCCTGAGAGAAGGGTTTCCTCAGGGCTTCCTTCCCACCTGGGAATGAAAAGTCACAGTGGAGCATTCACTCTGTGTATTTATGTGGAAAAGGAGGGCCACAAGGTTTTATCTCACACTTCCCTATGCAAAAATGCAGAGGGCAATGTTATTTTCTCTCTGTTTTCTTTTTGACTGAGGAAGGAGTTGTGATTGTTGGCTGAATATGTTCACACAGAGTGCTCCAGGATTGCAGAGTGCGTGCACTTAGAGGGTTCCAGCAGAATTTCTGATGCTATTTCATGACAACTGCAGAAGCTTGACACCTTAAGGCCCTGTTTATGCATTTAGATATGGACCACCACACCTGTCTATAGCTGCTTGTTCAGCTCCTGACTTAATGATTGATGGTGTTATAACTTGTGTGTAGAAGCATCTTGAAACTCAGTTATGGAATCAAAGCATGTCTCCCAATTATTTGGTTTATCAGGCATTAATAGAGACCAAAAAGAACTATATGGCTGTTTCCGAGCAAGGTGAGATATTTTTGTGTGTTGTTCACAATACTCTTCCCTTGCAGAGGTTAGTCCAAGGTTCTGCCTGGCACTCAGTGAAGCACACAAATAACTTAATGCTGTGTTTGACAGAGTTTCTTGGCTCAGCTTTTTCTAAGGCAGCACCTGTATGCATCCTTCAGGATGGTCAGTGGTTCTGCAGAGCAGTGTCAGTATGAAACTTCTGCCTTTTGTTGTAAAGTTTTGTGGATTCTGACCCAGAACTTGATAGGAAACATGTTTGTGATGCAATTTGGCTCATTTGAAATCTCAAGCCAATAGAACTACAGCCACTGGCTTCTGAAAACCAGCTGTGAAATTATCTGAGTATCTGTCTTAGTTCATTAATTTCCAAGATAAATGCAGGAATAACATTCGTAGTATAGCAGATTTACATTTGCACACAAGATTTAATTTAGAGGTAAATATTAATGCAGATATATCAGAGGGTTTTTTTGCCTTAATAGTTCTCGTGAACAAAGAATGTGAACCACTGGTTTTCAGTTTGATTTGCCCTACTGAAGTAGCAAAGGATGGCAGCGTTTTCCCTGCCTCTCTCCCTAGTCAGTTGTTACCCAGCTAGTAAGCCAACCCTCATGCAAAATTTATTGAAAGTGGGGGCAAGAGAGAGTTACTGGGACCTCTACAAAGCCAACTTGGTTCATGACTTTGCCCAACTTCCCTGCTGGGTTTCATGAGGCAGTGTAAGGTTGTGATCAGAGCCTCTGGTGAGTTCATGGAAGCCATCACTACGTTGGTTTTAATAACGGTTTCCTCTAAAGAAAAAAAAAAATGCACCTTTGTCATACTAAGAAGCACCTCATGTTTTCAGTCCAATTTTTCTACATTTCTTTTGGGTTTTGTCTGTTGTAAAATATTTAGCTGGGATATTTTGCCAGTCACAGGGGTGAAATAAGGGTTTCTTTTAATTTTGGAGGAGGAGGTGAAATCAAACAGTGTTTTCTTCCTTCTGGCTGATGATTCTAGTATGATTATAATGGTGATTCTGATTTCTTCAGGAAGAATATGCAGAGCAATGAGTGCTTGTCTCTTTTCTGCCAGGTCTGGGGAATTAAAAATGAAAACTAATAGATTATTTTGGACCTCATGACTAGAAACTAGTACTGGCAACACCATTAGAATGAAGCAAAAAAAGGTAAAAATTACATTAATTATTTAATTACCAAACTGATCTGTATTCCCATGGAGAGTCTCCGTTAAGTGTATATGCATTTCCTTTCTATTTTTGTCAACGGAATCCACGTTTCTGATACTTCTTACTTGATAAAGTTTTATCTTAAAAAGAGTATTTATAGTCACTGTCCTGGGTGAAGAGTTGTTTTTGTTTTGCGTCTTGTGATATGTTGGGCTTTTTTTATTATTATTATTCATAAGGTTTCTCAAGCTTCATTTGCAATGCTCTGGCTTTCCCATATTCACTGGTCCGTGGGAGGGGGAGGTGAGGAGAAATTCCCTTTCTTCCAGCTGGGTATTGGCATGGGCAGGATGTGCTTAGTCATGTGCTGTGCTGATGGCAAGTTTCGCTTGGCACACCCTGGCAGGGGCAGTCCCTGCCCTGCTCTCAGCAGAGCCATCCCCTCCCTCCCTCCCTGCTGCAATTGTAGATGACTGGGCTTGTTTTACAGCGCTGACACTGTAATGATCACCTTGCCAGTGCTCGGGAGAGGTGGAGACAGCTGAGCTTTTTGCTGGTATAGCATATTTGAAAATTTCACTGAAGGTTTTGGTCAGTGTCACTTACAAGGCTGTTGTGAACTTCTGTCAGAAAGTGTCAGAATGGCACTGAGACTTAGGCTAAAGGTTCTTCCACCAAAATTCTACTTTAATTGCTCTTTCAGTTTCTTTGCCTTTACCTGTTTCTTTTCTCCCCTAAGCCTGTATTCTAGACTATGTTCTTATCACCTTCCAGCAGTAAAATCATCAGGTTTGAGCTGTGAGTGCAGCCTTGCAGGGTTCAGAAAAATTTGGTGTAGGCAAGAAAGGGGATTTGTGTAGGTAGCTGTTGCTAAAATCTCGGGCTTCTGTCTGGGAGTGCAAGGACGTTGTATTTATTGTATTTATTAAACTCCAGAAGTGTCTGTGCCTGTGCAGTCACAGTCTGTCAGAGCTGGGTGCACTCTTCCCCCTCATCACTGTTCCTCACAGCATTTGTTATGCTCTTATGGGCACATGCGTAAGAAATGTCAACTGAGTCATTACTGGGGTGGATGTTCTTTCAGCAGGTGTTTTGAAGGCAAAATTTCAAGTCTCTGAAATGGGTGAGCCCTTTCTCTTTGATCCAAAGCAGTTCTCTTTCCTGACACCCCTCTGTCCTGCTGCAGGTACCTGAAAGCAGTTTGCCAGACTGCTGCACCAGTCAGGGTTAGTGTGCAGGGACTGCCTTTGAGATGGAGCCTTTCATGTTGCTTCTGCATGAAAAGGCAGGTGGGTTTGATTTTTAACAATACACCACAGTCATGTTGTTTAATCTGCTACAAAATTCAGACATCTGCTTTTCTGAGCAGCTGTGGCAGGTACATGCAGTGCCTCTTCCAGACTGAGGTTTTATTTTGCCCAAGCCTATTCTAGATTTAAACTCCACAGAGGTGCCCAGGGTGTTTCCTCTCCCACTCCAGCACTTGCAGACTGGGAGTGGTGAAGCCACATCATCAATGCTTGTGCTGGACGTCCTTGTTGTGATCCTTGCCCCTGCCTGCCGGGCTCTGCCTTAAGCAGATTTACTCAGCTGACCTTTTAACCTGCTGGAGATGATCAGAGCTCTGCCCTAAGAGCTGCCAGACCAGACAGGGTGGCCCTGCCAGGAAAGGTAAAGGAGCCAGCACCTAAGTGCAGCTGCCCCAGCAGCAAGAATTTGGGCTGGAAGGGGCCTGTGCAAAGCTGTCAGCTCCTGTTTTTGGGAAGCAAGGGTGCTCTCTGCCTGGTGCTGCACTGACCTGAAAATACCGAGGTGAGCTGTTCATGTGTTGCCATACCCTGCCTGCCAAGATGCCTTGGGGAAATGGGCTCTGCAAAAGTTGATTCATAATTAGATGATATGCTGGATATTAGGAATCCAACAAAGTGCTGCCCTCTGCGCTTTTTTCTAGCAATCTCCCTTAGACGCTGTTTATTCATTCATGGGCAGCATAAGCAGGGTTGTAGCAGCCAACTCAACATTTGTAACTTCCCGATGTTCCAGATGGAGCAGCACATATTCAGTGGGTCAGAAGCCCCTTTTTATCCTGGTTTTTGTCCCCTTGGATTGGTTTCTGTTTGGATCCTTCATTTGCATGAAGGTTTGAGGCACTTGAGTGGCCCATTACAGTTCTGTCCAGGCTGGCTCGTTTCACTTGGGTGATGGTGCACTTTACTTAGGTGTAATATGGTATATTGAGTACCCTATTTCTTACAACTACCCTTTTAACCCTTTTACTATATAATAACCACACTAACAGTACATGCTTAACGATCTATCAGCTATTTTACTACAGTTTTTAACCTATTTTTTACAAACTTATACCTCTTCGCAATTTTTTTAGTCTTCTTTTATGCAAACCTATGGCATCTTTTGTCCAGTGAATCTAGCACTAATAGCTTGTCCTGTCAGTGACAGAAAGCTAGGAATAAACTATCCTGGGTGTGGTTGACTTATGGATTGGGGTGTGTGGTAAGCAAACCCTTGGTTACCAAGGCTTTTGGGGTTTTTCTGTGTGTTACCTTGTGCTGCTCCCCCAGGCAGGACACTGGTTGTGCTCTCTGGCAGGACTGGTGGTCAGCAAAGGGCACAGGTGGAAGAGCCCTTGCTGTGTGTGGTGGAAGGAGGCAGAATTCTGATCATGGAGGACAGATAAACCATCAAATGAAATGCAGAAAAAGTTTATCCTGTGGAAGGCTCCACGTCATTAGTGCAGGAGCGCTGGAATATGTGCTGCCAAGCCAAATCACTGTAATATTGCCTGGACCTGTGTGTGTGTGATTTAAACAGGCAGTTTGAGGCAGCAGGTTAATGTGGCTCTAGAGGAGCCCATTTCCCACAGGCCCAGTCTGGTCTGAGTGATGGGCCCAGTTTGGAAGGAATTGCCTGAAGTTGCAGCATCAGTGGAGAAGTTGTGCTCAGTGTGGCTTTGGCAGGAACAGGAGGGCTGAGAGCCCTGCCCAGCTGCACCAGGAGCAGCACCAAGGGGGACAGGGATGGTCCCAGCCTGTGCTGGGGTAGTCTGTGCTGCACTCAGGAGATGCTGAAGGATTTGAGCTTCATGTGCTTCTCAGTGCTCTGTGCTGGCAGAATGAGGGCAGGGGTAAAACCTCTCACGTTGTATTAGAGGTTGTTCTCCTTAAGGAAATGGGCTGACTCAGTGACTGTTGCAGTCACTTCCAGACTTCCTTTCATAAGGTTTTCTGATTTAGAAATGCATTATGGAAATACCTGGCCTATGAGCTTTTTTTTGTTTTTTTTTTTTTTTTTTTTACTCTGGTTACTGGTGTGAGCGTTTTCTTTGAAGTAGTATCTATCTGTGGTATAACTTGCACACAAAATAAAGCACTGTTTCATGAAAGTGTTGTTTCCAGAGCTGATATTAATATCCTTTAATCTTCACCTGAGATTTAGTTTTTCTGTTGACTCAGGTTTTTTTCCCTTGATGTGGGTGAGCTCATAGTATGTAAATTGTATCCTTTTGGACCTGGTGTGCCAACTGTCCCAAAGTTTTTTTTATGCAGTATATCACTGACTTTGTTCTCTTTGGTACTCCAAGTAGCAATTCCAAGCAATTGTTGGGGGAGGATAAAATATATTAAAAAGATCCCTGTCTGGGTAGAAAAGCTGAGTTTTTGTGCTATTTTCATGTGTTTGTGGCCTCAGAGCCCATGTAGTGAGCTCCAAGGATGTCCTTCTTTTGAAAGACACTGCAACAAAGGCTGTTCTGTGCATATGGCTTTTGGGGCACTGGTTGTGTTGGTATTCAATCGCACTGGGAATACAGTATTAGGGCATTAGCCTACTCCTTATTTCTAGTAAACTAAACCTTGATAAATGGAGCATAGATAAAGATCTGGTTACACATTTCAGTGAAATAAAAGCAATACTGTTTACCTGCATGCAGAAGAGAGGGAGAAATCTGTACTAATATAGAAAAAGAATGAAGTCCAAGCCAACATAAGGTCTTGGGCTCAGTAACAAAATGTTTTTTAAAAAAATCATATTTGTAAAGTGGAGAACTAAACAGTATTTCTTATGTGTGGATAGTTTAGATTCACTCATTATTCTCTCCGTCCTTTTTTTGAAGGTCTGTTCTCCTTCTTGGTCTATAAATTGGGGAATACTAAATCTCTTTGAGCTATTTATTAAGGAACTGTAATAATGAAACACATCTTCAGTGTCTTCAGTTGGTCTGCTTTGTGTAGGTACACTGGATGAATGGATTCTGGGTTTCCTGATCAGCAGTTGGATAAAAACTTCCCGTGTGCTGGACATCCCCATTCCTCATTCCTGGCCCTTGGCTGAGCAGGCACAGTGAGGGAGGAATGTAATGCCCAGGGGATCAGCTAAAGCAAAACCAGCTTGACCCAAGATGTTTTCTGCAAACCACTTGCCTTCCTAAATTGTTGTTTTCTCTAACAAAGCCAGTTCTAATCAGCACCTTGGGTACTGGGCACTCTGTGAACCCAGAACCAGTTAATCCCTTCCCTTTCTGAAAATTACAGGCTCCTTGAGAGTTGGGGCACCTAAGCAGCTTCAGCTCTGTCTTCCTGGAGCTATAGGGGGAAATGTGATGCCTCTTATCTCCTCTGCCCTGAAAACACCACGCTCAAGTGAGCACCATGCAGTCACACATGGCAGCATTTCAGGATCCCCAATCAGCTGTGGCTGCTCCACATAACCTCATGGCAATAAATGGGAATGAAGTGGCAGTGCTGCCTCAAAACTTCCTGGGTCTGTGTGACATACTTGTGATGTTTCTGCACTTACGCAGGCTCAGCTCTTTAAATGTCCTGTTCACATTGCCTTTCAGGCATGTATGTTGATGCTTGCCACAGATGCTCTCACTGAGAGATTTTGGCTCTTCTGTGCAGTAAAAGGAATGTTAGGACTAGATGACAGTGAGAAAAGGAGCCTTTTAGAAGAAAATCCACATTGTCCTTTGCCTTGGCATTTAGAAGTGCTTGCATTCTACAATGTCTTACATGCAGTGAAATACAGGTGCATGGTAAAGTAAGTTTTCCAAATGAATGGATGACTAATGAAGAGCAGGATGATGACATCTACATGTTACAGCACAGGTCATTCAGTTTGGGAGGTGGCTGGAAGCAAATGGCCATTGTTGCATAAAAACTTCAGTAGAGAAGGTGCAACCTCTGACCTTCAATACTGATAGGACTTGCATAGAGAAAATCTTTAGGCAGTGTGATGAACAATTACGATTAAGAAGTGGTTTTTTTGGTATTTCACAGTTTCCAGTAAACTTTGCTGTGCTGGAGAAGATGAATCATAATGTAATCATGACTGTATCTCAGCTTGCCTTGTAAAAACAGTGATGCATTTGCCATCCCTCCTGTTGCTGGTTAATGATGTTGTGCCCTCAGAGTTGTTTTTTAAATTTCTTGATGGGACTACTTCCTAGCATATTACTCCCATGGGTCTGTTTTTTTTTTATTTTTTCTTTTTCTGGTGGATGTCCCAAAACTAATATTTCAGGATGTATTCTATAGCTTGATCAGGAGGATTTTTCTGCAGCAGAAATGGATTATGTTTTTGTAACTCTCTTGGCATCTTCATTTGGTTTTTTTTTTATACTTTGTTTTTCTTCATTTTTTTGGGAAGTCTGGGCAGAGGGAGGGTAGAAATTGTCCTGCACATTTTCTTCCAAAAATACTGTTTCTACTTTCAGAAACTATGTCTTTTCCAATCTCTTCTGGTAACTGTGGGTCCAGTTTACAAGGACAAAAAACATAGAACAGATACAAAACTAACACAGTAGCTTGCTTTCTGTTTTTGTCTTTTTATGTAAATACTCCTTGGAGCAGAGTTTTGTGTTTAACCTAATCTTCTGGTTTCCTATCACCCTCTGGCTGACTTGTCTGGATGCAGCTTCTCAGTTCTTCACTGCCATTCAATGGCTGGGTTTTGGTGTTTGTTTTGTGGAATTGGCATTGCTGCACCCAAGGAACCTCATTTACAACTCAAAACTGCTTTTGGGCATCTTTGATTCTTTAACTTTGTGGTTTCCACGGATTTCAGTGTGACTGATAACATTAATGCCCCAGTAAAACACAGGAAGAACTGTGTGATACCTTGTGTTGAAAAAAGATAAAATTACAGTAATGGAAAATGGAATGTGTTGATTCTTAAAAATGTGTGTGTATGCATATGAAATACTGCCCAGAACGTTGCATTTCTTTGATCATTGGCAAAGCAATCCTGTCTGTGTTTTCAATGGATTAATCCTCGCTACTGATCTGGAAGTCTGATGTCTACAGATGAGGGCAGCCCTGCCAAATGAATTACTGTGGGCTGGAGCCCTCAGGGTCTTGCAGCCCCAGTGCCAGCTGTTTGTTCCTCTTGGGTAATTGCCACAGCCCCAGTAACCAGAGGGACACATACTGGAGAGCAGAGATCTACAGATCCATGCCTGGAAAGATGATCTGAAATACACTCCTGAGAGCTTCTGGCACAAATCTATGAAAACTAATGCTGGTGCTGTTCTTTTTCTCCCCCAAGACATAACCTGGAGTGTTTGCTTCAGCACAGCCATAATTTCATATTTTTGCTTCAAAAAACCCTGAACAAATATTAATTTCCTTTCTCACAGAAAACCTGAGGGGAAACAAAAGACAGCCTTGCTTTGTCATGCAGTGTTCTCTGAGGGCACTTTCTGGTGTCTCCAGATGATATTTTTAGGCAGCTCTCAGAGAAGCTGCATTGCTGCTCTTTTTTGCTTTCTGGGTTGGGGGAGATCAGTGAGGGGACAGATGGGCTGCGTATGGGCTTCAAGGATTCCAGGCTGGTGGCACTCTCTGTCCCTTGCTCCCTGCTGGGGTACACCAGCAATGAGGTGGCCCCTCCTGGGCTCTGGCAGTGTCACCTTGCTGTGTCAGCCTGTCTTGCTCCCCCGTCCTTCTGCATTATTCCTATTCTCCAAGTGCCATAAACCAGCATCATTTCTGTGATTGCTGACTAAGAGAGTCTGCTTTTTACTGCTTTGTGTGTTTGTTTTCTTTTATGGTGTGTTTACCTCCATAATTATGTCCCCGTGCATAAAGGGAATGCTGTATTAGAGGAACTGCTGCTGAATGTGGCTCAGCTTTGTTGGTATAACTTTATATCTAGCAGGGATTTTGCTGACAGGGCTCTGTCAGCTATAGGGTGTGCTTTTATTTGTCTTCCTCATGGTCACAGTTGTGCCATCAAAGTTTTGCCTGTGACCTGAGGGTGAGGAGCAGAGAGGAGGACACAGGGCAGTGAGAGAAGTGGGATGTTGAAGTTCCCACTGGCAGCTGGGCAGGAGTGGTGCCAGAGTTCCCTCTCCATCCTCCTCTTGTGTCATCCATCCCTGCTCAGTGCGTCTGGCCCTGCCATCTCCCTGCTGCTGGGATTTTGGGAATGGAAAATAGGGTATTACTTGCTCTCCAAGTTAGTCTGGCTCAGTGTTCCAAACATCCTATTGAAAGTAGAAAATCTTGTGCTGATCAAAGGACAAGCAGCACTGCCTATTCTGTGATTACTATCTATGCTGTTCTAGTTTGTGAGCTTGAAATTATAAGTGTCACTATAGAAAAAGAAAGGCAGGAGTTTCAAAGAGCTTAAATTGTTTTCACTGAGACTACATCCAAAACATCTTTCTAGCTTAAATAACAGGTGCTTTTTCTTAAGAGTATGCTTTCTTTTTCTTAAGAGGTAGGCTGATGTTACCCTTCAGGTATACTGTCTTCCTTTGTTCTTGTGATCCTAACCTAGGAAAACATCAGCATAAACTTTCTACTGTTGTTTATATTGTGTTTCTCATCTACTACAACAGAGCTGAAAAATGTTCTTCCTCATAACCAGTCTAAACAAGACTCAGGTTTTAATATCTTGTTTATGCATAGCATTAACCCCAAATGACTGTGGTAGAATCATCTACAGTCACCTTTGAAGATGTAGACTGTATGGAAACTTGGGACTTTGCAGCAGAGCTTTTAGCAGGCCTGTAAAAAATAATTTTAAAGTACTTACTGTAACCTGCACAGAATAAGAATTGAGCTAGAGACATTTCTCCTTAAAACCATTGGACTTGAAGGTTTAGAGTTATAATTTCCACTGGTGTAGCTACAACAACATTGCTTTAAAATAAAAAATAAAAAGAAAATTTCTTTATTTTAGAATTCATTCTTCAGAAATGATGGTATTACTGATAAGTGGATGAGTAGTTTGAGAATATATACAATACAAAATTGTGTTGTTCATTTCAAAAATTTGTGCCTTTGCTTTGCAGAATGAGTATCTGAGGGTTTTAGTGATGTTTACAGGACAGAACTTCTTGTGCAGGCAGCAGAACAGTGTGAGCCCTGTGGCTGCCAGGATTTATCTGAAAGCTGGCAAGTGCTGTGTCCTTGGGCCCAGCAGAGGTCTGAGCCCCCATCCCTGGGGGGCACATGTGGCCCCTGGGGCAGCCTCCCACTCTTTACCCCTGCCAGCACCATGTGTTTCCATGAGTGGGGACACATGCAGGCTGCTGTCTGCCTTATGGGGCTGATCTCACTTTACTTGTCCTTGTCTTCGTGCAGTCCCACAGCAAAGCTCAGATTGGTAACAAACCCGACTGTTTTTAAAGCTTCCAGCTTTAAAATGTGTGGAATGTGACTCAGTCTGTGTTGTGGCAGATAAAACCCTACAGATAGGTCATTTTATTTTAAGCTTCCTGTGAACGAATCTAAACACCCAGTGCCAAGCCTTAGTGCTCTTGTGCACATTTCCAGCTGTATTTTATCGTGGGTGCTCCAGCTGCAGCAGGTTAAACGGGCACAGCAGCACTTGCTGGAAGGCTGTGTTTGAAATGTCTCATATAACCACTGCAAAACAAGCTGATAGCGTGCATGGTAACCTTGTAAGTTCACAGGCACACAGTGTCTCAGCAGGAGCTGCTTGGAATTCCATACTTGGCCCAAAAAGTTATTTTGCAGGGTTCCGTGGAAGTTGGCTTTTTATAAAAATACAGAAGAGTAATCTGGCTGTTTAGAGAGACAGTTTGTGAGGCTTTGTTCAGAGGCAGCTTCCCTTCACTGATGTTTGTGGTAGGACTGTGCATCTTAAGGAATGGGTTGTCTGTTTGTGGCCAGCACAAAACTAGTATTTCAGGCCAACATGCTTTTAACTAGTTTTATAAGCAAAGCAAATGAGAACTTCACTTGTTACCAGAATTACATAGAATTCTTTTTTCCTTTTATGTCATTTTTAGGACAGCATGCAAAGAAACCAAACCACCAAAAAGCTGTGCTTCCTCCAGACAGAAATATTTACATTTAAAATGGTCTCCACAAAAACAAAGTGCATCACAATAGAAACTAAACTGAAAGACTCAAAGTTTTGTAGCACAGCCAGTTTCACTTGCAAACTTCACATTTTATGATGGTATTGATCTCTTAGACAGTTCAGTCAGGGAAAGAGGCAGCAGAAATATTCTACTTTAAACTGATGATGAGGAAGGGCTGGAGTGGATGACTGCTCTGATTGCTGCAGTCTTTTGTGTCTGTTGTTGTTTCTAACCTTAAGCCAACAGTACATGTATTGTATCCTGCATGCCAAACTGGAGTCTCAATAAAAGAATTGATTCTTGGTAAACATGGCAAAATTAGGGTTATATTGAAAGTGGAATCAGGATTAGTGGTATTGAGTGCTGGGAATTGAATCCTTTTCTGATCTCCCCAAGGAACATGTTCTCAAGTATTAGAAGCAGCGCATTAAGGGACTAAGGAGGAACTTAAGTGCTTCAGTTTTGAATTAAATTAGGGTTGTTCTCATTCCAGTGGGACACATAAGCCAAAAGAGGATTTTGATTTTTGTTGGTAGTACCTCGAGACCTTGCTGACAGGCAATTTGTACGGTGGTGCTGTCAAAAAGTTATGTTATTTTCCTATAATGACTCATGTATGTCAGCTTTACTGCTTGCTCAGCTGCTGCTGAGAGACTCCATGTGCAGATGTGAACCAGCTCCATGCATCTATCTGACTAGAGACACTTAGTGGAATTGCCCTGACAGTGGAGCTGCTTTTTTCAGTATTCTCAAGATTGTCTGCAGTAGCAGAGCTTGTTTTGCTGACAGGAAATATCAGCCAAGACTGGAGCCATTAGGGTTAGTTTTCCTGTGGATACATCTGTGCACATGCCATAGCTTTAACTTCTGCTTTCTCTCTGCCTCTTTTGCACTGCTTTCCTTTTAGTTGTAACAAGATCTTCACTTTCTTCTTGGGCAGCCACCGGGCATGAGCAGCACTTCTCAGCTTTCCTTATCTGACATTCCTGTTGGCCCTGGCTGGAGGCAGAAAGGAGCCAGGGATAACTTCTGGCAGTGGAGGAACCATGGAAATGGAGCCCTTCTTCTTCCCAGTGCACTTTGTGTCCTCCAGAGACTCCTGCAATGCCATGGGAAGCTGTGTGCAAGGCCAAGTCCTTGTGTATGCTTAATACATCATGCAGGGGACCTAAAATGGCAATTCTTGTGTCTAACCCACAGATGCTTTAGTTCTGACTTGAAAGAACTGTTTGTGCAGCCTATTTCCTGCTCTCTCATTCTTTGCCTTTCACTGACCCATATTTTTATTGGGCTCTGCACCACTTCAGTAAAGTTTAAAATAAAATGCATTTTATTTTTGGATTGTGCTACTAGAGGAAGTTTAAAAGTTACTTTAAAAGCACGGTCTGAAGTTTCGGCACCAATACTCACCTTGATGAGATTTTTGGCTCTATATTTCATCCCTAGAGTGATCTATATGATGAAGGAAGTAAAAGGATAAATTATAATACTCTAAGAACTCAAGTGCTTTGCCAAACACTGTTAATTTTTCTGCTACAGGTAAGCAGTTAATGCATTGCCTCTTAAGTCTTTGAGACAGTTACAGAACAGGCAACTTATAATTATTAGGCAAGAATGACCCTGGTGAACTCCTTATCCTTATTGCATTGCTTCTAGTGAGTTATATGCAATACTGCAGTGAAATATCAGTGACTCCTCAGAAAGAAATGCATACTTTTCCATCAGCTGCATATACTTAGAGCACCATCTTCAGCTCTGTCATCTGTCAACATGGTGTTCAAGCCAAAAAAAAAAAAAAGGAGAAATTAAGTGGTGTTTCCAGCAATCCAGAAACCTTAGTGACCAGAGTCTCCTGTCTCATCCTGCTTTTTTGACCACAAAATGTTATTTTTTTGGAGAATGTGACCTCTGACACAGCAAGGAGAAATGCTTCACTAGTGAGCAAACGTCTACTGAGATGCCAATGCCACTCCTCAGTTTTTCAGTATGGGCAAGAAGGGAGTGTGTTGGAAGTTCCTGAGGAGAAGATTTTGTGCCCAGAAAAATTAGTCTCAGTGATGTTGGAGAAGGGAGGTTTTATGGCTGGAGATAGTCCTGCCTGTCCTCCCCAGTGGAAAGGCAGAGGAAGGCTAGGCCAGGCTTGTGTGTGTGCAGCGCCTACTTCCACTCCATGCTAAAAATGTTGTTGTCCCTTCCCTTTGCCTGCAGTGGGTCCTGCCTTATGCTGTTATCATCAGCACTGCCTCATGCTTGCTTTTCTTCTTTGCTTGGTTCAGATACTGCTCTCCTCCCTTAGCTCTGCTCTTCCCCCACTTCTCTCTCTGTTGGATGGCAACAGCTGAGGCCATAAACTCCAGTCTCTGGGAGCTGAAAAAGGCACTGAGTTAAGAACTGGTGATCACACGCGCTTACCAGTTACGCCAAGAGTTACCTTTCAAAGATATTTGTGTTTTATGAATGCAAGCGTCTTGGGGTGAGCTAATAAAGCAGTGCAGAGGAAGCACTGTTTCATAGCAGGAGCAGAATGTGAGTTTCTGGTGACAGAGTACTGTATTTGCAGGGTGCCCCATGGCAGGAAGGAATGATGAATCTGACTCCATGTTCTCAGAAGGCTAATTTATTATTTTAGGATACTATATTATATTAAAAAAATATTATACCAAAGAATACAGAAAGGATACTTACAGAAGGCTAAAAAGATAATAATGAAAACTCATGGCTCTTTCCTGAGCCCCGGCACAGCTTGGCCCTGCTTGGCCAAAGAGCCAAAACAACTCACATGAAACCAATGAAACAATCTCCAAACACATTCCACGTGTGAGCAAAACACAGGAGAAGGAAATGAGATAAGAATTTGTTTTCCTTTTTCTTGGAGGCTTCTCAGCCTCCCAGGAGAAAATCCTGGGTGAAGGGGTTTTTCAGAGAATGTGAATGCCACAGAAGGGGAGAGCGTGTGTGGCTGCTGCTCCCTTCCTCAGCAACGTGCCCTCAGTGGGATGTGTCACTGACACTGCCCCGCTCCCTGAGAAGCCACTTGGAATTATTTTGAGAGAAAAGGAAAATGAATACTTCTCTGTTAGCGAAATACCTCAGGCAAGTATAAACGTTGGGTAAAGTAAGTGTTCAGCTTTGATTTTCAATATTTTTTTTTAGTGGGCCTCAAATCCTGATACGCATGCCCACCAAGCTGTTCAAGCCTCACGGTAGTACCTTGTGCTGTGTTTCATGGTTGTTCCTTGCCTTTCCTGTGGAACTTTTGGATCTCTTGGTCCCTTTTGAACCGCCCTAAACCCTTTGTGTGCTCTGCATTCCCAAGGGCAGCAGGGTGAGGGGAATGCCGGGCCTCCCTCGCACCTGCCCGGGGTGGCAAAGGCAGGCTCCCTCCTGCTGACATTGCTCATTCATCATCCAGGGTTCCAACCTGGCAAAGTGCTCTGTGTCCTGGGCTCCTTCTGAGGCAATGGGAGTTCATGGTACTCAGCTGCTTGAAAAATTAGATCTTCTGAAAGGTGGGGCATGTAAAACGTTAATGCTTTTACCTCACAAAGCTCTGTAGAAGAGGGCATGAAACGTACTATAAATGAAGTATTCAGAGGGGAAAACAAAAATTTCCTGACTTGTTCTTGGCACCAAATGTTTAATCATGACATTTGGTCTTAGAAAATGTACAACTCTCAACATTGCCAATTCATTTTACCCACAAACTCACAACAGACTGATGATGTGCATACAAAGGTTATTTATTTTGAGTGCAGACAGGGAATGTGAGTATTCCAAATGCTTCCTTATATCTCCCTGTGGGATCTCTTTAATAAGTTGCATAATATTTTTCTGTATTAGAAGATGGTAAGACAGACATGGTGGGGCTCTTCTTTACTTAAATACACTGGTTATGTTTCCTTTCTTATTCTTTGAAGGAAATGCAAGCAGAGAATGAGTAGTTTGTGAACAGTGTTAGACTGAGAAGCATGACTTCAAAGGCCTTTCTAACAATTTATTCTGAAACTATCAGCCAACAGATGACGTTCCAAGTAAAATAACTAATTATGTGGGAAGTTAGGCAAGCATTGATTTAGTTTTTGGCTTCTTGGACTGGCAGATAATTCTTTAATAGCAAGAAAAAGAATACATGACTTAAATTTCTGAACTTGAGTCCAGGTAAACCTTCTTCTGAGGACAAGTTTATACATAACCTGTAACAATATTCTTGGAAAATGTGAAAGCCACTTGGATACTTTCTGTGGACCTTGGCTGACTCTATGATGCTCCCCATTAGAGATGAAGAACAAGGTTAAAGAAGGATAAGGGAGTGCTGCAATGAAAGTATTTTAGTTTTTTAAACTTGTGTTAATTTAGAATAGCATTGCTCTTCCAGAATGTAAGGGTATTTATCTGGAATATCAGGCACAGTTTGACAGTAATCATGTTACTAGGAAAAGCCAGTGGGGCTTAGCAGGACAAACATCATTACTTTATATCATCAGCACATGACAAGGTAAGACTCCAAACACATAACTTCAGCATGGAACATGTGGAGATGTGGAGATAAAATTCCTTTCTATGTGCTAGAGCACCAAACCCTTTCTCATTTTGGCAAGAGTGTTAGGAAAAGGGGGGCTCTCTGTGATTACTTGTTTTCTGGTTCCTTTTGTTCTGGTGTAACTTGTGATGATGTTTCTGCTTAGCCTGTTTTGTACATTTGCTTGTGGCAAATGATTGTGCCAATTCTAAATTGCTCTGGGTAAGCTGCACCCTTGGCCCTAACTTGTGCAACAGCAAAAAAAAAAAAAAAAAATCCATCAAACCATGTTGACTTTTGGCTGCAGGTTTCCAAGACTTCTTAAGACCAAAATATCACTTGCTGTTACATAAATTCTGCTTGGGGAAAAAATCTGGACTTCTGGGGTTTATACATCAGTTATCTAGGACTGAACAAAAAAATAAAATTAAATCCTCAAGCTCTCAGTGAAGCTGGTTCTTGTTGTAGCAGTAGGCTTGAGTTAGCAGGATTTTTATAACAGTCTTTGTGAGTATAAGTCATGACAGCACGAATATGTTTGTTTGTAACACTTCAGTATTGCTACTAGCTTTTTGTGCCTGCTTGTCTGGTGTAAGAGCCTAAATGAGAGATGCAGGACTCCAAGGGCTCTCCAAAATGCAGTTTATTCCATCCAAGAGGTTACAGCAGTCCAGGGTTGTGGGTGACAGAGCTGTGCCCACAGCTGTCAGCTCTAGCTGCAGGCAGGCCTGGAGACCCTTTGGTTTTGGTTACATGGCATTATAGACTTTTCGTTTGGTTACATTGCATTATTTACTTTACTTTTGGTTACAATGCATTCTATACTTTTCTTTGCTGAGCATCTTAATACAGTAGAACCAATCTATACCTTAACTTTTATCTATAGCCTATCATAACTACTGTAATTACCATATTCATGTTACTGTTCTCCAATCACTAGCAGTCAGTACATTACAGTTTGAGCTAGTAGTTTTTTTTCAGTTTTCTTGCAGTGGAAAATTCTGAGATCTTTTTTCTGCTTGCAACTTTGCTGCCTTGTTTGCCTGTGCTATTTTGTGCTTGATAAAACCATCTTCTTGTTTGAGGTGGGTTTATCCTTTGCTCTAAGCCATAAAAACCCCTTCTAACTAACACACCCTTTGCCTCCTTGGTTATCCAGTAAGACTGGCTCAGCAATTCTTTTCTTCTATACCAAAACTTGTTTCTGACTCTATTCCTTCATCAGACTCCACATTTAAAAATCTTTCTGCTAAGCACACATATCTGTGAGACTTTCTTGTCGAACTTTCATCCTTCCCAACAGTCTAGTCACTGTATGCTGGGGTTTTATGTTCATATTGTATGTGCAGTTGGTGGATTTAATTTTGCCATGCAGAACCTGCTTTAATATGACCTGCATTTATCTTTTCTAGGAATAACATGCGTGGAAGTACTCGCTATTGTTGATCACTTGTACCCCAGCACGAGAGCTCCAGCTTAGTCATTCTCTGCTCTCAGAACATGGAGGAAAATGATGATGAAAAATACAATCAAGCTGGCCAGATATTTGAAAACTTTGTACAGGCGTCAACATGCAAAGGCACCATTCAGGCCTTCAATATTCTCACTCGCCAACTTGACTTAGATCCTTTGGACAACAGAAACTTTTACACCAAACTAAAATCAAGAGTGACCACGTGGAAGGCCAAAGCTTTGTGGAACAAGCTTGATAAGAGAGCAAGTCACAAAGAGTATAAACGTGGGAAGTCTTGTATGAACACTAAGGTAAGTAGAATTGAGTTTTGGATTTCATAGCTTAGGAATTTTTAAACTTGTTTTTCTGCAGAAGCAAGGTTTCTACCATCACATACAGTGTGTCTGTTCAGTAACCCTTCCTTTAATATGCTGAAACTGGTTATCAACTGTTTTGGACAAATTTTAAAGTGTTTTTCTTCTGAAAATTCGGTGGTAAACTCACAGTATATAAGAGTGAGCCTTAAAGCATCCTGTTTTACAGTCTGTCTTGGACTTTGTCCTTTTTATATCTCGTCACCAAATAGGTGTAAGATGCAAACTCCTGAAGAAATAGGCTGCATTCATTACAGACTCTCAAGAACTACTTGCTTTATTGAACAGGGGGTTGCAAAGTACAAACTGTAACATATTCAGGCTCCTCAGCTTTGTGCATGCTGTAAGAGACCAGGGCTGGCCAAATGTGTTTCAGCAGCAGTTCCTAAGCTGCTCGCTGAAGGGGCTGCTTGGAGGTCTGGGGATCTGTCTGTGTCACCTGGTGTCACCTGGCATTGGCTCCAGTTGCTGTACAACAGCAGAAGACAATCCTGCTCTATTTATGGATTGAAGTCATTTCCTGGTAGTGTTTTTTTCACAAGCACAATGTGGGTAATTGCTCTGTGGTAGTTACTGAGGGAAGATGGTCTGCTTGGTTGTGGAGAGGACAGGAAATGATCTTTTCACAGAGCATGCATTACATATTTTGATAGAGTGCACCGATGAGCACTCTAAATCTTGACAAAACTGTACAAAGTACTCCTGCCAGTTGTTTCATCTGGCTATCACAGAATATTTCTACTAGCTTTGTCCCAAGAGCAATGCATTCATTTACTGCCAAGTGATGGCTAAATGTTGCCCCAAGAAGGGTAACTTTTAACAAGCTACTTGACTATGTAGAGGTAGAACAGAGAGGAGGGGCATACTGGGGTGTAACTAGACACCAAAATGTGAAGGGTTATTTTAATTAAAACTATCACTGAAGTGTTCTTTCATGGATTCAGTAGACAGTAGTGTTGAAAGTCTCTTTCTTCTGGTTTGCATCATTGACTGAAACTTTTCAAAAGCGTGAGAAGAACACCAAGTTACCTTCAGTACATAGAGAGTCCTCTGGTTTTATTCACTTTTTCATAAGCTCTCAATGATTTTTAATGTTTTTTAAGGTGATAAGGGTCCTTAATATAGTTTTATGTTGTAAAGGAGTGTCATCACAGCTATTTAGACTGTGTTCCTGGCAGGCTCTGGTTTTCTCTTGTCCTTTTTCCCTTCATTTCCCTTTTTGACCTGTGCTTCCTTCCTCCCTTGTTGTTCTTTGGAAAAGTCCTCGAACATGTGTCATGGAACATCTTTGTGATGAAAACAGACAGGAAAGGGAAGGAATGAGAAAGTGTCTGATGATTAACAAATTTTAGGAAATATTCCACATGTAACTCACCATACACATACAGCCCCCAGGTCCAAATTTCTGTGGTGGTAAGTTTGAGGAAGTGTTTGCAACACAAAAAAGCAGTTTTAAGACCCGTGTGAAATGTAAAAACTAAGTCTTCTCTCAAATGGTGACATTACAAAGCCAAGGCTTTCTTCTGTTATCTTCCTAAGCAAAGTGATTAATACGTATTTTGTGAGAAGATTTTGTGGAAATGGGTTGGTGCATAAAATATATAGTCTGTGTAATGCTTTACAGTGTTGCCAAGGAGGAAGCCAATCAACACCTTCCACAGTGTTGAAAGTGTGGTATTGCTGCCTCTTGAGATGAAAGATTTATTTTTAGTGGCATGGTGTAAGTATTTGCAGAAATTAATGGACATCTCTATGATGCACGTATGACCAACTTGCAAATGGCTGTAGAATGTGTGCATGTCAGGAGTGTGGGTACAGATATTCCGTGAAATACTTGGAGATGTTCACCACGAGCCTGGCCCGTGCCCAGAGCTGCACTTCAGCGTGTCATCGCTGATTTAACGAGAGAAACATGAATCTTCACATTGCTGGCACAGTGGGGATATCTACCAAACATTCCTGGGGAGTGAATCACAGCCTCTCTGTGCCTGGCCCTGCAGGAGGGGAGGCTGCTGTGCTGGGAGAGGAGTGTGCACCCCAACCATTGCGGTGGTGGGCTCTGACAGCCCCACTCACAGATAAGGGGCTCTCAGAAATGCTGGCAGCCCAGCCAGTGCAGAGAGGTCAGGCTGCAGCATGCACAGCACCTTTACCTGCAGGGCAACTGGTGATTTTAGCTTTGTGTCTGATTCTGTGCTGTTGGCAGTGGTGGAACAGGAGCTCACAGCTGGCAGCCATGCCCAGTGCTCACCTGCTCGAGGCACATCTGCCCCAAGTAAAAACCCTGCTTTAACAAGCAGCATCACAACTTGAGCAATGATGAGCAAAGTGGATTTTTGTTGCAGCTCTGTAAACACAGCCAAGGTTGCTAGTAGGCATCACTTAAAAAAAATACATGACTTTGAGGTTTTAAATGAGGTTGTGGCCTTGAATAGTGTAGATGAGCCTGCAGCTCATGGTTCTTAGATATGGCTTTGCAATCTTCCCAATCTTTGGAGGAGATGGAGAAGATGCAGTTGGGTTCTAAATGACTCATAGGAGGCTTGTTGGGTTTTTTGTTTGTTTTTGGATTTTTTTTGGTTTTTTTTAAAACAAAATGAAAATCTACTGCCTCATCCCAAAACTGCTGCGTTTTGGTTTTGGTGTTTTTTTTTTTTTTTTTCTTTTTTTTTTTTTTTGCATGGTATTTGAGAGCTGAATGCTGTACTTGTTGATTTTGTGCTTGTAAACTCTTCAGCCACACTTGAGTCACTCATTGCAATATGCACAAGTTTTATACATACAGAATGTTCCACTCCAGCTAAATAACAATAATCCTGTGTCTTAACTGCTCTTGAAGAACATTGCCAAATATGGCTTTCAAAGTTTCTACAATGATGCAGTTTTAAGCTGGATGGCTAAAACTAGTTGAGCAATTTTCAAGAAGTTCAAACCCACTGCTATTTCAGAGTTGTTTTATTGGGAGCATTATTTTCCCTGAATTCTTTGTAGGAAAAAAAAGCAAAACAACCTGCCCCAAAATAAAGCCAGAGTGCTGTAGAAAGACATGAACAGAACTGGGGCAGAAATGAATTTTCTGAAACTGTAGGAGTCCACCTGTCTGAGTGTTAAATCTTCACAAAACATAAACTTCCTTCAATCTTGAACTTCTAAGTTGGGAATGAGTCCTGTTCAAAATTTGTTTCTGCAGCTGGCACCTGCCTAGTTCACCAGCATTAGGGAGAAACAAAAGTTTGTACTAACCAGGCAAAACTGTGGATATCACACTGTGGTTTTTTGCAAATATGTGCAGAAAAAGCACAATTTTTTAGTGCTGACAAAATTTCTCTCTGGTTTTCATCTTCTACCAATTAATGCAGAGGAGCATGGCTGGACTCTGGAGTGATTATTTGTTTCTTTGGGGGATGAAGCTGGACAATCAAAGAACATTAAAGGTTTAATGCATGTTGTTTCCTACATTAGCAGTTTGAATATCAGTCTAAATTTTTGAACATGCAAAACATCATGCAACAATGAACAAGAATATATCCAGCTAGTGTTAGTATATTCATTAGCCTTTTTAAGACACCTGTGAATGTTGCCTCTCTGTATGGAGCAGATTCATTACTTGCACTTAATTTCCATTTACTTTCAGTTTACCTGTGTAAATGATAGGAATATGTGCATGCACATATAAATGAGGCTCCCACTGATGTTTGAGATAGTTATGAATATGTATCAGGAGGTAGCACCTGGCTCATGCTCAAAATTCAGGCTCTCCCATGCTTCAGGGGAGGAGAAATTTCTGCACGTGGAAACATCCCAGGCTTACCCTGAGAAGGGGGTGTTAGTTCTCCGAAGCATGCAAATGTGGTGTTGCCTTCCCCTTCAAAGGTGCATGCTGTTTTTGCAAAATACATGCTTACACTTGAGAACTAAGAAAACTTTGCTTGAAGTGCTGCTGTGTAATTATCAGCTGCCTTGGTAGACTCTGGCATTTCTCTCTGGCTATTTGAATTTTGAGACAAAGCTCCAGTTGAAGAGGGACAAATGCCTGGGTGCAGCTTTGTTCTTCTGAGCATTGTCTGTATTTTGGACCCTACCTTGGGCACAGTTCCTGGGCGGGAGACTTGTGCAGTCTGAGCTGCTGTTTTGAGGCTGAACAATATTAGCATAAAGCAAGGAAATAAAATTAAGCTAAGAAGTTTTGAAAGCTGTGCATTTGAAACCATACATATGTGCATTTGTAGGTATATGTGTATATGGAATCACATAAAACCCTAAAAAACAAATTCAATGATCTTGAAGTCTGTAATAGAATAATTTAGGTTGGAAAAGGCCTCTGAGATTGAGTCCAGCTGGTTAACTCAGCACCGCTGTGTTCACCACTAAACATGGTCCTCAGATGCCTCTCCTTTACTCATTCCTGAACTCAGCCTTTCAAATCTTGTTTTACAATAGATGAGGTTTCCTTCCAAAAACTCCTGTTGGGAGACTTATTGCAAGAGAATGACTCTAAAATTGTTTTTGACCGTGTTTCCAGGACTTACATAAGGATGGAGTGGCTCTTTTTGGTGCTGTCATGTGCTGTCAGTCTGACCAGGACCCGGTGGCATGTGTGTCCCTGCTGCAGAGAGGGCTCCATGGTGGTGCTTTATCCAGCACAGCAGTGCAGAGAGCCTGTGGTTTCAGGGGAGCTGGGCCAGCTGTGAGTCAGCAGAGGAGGAGCCCTGGGTCACAGCTGGACTTGGAGGTTTTCTGCCTGAACCCGAGCCACGTCTCCCTGTTCTAACCACAACTGGTGTACCTATGAGCAATAAAATGGGGGTGGTCTTTATCTGCAAACCCCTTCCACTCCTTCTCACATTGTCTCCATTTCTAAAGACTGCCAAATTAATACCTTGGGAGTTACCAAACCTACTTTACTGGTGCTGAGGAAGGGAAAGGAGCTCCTGGTGTGTCTGGGTGCTGCCCTGTTCCATAGCCGCAGGATGAGCACAGGGTGCCAGGTCTCTCTGCTTCTTGTTGGGCACAAAGTGCCTTCCTTGCAGTCCTCAGTTGTTTACAAACATCCCATTCTGCAGCCTTGTTGGGCACAAAGTGCCTTCCTTGCAGTCCTCAGTTGTTTACAAACACCCCATTCTGCAGCTTGTTGGGCATAAAGTGCCTTCCTTGCAGTCCTCAGTTGTTTACAAACACCCCATTCTGCAGCCTTGCCCCTCGTGGTAAATCAGGCAGGTTGGGTTCCACATGTCTTCCTCTGTCCTGCTAAACAAATACCTGTCTCTTAATTAAACAAATCATCCAGCATGTATGAACCTGCAGGTAAAGTGGCCAAATTTCCTCCCCAAGTGCTGGCATTTGTTGATCCTTCAGAGGCAATGGGGATTTTCAGCCAGGTTTCTCCAGTGCTGTACATACTGATTCAGAAGCCAGTGAGTTTGAGTGTTCAACTGACCTGACTGATTGCATCCCTCAAGACAAACATTTGGTTTTTAATTGAGTAACTGAACTGTAAGATGAAAGAAGGCAAAGCCAGTTATGCTCCAACGGAAAAAATATCCATATTATAATGAAAATTGCAACCTCTTTCATCTTATTAAGAGTAAATACCCATCCCTTTTGCCAGATTTACTATTTTCTTCAAAATAATTATTGGAATAGGGAGATTTCCAAACCTGATAATCAGGGTTTATAATGAACACACCAAACTTGTTGCAGATATATTAGATAGTGTTGCTGGCTTGCTTGTTTTAATAAAAAAGCATTCCTGTGAAGTCCACAGAACTTGAACTAGTCAGCCAGAGGATGACTGCCAAGTTAGGAAGCTGAGTGAGTGAAAGGTTGTGCCTTTTTACAAAGAGGCATTCAGCTGCTTTGTATGTGTGTGTGTATTTTCTTTAAAGAAACAAACAAATAATGCTTGGATAGTAGAATCCAGAAGCTGTCGAGGCTTTTGGGAATATTGAAGGCCACATTCTACTGACATTTTAAGTGGCACCTAAGTGTGTTTGGTATACTTGACAGACAAGCTGTTGATCTTGATATTGGTGCTTTGCTTTTGCCTTTTAGGACAGGGATTCTAAAGCCTTGCACCAGATTCCCATTGTAGATTTACTTAAAAGGATTTTAATAAGCAACTTCTATTTCAAAGCTCTAGAAAACGTGGGACTAATGAGGATGAGTGGCAGAGGAGGTTTGCTTGAGATGAGTGGAGAAGCTGTAAATCACCTAAGAACATGCAGTGAAACCACAGTTGTTGAACACTGCATTCACATTCATTTCTCCAAGGATTTTTAGAGAGGGGATAGGGAGAAGCTGGGGTGATGACGGGACACACAGCAGACAGTTTTTTGAAAGCAAAACAAAGTATTTGACTCTTTGTGATGTTTTTTAAACTGAGATTAGGCCAAATTACATCAGCAAAAGCAAATGTTTGGCATGTGATTTGGTAATGAAATCACTTTATTTTCATTATCCTGGAGACACTTCCACAAACACACAGTTTTTTCAGCTTTATCAGTTACGAAAAGCAATGAAGCCTGGCCAAAGCAGAGCAATCAGACAGGCTAGATAAGACATTTTAGGCATCTGAAGTTTAAATTTTTTTTTACTTGGAAGGTAACATAGCTTTACATCTGTATTTTAACAGAGCTATGTTTCTCTGTCCCTCACCTAATGGCTTTGCAAGTAATGGAGAGAAGGAAGCTGTCCCACCCTGACCTGATTTCCTAGATATTTTATGAAGATTCCCACAGGGAGTGACACACAGTTACTTTCACGCAAACCAGCACTATTGTCACCACAAGTGGCTTAATGAGATCTGTCTGAATGAAACAAAAGGTTACCACAGGGTGTGTTCCCATGGCCCTGGCTCTGCAGGGCTTTGGGGCTTGGTTCCTTGAAGCAGCTGGGCTGTGCCTCCCCCACCAGGAGGGCTGGTGTGGGGGGCAAGGGGAGCTCCAGGGCAGGATGCTTTGCTGGGCCAGGTCTTTCTGCTGCCTTCCCAAGAGACACATGTGGTTCTTGTGGGGTTGGTGCCAAAGGTGGTCATTAGGGGTTTGTTATTAGCTATGCTTCCAGCCTCGCTCTGGTAATGTTTGTGTACTGATAAGTGAGGAAATACATAACTTTTGCTACCAAGAAGTGATTAAACACTTGGCTGCTAAACCCCAGGTTTCAGACAATAAGGCAATTTCCTGTCTCCTGCAGCTGAGGTCCTTCCCGAGGTTCCCATGTCTGCCCTGAGAACAGGGGCTTTGGGGATGTGCTTGCTCTCTTTCTGCTGACAAACAAAATTCTGCATTATCTGCTGCTTAGGCCTCAGTGCAGATAGCTTTGAATATTCCTTTCATAGTATGCAAAATATCACAGTTCTAAGATGCTGTACAAGAAGAGAAAATGTAAAATATTTTAATAGAAGATTATTTTCATAAGCAAACAAGACAATTTCTACTTGTGTTTTCGCTCTAAAAAAGCCATGATATTGATGGCATTCATGGTGAAAAAAGAAGTTTAGCTGGTATCTGTTGAAAAGAAAAAGTAGAAATTCCCTTTTAATGCCCTTGGTTTCATTTGCTTTATTTTCTCTGCTACACTGTTTAAAGAGGGATTATTTTTGTCAGATGGTTCTTGAAATTTCCACATTCCCTAATTAACAAGTCTGCACTTACATAATTTGTTTCTACAAACAACCAGTTTTCTGCAAACTGTTTGCATCTCAGGTCTCTGGGATATTTGTATCTTAACTTGAGATCAACAGGGTAAAATTGCTAGAAGCTACTTGGAGATTATGAACTTTCCCTTAGAGGAGTGTAATACTCTGAGAAAATTGGGAATATGCTGCAGAAAATTATGTGGTGCTTATGAGGACCCACACATCCAGCCACCTCCTTAGTGCAGATGAAACCCCAGCTAGAATATTCTGGCAGGTAAAGTGGAGCAAGGGCAGAGCAGGAGGAATGCTCAGAGCTCTGCAGAACGTGACCAGCAGAAGAGGCTTCAGTACCTTCACCCAATCTAGGGAAGGCCCAAGGGGAGCACCATGGGATTGTTTGGAGTGCCAAGCCACACAGAACTGCTGTGGCAATTCTGCTTCTGCCTCTTGTCATCTTGCTGATGCTGATAGATCAAGTTCTGATTAGCTTTTCAAAGTTTGCCATTTGCCCTCGATGTTTGTGTCTCCTGAAGAGCAGCTCTTGTTTTTCCAAGGGCACAGTGTTTCCAATGGACAAACCAGCCAAGAGACACTGCCTGCCTTGTCTTGCAGCACTCTCTGGATTTGTTCATCTGACTGAGATACTGTCTGAGCAGAAACCATGTGCTCCTGCCACGCTGGGAGTTAGCCTTGTGCTGCTTCCTTCTCCTGCCCCTTTGAAAGGTTTATGAGAGCAGCTCTGAAAGGACCTGTGCAACAGCAAGTGCTCCTTCCTCCTGGTCCTGTCCTGCCTGCACCCTGCCTGCCATCCTTGCAGGATTTACAATTCAGATAAAACAACTGCTCCGGGGTAAATTGCAGCTCAGATTAGAAGGCATTGCAGGAGATGGCAGTGAGCTTCCTGCCAAGGACTACACACCCAGAGCAGTAATGACAAGTTGTCCAGATCAGCAAGTGCCCAGTGGAAAGCAAAGACATTTCTCTCAGGTTTCTTCTCCTCTCTTTCTCTCTTACTTGTGCTTTAGCAAGGTAGGAAACAATGGGATAGGGTAGGAAGCCATTCCTGGCTGGTGGGGCTGCTGCCATGGTTCTGCATGCCCTGCCTGCCTCAGAAGTTCAGTGCCTGGCAGCCCAGATACAGCCCTGATAGTGGCAGAACAAGCATGGCTGGTGCCTCCATCTGCATTTCACCCAGCCTGGAATGTGAAAACAGACTCATTAATACGTGTAAATAAACACTGCTGTATGTTTATCTCCTTTCTGTTGTGTCGGATGATGTGCATTTTGCTGCCAAAGTTTGTTTCCAGCTCTCTGCTCCTCTTTTTGAAGCATGCTTCTTTTTATATTTTTTTCACCATTTTATATTTATTTTTTGAGACTCTTTTGCTTGGTTATATACTACCCTTGTTTTCAGTCAAAAAAGGTTTTGGGAATAAGAGCTAGAAGTGCTGAAATTTAACTTTAACTATGTGATATGCTGCCAGCAGCTTGGTTTGTGGGTTCTGTTAGTGCTGTTAACTTTCCCCGCTATCAGAAGCCTTCTTAAAAATGTGCTAAAGGTAAATATTTTTAATTCTGGTTGTTTGAACAATTCAAGTCCATCTTGCTTGCTGGTGCTTTTGGATGCTGTCTTACTAAGAAGTGCTGGTTAGTAATTCCTAGTGTTCTCAAATTGTAAGAAAAAGTGTCAAAAGTAAAGGCATTGTCTACCTGTGGTAAACTGGTCTGTGCAAGTGACCAGGTAAACTAGAAAAAAATCAGATTATCGCTCTTTTTGGACATGTATTTAGATTTGCTAGTTAAATATCTGTGAGTGTCAGCAGTAGAAATGCAGTGACTTTGAAGGCTGCATGATGAGCTGGAAAAAAAAAAAAGGACTCCAAGAGCCCAGAACTGTTGCCTTCTGGTACTGTATTGCACTTTGAGCTCATCTATAGCTGATGTACACTGCTGTACAGTCATTCTGCTTAGGAGAGTTAGGCATAGTGGGATTAAATGATTAAGATCTTTAAAAATAAATAAAATTTTAAAATCTGGATTCTGACTCATTTGATGTCTATATCTACATGAGCTCATTTACTCAGGACTGACTTCTAAAAACCATGTCTTAAATGGGTATTGGTTAACAATTCACCTAATAGAAAAGTGGATTTTAGAATGTATTTTAAAATATTCTGTGAGATACCCTCAAAGTAAGTTAACACCCCAGTTAGTTGAAAAAGCCAATTTCCAGGTGGAAGCTGAGCTCATTTATTAAGTTGTTGTGATGTTTGGTTAAAAGTTCCAGGCTTCTCTGTCGATGGGCCAGACTGGAGCAGCAGGGGTGTATTTTTAAAGCATGTTACCAAGCTCTGGCTGAAATCAAGCCATGCCTGTTGACCAACCTGCCTGCATGCTTTAGATGCCACAGAGCATGAGAAATCCTTTCCTCCTTTGCTGGCTGCCCAGCACAGCCCCTGCCCCTGGAAACCATGGAGGGGATTAACCATTTTCTCTGTGTCACTGCTCACAAAGCTCCCCAGACTCATGGCTTGGTCCCTGCTATGCTCAGAGGTGAGGCTCTTGATGCCTTTGTCTCTCTCCATCAGTTTTTGTTTCTGGATGAATTCTTTGTCTTGTGGTTTTGTTTTTCCTGAGTTTTTAGTGTAGCTTCAGAGCACTATCTCAGTGTGACAGGCCAGGTACTTACATGCTGCCAGCCATGTTCATGGCTGGGATAGTCAGGCAACATTCTTTCTGCAAGGTTTATCTTGTTTTTCTTTTGATTGTTTAAGCAGCTGGCCAAAAAAAGAAAAGAAAGCAATCTCTTCTGGATTTTGGGTGTGGGCTTGTTCTTTTTTTCTTCCCTGTGTTTTGATTACAATGAAAGGCAGGTAAGAAAAGAGCAAACACACTTAATTCCAAAGGATGTTGGAGGGCTTATTTTGTGCTTTTTTGAGGAGATTTTTGGATTAAAGCACTTGCCAGATTTCTGGTGGATATGTTTACTGAAATGAGTGTAACATTTTTTTGTTAGTAATGTCTAGATTTTTTGGATAACTATAACTGGTGCAGGGCAGCGGGAAGTTTCCAGGCATACTTTGCTGTATTATGACTGTCAGTTGCAATTTTTTCAAGAAGTATTTTTGCATATTCTTCTAAAAGATCTGAGATCAAGTCACCAGATTTAAATACAACAAATGCCACCTGAGTTCTTCAGAAAAGCTCCAAAGTCCTGACAGCTCTGATGCATCATGGAAGGCACTCTTGACTTTCTAACACCCTGAGTGCACACTGCCCCTCTTTAATGTGTGGCATAGCAGAATATGAGTTACAGACGTCGTTCATACCATTGTTTTAATTTCAAACTATGGAAAGAGCATTTTTTTTAATACACAGGTCTAATATTAGTACATATATCCATGTGACAGAGAGGATGGATGGACAAGTGTGTCCAAATACATCCAGGAAAAATGAAGGCACATACTTTTTTCTGTGCAGAAGTTTATCTTCCAAAAAAGAGAAAAAAATCCCAGTAAAGACGAGCCAGATGAATGCAATAAATGTGCTAATGTTTCACTTCTGGCATTTTGACTCAATGAAACAGGAGGGCAGTAAAGATAGATCCTCTGATCCCTGGATTGTGCTGCGTCCAGCTGCGAGTGCAGCAGCTGCTGGGAAAGAGCTGTGGCCAAGGTCACCCTGGGCTGGCTGGCCTCAGAGCCATGGTACAGTGTTAGAGGGGGAAAACAAATAAAGCTGTGGCTCCATTTATGCCAATTACTGATCTGGGAGAGGACAAAACTGCACGTTTCTGAGGTGCTCAGCTGGGAGTACAAAGGGTAAAATACTGGAGGGATTTAAAGCAGAAGCAGAATCATAGTGAGGTATTGAATTCATGCATTGACGCAAGGTTTTGTTGCAATTAGGGGTGTGTGAGCCTTGCTGTTCCCAGGTACCTCTGAACTTTCCCAGCAGTGATATTTATGTGGTGCTCACTCTCCAAAAATGCCTGTGCAGCAATATCCAGCTAATAGTATTATCTTAATAGTATTTTAAGGTAGATTTTTAGACCTATCTGTATTGTATTTAAGAAGTGTCCACGTAACCCTTTGGAGAGTTAGGATTTCTCATTAAAATACATCTAAGTGAATATTATTTTTGTCAAATGACGTATTTTTTAACCTTGCTAATTCTATTAGGAGCTCATAAAACAGTACAACAGAGAAAAAAACCCTTTTAAAGATTACATAATCTTTGTAGTCAAGCTTAATTACTCTAGGCCTTCTCTCCCCCTTTCCTGGGGGAGAAGATGGAATAATTGATTTTTATTAAAAATAAAGCTTCAGCCTGTGACATTTTTAATGTTGTCTGAAGTGGCATATAGATTTGCATTTTTCAGTGTCTTCCATGATGATGTTTCAAACTTTAAATTGATTATTCAGTGGGTTCAGGGTGCATTTGGCAGCAGTGTTGTATCTGGTGGCTGTCAGTGGATTTATGTGCTAAAATCTGGGGCTGCAAATGGGAGATGAACTGTAAGTCAGTAAGTCAGGAATGTCCTGCTGAGCAGTCCTATTTTTGCCAGGAGCATTTTCATATCTAGTAAAGGGGATGGCCTGGAAAGCATCGTGGTGGAGGAAGCTCCTGGTGGCCTCTGCCTTAGCTGCTTGTGCAGCTGTTTTTGTCTGGAGCCTTTCCAGGGGAACGGGTGCTGCTGTTCCAGAAAATGTGTTGTTTTGTGCCTGTCTCGTGTTGCAGCACATTGAGCCCCATCACCAATAAGCACTTGTCCAAATCCATGCAGGGGATGTGACCCTCTGGAATCAGCCAAATTAGTCCTTGGTGCACCCCTGTCACTCTGGGTGTTGCACAAAGGCCTGGGCCGGTGTGAAAGTTGTCTCCTCTCATGGTCCCAGACCTGCTGACTCTGGAAATAAATATTTGCCATGGAAAAGCAAAGCACTGTCCTTCTGTGTTCTACACAGAGCCTCCTGTCACTGGGTGGGGAGGCCCACAGCTGCTGAGGGCACCTGTGGTTGTGAGCATCAGGGGCTTTGAGGCTTGTGGGAAAGCCACCCCTTTCTGCTCCTTTCTGGGAGCATGATCCATGATCAGGGGCTTTGAGACTTGTGGGGAAACCCACCCCTTTCTGGGAGCATGAACCATGATCAGGGGGCTTTGAGGCTTTTGGGGAAAGCCACCCCTTTCTGCTCCTTTCTGGGAGCATGATCCATGATCAGGGGCTTTGAGGCTTGTGGGGAAACCCACCCCTTTCTGGGAGCATGATCCATGATCAGGGGGCTTTGAGGCTTTTGGGGAAAGCCACCCCTTTCTGCTCCTTTCTGGGAGCATGATCCATGATCAGGGGCTTTGAGGCTTGTGGGAAAGCCACCCCTTTCTGCACTTTTCTGGGAGCATGATCCATGCCTGTAGTTCAACTTCATTTGGTGGTTTGGCTAAAGGCAGTTCAGTAACCTGGACAGATGGGTTTTGCTGTTTTTTCACCATTTCCACTGAAGAGTAGCAGTGATGCTTCTGGCTTGGCATGCCATAAGACAACGAAGGGTGTGCCTGTGTCTGTCCAGCTGTTGTTGAGCTGGAGGCTAAAAATAATCCCCTTTTTTTCACCTCCAAAACAGCTGAAAGGCAGAAATGAGGAAATCTTGGATTCCTGGAGTTATTGAAGCTTCTGTCTTCATCCCAAGGACATACAGGGAGTGGATCATCATTTAACACCCCCTGTTTTCCAAGATGAATTTAATCTTTGGGTACCTTGGGCAGGAGAGGAGTGAGAGATTTAGAGTGGGATGACAGCAATGGGATAATGCACTGGGCCACAACAGGATTTGTCTGCTCTTAGCAATGCCAAGAGATGCTGTTTGTTGTATCTCCCACCCCCATGCTACTACCACCTGCTAGTTTCCTTGAGCATCTAAATGCTGAGAGCTAATGTTTTTTAAATTTTTCAAGGTCAATGAATAGATTCAGCCTTTCAGTTATAGTGGATGAGATTTTTGTGACTGGGTTGTTGTAGAGTGTTATTTTGAGGTGGGGTTTTTTTGTAGTTTTTGTTGGTGTTGTGGGGATTGATTTTTTTTTTTTGGTTTGTTGTTTGTTTGTTTGGGTATTTTTTGTTAAACATAGTGGTGGTGTTCAGCTGTTTAACTGCATATGGTTTTTCCACAAGGGGATGCAGGTGCCTGGAGTCACAGGCTGCTGCTGATTTAATAGCAGGGGAAAGGAGGGATTGCAAGAGGCCTGTATTGTAAGCCTCTCCCTTCCCTCCTATTGTGAGTACATTATCTACAGGAGATCAAATCAAAATCCTGTGCCTGGCACAGAAGCCATTCTGCTATTGGAGAGGTGACTTGTGCTGCCATTTAGCTCAGCACTGGGAATATTTCCTGGAGATTTTCAAGGCACTGCTATTCCTAAACATAGAGAGAGAAAGTAGCATCTCTTACAGTCAGCCTAACCCTTGAGTGAAATCAAGCTTATGAGACTTACAAATGCTATGTGTGTTTATATTAGTAAATATAAGTGAAAATTTCTGATACATTTAAATTGCACAAGGAAAAAAAATCAGTGAATTTCTGTTCTATTTCTGTCTGAAAATAAATAATGCGTTGTGTACTGCACTTGGTTGTAGTGTGGGACAAGATTTATACAGAAACACTCATCTTTTAGGGAACAGTACAATACTTTTTAACAGTATCATAGAAACAGACTATTTACTCAGCAACTTGAATAAACAACTTTTATAAAATATGCATGAGTTATTAAGTGTTTTATTGTGAAGTGCAAAAATGTCCATGCTTTACTTATTAAGTATGAATTTAAACTGAAATAGTCCTAAGTTAGTCACTAGGCAATTAATACTGGCCTGGAAACTTACATTAGTCTCATTCAATGGGAATTTTGTAACCCATATTCTTTCTGAAATTTTGCCTTAACATAGGTGCTGTTCTTGGGAAATATGTTAAATTCGATGAAGCTTCTCTTTTGACAGAAAATGTTCATGCACATCTGCAGGCAGAAGATCAGCCATTTGCACTAGGAGGTTTTCACCAAGAAAAATGTCTTTTCTCAGTGGTCAAACAAGGTGTAACATCCAATATGATAGTGATTCTTCAGGCAAGTTATAGGAGTCTGGTCATGATCTTATTCTTTCATAAAACTAAACAAGACTTTCTCCCTTCATTTCCAGCTTGAGCAAGAAATATGCAAAAGCTCTTTGTTCTTTTCAGCAACTGTTACTTGGGATAATTTGTGGGAGATGCTCTGAAAAGTCAAGTTGTCCTTTAGCTTGGTGGGGGATGATCTGGCACTGTTAAAAGGCAGTTGATGTGTGAATGGTGATGGCGATGTCAAGAAGCCCTTGGCATTTTTTCATTCAGGATTGATTGTTTGAGACTCCCTGTGTGATGCCAGCTGTCATGATTTGTGTTAAATTGCAAGAAATTAGTTCCAAAAGCAGGGCCTGATGAGCCAGGAGACAGGGATAACAGGAGGGGAAAATAGGATGCCATTCAAAGTTCCTTCTAGTCTGGCTGCAGGAAGGTTTCTTCTGGGAGTCTGTTGGCAAGCAGACCACTGGGGAGTGGCATGGGCCCTTCCCTTGCTTAATAAAGTTAAGAACACAAATGTAGTAAGAATTACTTTTGCAAGGATTTTGTACTGGTTTTGACCTCAGAAGTTTCAAAATTAGATGAAGAAGTGCCAAGAGTAAATTCTACACCAGCAGGAAGCGTCCTCAATAAATCTTGGAACAAATAGCTCTGAGATGTAGATAAATGTGTTTCTGGAGGTAACCACGGGTGGTGGCAAACATATAACCATTTTTCATGGTGTCTCTATGCAATTATGAAGATACTTTGTCAATGTGATAGGAGGAGGGAAGAGGGCAGAATCCTCCTTAAAATGCTAGCATAGTGTGTTGCAAAGCACCAGGAGGAACGAAGGGTTTTCTGTGCGGGTTTTGTTACTTGGCAGGGTCTGCTATGACTAAATCTCCAAAGACTGCTGTTTCTTTTTATTTTTTATTTTCTTTAAAGTTGCATTTATTTATGTATAATACAGCTTGTAAGCGAAAAAAACCAGCCTCACCTCATCAGACCATGTATAGGCTTGCTTTGTAAAATGTTTCTGACTGCCTGCTTGACATGACTGGAAGCTGTGAAGGCTCAATTGAGTCACTCACTTGTCAGACCTCAGAGTTCCCATGCTAATCACAAGAAGCATGTGCAAAAAGATCCTCTTCAGCTAGGCTTCGTGTGCCCTCTGTTATTCTTCCTTTGTATTGTTACATCTGTTGATTTTTTTTTTTTTTTTTTTTTAATATTCATCATGCAGCAGGGAGTGTTCTTCTGAAATTGTGAATTAAATATGTTGTTTTAAAAGGAACAAAGCCAGGTGGCTAAGGCAACAGCCTAACTTTAATATCTCTGGTTAAAAAAACACTTGCCTAAAGCAAAGCCAAAGCACCTCACAGGAGTTTTTCTTTCAATGGGAATTTATTAGAATTATTTATTAAATTGAAAAAAGACATTTTTGCACTTCTACGATTTGGGTTGGACAAAAGTCAGCACCAGATACTTTTTGCTCAAGTTGTTAGATCTGGAAACAAATGATGAACAAACCAAAATAAACAAATGACTCTACTTTCTGCAATTGCAATGTAATGGGAACCAGACTGGAATCCAGCGAGCCTGCAGATAGAGCCCATGCTTGCTTTGAAACTGCAGTCAGGGCCTGGCTCTGTGTGTGGGACACACAGCAGCGTGTCTGGCCCCTGACACAAAGGTTGGGATTGGCAGCACGGCCCAGCTTGGCTGTGCTGCAGCTCTCCCATCCTCCAGACCCACCTTAGCTGTCCCTGCTCCAGCCACGGCACAGCTGGAAGTCACAGCAGGGATTTTGAGAAATCTGGGAGGCTTGGAGGAGTGGAAGGGGTTCGTAGGAGATAGGGAACAACAGCATTGTCCCGCTATAAGGCTGTTTCTAATCAGGTTTTAGTAATCAGTCAAGGAAATGTAAGCAATAGATATGCTTGGGGTTTAATTAGTTTGCTTTCTGGAAATTCTTTCCTTGTTGGTCTGTGAAAAATTACAGCTGTCAACTAAAATTTGGGCAGGAATCCTCTGTAATTGTTTTGGAAGAGATTCTTCCAACATAGATTTAAGCTTCTGAAGTGTGATTTTCCTGAAAGTGAGGATGTTTAGCACTGGGTGAAATGGAATAGGACAGGATGAGTTACCTGGCCCTGGCAGAGGAGGGCAAGTCTGCTGAGTTTCCTTGGCTTGTCCTCCTTACATCAGTAGGTGAACCAGGCTGTTACATCCACCCTCACTTGGAAGAGAGTAGCTAATAGTGTCAGGCTACTGGCTTATCTTAGGTTTGTTCAACAAATCTAGTAAATGTACACCCATTTCCTCTTTAAAATAAAAAAAGCCTACACTAAGACCACTTATTTCCTTTCCCCTCCTTTTTACACAACTGTAATGCTGTTGAGAAACAGCTGCAAGCACTTGAGAAACGCACAATGAGGGTTAGAAATGTGCAAGCAGATGCTCAAAAATGTTCGACTTTTTGTTGTTTTTTCTCTTACTTCTCTTCATCAGATGCTTTTGTGTGTGCATTAAGCACAGTTTACCCTCTTTTTTTACGTAGGCTGAATGCCACGTGCAAGAAAAATTCTGTTGATTTAAGTAAATTACTTGTTGGTGCTCTCAGCAGCGCAAGTCCAGTTGTATTTCAAGTCATACCAACAGAGTAAGATGAAAACTGTGTGGAAGTAATCCAAAACCCTGTGTCACACCCCTCCTTTTCTCTGCCAGTGTTTAATTATTGGAGGTGGCCCCTGTGGCCTGCGGACTGCCATAGAGCTTGCCTTCCTGGGAGCCAAGGTTGTCGTGGTGGAGAAGCGGGACACTTTCTCCAGGAACAACGTGCTGCACCTCTGGCCCTTCACCATCCATGACCTTCGGGGACTGGGAGCAAAGAAATTTTATGGCAAGTTCTGTGCAGGATCTATTGATCACATCAGTAAGTATTTGAGGGCATGGGCACTGTTCAGATAAGAGCTTGCCGGGATCAGAAGATTGGTGGAGACATTCTTGGTTTGGCGGAAAGTTCATCTGCCTTAACCGTGTGCCAGTGCATGTGTGCACACAGAGAGGAAAAAAATGGTCTTGTTTAGGCAAGGTGGAAATAGAACAAGTTACAGTCTTAGGGAGCAGATTTTCTTGTTAGTCTGGTACGGTTAAACAACAGGTTTTGATTATGAGGTATGAAAAATATTGATAATTATTCCAGTATGTTGAAGGTAGACACAAATAACAGAGTGGACTGTTTTACAGGGAAATATGCTGTAAAATTTTGTATTCTAAAATGTGCTAGTTAGCAGATCTTTTAAATATCATCAAGAGGCAAACCTCTACAAAGGTATTCTAAGAAACTCAACTGAAATAAGTTTTGCCAACAACATTGTACTGCAAGAGGAAAGGGAGGTGGAAGAGAACAACATCCTGTGGTAGTTGCTATGTTTGCATTCATATCACTATGGGAAATAGAAATGCTACACGCTTGTGTTAACAATGAATTTCAGTTCTCTAGCAGGCTGGTGGCAGCTGGGGTTGCTGACTTATCAAACACATCTTTGTCACTTGCTCTCCACAGGTATTCGACAGCTTCAGCTCATCCTCTTCAAAGTTGCACTTATCCTTGGAGTGGAAATTCACGTGAACCTGGAATTCGTGAAAGTCCTGGAGCCTCCTGAAGATCAAGAAAACCAAAGTATTATTTATCATAATACATTCTGCTCACAGCAACTTCTTTTTGTGCCAGATGTTACATGCATAAGGCAGTCAAACACTGTTTACAGAAATGAAGAGTTTTTTGCCCTTCCTACTCAGCCAGCCTTGTTCTGTGCAGTGTGATAAGTATCAGTGTGACAGAGCACTGATAAATCTTAAAACATAGCCCAGGTTTTGCACTGTGCCTTCTGGCATGGGTTTGAGGCTTTGTAGGGAGTCTGGTGTGGCTTCTCAGGATCTTCTTGATAATATAAATATTGAGGATGGATGAAGTGCCCAGGGCCTTGTTTTTGCATTCACATTTGATATAACTCCCACTGGCACACAGAGTCTTATCAGCATTGTTATGCAAGATTTTTAAACAATAGAAAAAGATTCTAATTCTCTATTATTTTTAAATATTAGTTTTTTGGATGTAGTATCACTAAAATATTTAAAAATATTAATTTAAACCCTGTGGTATCTCTTCAAAGGGTCACATAGTGACAGCAGAACAAGTATATTAGTTTAAATAAAGTATATATAATTTCAAAACATGGACAGTACAAATACTTTATCATAATCAGCTTTGTAAAAAGAATAAATTTAGCTTTGTGAGTATGTTTCCATTTAATTTCTGTTTAGAAGACAATTAAAAGCACTGATGATGGAATGCTATTTTTCCTCTTTTAGTAGCCAGTTCTTTCTTGCAGTAGCCACATGTATGTACTGCCCTGGTAAGGTGGCTGAGGGGTTGTTTCTGTGAGAATCAAGTGCTTGAGCATCTTCTAGTGGTGTGGCTCTGAGAGGAAGCTGCTGCATTAGGTGGTCCAGAGAATGAGAAATGCACCCCTGTATCTCAGTGCCCTTTCCTCAGACTCTGAAATCACTTCTCTGTTGTAATACTGAAGAATTAATAAATATTATTTGTGTTTTCAGAGATGGGTTGGAGAGCTGAGTTTCTCCCCATGGATCACCCTTTGTCAGAGTATGAATTTGATGTTATCATTGGTGCAGACGGCCGCAGGAACACGTTGGAAGGTGGGTGAATGTGTGTTTTTAGCCTTATTACTGGTCTTTAGGGTACCTTGAAAGATCTGAAAGTCAGAGCAAAGAAAGAAACAAAGCAGCAGGTTACCTTTCAATCCGTGGAAGTCTGTGTGAAAGCTGTTATTTTATGTGGTACCTTGTGGTTTTGTTGTTAAGTCATAGCTCAAAGTAAAAGACATTTAATGTCTTAACTGCTTCTGAGCTCTGTGTATTTGCACTACCTACAAAATGCATTGTGGTGCCATTGGGCTTGGTTAAGTAATTATGTGATGATGTAACTTGAAGGAAGCTGACAAGATATAGGTCAGGAATGACATAGCCTTTGCTGTTGTGCTGTGAATTTGCCCTGTGTGCTTGAACTCGTGACCAAAAGGAGACTGCCAGGTATTTAATGAAGGCAACAGAGGCTTTGCTTCTTTGTAAATGAGACTGAACTTCAGAAGCAGCTCCTTTAGAAACAATGGAAAAAGGTAATAAGTAGCTCTAAGGTTTGTGGGAGTAGAGGGTGTAAATGTTTCCTGAATTTGAGTCACTGCTGAGAATTCAGAACACCTGAGCTGTGTTTCTTAGAGAGACACTGGCTAAGCTGCTCCTGCATCACAGGAGCAAACCTTAAACTTAATTATGTATTTCCCTTTTAACTCTAATTATATCCAAGCTAGTTTCCATTCTCTAAGTATGCTTTTTCCCTTTTTTTTATTGGCTTCATAAGTTTGTCTTTTTATTCTTTTATCTGCCAACTACAATGTGCTTACAGTTAATTCCTTATAATGCTATACTGGAAATTTCCCTACACTGTTATCTGACTGTCCCCCATAAAACACTGTTTAAATAGTCAGGCACCATCAAAACCTAATTATTCTTACCTCACCTGCACCCTCTATCAAGAGGTTAACGTTTATCATTATACCAGGATCTAGGGGAGTGATTGGTGCACTGAAGATATGTACAGAAGCTGGTGTTGTCTTATCAAATCTATCCCAATGAAACAACGAGAGCATATCAAGAACCACAGAGACAAAAATCCATAACCAATTTATTTCTTGCTGTAAAATAACATTCATATGATGTCATCTGCAGTGAGCCAAAAATACACTAAGGATCCTCTGTTATACTTCATAATTTAGTTACAAATGAGGGAAACATACAGATGGAAAAACTTCAATGTGTGATTGCAGGATTGTGGCTCAGGGGGCTTTTTTTCAGTGAAAAGTGAAAGCAAAGATGGAGCAAGGAGCTTCTCTGTTGGTCTCACCTCAGTGATAAACAGTTAACCCACTAAATAGTTTTCAATTCCAAATATGTGTGGAAATCTCATTAGCTGGTATAGTGTGTACCTAAGCACTGCTACAGAGGTTTCTGTTTTTCACCTCATTCTCTGCTGCTTTTTTTTGACTGCTGATCTCTTGCATATTTTTTCAAGAGCTGTTTACTACCTATGTAAGAAATACCTAACTTGCCATTTAGCATGTTAAAAATATCTCCCTCCACTGAAATTGACCTGTTATATTGTCAGACATGTAAAAAAAAAAAAAATTCCCACGTTTTTCTTTAGTCATAGTTTTTCCTGAAGTTCTTCCCTTAGTTCCCCATCCAACCATTTTTCAATGAGACTTTGTCTTGAATGCAGTGCAGCTCTAGTTTTGCAGCTGAAAATGGGGAGAAAAGACTCTTTAAATTCAAAGGAATTTTGGAGGCATGGTGGAATCTACTGATGGTATGTTGTTTGATGAAGTGTAGGAAAGACATTGAGCTGCCTTGAGCTGACCCTCCCTGAAAGTCCAGTCTGAAGTTTGCAGTGGTTTTAATTCCTGTCTTTGCTCCGCAGGCTTCAGGAGGAAGGAATTTCGTGGGAAGCTGGCTATAGCAATCACTGCCAATTTCATAAACAGAAATACAACTGCAGAAGCCAAGGTAGAAGAAATCAGTGGGGTTGCTTTCATCTTCAATCAGAAGTTCTTCCAGGACCTGAAAGAGGAAACGGGTGAGTGCGTCCTCATTTTTTCCACTACCAAATACAAGAGGCAGCAGGAGAACTCTGTGTGCCAGGCCACCCTCTTGTTACTGGTAACACCAGTTTTGAATAATCTGTGTAAAAAATTTCCAAGTGATAAAATATTGTTGATGTCAGAAGCTTGCAGATGGAGGTGTCCATTTATGGTACAGTGGGATATTTTTTTAGCTTGGGTGTTGCCACATCATGGCTTGTTTTAGTGTTTAAATTTTTCTCAACTGCAAAAATGTCTGCTATGTTGAACAAATTTGGAAGAGCATTTTCAGGGCCCAGAGATTTTCCCTTAAGACATGATTTGTTTTGTTTCTATCCGTTCACATGCTGAACAGCTTAAACCCTTTGAAAAAATCTCTGCCCTTTTGGGAGGAGTTCATTATTGCTTTTTGATGTGTGGAGCTGATACACTGAGAAGACCTAGAATCTGCCATAAATACTAAAAATATAAACTGTGAAACACATCTTAATGGAAAGGGGTTTCAGAATAGTTGCATTCACAGTCTGTACAATCAACTCTATTCTTGATTTACAGCTGATTTTTTTAAAAAATTACTATTGTAATTGAAACCAAACCCCCTGGTTAGACCCAATGCCAGAGCCCTAGCAACCTGAAAAACACTTTGCTCCCTTGGCACCCAGTTTTACCTCAGGAACTGTTAATGCTGTAGTTAACTAGATGTTCCCTGAAAAAATGCTGAATAACTTTAAACTGTGCTGAGAAAAACTGCTGTTGGGCGATGTCGCCCTGATTTTTTACGTTTTTCTAAGCCTTCTGATTCTTATAATAAAATTTTTCACACGCTTTATGTAAATAACTTATTGTTTTACATTCTTTTATGGAGGAGGAGAAATTTGATGGACTGTTGGTTTGTCCAGGGTCATTGGAGAGGTGGCACTGTCACCCTCCAATCCACTGTCACTTTTGGAAATGTATAAATGTTGGAGTCAGAAATTAAAAATTTTCTTCTGGCCTTGGAAGAGCTGCATGTCTGCATTGTGTTATTTCTTGTCCTACAGTGACAGGGTGAGACCACTGTCCTCTCTTGTTTTGTTTCACAGCATTCTGCCCTCTAATCCTTCATCCCAGCTGGGAGAGGGGATGCAGCCCAAGAAGGAAAAGCACCTGCTGGGATCAATCCTGTGCTGTTGGTGAATGACACAGGCAGAGCACTGCACTCAGTGACAAATGTCTGTCTCTCTTTTCAGGGATTGACCTGGAGAATATTGTTTACTATAAAGACAGCACACATTATTTTGTGATGACAGCAAAAAAGCAGAGTCTTCTGGACAAAGGAGTGATTATTAACGTATGTAAAAATGCTGGTCAAACCCTATTTTATTTGCTTGGCACAGAGCAAGTGTGAACATCTGCATAAATGTTGCTGGATGTTACACAGGGTGTTTATAGACTTAATCCCTTCATTCAAGCTCAGGCCACTTGGATCTTACTCTGACATTTTTAGGATTTGCTTTTTGCCTTCAGTCAGCTCAAAGTTTCAATAGAGAACTGAAAACAATACTTCCTAAATTAATCAGTTTTGAAACTGGCTGAAATGGGATCTTGACTCACCTTGGAAATTCATGGTGGGATAGTCACAGCAGAAAATAAAAACCTCAGTTATTTAAGGGTGAACTTAGCACAGCTATGTTCAGTTTTATCAGGCAAGTAAGGAAGTGTAAAAACCTACCCTAGGTTAAATTGCAAATTCTTTAAAGTGGGTGAAACATGATAGAAGAAGGCTATGAACATGATGGCCTGACCTTTCAGGGGTGTGTGTGATTTCGAGGTATTTTTTTCTTTCTTTTTTTTCTTCTTCTGTAAAATACAGGGTTTATTTTCTTTTGTTTCTAGGAAGTGTTATGGCACCACTTAAATTTCCCTTTCTGGAAACCCAATAGAATTCAATTTTTCTTGGAAAGCAAAGCAGTGCCAAAACAGCCAAGTGTAATTTCCTGAAGGAAATACTTGTGGGGAGCTGTTAAAAGGGCTTTTGGCTTTCTGATAGGACCACTCAGCTCAGTGCCATGATTCCCTGCCCTTTTGGAGGCCAGGGGCTCCCAGGGCAGAGCTGCTGTCCATGACCAACCAGGGTGGGAGAGAGGAAGGGTCAAACCCCTTGCTCTAAATGCAATGCCACTAGAGCTTGCAAGGGTTGGTGTTCAGGAAATATTATATCAAGTTTTTTGCATTCTAACTTAAACTGTTAATGGGCTTTGGTAAATCAAACCCACCATCTTCTACCTCCTGGAGTTCATTGGCCTCGAGCTTTGTTCAAACATAGCCAATTTTTTTCTCTCTTTATTCTTTCTTTTTTCTTTTTCTTTTCTATTAAGTGCAGGTAACTTCAACTATACAGTAAATGCTCCAAGTAACACAAAATAAAATAAATAAAATAAAGTAAATAAATGAAAGCTCCATGGCATTTTTCACATACTTGTGGTACTGTAAAAGATGACCTGTGACATTGAGTTCAGTTTCTTGCGGGCTCACTAGATTACTTGAACCCCACTTGAAGTTATAACAGCTTGGAAATGGAGGGACTAATATCAATTGTGTATTTCTCATTTCAAGCAATTTTCTGAAATCCTCTTTACTTTCAGTGATTTTGTGTCTATTTCCATAAATAGGTGTCTGTTTAAGATGATGTTTTCGAGATGATTCATCACTATTGATATGTGTAGGCCCTGAGATTGTGGGGCTCGTGTTTGTAGGTGAGGGCAGCCCCAGGGGATCTGTGGGGAGTTTGGAGCAGAGGAGCAACAGCTGTGGCTCATCAGAGCTGTTTTCATGACCTACTCAGCTCTGAATGGAAAAAAAATCAACCACCCCAGTTGTCTGGTGCAACTGGGCTAATAGCAGTTCTGTGGTATTAGCAGTTCTGTGATTAGGGGTCTCATCCATGATTAGGCTGGAAATAGAACCTGCCTCGTTAATAATCACTGCCTTTAAGTAGGATGACCTATAAAGGCAGGGTCCTTTACCACTCTCCCCAAGGAAAAACCCGGCCCAAAAATGAACAGAAAAGCTGCTACAGTCCAGGTTTGAGTGTGGAGTTGTTACTGAGATGTTGAGTCAAACCTTGAGGCTGAGCCCCCATGTCACAGCATCAGTGCTTCTGCTCTCCTGTGGTTTCAGATGGGGGGTGCAGAAAAGCATTGCAGTGATGTGGATGACATCTTTTGATGTGAGGGAAGTAATGTTCTGAAAAGATCACATCACCAAGGAACTGGGAGGAGCTGTAGTTTTCTATTGCAAACAAAGCTGCTCGTTCAGTGTGGGCAAGGAACATTTCTGTTTGGGGCAGTACCTGTGCTTGTGGATTGGCTTTTTGGAGATGACAAGTTCACTTGTTTCTTGTTGCTGTGAGATGTGTGGCTCCCAGTCCTGCTGTGAGACTGCAGTGTTCCAGTTCAGAGAGGACATTGGAGTCTCTCATCCCACATCCTTCTCTCCTTGCAGGACTCTGTTGATACCGAGCTGCTGCTCTGTGGGGAAAATGTGAACCAGAGCAATTTGCTGTCCTACGCCAGAGAAGCTGCTGACTTTGCAACCAACTACCAGCTGCCTTCCTTGGATTTTGCAATTAATCATTATGGCCAGCCAGATGTAGCAATGTTTGATTTTACCTCCATGTATGCATCTGAAAACGCTGCGCTGGTGAGAGAGAGGCACAGACATCAGCTCCTGGTGGCTCTTGTTGGAGATAGTTTGCTTGAGGTATATCTTGGAATGCCTTCCAAGTGGTATTTTCAGGTTTTTTACTTTACTTCCTTAATCCAACCATTCAGTCTAGCCTCCTGTATAAAATGTCCTCTTTTACATGTCTTGAAACAGTGGTGCCTTCTTTGGAATAGATTTTCCCCCTTTTTTCTTTTCTCCTTTATTATGCCATAGTATGTCATAGCTAATGCTTGGCTGGCAGCCTGTGGCTGAGATCCCATTTTGCTTTATGCAAGTTGTGTTCCTGTCTGAAAACTGTGAGCTCTGTGTCCTCAGCTTGGGTGCATGGCATAATTTTACTGAATTCCATCATAGACAGAAGCTTGATCCAAATTATTATTGCAGTCTCTTTGTCTTAGTATGTTCCCTTTTTTTTTCTTTCTGAAGTGAAAAGTGTATGCTGCAACTTTTTTTTTAAATCATGCTGACAGCCTGAGGCATTTGAAAAGAGCAGTCCAAAGCAAATTTAGGAGGTGAAAAGGGCATCTTTTTTTTTTTTTCCTTTAATAATTCTTGGTTCTTCTTTTTGTTCTCAGCCTAGACCTTTTAGGGCTAAGAAATTTGTTTTTATATATAGAAGTTAAAAAAAAAAAGGAAAAAGTGAAAAAAGTAATCTTCTTCACCTGCCTAAGACTTACAGGAGAGGCACATTTAAATCCTGCATTGCATTTTGACTCTTTCTGGGCTATTTTTCCAAGACAGTATGAAACCCTGGACTCCAGATTCACATTGCAAGTTACTGTTGTGGTAAGAACTTATGAAGTGCAGAGAACTAAAGTGTCCCTTCTCCTTGCAGCCCTTCTGGCCAATGGGCACTGGCTGTGCACGAGGCTTCCTGGCTGCCTTTGACACGGCGTGGATGGTGCGTGGCTGGGCGCAGGGGAAGCCCCCGCTGGAGATCCTGGCTGAACGGTGAGTGCTGCTCTGCTCCCCAGCATCCCCAGCCTTTTCAAGAGCCACAAGGCAGGGGATTTCAGAATGCTACCAGCAGAAATAGTATTAGGCTTTAAATCACTGATTTATGGCACTAAAGTGTGATCTTTAAAGAAATAGACCAAAGGGACCTTGTATCAAAAAAAACCCGAGCCTCCAGCCACCTCAACACCTGTTTTTTATCATCAAAATAAAAAAAAAATCCTGAAAGGAGTCTAAATAAACTCTTCAACAGTAACAGCTTTCAGAGTTGGTCTCTGTGATTTTAACTCTGCATTTTGGCGTAGTGGTGCTCTCTTTAGGCTGATAAATATGTGGAGAATTATTATAATGCTGAACCAGAAACTTTTTTTGACTGGAGCAAGAAAATCTGTTGCTAAGTACAGCAGCAGTCTTGGCGTCATCATGGTCTGATGGTTGAATTTGCTGACTTAGGTCCTGCTGGCAGCCACCCTGCTCTCCTACAGCTGCCCAGGCTGTTTTGGGGTAGATACGTAATAGGAAGAGTCATGGTTGTGGGAATGCAAGCAGGAGCTTTACTAACTGCTGCACTTTGGGAATGTTTAAGGTAGAAGCCTGTGGGATGACTCAAACACGGCCTAATCCCAAATGGAAAATTGAACAGCATAGTAAAAAAAAGCCGTGGTGGTTATAGGAATTGCAAGATGACAGGATTTAGTGCTATTATGTGGTAAAAAAGTTACATCTTGAGTAGATGTTAAAGCAAAACCAGATGACTAGATGATGTAACCTCTTTTTTTTTTTTTCTCCTTTTGCTTGCTCACTTCCTGCCTCAGGAAAATGTGGGCATAAGCTCTAAGTGTCCGTCTTGTCCTTTTTCTGTCTGGCATCCTTCTGCTGAGTGGGGATAAGGAATGGATGCATTATGCATTTGGTCCCTAACACTTGTCCTGGCAGAACCAAAATGAAGTTGAGGCAGCTGCAAAAAACCCCCGATCTCTTATAAATAAATATTTATTTTAATACATAAATCTTGCATCTTTTTCCTCTCCAAGAGAGAGCATTTATCGACTCTTGCCTCAGACGACCCCTGAAAACATTAATAAGAACTTTGACCAGTACACCATTGACCCGGGAACAAGATACCCAAACTTGAACTCGAGCTGTGTTCGACCTCACCAGGTCAGTACTTAAAAGACTTGCTTGTGAAATCAGTTCTTTTTTTATCAAGGGTAAATAGGGCTGCAAGGGATGTGTAAACAAAATCTCCAGGAGACTCCTTAATTTAGAACCAGCTGCTGATAAAGTTAACCTGGAAACAGAACTGGTTTTTTGTCTGATGTTATGCTGGTGATTGCTTTTCCTTGTAGGTGAGACAATTATATGTTACCAATGAGCTACAGCAGTGTCCTCTTGAAAGAGTGAGCTCCATTAGAAGATCAGTGAACCTCACAAGACAGGGTAAGTGGCATCTCCTGTTTGCTGTGGCTTAACATTTGTGGCCTTCTGACCATGCAGAAGCTGACTGAAAGGTTTGCTTTCCCCTTTCTGCAGAGTCAGATATTCGACCTAACAAGCTTCTGACATGGTGCCAGAAGCAGACAGAGGGATACCGAAACGTCAATGTCACTGACCTGACCAGCTCCTGGAAAAGTGGCCTTGCTCTGTGTGCCATCATCCATCGCTTCAGGCCTGACCTCATGTAAGTGACAGCTGGGGAGCTCCTCTGCTGAGGCATTTGCAAAGGGCAGGGTAAGACCAGAGCAGCCCTGACACTCTGCAGTCCCCTTGTGTGGCTGCTTTCTGCAGGGAAGTGCACACCATGGCCAGGTGTGGAGGGGGGAAGGGTGGGGTTGGGTTTGCTGTGTTTCTTTATGTCCTTGCATGCTGCTTACAATGAAATAGATGTGCTTTCAAAGAGCTAGGAGGGTTTTGAACCCTATGATTTATCGTGTTTGTGAGAGTCATGTGTCTGTTTAAAACAAAATTTGCAGTTCTGGGGGAATGTGTACAGCTGCGTTCCCAGATCCCTGGAGACAGGTTTTGGTGTCTGTTTGAAACCACAGCCATGAAGCACAATCCTCTGTTACAGAAATGCTGGGTGAACCTGAATGAGCCATCCTCCATGTGTTGTACTGGTTGCTGTGACAGTCAAAGAGGGAAATGTTGGACTGTGGAGATGGACAATTTGCACAACTCTGTCCAGGAGAGCACAGAGTCCTTTGCATGGGCAAAGCAAGGGCTGGGCCTTAAAAATTAACTGCCCTAGGGCTTGAGTGTAAGCCAGCATTCCCCTTTTGGCACAGTTTCTGGGGTCCTAGTGCTGCATGCCCCAACTCCGTGCATCTGAATATTTTGTAATGTCCCATAGTTAGATACAAGGTCAGTGTGTAACAGGTGTCAGGAAATAGCAATTGCTGGCACTACTGGGTGCATTCAGTGGGGTGACTCTCTCTTCTCCCCAGTCTCCAAAATGCAGTGGATGTATTCTCTTGTCTTCCTACAGAGCCTTAGGAGTCACATGAATTACTGTGAACCTCCCTTTATTGTGGATAAATGAAAGAATGAGTGAACTTTTTTATGAGGTGTGATAAATTGGATGGTACCTAGAGTGCTTGTTTGTACAGTTTTGCCAGAGGAAGAGCTGAGATTTTAAGAACAGGAATTTTCTTTGACCTTGGGTTGGTTTAAAAGAATTAGAATTCTGGATGTTTTTGGGAGAGAGGATACTGAAAGCAAAGTAATCTTTGCTGACTGTGGAAAACATATTCTCTACACTGCTCTCTACAAGGTCGATAAATTTATCTTGAGCTAACAGACCTCCTGCTGTTCAATTAATGTTGTGTTTGGATCTTGTTGGCTTCTTGCATTCAATGAGCCTGCAGAAGGACTTGGCTGGATGAAAGCTAGGCAGGAGAGGTGGCTGCCAGTGACAGCTCCCAGCTCCAGAAATGGGCAGTGGGTGGGTGAGAGAAGAGGAGAAATTCTTTGGGAATTCAAAAACTCACATTCCGCTGTGAGGAGAATGAAACTACCCTGCCTGGAGCTTTGTAATTTATTTACATGTTTATTTTAATCATGAATTTTGGAAGCTGTTCAAAAGATCAGAGTCTTAGAATAGGTCTCATAGAAAATGGATTAGAGAGTGGGTAACAGAGTTCCAGATGCGTGATGCACTTATTTAGTGCACTGCTAAATTCAGTTATGACCTGGGCAGGAGGTCCCTGCTCAAACCGTGCGTATAACACATTAAAAAAGGAAAGGTAGTGTCTGTGCATGTGTGTGCACACATAATATGCTACTTCCATAGAATGCAGTCCTAAATTTTTTCCTCCTGGCTTTGATGATTTATAAAACTAATTGAACCTAAGTAATCTCTTGTTAATGGATGAAGTCTGTAGTAGTTCAGCTGTATTTGGAGAAGGAAAAGGTTTGTTAGCACTTCTGAGGAAGGATTGCATCTCTCCAATAAATAATTTTTTTTGTGGGACCACATCAAGGTCCAGTTCAGTGAAAAAGCTTTTAAATTCCATTTCTGGCCAAGTCAGTATTTGCAATAATGGGATTTGTGTGAGGCTCTTGTAGCTTTGACCCAGTGAGATGCTGGTGCTGCTGCGCCCCGGGAGCGCGGTGCGTCCCCGAGGGGAGCAGGAGCGAGCGATGCCACTGTCTGTCTGTCTGTCGTCCCCGCAGTGACTTCGAGGTGCTGAACGAAGAGGACGCGGTGAGGAACAACCAGCTGGCGTTCGACGTGGCCGAGCGGGAGTTCGGCATCCCGCCGGTGACCACGGGCCAGGAGCTGGGCTTGGCCGGGGAGCCCGACAAGCTCAGCATGGTGCTCTACCTGTCCAAGTTCTACGAGCTGTTCCGCGGCACGCCGCTGCGCGCAGTCGGTGAGCGCCGCGCCCCGAGCAGCCGATGGGCTCTGCTCTCCAGCCAAGGGGCTTTTCCCACTGAGGCACAGCAGGAATTTTCCAGAGTAGGAATCCATTTTGATTTAGGCGAAATGTACATCTTTGAGTTCAGTCTGTAGTTTGCAAACACGGCTGTTTAGTCTGACTGCCTGTTCTCTCAGAGAAGCAGCTTCAGCTGAAGGACAGAGATAAGGAGGGGGCAGACAGAGAGAGCAGGGTCAAAATGAGCCAGGAGTTCTTTCTGATAAAGAAGGATCAGTGGCAAATGTCACATGAAATCAGTAAAATGAACATGAACTTATTGTGACATTGCATGCTTATGTGTTTGAGAGGGAGATGAAAAAGGATCTGGGGTTCCCAGAGGTAGGCATGTCATGTTAAGGGAATGATCCCCCATCCAGCACTGTAATAAACATACTGGCTTTACAACTTCCACAAAAGCTGTGGAGTTTGTTTGCTCCCACACATCACCAGCAGAGCCCTTCTGGCCTGCAACGGTTACCTCGGGCTTATCACAGGAAATGGAGGAGAATTTGATTGGAGACCAAGGTTTTGTGGGTCCTTGGTGGTTTCAGGAGTAGGGGCAGCTGGATAACTGCTGCTTGACATCATGGAGGGCATGTATTGAGTTGTTGGTGTGATTCCCTGGTAGCACATTGATGCTTGTGTTTCTCTCCTCCTTTTTTAAAAAAGCCACCCTACATTGTATGTATTTACTTTTATTTGTCTGTGTTTCTTGTAATTAATTGCTACCAGCACTCAACTGGAAAGCTTTGGCTTAGAATAATTTAAAAACAAATCTAGGTAAATATCCTAAGCAGTTGTTTTTTCCACAGATGCTGCTGAGAAGCAAAATGGAGAAAATAATGATCCTGGTTCACTAAAATCATCAAATTTCATCTTTAATAATTATATCAATTTAACTTTACCAAGAAAACGAGTACCAAAGGTGAGTTGTGAAGCAAGACTTGCCCTATGAATATTTTTTTTTCTGAAAAGATGAAAATAAGCTTTCAGGCTCAGAAATAAGGGGTTTATATATACACTGCTATAATTTTCTGAGCTATTTCTACCTGTAAGAAAGAGAGTCCTGTAGCTCTGTATTCCTGGAGTTAAATATACAGCCATTTTATTATATACCAGTTCAAATAATCAGTGCTAGGCTAGACTGTTTATTGATTGGGAGGGAGTGCTGCTTGTTGAAAAAAACAGTGGTTTGCACAGTTTGTGGATGCTGTCAGGGGTCTGAAGAGAAGCTTTCCAGCTCCTACAGAGGAAACCTGCAATGGTGACAAACAGTGGGCAGGTTGATCAGCAACTTTGGGATAACAATCTCTTAGTCATGCCCGTGTACTTTTCTCTCTTGGTTACTTATTAATGAAAACTTACAGGCCCTGTTATATCCCTGTATTATAAAAATAATCCATGCTCATACATGCTGTGATTAAGGACTACAGAGCCTTGAAGCTTTGCAGAGGCCTGAGTTAACACATGTACACATCTACTGCATTTCTTAGTATTTTAATATACTGCTTTTTAAATTTCTTGCTCTCTTGTCTTGTAGAAATGTGATTTCTATTTTTTTCACCTGAAGAATTACTCCAGAATTTCCAGATACTTCCTACACTGACTTTTGTGTTGAATATTTTCCATCCTGCAAACTCTTTTTCAAAGCCTATGGACAGTCAATTGCCCAGCAACTTAAAATATCCTTGTTAGGAAATAATTTTTTCCTGCCACCCACATATACACAAAACTAAGTGACATGGTTCCCAGATAGCCAAGCTGTGAGAAACCAAACAGGCAGAATAAACTTTGCTTTTTCTTGTGGGTGACTTCTTTAGAAGGAAAACCTTTATCATGACCACAGTGTTGTTTTTCTGTGAGTTGTTTGCAGAAGTAAACAGACTTTTAGCAGTGGGAAGAGCTTTCCATTACTGAGCCATAGAGCCTCTGATTAACCTCTTGTCATGAAATAAGCCTCCTGTCATAGCAGGAGCTGCAGTTCTTGGCAGTACATGAAAGCACAAGGTGATTTGCTTGAAGGGCCCCTCTGGTTTCACACCAGGGGAGCTCGTTGGAAATGAGAATTGGAAGTGTTATTTCCCAAATCAGCTTGGGAAACAAGGTTACAAAGTATGTGCGAGGTTTGGCAGCTCTGTCATGGATGGGCTGTGAAACCAAGCAGGGTGGGTTAGGGTTCTTGGATTAGGACAGACTTGGGAGTGCCATAACCAGCTGGAACTAGCTGGGAAATTAAGCTCCTTGGAAAGCAATTGCTGGAGTTCAGGGTCTGGCTGTGGCTTCAGTTTTAGGGTTCTTTCCCCTGCAGAAAGTGGTGCTGAGCATTGTCAAGGTGTATATATATCAAATGTTCTGTGCAGGCTTTAGCAGAGCAGAGAGTGTTGCTCTCTGACCTTCCATGGCGTGCAGTTTGTCCTTGGATTGGGCTGGAGGAGGGATCCTTATCTGGGCTGTGAGAGACCAGGAAGCGAGGCTGGAGCTGGGCTGGCTGTGGCTGTTCTGGCAGCCTGTGCTGGGCTGGATCATGTTTTCCATTCTCCTCGGAGTGTCAGCCCGGCTGGAGAGGAACTGAGATTTCCTGTGCTCCAGACTAATAAATGAATGGAGGTGTTTACACAATGCAGGGCGCAGCCCTTTTGGAGTCCTGCTCGGCAATTAAATTGCTTTGTCTTTCACTTCTTTGTCAGCGTGTTAATGAGAGTCCTTTCTGCCCCATCTCTGAAAGGCAGCATCTTGCTTTGCTCCATTCACTCAAGCAAAATCTGCTTTTATGTGGCCCAGGCTATTATGCAGAATACATTGTGCTGCTCTGTGTTCACCCTTTCTGGGTGGACTGACGACTGTAGGTAGTGCAAAGCTGGGTTTTACTGAGCTGCTGCTTGAAAGACAACGTAGTAAAGCAAAGTAATTGAAATATTGTCATCTGAATCCTTTAGTGTTTGCCCACAGGTTGTTTGGGATTACTCGTCTTCATTGCATAATGATTTAATACAAACAGTCTATATGTAAAAAGGAAGCCTGCATTCTTTGATCTTTCTTTATTTCTTTTTAAGGAATGCCTTTTACTCCTTTTATTTGTTTTTTAAGTTGGCTGAGCAGACACTAAGTTACAACATGGGCAAATGCCAATAAGTGGAATATAGTTTATTGTTCATAAATTATCACCGTATCAAATCATCACAACTGAATGTTATAAGAAGTGATAAAAATTTGCCAGCATTGACTGCTTTTCAAGTTTGTGCAGACTGAGTATGAAGTATTACTGATTTGTGTAATCTGTAGTTGAGTAAAATAGTGAAATATGTTCGTGGCTCGAGCATAAAATAAGCAATTTGTTTGCTTAAGTGTTGTAATGTTCAGCCTTTGTCAGGGAGGTGAACCTTTTGAGGGAGACAGACCTTTAAGGCAGCCAAAAATGAAAGTATGACTGTGCTGTGAATTCAGGATCTGCATGCAGACAGATGGTTCAAGAGAGATTTGGGGGTTACAGTGAAAGACTGAGGGATTTCTGGATTTTGTTACTTCTCTGGAAAACAGTGCAGTCTAGCTGAAAATTCAGAGAATTACTCATGCTGTAAAACCTTTTTCTTCAAGGATGTGTTTATACTTTATGAATTCTAAACTCCTCAGTACTGAAAGAGGGAAAGATAACCCCCAAGTTGTGGGGCCTGTTCAGCACAATGTACAAGCATGTGTTGTCATGCACTGGAGTGCAGTGAGAGCTCCCAGGCAGGGGCTGTATGATGGTTTTTACTGCCTGATGCCTGCATGAGGAGCAGTGCTGTGAGCTGGGGGGTCTGACAGGGGGGCAGTGAGACCCCCTGATGCTGGCACTGCTCACCGTGTGTGCCTGGCTGAGCACAGCCCAGACTCACCTGCCTGGGGATGGAGCTTCTCTTGGGCAGGGAGGAGCTGCTGGGGTAAACTTGGGAATTGCTGCAGTAACCCATGGAACTTGTTTTGGCTTTGCCCTTTCAGGCTGAAGGGAAAACAGAAGAGAATGAGACGAACAAGAGGCGTCGGAAAGGCCTCTTTGGAGTCTTTGAGCAGGTTGGTGTTCGGTGGTGCCCACCCTGTCCAGATGGGCACCAGAGCTGGGAAAGCAGTGGGAGCTGGGGGGGCAAGGTTTCGCCTTTGGAGCATGGCATGGAAAAAGCCTCTCCCTTGAAATCTTGAATTTACTGTGGTGTGCACTAAAGAAGAGCTAAATTAATTTTAATCATTTGGGAGGGAGTAGAGCATTAACTAAATTGCACTAGTTTTTGTTCTGACACAGGAACATTTAAGGTATAGGTTTGTTTTTCCTTTTCCTAATTATCTATTTTGACAATTTTTTATTTGAAGAGTTTGCATTGCAGCTTGGTTTCTGGCCCTTCTCTGATAAGTCACCTTTGTGACTCTGCTTTATGAATAGCAGCACCGATTAATGTTCCCTTTTACTGTACTCTGGGACCCAAGAAAATATTTTTTGGGTGACTTTTGCATGCTAAACATGTCATTTTAGTATACTGCAGACTGTATTTCCTTTCACCCTTTGCTGAAAAGGATGTTACCTCTTTCCTCCTCTCCCTTCACGAGTGTTGTAGGAAACATAAAAAAAACCAGTTTGTTGTTTCCTTGCAGGCTTCAGGCTTTCCAAGCCAGGGGACAAACAACGGGAAAGAACAGAGTGAATGCAGAGAAGGAATGAACCAGAACAAAGTCAAATCTATGGCAACTCAGCTGCTGGCAAAGTTTGAAGAGAATGCTTCAAATACAGTTCTGAGGAGACAGGTAGGTCAGAGAGGAATATGAAAGCATCTCTGAAATTGAACTGTAGTCCCTCCTTGTGAAGGTAATGCAGATTTCCCAGGGAAGACAGGAGTCTCTTAGGTGTTTGGAGTGGGTTGTCTCTTTTAATACTTTATGCAAATTAAAAGTATTTCTCTCAATACTTGGTAACCAAATACAAGTCTCATAGATTGACTAATGCATCTAACAATAACATATTGCTGTGTTATAGTGTCTAGAAATCTCATGGAAGCAAGCCTGTGGAATTTGTGTTATTTGGAAGTCTAAGGTGGCTGCATACAGTATTGCAGAAGGCCTGTTGAGGCCTGTGATTTGCAAATAAAGGACACTGCATATCCTGTGGAGTCTGTCTTTATGGAAAATCTAGGAACTGTTAAAAGGAAACCTAATCTATTGCAAAATATGTCTGGCTGCCATTTCCATTCCAAAACTAGGCAGAGTGGAATACATTTCTGCATTGTACAGCGTTTTCATGGTTTGTTGTTAGTGTGACTAGAGGTATTTTAACAACAATCCCATGCTGCCAAGGTAGAGGGGAGAAGCTCAAAATCGCACTTCAGCCAGAAATAGTTGGAATTAGCAGAGTTTAGATCTGTCATCTGAAAGACCTGAAGGAAGGATGAGCAAAGTGTGGATGTTTTGACAAAGATGGTGACTTTCTTAATTCTTCATCCTTGTATCCGTTTGTTTATTGAAATATTGAGGTCCTCCATCTATAAAGCCTATATAGGCTTTATAGATGTCCAGTGACTTTGTCTATCCTTGAACCAAAGTTGTTTGCACACTGCCTGGCTACTTGTCAATGCCCTGAGCTTTCAGTGTGTGGTAAGTGGCCAGAGATTTCCTTGGCCATGCTGAAGGGAGTTATTTTGATCATAAACTCTGTTAAAAAGTACTGAATGTGTTGAACTTGAAGTATATCTTTGATAGTAGAAGTTGCTAATAAAATGGGTAGGTGGCAAAAATATGCAAAATGTGTTGTTAAGCTTCATAGTAATGCATCTTTAAAAGAAGCTTTTCTTTCTTTCTGCCTCAGAAATTCTTTGAATCCTATTTACTGTCTTCCTTTTTTTTTTTTTCTCCTTCATTCTTTGCAATTTTAAAAATGCTTTACAAGGAGCTAACAGATAGACCAGCCCTGCCCTCCTCTGACCCTCCTGTTAATCCTCGCTTTGCTAAACCTATGGATCCAAGCCTTTTTCCACCTCAACCTAAAAGGCAGGTAGGAAGCTCCTGTGGGTAACAAACACCTGGCAAGCACAGCATTTCTCTCACTGCTGGGAACTCAATAGCAGTAGCTGCTATTGCAGAGCTGCATAAGATACAAAGCAATATTTGGATGGAAACTGCAGAGTTCACAGACACATTTAGCGGAGAATTGTGAAAAGGCCAGTAGAAGTTAAAGGCCATTTTACACCTGCTTTGCCAGATGAGAAAACTCTCTGAAAGTGTGGAAATACCCTGAAAATATAAGTGTTGATTTCTGTGTTACCATATTGTATGAATGTAATTACACAGCTGCTTTTAACATATGAGAAAACTACAGCAGTACCTGAAAATTTGTGCATATACCCAATGCTTTGGGTTATTGTAGTGATAAGGCTAAGAGAGAAACCTGGCAAAAATATCTAAGATAAAAGCTTGAGCATGGAAAAGCTGATATTGGTGCCCAGGTATTTTATTTCTATAAGTAGAACTTGTGATAAGAATTTCTGCTGAAAGCTCTTTTGCGGCATCACATATATGGGGGAAAATGTAGTCCAAATTTTTCTCTTAGTACTTTGACTGAAAGCAATCTCATCTCAAACAGTATCGATACTCACTTTTCATCAGTTTTAAATTGAAGTAAACATCCTGTAATGGCACTTCAAGAGCAGACTGCAGTGAAGTGAGATCTGTGTTGCATATGGAAATCAGCAGATCAGAACGTATTTTATATGAAAACTCAAATTCAGAGATGCATTCTGAACTCCTGAAAAAATGCCTTAAATCTGAAGTACATTATATACTGATTTAGGTCAGACTAGATCTAGAACTATGATAAGCATGACTGTTGAAATATTAATAAATATAATTGCAAGCTTAGTTTTAGGCAGATGTGCTGCTAAAAAACCCCAACCCAAAACCTTTGCTGTAAACCCTAGAGGAAGATGTTCTTCTGCACTGCTGCTGTCCGAGGTTGCTCACAAAAACTCACAAGTGTACAGAGAAGGATATCAAGGCTTGCTCAGGTTGTGTAGGACTGATTTATTTCAGTGCATGTGCACAAGCACCAGAAGTGCAGTAGACAGTGTGCAAAGAGTGATGTGAGAATATTTTATTTCTGGTTATGTGCATGACTGTGCCGTTCTTTCGGAAGCATCCTTAAAAGCTGCATATCCTGCATGGTAGTGCAGAAAGCAGAGTTTTGTTCACTTCCAGTGTTTCCCAGTTTCAGGTGGTAGCTAGGAGTGAACACGAGGTCAGGGAACCCAAACAGGCTTTAAATGGTTCTGATCATATGGCCAGGAGAGCAAAGACTGTGCGCAAAACAGATCCCCAGCCCAGTCTGTCAGAAACCTCTGAAAATCTCGCCTCTGCCTGTTCTGCTGCATTTGTACTTTCTGGAGTGCTTGAGCGTCTTCAGCACCTGGAGGAAAAAATGAAACAGGTGACAAGCAACTTCTTTTCCTTTCTGTCTCTGTGATAATCTGTGTACTGTGGTTTTGCTGGCTTGTTCTCTGTTGACTGTAGGTTGTATTAAGACAATAAGAAGTCTTTCTACAAACTTCTGTGTTTTGTTGATGGATGTGGTTTTAACTGAAATCTCTCTCTTTCTTTTCTTGGCTGTCCTTCCCTGGCTGTCACTGCAGAAAAGAGCTCAGACCATAGCAAATAGGGAATTCCATAAAAAGAACATTAAAGAGAAAGCAGCACATCTCGCCTCAATGTTTGGATACATGGAGTTTCCAAAGGTGAATTTTAAGTTTTGCACCTGAAGAACTGCTTATTTGGAAGATGTATAAGAATTCATGAAGGGAAAGAAATTGCACTGGTTTTGGTTTTAACTTCCTTTCATTCTGTGTGGATCTGAAAAGTAATGTGGATTCCACTGAAACCAGTAAAAAGTGTTGTTTAAATATTAATGTATAGTTCAATTGAGGTGAAACAATCTGAATCCTAAAGCTAAACAGAGTGCTTTAGCAGGAGAGAAATGTGTTCAGATAAACTATGTCTTGTGCTTAAGCACACACTGCTGGCTCACAGTTTGTAATCAGTTGCTGAGCAGTGGTACTTGGTGCACTCTGGTTTTTGCTGGATTTCATTATGCTCTCTCCCAGTACTATCTTACCTTACTGCCCCCTGTGAATATTTCTATTAAAGAAATAGTACAATAATACCATTTACCATGAAGATGCCATGATGATTTCCATGGGCCCTTACTGCAGAGGTAGCAAGACGAGTAGATCTGTCATTGTGATGTTTCTGGTTTTTTTGATGCATGACTGTGAACTTAACCTGTGTTGGTGTCACTGTCTCTTGGATAACTCTCCTGTTTCTGCTCTACACAGAATAAGCTACCTACTAAAGGCTTACCCCATTCTCAGCCCCCAACTCCCTCTTGCCCTCCACCTCATCATTCAGCTGTTGCTGCTTCATCATCTGTTGGTTCAGCTTCCTCTGCTGTTTCTTCTCAACAGGTACTCTATTAAGAGATTTTTCATGTAAAACCCAGACTTGTGCTCAAGCTGCTTGAGAAATGGCTTGGATGGAAGGTGCAGCCAGCAAACCTGTTGTATGGGTTGTAATTCACGTTTAAATCAAGCTTTCCTTTTTTGCTGTTGTTAGTTCTGCATGTTTGTAAGAGAAATGTTGTCATCAGATATGGCTTAGGTAAAAGCTGAAGAACAAAGCAAAGGGTTAACATTTTTTACTTCAATTCTGAAAATTTTGCATTGCTGCTTATTTTAAATGGTCTGCTGTAGGATGATACCACAGGCATGCTGAAGAAAGCTTCACATTATAAAGCAAACTGTGTGCTGTGGGGTTGGTTAGTTTTCTTGGGTGGAATTTACGTTTCTTTTCATAAGAATATCCATCTGCTCTGCAGGGGAAAACCTGCACAATGGTGGTTATTTTAACCCCATCTTAGACTGGACATGTCTTAGAATTGTATGAGCATTTACTAATACAGACATTTTATTATTGTTTGCTTAAGTATTAGTACTTTAAACTTGATTCTGCATGTGGATAGGTAGAATACAGTTCTTTGTAGCAGCAGAACTTCTGGAAACATCCGTACTTGGAAAGAAGGAGGTGACACTTGGTCAGAGATACTCAGTTCTTACTGCAGAGGCTGTTGCAGTGACTGCCTGGCTCCCAGTCCCCAGGGAAATCCAGGGGACATGGCCCTTCAAGGACACTGCAAGCTCAGCAGGTGCCTTGCTGCAGTAATCCCCTAATTCCCTTCATTCAGCTTCAAAGTAATTCCTTTGCCTGGCCTCTTACTTTTTATGAGCTGAGAGATGTAGCATGTGATGGGTTTTAAGCTAAGTCATGGTTTCCAAAAGACTGGGAGCTGATGTTCATTTGATTTGGAGGACTATTGTGACTCTGCAAAGAGAATAAAATAAAACCCAAAACCCAAACCCAAGCTATCCAAAACCCCTTTAGAATATATGAGAACTAGGCTTTTAATCATATGGAAACTCTGTGAGAAATAATTTCACTGGGATTTTAACATCATTTCTTGGAGAACCTTTGTCCTGACCAATCTTTTTTTCTGGATATTTTAAATACTGGATTTTGTTTAAAGTGCACTGCCAGCCTTAATTAGTTTGCCTTTGTATTTAAATGGTGTGGCAATAGTTTGTTGTTACTTGGTTTCACTCAGGCTGGGCTTACTTCAGCTGAAAAGTGTTCTCTCTAGAGATACTGGTAGAATACAGCTCAGCTGAAGCAAGAAAATCGAGTTCTGTCACCAGCACAGTAAATACACATTCATATCACTGGGTAAATATTTGGCTGGTTAAGTAGGACTACATTTACACTTTGGCAGATCTACATGCATGAGCATTTTGATGCCTGCATACCCAGCTCCATGTGTTGTACAGACTGCCAGCCTCTTGTACACTATGCATTTCATAGGTGTAAATGTGCTGCATTTTGTGTGGCATTTTGGAGAATTTTTAAATAGCAGGTCTAGTAATGAGCAGGTGATATTTGCTCCTCCTGTCAGGGGCACAGGTGGTAATAGAATCTGTCCCTGCCCTTTCACGGTCAAATAGTTGTCCCTGTGTTTTATCCTTACAGATTGCACCCTTTTCAGAATGTGAAAATTTTATCCTGCTCTATAAAACACTGACTAAATATGCAGTGCTATATAAATAAAAATTCAACAGTATTTCAGATGCACAGTGTGCATTTTCAAGTGCTGTTCAACAATATGTTTGGACCTCTGCTGTGAATATGCCAGGAACTGCCTATTTCTCCATTATCTTGAGGAGGGGGATTATGGGTCTCAAAATGTGAATTTCTGCTCTGTTCTGAGAAGTATCATTAGCTGAGTGTAGACTTCAGTATCAGAAAGTGTTTTGGGATTGCTAAACCAACAGGAAGATCTGCTGTGTGTTGCTGTCAGTGTTTCTGTTTTTTCCCCAGCAGACAGACAGAAGGTAATAGAAGTGCTTTGAGTTCTGTAAGGCTTCATGATACATGACCTATAAATATCAGCACCCTCCCATGGTTTTAAATAGCTAGTGCTGTCATTTAAATTTCAGGTGAGTTCTGAGGTTGTTACCAGACATGACAAACCATTGCACCTGTTCAGTTTTGCTTGGAACAGTGTTAGTTATGGTGACACAGTTATTGAAAAGGGTGGCTGTGAAATCATCCTGTCTAATTACAGAAACTTGTTATTAAGTCTAAGTCCTGCAAGGAACACTTGAAAAAAAGGCTGTGGGACTGTATTGTTTCTTTCAAGACATGCAATCATTACAACTTAGTAAGAATTACCTTCTGTGTGCAATATGTCAATAATAATCAAAAGTACCTTCTAGCTTCAATCAGCTGTCAAAATTCTCATAGCTAGAATAATGAGTTAGCATATATTACATTACAGGCTAGGCTTTGGTTATTCCTGTTTTCTGCTCAAGGTTGGATTGACCTTCAGAAAACTCTGTTCATCTGAGCTTTGCATGAGTGTGTCCACACCGTGTGTCGTAAGAACTGGGAAGTTTTTGCAATCAATTTGCTCCCTGCAGAGCTTGGACCAACAACTTCCCTTCAGTGACGTGACTCTAATTGCCAGCAGCAAGCAGGGCTGGGGTGTTTCCTACACACAGTAACTTATTACTCAAATGTTGTTTATCTCAGAGGGAAAATACACGTAGCAGCTTGTACACAAAGTAAATAAATCACCCTCAAAGCAAAATAAGACCAGGAAAATCATTAAGGATATGAAAGAACAAAGGGAAAGCATTGTATGCTGTTGGAGGCAGAGAGCATAGCTCCTTTGTTTTATGAGAATGCTACTGAGGCTTACTTGGCTGACTGTGCAGTTCTGAATAATAACACAGGGAAATACAGAAGGCAGCTTTCTCTTCCCATGGCAATAACCACTCTGGTCAACCTGCTGAAAAGCAGTGTGCTACTGACAGCTCAGTGGTCTGAGGAAATCACCAACTCCTGGGATTTTAAAGTGTTTTCTGCTTGTTCCCTGAAATTCACCATGTAAGGTAACTCTAGGATTCCTGTTCAGCCAGGGCTTTAAGGCTGCAGGAGCCTGTTCCATGCAGACAGTGGCCCCAGCATTACAAAGCTGTGTGTGCCTTCAGTAGAAGAGCAGCCTCAGGGGCACTGGGGACATTCCCTGGTGTCTCTGAGGGTGGCAGGGGCTCTTGGGGCTGCCCTGGTGGATCCTCATCCTGCCCTGATGCTTCTGGTTGGTGACTGAGTGGCACTGGAGCAGAACAGAGTAGTTCTGCTGGAAGGGATGTACAGCAAACATCTCTTGCCTGACCAAGTCAGGGCTGACCAAAAGTTAAAGCATGGTTTTAAGGGCATTGTTGCTAAATTTAAGTGAAATCTCACTTGCTTTTACTTGGAATGTGAATTCACATTTGTTACAGGAACATTTCCTTTTAATAGCATTTTTAAAGTGTGTATAAACATTTTTCTTTTTTTTTTTTTTTTTGTTTTGTTTTGACTGCTTTAATGTTGACATAGGTTGTTCCAATGGATGGAGAACAGAAATCAGCCAACCTGATGAATTTCAAGGTGTAGTTCAGGCTCAAGGATACTTTTCCTGAAATTCAACTACTTGCACTTTAAGCACAGCCTTGTATTTTAACTGATTGCTCCAGTATTTATCTAGTTCAGGGAAAACTTTCTGCTTCAACTGACTTTGAACACTTTCTTTTACCTTGGATCTTGTGGACAAGAACTTGTACATCTACATGTACATTACTTGTCCATGTACAACATGGCCTGGAAATGGCTCTGGATATTCAGAGGTGCAGAATTTGGGGAGGCAATTTTTTTTTTTTTGTTCCGTGTTCTTAAAAAAAATCAAAGGAACATAGTTTTCCTGTAGTAGCAAGTAGTACTTCTTGTAGGGGTTTATAAATTGGTGTGCCACTTGGGACAGTGTTGTGGTATGTAATGAGCAGTTCACTTTGCAGTTGTTATCCACAAGTTGTCCAGATACTGAATAATATTTTAAAACCAAACAGGAAAGAAATTTGTCCCTTAAATGGCCTTTGTAGTCTTAGTGTGTATATTTTGTACCTGCCTGGATATCAAGTTAATTATGAGATAACTCTCAAAAGATAAGGGGAGCTGTAAAGGGTTGGACATACTCCCTTGAGTTTTTTAATCCATAATAATTTTTGAAAACACATCCACAGTGCATTATAAGTGTTTTTAAACTTGATCAGAAATGCTTTAAAATTGTTCTAAAGTATTCCAAATACCATTGCATTTACATTTTTTCCTTTCTTCATGGTAACTCTCTGGTACTTTAAAACCTTCAATTAGCAGGACTTGGTGTGGTGGCAGTAGACTAATTATTTCACTGAGAAGAGGGTGACTTCCTTGAGATCTGGGCTCTGTGAGAGGCAAAAGGAGTGTTAGATATGATGTTATGTTTCTGTCCTCATGGAAAAAAGCAGTGCCCCGAGTTCAGAAGCAGAGTACCAGACCCCTGGCCAGACCAGGATGGCCCTTGCTGCATTTGCTGCCAGGCAGGTTATGGGATCTTACATTGACTAGAAAGCTAAAATCCCAGTCAATACAGGAAATTAGATTTAGAGCAGAAGGTATTTCTGCAAATCTGTGAAGCCTTTACTGTCTATTCTCCAGGAGCAGAGTACCTGCCTGCTTGCTGCCCCTTGCACACTCATGCACAGACACTTTTTCCCTGTTCCAGTGCCCAGGCAGAGGTTTGGGCAGGGAAGCACACACCATGCAGTCATTGGTCTGTCTACTGAGCTTTTGGAGCCACAGCCTAAGCCACTGCTGCCTTCTTGATTGATTGATACATTTGGTTAAAAACAGCCTAATTTTCATGGCTGCAGCAGTGTGATGAAGCAGATTAAAGGAGAAGTTTCCCTCTCATGAGCATGGGTTCTCCAGTTCTCCTTGGCAGTGCCATGAGTCACTGGGGAGAGGGCAAATGGTTGCCCTGTGAGCACCAACAAAACATTTCTGTGTGGGACTTGGCTCATACATTTTCATAGAATGTTCCCTGAAATGTCACAGTTTGGGGAGTGTTAATATGGAGTTCAATCCCACCCCCTGTTCTGAAATGCTACAACCAAGTCCCAGAGAAGTTGAAGTGAACAATAGGGTTTTTTTTAATGCCAGAATGTCCAGCTCAGATAGCCAGGCAGTGGCTCCCAGCTCAGCCTTTCGTGGACACAGCAGGAAGCCTTGAGGAGAAGCATTTGTTCCCATCAGGATCTTCTCAGTCATCCTCAGGGAAAAGTGTGTGGGCTGCACAGAAGCCTTCTGCGGCCCCACGCTGGTCACACATGAACGTGCTTGTGCTCTGCTGAGCTTCCCCTCTGCTCTTTCTCCTGCCTCCCTGTATGGATGTTTGCATGTGCCCAAATCATTCTTGTCCTTTTTTGTCTTTAAATTCTCTTTCAAGGGTAACTAAAGCTCTTCCTTCTATTCTTCATCTTCCTCCCTTTCCTGGTTAGATGACTGTAGGAAAGGTCTCCCGTGCAATTGGAGCTGTGGCTGAAGTTCTTGTAAATCTGTATGTGAATGATCACAGACCGAAGCCACAGCTTGAACTGGTAAGGCTACACCCACAAAGAAACAGAAACTTGACTTAAGAGTAATGTTCCCAGAATGCCATCCTGACTTAAGAGCCCAGATGTGGAGCACTTGAAGCCTTATGAAAGGTCTAACACTTTATGAAAGAATCAAGTGCACATCGGCACAATGTGCTGGTGCAAGTGCTGCTCTCCACGTCTTCTATTTTTGTTTCTGTTACTGAATTAAAACTTCAGGAGGCTTTTATTAAATGTAATTACTGTAGAATTAGTAACAGAAGACAATCATTACTCAGGGTGGCTTCTAAAGAAAGTTTTGTGCAGTACATGCTTATGCAGTTATTTTTAACACTCGAGTGCTGAATCACTGTGCCTCCTTTTGAAGAGGGCTGTTTCTCAACTCTGACACTGTTCTCTGTTGAATTCAGAAGCGGTCTCTGGACAGAGCTGCAGGTTCTTGCCCCATTCCTCACTTTCCATCTGCTGCCTCCACCACTCAGGGCTGTCAGGTATTGGGAAGCCAAGTAAGGTGTTGTGTTGTGTTGTGCTGATGACACTTCACTTACCAGCCAGCACTAAACTCAGTTGTTTCAGCTTCACTGTAACTATCTGATCTATTAACACCACGGTTTTAAAAGCACATCTGTGTGGTTTTCCATTTGCATGGTTGTTTGGAAAGATTCGTGCTCTAAAATGATCCATCAGAGCAAAATGGGTTACTAATGGCAGATCTGGAATAGAATTCTCAACTTTTAAGCACAAGACTACGTGACAATGACAATTGTGAGTTCTACTTAACATTAAAAAATAGTTCCAAGGCTGCCTTTTGCTCACAAATGGAAGATGAGTTGTGTGGATTGTGTGCTAGTGTCTGAATGTGCCTTGGACTTTTCCTCCTCCATGCCACGTGTGGCAGCTCTCCTGTGGCAGCAGGGATAGTGGAAGGGGAGGGAGGTGGTGATGGACATGGCAGGCACAGCACGCTCACCTGTACTGACCTGTACCAACCATAATACAGTAATGCAAAGTAACACCCTCATACCTGTCTCTAATAAGAAAAGGGAAGTCCAGTGGCATCTAATCAATCAATTTCTAGTTCACTTTTCTGTACCTTTTGCATGTGTGTGTGTAAGAGGGGATGAAATTTGTGGCAATTAAAGAATGTTCATTACCAGCCTAATTGCAGCAAACTTTCAAAATCGTTTCATGTGGTTAATATGGATTGTATTTTGAATGCATTAAAAATGTTCTGAATGTGTATGGTAGGAAACCAAGTGATTTTTAAAGCTAACCAAGCCCCAGGTTGGGCTGTGGTCTCAGGAGGAGCACGGCTGAGAGGTGGAGGCACAGCTGTGGCCAGGGGAAGGGTGGAGTGTTTGAAGACTGCTTTTCCTCCTGGAACTTAAAACACAAGCCTGCATTTTCCTCCAGATTGTGTCTGAACTGAGTTCAGGGTGTTTTTTTGCTTGGCTGCAGATGCAGGTCTGCTGTTTGAGGCTGGTGAGGTGTGTCTTCACCTTCTGAGAGAGACACGAGTCCTGGTGCCAGGACGGTGCAGGGTGATGAGGGAGCACTCAGGGATGATGCTGCTCTTGGACCTGAGTAATCAAAATGTTGGTGAACTCCCAGAGGGAAACTGGATGCAAGTCCAGCATCAAAGTCACCCCTTTAAAGTCCTTGTGATGTCTGATTTATTAATTTCTGAATAAACCTACAGAATTGCAGTAATGAGTAATTAAAAAGCTGACTGATGCCTACTGTAATTTTGCTTGGAGTGTGCTGTGCAACCCATCAAGAAGCTAAAGCAGCTGCCCCCTTCATAAGGATTTATATCTGGGTGTGGAGCCACAGCTTTATGTTCTGTTTTTACCTTTGAACAGGGTTCTCTGCGGAAAGAATTCCCCAAGTCCATCGGGGGCAGTGACATCTGCTATTTCTGCAAGAAGCGGGTCTATGTCATGGAGAGGCTGAGTGCAGAGGGCCACTTCTTTCACAGAGAGTGCTTCAAGTGTGAAATCTGTTCTACAACACTCCGCTTAGGAATTTATGCCTTTGATGTTGAAGAAGGTAATGGAGGAGCTATTTAGGAGTGTTTTGAAATGTCTGAGATTGGTGCTCTTGCTGGAACTAAGGAGAAAGATCTGTCCCGGTAGCACGGTCAGGAGGAGGTCTGCCAAGTGTGCTGTTTGTGTCCCTGCTGATCTTTGAGTCCTTGTACATGCTGTCCTAGTTTTTCAGAACAGTTGAGTTATGACAGACCTGAGCTGTAAATGAAGAAATCCTCAGTGGAAAATAAGTTGAGTGACCAAAATGCAATATATCGAATCACAGGTCAGAGTTGGGGGGGGAAAAAGGGGTGAGGTTTCTCCAATAATATAAAGTTATTCTTGTCTCCATTTAAAGCTGGCCATTAAATAACATGATCTATAAGGACAAGCCATAACAGTGGCAGATTTACATGGATGCAGGGAATGTAGGTTATTTCTGTCACAGTGTTATGGTCAGGAGTTGAAAGCAGTAGGACTGACCAAGCACAGTGTGATTTATTCCAGGCTCCAGGCTGCTGCAGAACAAGAGGTTCAGATCTTGGGTGCTTCATCCCACCTAAATCCTGGGGTTTCCTTCTTTTTTTTTCTTGTTTTTTTTTTTTTTTAAGTTTGGAATGGAGTTATCAAACTGAATTGAAATTCCCTTGTCCCTTCCAAAGTACTTGAGTAGATCAGAGTATTAACCTGATCTCCCTCTGCAAAAATACCAAATATTCAAGATCAAAGGGGTTCTTTTTCAGTGTGGAGATTCTGAAAAGATGTCTTTAGAGCAGATTATTGAGCTGCTTTTTTTTCTGCTTGATGTCTTGTGTTGGTTTGTAACTTTGTATTTCTGGGATGTTGTTTTTTTGCTGTTTATTAATCTTATACCTGAGAGGTAGATAAATGACCTTGTGTTACTGAACTAAAGTGTACATCTGTAAAAGAAACCTATTCAGAGCTGTTAGTCAGAATCAGTGCTAGGTTTCCCTTTGCCACCCAACTGTTCATTATCCTGGTTTCATTTTTTTAATAGATGCAACAGTGATTTTTCACTCCATATATGTATAGATAAGGTATCCTGTAGCTGATGATTTTTCCCTCTTGTAGGTAAATTTTACTGTAAACCTCATTTTACGCACTGCAAAATCAGTACGAAGCACAGAAAGAGAAGGGCAACAATACAGATCCACGGAAAGGTATGGAGAGATTTTATTGTCAATGCAATGCTGAGGCACCTTTATCTGGGGCAGGGTGAAATACGTGTGTGTGTGGATGTTTTCTACCTCATGTGCAGTAAAATCAGTGCTAAAATACAAACCTCCTGCTTCTGTGAGTTTGGCATATCTAATAATAAACTGGTTCTCAATGGAATTTAGCTTTTCTGTGCAAAGTAAAGTTGAACTTCAGAGCAGCTGGAAATGAAAATGTATGTAAAGACTTGAAGACAGTAGCAGAAACTGGACTTACATTCTTCAGAAACATATTTAACACTTTTTATTTTTTAACGCTTTTCCTAAGGAGGCGATAGACGCGTGGAAGAAAGTGGAAGCCAAACCCACAGAGATCAGCACAGAAAGCAGTTTGTCCACTGCTAGCAGTCCAGAGGACAGGTCCCCAGGTATCCTGACTTCCTTCTTAGGGGGCACGCTAAGCTGGCCCCTGCGGGTGACCAGGGATCTGCTTGACATTCCCAGCCGCCTGTCTAACTGGATGCATGGTGTCCTGCACGCTACCCACCTCCATTTCAGGGACAATGCATATAACTATACCTACCTGTACGAACTCCTGAGCCTTGGGGTGCCGCTCCTCTGCGCTCTCCTAGAGGTACTCACTCACATGTACCGGGAAGCAGAGCTATCACTTGAAAACATGCTTGAATGGGTGAAAAGATTCTGTAGGATTTGAATCTTTCCCGCGTGTCTTGCTCAGTTGTGCCTTTCGAATTTTCAACATTAACAGCCTGGCTATTTTCTCGAGGGGAATTTTTGGTTTGGAGGGCTTTGTTTTTGCTCTTCGTGCAATGTGACGCGTGACTTCATTGAATGGTGGATTCCTTCTGATAGAAGTGAGGTACAATTGAAATTTTCAACACAAAATGTACTGTATGTTAGAGCATGAAGGACAGTGTCCAAACACATTTCCAGAACATGAAGTCATATGAAGGATATTTTCTAGATTATTTTCCTCCCTGTTATTTTCTGCGATCAGACTGTTGGAGAAGATGGTACATTTTGAAACCATTTTTCCTCCTATTCTCCCCAGCTTATTTTTTTCTTTTTTCAGTTAGACCATGAAAAAATGTGTATTCTTTCAGGAATATTTCTGACAAATAGCTGGGATTTGAAACCTGAGTAAAGCACATAGCTTTTTTTTCTTCTTGCTTTCATCTTTGCTCTAGGTTATGAGATTTTTACTTGCATTAATATGTTTCAAAAAAATAGTGTACATAATTCACATTGCTCCAAGTCAAATGCCTTTTACATTGCTTTACATGTGATGGATATCTTTTGCTGATAGTGGGTACTATCTGTTCTACTAATTTATTTGAAGTTTTTCAATAAATTTGAAGAGCAAATGATAGTTGAGTGAAGACTTGATTGAAATTTTAAGTGAAAGAAGCTGGTAGAAAGAAGTAGACCGAACATTCCTCAAGTCAAGGCTTCCTCATTTGATGGCTGATATGAGGCATATCAATTTATGGAGCACTCCTCTGTAAGTGAAGTCACTCCTGTTGTGCCTCTGTGCAGGCACTGCTCCCAGTCTCTTTTGAAATTTTTAAAAAAGGCAGGTTTAGAACTAGAGTCAAAAGCCAAAAAATGTATTCTTACGTGATAACTTCTTACTTGGGTAATTCATTTCAACGCGTGCACCTAGTGGCAGAAAGGTGAAATTCTATTATCTGGAGCAGCAGATGAGTAAATTTCTTTCAGATGTCCCTCAACCTTAATCAGAAGGTCTACCTTAATCTGTTAAACAGCAAGGACACAGTGACATACCAATGCTCATTACTTTCAGCCTAGTTAGCCAGCGAGGTAAGCATGCTCCCTGCCTTTCAAGTACTTATTTATATTCAGAAGTTTACCAGGAAATAGGTAAATCCAATATGTGTAGCCTAAAATGAAAAGCATCTTTAGCCTTTATTTGTAGCCAGAAGAATGTGGCATAAACAATAGGAAATATTGTTGCATTCAGTTAGTACCAAAACTGAGGATCACCTGCCAGTGGTCTCAAATGACAGTGCTGCCTATGGGCTGGCAGGCCTTGGGGTTTGTTGTCTTATTTTGATTTTATTTGATTTGATTTGCTATAATGTGGGAAAAGATGATTTGAATTGTTTTGCCTCTTAGGTATGAAAAGGAAATGTGTCTGCTGTTTAAAATAAATGACAAACTGGATCTTCCTTCTAGATAGTTTGACTTTCTTTAAACTATGAGGATGAGCTTTTCACATTTTTAGAGTGGTTATGTATTTTGGGGTAAAAAATGTTATTTTTATGCACAGAACTTGAAAAAGTGCATGAAGAAAATTATTAGATATAAGGTAGCATTCCTTTGACAAAAATTGCCTTTAATGCTCAAACATGTATTCAGCCAAACTTTGCTATGACATTGAGTGGACACAGCAATAATTACAGTAACATGGTGGCCATCTGTATATATGTAATGTATCTGTACCTTTCTTACAGCATTTAAAAAACCTCACCTGGAAACACTGTACTATCTTTAATTATTTTCTAATGATAGAAACTGTTTCACCCTAAAAAGGAGGCAATTTAGTTAGTTACTCCTGCAACACAGAAAACTGCTGGGCAGTTGAGTTTCCAAATTTGAGCTGCCATCAATTTTGGTTTCAGTTTGTCAATAGGAGAGTCTTTAGGAACACTTCTTCCTAAACTTTTCTCCTGCTGTTTACTGTGGCAGAGAGAGCATAATGATAAACGTAGGGAAAATGGTGATGTACAAGATTTTTTGTAGAAGATGTAGAAGATTTCCAAGAAACTTGGAAATCTCTGGCCAATGAACTTAAACCAAATGAATCTTACTAGCAGAAAGTGTAAAAACAAGATTTAAAAAAAATATGGTATTGATTTTTATATGGATTTGTGAAATGGGGCATAAATCCCTACATTTCCACAACAGAGTTCAGGAACTTGTGTAATGAAAATGTTTTCCTGAGGAATCTTAATTACCATGCATATTCCACTAGGATTTTGCAGGTGATTCTGTTGGGAGGGTTATTTTATTGATATTACTCCAATTGCTCGATTTTTTTACTTCTTCATCTTACTGTTCTGCTAGTAATACTCATACCTGCTTGTCCTCGTTGATAATTGAATGAAAAAAAGGCAGTTCCATTTTGGCCAGTTATTCTTTGCACCGATGTAATCTTCCTGATGCTTTCCTACATAACCAAGTGAAGTTCTGTGTTTTCTTCCCTGCTGTCTTCTCTGCCAATCTCCCTCATTGCTTTTAGTCCAATTCAACATTCCGGTGCCGCTCACTGGCTGAAGCCTTTCTGCTCTCAGGTGATTTTTTTTTCCAGTTCCAAAATTACATGACTAACCCTGTTGTTTGAAAGCATTTAATTGTGTGTTCTTGGTTGTTTTTTTGTTTTTAACTGTTGAAGCAATCTGTGTGTCTGGTATATTAATAGAGCTTTGGCACGATTATTTAACCTGTTGCTGAGTTCACAGTTCTAGAAAAAGTAGTGTTTTTCTCTCTGTGTCTGTGCATGTGCGCTTCCCTGTGCCTTTAAGGTAAGTTAGGCAGTAAAGGGTTTCTTGAAAGAACTTGTTAAAGCCTTATTTCTTTCAAAAAACTGAAGGAAAGCTCTGTAATGAGGTCAGGGTGTGATTGCCCAGCTGATTCTCTGGGTTAGCATGAGCACCTATTTGCACTGAGCTCACACACCCAATGAGCAAGCAGTGTCTGAGCACTTCCCTGCTTTCCTACTGGAAAAGTGTGGTGTAAAAGGTTCTGTAGGCAAAGTAGCCTAAACTATGCAAGTTCTAGTCTTCCACCCCAAGTGACATTGTAGACAGGCCTAAAATTGACTGTTATTTTACATATTAACATATGCCATAAAGGTAATAAGTTAAAAGTGTAGTTCTCAGGCTGAACTACCAACATGCCAGAGTGCTTTGCTTTGGGTGGTTTTATTGCCTGGGCCTTGCCTGGCACTCTGATGATTGGGTTTCTCTTGCTGCACCCCTCTCCATGACCAACTCCCACCATTGTTTTGTATGAATTTTTTACATAAGGTTCAGTTTATATAATCACTAGGTGACAGTCTAGAAGGGGAAATGAATCCCAGCAAGAACCAAGGGCTCAGGAAGACCAGCAAGGACACTGAGGGTCTGGCTGATGTCATAACCCAGCTGTCCCTGCCAAGGACCCCTCTCAAAGAGAAGGAAGGGCCTTTGGGAATTGATCTTGGGAGCAGTTTTAGGAGGGGCCAAACATCCTTTGCCATCTACTCCATTTCACACACCTCAGCCAGGAACGTGGAAGGCAGCAGGGCCAGAGCTGTTATCTTGCTGGTCTGTACATTTGCACAACTCAGCCACTTGTATTTATTTGTGTGGGTATCCTAAAATGACTTGATGGCTCTGAAAGTCCCCATGCTGTGCCCACACAGAATCTCTCAGTGTTTCAAACGTCATTTCCTGCACAAATGGCTGGGATGCGACTCCCAGCGTGTTTCAGGGCTGCAGTGTGTTGTTACAAAGCTCAGCATGCTTTAATATGAAGGTCATGACATAAAGGTCTGCCGTTTCAAACCCTTCCTATTGCTGTGTTTTTTACTCTCTGTTGCAGAGTCTTCCTTGCTCTTCCTGCCCAGTGAGGATTCTGTCCTTCTCCTCCTAAATCTTCTGTCTTCATTTTACTTTATAATCTTAACTGAATATTTTTATTAAATAGTTTTTAACTCTGTATTTAAATTTTCACATGGAAATTCTGTATTTTGCACATGGTGAAAATTGTTTTAGCTTTATTTATGATATCTGCTGTAAACAAAAATAAATGTAGTTCTTTATAAGTCTCCTTGTTTCATCTCTTCCTTTCATAAAGATTTCCTGGGTTCAGAGATTTAGTAGTGACTTCACGCTGGTTTTGCACCTTCCTCTTGTGGTGGATGCTGTGGTGTTACCCTGCTTGTGGCCCGAGCAGAGGCCCCAGAGCTTCCCTGTGGTGGTGTCATTGCATGTGTGTCCCTTGTGATGCACATCAATGTCCCTGAGGAGTTGTCCAGGGTGACTGGTGCTGGGATTCACCCTTCCTGGGGATGAGGAGCTGGTGTTGGTGGGCGTGGGGCACACACAAACAGCACTGTCCTCCTCTCTTTGGCCTCTGCTGCCTTTCCTTACGCTGTCATTTTACTTATTAACATATGTCATAAAGGTAATAAGTTAATGTGTTTGGGTTTTTTGTTGTGTTCAGGAAAAGCAGGTAATAACCCAGGATAAATCTTTACCTTTGCTACTCGCTCTGGAGTGCTCTTCCCTGTACCTGCTGGACCTCTGGAAACTGAAGCTGGTGGTGACCCATTGCCTGTTAACAGTGCCTTGCTTTATTTGATTATATAAATTTTATATAACTTTTGTATTTTAAGCTGGTGGTGGAATTCTTTTTAAACAGCAGGTTCTCCAAAAGAACTTTCCTAAGTCTTCCTCCCCTTCATTTTCTTTCTTTTGCTTACTCTGCAATTCTTAAGCTATAATCTCTTCCTTTGCATTTCAAGACCAAAAAAAAACAAAAAACAAACAAATCCCAGAAAGAATAGTCCCAAGAGTTTAATGGAAAGATTGTGTGGTTTTATTTTTTTTTAATGAATTAAAACTGAACCTCACTGGGGTTGTTTGAATGACAGAAATTATTTTTTTTTTAATTGTTGCTAAAGACAACATCATTGCCAGAGAAAAGCAAATGTTATTCTCAATGAACTGTTCCATCTTCCCTGCCAAAGGAAAAGCCACCAGGCTCAATTAAAAGTTTGCTGTCTGAGGGAAAGATGATATCCATTATGAAAAGATGGGGCAACAAATGGCACTGAGGACAATCCTTGGCACTTCATTGTAGCAGACAAAGCAATTGGGGTAAAACTGAATTTGCTCTTTGCACAGTTTACAGTTTTAGGCCAAGGCAGTGACAGGGAAACATCAGAAGAGCATTTTTGCCTGCAGCAGGTGATGATTTGTGTGGCGCTGAAGCATTGAGAGGCATCAGCTGTTCATGCTGTTCTCATAAAGTTTCACTCATTCCTGCTAAAATCTCGGTGCAATAACTTGGAACTGGGGTAACGTTAGAGCCTGGGTTTATTTCTCCCAGAGGTGCAGGAGGCCCAGGCAGTCCCATCACAGGCAATCCTGGCAGCAGGGACATTACCTTGCAGGAGACAGCCCATGCACTCGTGGGCAAGGCAGGACACAGGGTATGGATAAGAGATAAAACAGACAAAATGATCAGCGTGAGAGGAGGAAGTTTGTGTTGGTTCCCTCACTCTTGGTCCAAATTATCACACAATAAAACCACACATTCCCTGTTTTGCTGGTGCAGCTGAAGGGAGAGCCTGGTGGGTTAAGGGCTGCGTGCATGTGACAAGCTGGTTTGGGACTCCTTCTCTTGCCGTGTGAGCAGGAGACCTGGATCATCCTCCTGCTGTGCCCTGGAGTTCTCTGCAGAGCCTTTTCTTTTTTTGAAAAGCCAGGCTAACCTTTCATCCTCAAAGCCAAGCACCATTAACTGCCTAGGTGTCTGTTTATGAAAATCAAATATCTCAGGATTCACTAAAGGCAACCCACCTTTATTATATATGTGCTAAGCCTTTAAAATTAAAAAGATCTTGCAGGTATTAAACATACTTGATTTGAATAGAAGAATACAAAACTTGTGAAAATTGCTCAGATTCAAACATGAGCCTTTCATTACCAAGAAGAGTAATTTCTGCTCCTCTGAGTTTCTTCTAAATTACTACAGCTGTAAAATGCCAGTGAAAGTTGCTTCTGTGTGTCTTCCAACCTCAAGCAAAGACTATGATCTGCATTTTTCCACAGCATTATGGCAATTAGTTACTATAATTGGCTTTAATTCACTTCTGGCTCACTCATTCCTCACATTCCAATCAAAACATTGAGTTTTGAAATGCACTGAGTTCTGCATTAATATTTATGTTTTTGAAGATATGACATGTTTGCAGATGACTTGATTTTTTTTTTTTGCCTGAAAGATCATGTCACTGAAGATAAGAAGACATTATGTATCAATGCCTGATGCAGGTATACATATTAGTCATGTAAATATTTCCCCAAGTCTCTTTCCTTTACTTCATGAACTGTGCTCACATGAAAAGAAGTGAGGCTTTAATCTCATCAGGTGGTGGGCTCCAAACTTGTTTGAAATGGATGGAATTTCTGAACTGTTTTTTTGAAGTGTGAAATGATGAAATTTCCGTGTTGCTATAGTATTGAATTTGCCCTTTCAGCATTTGTTCTGCAGGTATTCATTCATTCATATCTTTGTTTTAAGGTTTTTAGTGCTTTGAATCTGTGTCCAAAAATACTATTTTGATGGACACTGGAAACTGAAAGTGGTGTTGCTGCACTCCAAATTCATAAGTAATACATGCCTTAATATACCAGACTAACACAGATTGCTCTAATTAAATATGTATTTACTCTAAAATGATAAAGTAGTGTGCTATCATAGTAGGTTTTGTTTGAGAATCAATTTTTCCTAAAGACACATATTCAGTATATCTAATAGGTTTCCTCTAAGTTGGTTTTTTTTCTTCTTTGTTAATTTTTGCTCAGTTTGTATTAGCACATATATGTGCACTGTGCCCTCAGATGCATTAAAAAATCATGGGAGTCTCTGGCTGGCTCTGAGAGCTCCAAATCCCATGGTTTTATTTTGTGCCAGAATTCAGAAGTGTTTGTTTATGAAGTAGGTGATGGAGACTTGGAGAAAGCCTTTTGTTGCTGAGGAACTTGTGTAGGTGCTGGCATGGGCTCTCGGGACAGTGAGGAGATGGTCTCCTGGTGTGGGGACAGGAGGAGGGGCTCATCCCTGCACCAGGGATGGGAAGAGGTGGCAGGAAAGCCTCTGTAGGCAGTGTTGGTTGGAAGGTATGCAGCTGATCTGGTGCTCAGTTCCACCCCATGGATAATGGGAGCAGCAGTTCCTTTCACTCTTTGCCATGTGCTGGCCACAACAAAGTGGAAATTGCTTCTGTTAAAGTGTGAGGAGGAAGAAAAGGAGATGTGGCATGAACTGGAATCTGTGAAATGTCAGCCACCATACCTTTTGTAGGAATCCTTTTCCAAGGGCAAAAACCTACCTGGTGATATCTCAGGTGAGATGAAAGGTCCAAGTTGGGACAGGACATCAGTTTGGAGATGCTGCTGGAAGCCTGATAGCCTCCTAAGGCAGGTCTGTGGGATACCTCAGTGGGATGTCTTCCTTCAGAGTTTCCAGCTGACACAGGCAGTGCTCTCATGCAGCCTTGTGTGTTTTGAGCTCAGGCTGCAGGATGCAGCTCTGACAGCTCTGAGCTTGGGTTTCACTCGTGTGGGCTGCTGAGCCCTGTATTTCAGCAACACCAAGGTCTAGCCAAGCTGGAGGTGTTTTCCCATTCCCTCTGCCAGTCCCACGTGGGCTGGGCTTTCCTGGACAGTGCTTTCTGCTCGGGATCTTGCCCCTGAGCTCACCGGGTTCATTTCAGCGGTGCTTGCACAGCTCTGCTGTTGGCACACCTCCCTTCTGTCCCCACAGCTCTCCTGAAGCACTGCTGCTTTGTAAGCTGGGCTCAGATTGCTTTTTTGGTTTATTGCACAGTGAGGAGTCAGGCAGTAAAGCAGGCTGGGTGTGCTACAGATCAATTTGTGGTCTGCTGACTGGGTTTCCTAATGGTGGTGTGTGATGCCAGCTGGTGTTTGCTTTCACCATCAGAGCTGCCCATGTTTGTGAGTAACTCCACCTCAGAGCTGCCCAGGGCTCTCAGTGCCTGAGTCAGCAGCTCCGTACAAGGCCAGGCAGGGTGCCCTTGCCCCGTGGATGAGTGATGAGGTGGCACAGTGCCGTGGCAGGCCAGGAGCCTCGGGGTTGCCAGCGGGGATGCAGGGTGCCGGTGAGGCTGGAGCCTGGAATGGGGCAGGGAGGGTGAGCCCTCTGCCAGCCCTGGGTGCCAGGTACCCACACCCTGCTCTGGGTTTGGTGGTGCCTTTCAGCTGAGGACCAGAAAGCCCCATGCCAGTGCTGAGTGGCTGGGGCTCTTTGGGTAAGTACTGTTGTACTGTTCCTGCTTCACAGCCCTCGGGTGTGCCACAGAACATCACATCCCCACTGCAGGCTGGGACAGCTAATCCAGGAGGTTTCATTCTTCCTACCTCTTCCCCAAACAAGGCTCACAAGGAATTGCTTCTTGTCTGCTTTATCATGGTTGAGGAGCAGGGGTGGAGCTGTTTGCCCTCAGGGCAGCTGTGGTAGGGTCCCCTTTCACTGCCAGCAGCAGGGAGGGATAATTTCTTGTCCCCTCTGAAAGTCCTGCTCGGGCAACTCCACCTGGTCAGCCCCTAGATGTTGTGTTTAGTGTGTGGGGACCCCCAGCCTGGGCAGATCAGGAGTTCTTGCAGTTGTTTTCTGGGCCACCCTCCCCATAAACACTTTGTTCCTGACCACCAGTATCTTGAGTGTGTTGTAGGCCAAAGAAGAAAGGTAGATATAATTTTAAAATTTGTTGTTTCCTGCCTCTGTTCATGCTTTTCATCTGCCTTCAGGGATGTTCTCTGGGTTTGTGTGAGCTTTCATACTTTGGTTGACTTGGTGAGGTTCACTCCCCCTTTTCTCATGTGTGGGGCTCCCATTTGGTCTGACTCACTTTAGCCAAGAAATCCCACAGGATTTGCTTAAAACTTAATTCCCCTCACATTACTTAAAACCAGCTAAAGAGGAGGAGGGAGGAGAAATGGGAACACTTCCTGCTGCTTGTGGCCCAGCAGCATCCACTCAATGGAGAGCTGGCTGCAGTTGCCTTGGTTGGGGACTTTCACTGCAGCATCTTTGACCATTTTTGTCCATGCTGGAGAGAGGCACGTGGGGAGCAGCCACTCCTGGGAGAGGCTGATCAAAGGCAGCTGCCCTGGGCCAGCTGGTGTCCGAGCTGCTTGGCTGCTGGCAGGGAGGGGAATGGGTTTTGGCAGAGCCCAGGCTTTGTGCCGTGGTGGGCAGGGGAGGAGGCGGCTGACCCGGTCCAGCTGCCCCAGCAGGAGCTTGGCTCTGCCTGAAGCTGGCAGGTTCCCAGGGCCGTGTCACCTCCGTGCCAGGTCACAGCAGTGTCATCTGCCTTGGCACATGAATCAGGAGCAGCAGCAGCAGCTGGGCTGTGTAGGAGCTTTGGGGGGTAGGACGGTCGGGACAGATGGAGACTAGAGATCTCTGGAGCCAGGCTGTGGAATTGGGGGTTTATTGCCAAGGGCCTGGGTGCAGAGCCCTGCTGGGATTGGGGGTTTATTGCAAAGGGCCTGGATGCAGGGGCCTTTTAGAATTTGGGGTTTATTGCCAAGGGCCTGGGTGCAGGGCCCTGCTGGGATTTGGGGTTCATTGCAAAGGGCCTGGGTGCAGGGCCCTGCTGGGAGCTGCAGCCACAGCTGGAGCACGCCCCAAAGAAGAGAGGGGTAGAGAGGATGAGAGGGTGAGAGAGTAAGAGGGGCAAGAGAGTAAAAGGATAAGAGACCAAAAGCGTAAGAGAGCAAGGTCCCCTTTACAATACCATAAATAATCTTCTGTGTTGAATATTCTAATTCTCACTAACTAATCTAGTACAAGATACAAATCCTATAGCATTTCCATACAGCCTATAAGAATCATTACATTACCATACTGTGCTACATTTTAAACCCTAAAAACTCCTCTTTGGGCCCCTTCTGCCAAGCTGTAGTGTCTGCTCTGACCCTTGGGCCTGTCTGCAAGCAGAGGGTGTTGTTCCATCAAAAGGGGATTACCTTCAGCCAGCCACACCATTGTTTTCCAGTTGTTCAGTAGCTAAGGTATCTCAAAGCTTGCTGTCATTTCAATCTCACTTATACCTACCATATTCTCAAAATCTTTTGCCAGGCAATCATATTTATAAGGCTTTCCTGTTTCATCTCCCCCATCAGGGCTGGAGTCAGGCTGCCTTGTGGGGCAGGACTGGCAGCACACCCAGCATCTCCTGCTCGTGCCTGGTGCCAGCCCTGGCCCTAGGGCTGGGGGCACTGGGATGCTGCAGTGATCAATGCCTTGCCCATGGGAATCAGAGAGGGTGTCCTGGGTGGGTAGAGCTAAGCCCCTTGGGAAAGGGCAGCTTCTTTGGCACAACTGCAGTGGCACACTGCTGCTGGGCACGTTTCTGAAGGGGACCCGTGCCAGGGGCTCCCAGGGTGTTTTCATCAGCTCAGCAAAGCCCATTGTAATCTCACCTCTGAGCAGGGTGTCACTGCAGGCTTTCAGGCTGTAAGAATATCCATGTGGCTCGTGTCTGTAACAGGCAGCACGATACAGACAATACAGGTCTCTCCACTGCTGTGCTGCGCTGTCAGCTTTGCCCTCATACCCAGGGAAGAAAGGCAACCCCAAAGTATTAGCAAAACCTCTTGAGATGCCAGAGGCCCTGACCCCACGTCCCAGGAGATTTCTCCATTCTTGTTTCTGGACCTTGGGATCACTTTAGCTCTCCAAATGGGCTGATCCAAGCCATGGTTTTGGAAGAATTTCCATTAGAAAAAGCAACAACTGTGGGGACATCAGGTTTCATTGCCTTGTTCCTGCCTTGGGCACCTGTGACTGTGGTCACAAGGGTTTGCAGGTGAAGAGAGAGACGAGAATGTTGATTTTATGATCAGAAGGCTTGAGTTACTATTTTATGATATATATACTACATTATGACTATATTAAAAAGAAATAAAAGGAAATGTTCTCAGAAAGCTAGCTAAGCTAAGAATAGAGAAGAAAAGAATGATAACAAAGGAGCTCTCTCTGATTCTGTCCCAGAGAGAGCTCAGTCCTTGATTGGCCATTAATTATACACATCCAACATGGGCCAATCACAGGTGCACCTGTTGCTTTCCACAGCAGCAGATAACCATTGTTTACATTCTTTTTCTGGGGCTTCAGCTTCCCAGAAGGGAAAATCCTGAAGAAAGGATTTTTAGTGAAAAGGATGTCTGTGACAGGCACCGAGCCTTTGCAGGACAGTGGTGCTGCATGAAGGCCCTGCTAGATGCTGAAATGCATCCAGACTGAAGCTGCCATTACAAAAAGTTATTTAAAAAAAGAAAAAAGGTAGAAATGCTTTTTAGGTTATGGTGGATAATCATTGTAAGCAATGTGAATTTTACAAGCCTGTCATTGGGAGAGGCTTGCAAATTCAGGGTTGCACTGAACTTTGAGCAAGCAGAAGAGCTGTGCTGAGTTTGCCTGCTTTTGGTTAGCAAGACAATGCCTTGAGCCCGTGAGCTTCCTGAAGGGCTCAGCCAGGGAAAGCATCTCCAGAGAGATGGGGGGAAAGGTCTTTTACAATGTCTTTGTCCCTCACTGCTGCATCTCTGACTAATTCAAGGCCTGGTGCAGACATTTCTGTCTCTAATGCAAAGATGAGCTGGCACAACATTGAATTAAAACACTTGGCGTGACACTTAATGGAGAGAAAAATTATGTTTTAAAGGGAAGGGGCTTGTATCTGTATCTGTCCTTGAGGTCTGCAGGGGCTCTTTGGCCAAGCCGATGGATTGGAGTCAGTTTTGACCGGCCCTGACCTCTGGGTGAGAGCCAACCCAGGTACAAACCCTGCAAGCTGAAGCCTTGGGAATACTTCTCAGTTACCACAGGGCTTAGCTAAATCCTTGCCCTGTAAGGAAAACAGTAGTTTCTCTGCCCATGTGAGGAGGGTGAGGTGAGGTTTGAAATGCAGACAAAGGAGAAATTGTTTTCATCCACATTTTTCATCGTGTTTGAGTGGGAAGGCCAGATGAATATGTGATTGTTCTGTTCAAATCACTGGCTGTGTTGCTGCTCTTAAGCAGCTGAAGGCAGCTAAGCTTCACTGCTTGCATAAAAAAAACCTAAAAACCTCAACCACCAAACAAGCAAACAAACAGAAACACCCCACAAACTCTAAAGCCATGTTTTTTGCTTTAAATGCAAGTCAGCCAAAGACTGGGGCAGGGTTATGGATGAGAAGGATGATCATATGTGGGTGACACAGTGCTCACACCTTCCCACAGGGCCTTGTCCTGCTCCTCCAGCCTGTCATAAAGGAATTAGGCAGTTGGATTAATAAGGAGGATTTATTCCATCATTAAAACACAATGGTAAAAAGGCCACAAGCAAAGCTCAGATCGATGCTGAACCAGGCTGACAGCGTCAGGTGAGACAGGGGGGCCACTCTGTCTCCTCTCCTCTGTGCATCACCCAGAGACAGCTCTCACTAAGTCTTTTTTATACATTTCCAAGCTCTGAGGGTTGCTGGGAAGTGTTTCTTGCTTTCTTATGTTGATCTTATCCTCTTAGCATATTCATGTAGTTTTCACTTCCTTGCGGTCGCTCCTGCTGAGAGTTTCCCAAACTGGTAAATAATTCACCTTGTTAGAGGAAAATCTCCTGAAATATATATTCTAGGAGACACAGATTTATCTTATTGATGATGCATATCCAATGCATATTGCTGGGGTTTGGTCAGATGAATAATCCTCTGG
>JAHXMQ010012340.1:20897723-20971483 GCA_020466415.1 Ammodramus savannarum pratensis
TCACCAGTGATGCTAGCAGGTACCTAAAACACAACTAAAGCTGCAAGGGCAGTTTGCTTTTCTCTGGAATGCTGAAGAAAATTATAACAAAATATAGTGCTGGATGTATGTACAACTAAGAAGGGTGGGAGAAAAGAACCAAACAAAAAAAAACCCCCACAAATGCTCAGAATAACAGTTGTTCTTAACCGCAGCCATAAATCCCCACAAGGCACATGAATCACTTTGCAGGAAATGTTCAAACATTCCCATCCCACACAGGGGCCTGGATCAGAGGGTAAAACATTGTTGTGATCAGCTTGGGTTCAGCTCTCGGAATGGACAGTTTTTGTTACACAGGGATTTGGGATTTGGACAATGGGTGTGTTATGGCAAAAGGTGCATCCTGTGGCCACCTCCCACCTTGGGCCCATCCTGCAGCTCCATACCCTGGGCCTCTCCTGGGTTTTGAGAGCCTGCCCATCCCTAAGTAATCTGAAATTTGATGAACCTTGGGGAGCTGTCAGAGGAAGCCCAATTTCTACGTACTCATGAGAATATATTTGCTTTTGGGCAGGGTTCTGTGGCAATTCATTCCATCTAAAGATTAGATTGGTTTCCCCTGAGTCAAGCACTTTTCCTTACTGAGAACTAAACAGTAAGAGGGGGAGTGAAAAAAAGGAAAAAAAGACAAACCTAAGAGACCAACTGTTGCAAACACTGCTGCTCTGCTGGGAAGCTCATTCAGATTCCTGACAGCCTCTAAACACCCACTTGTGGTGCTGTGTGCAGCTTTTGGAGAGCAACCTGGCTCTGAGAAATGCAACCTCCTGCTATTCCCTGAGGTGGCTGTAAGTGGGGTTTGTGCCCTGTGAGTGCTGGGTGCTCTTACAGGGAAGGATGAACCTGTCCATGAGGAAATGGAGAACACAGGGAAGGGTTTCCTGCCTGTTTGGCAGCTTCTCTGCAGAGCAGGTGCTGCATCCCCTGCTAGCACCCTGCAGCTCCTGGTGTCCAAGCAGGGATGGGAGCCAGTTAATCCCCTGATCTGAGGGATCAGCTCCTTCCCCTGGGGCTGGACAGCAGGACCTGGCACAGGGGTGACAGCGCAGAGGGTGCCAGTGGCACGGGGGTGACAGCGCAGAGGGTGCCAGTGGCACGGGGGTGACAGCACACAGGGTGCCAGTGGCACAGGGGGTGAACATCCCACTGCCCCCTCTGCCTTGGACTGCTCCAGCAGGACAGTCCCTTCCTGAAAGGGGGGACAAGAGAAACAGCAAGTGATGCATGGCACTGCTGGGCTGGCTGCAGGGAGCTCAGTGGGACTGGGAAAACGAGCAGTGACAGCTGTGCAGTTCAGGCTTTGGGTCCTGTGAATAATGACCCCCTTCAGCAGAGACAAGAGGAGAAACCTCATACTAGAGCACTTACCTCCTTGCTGGCCAAGGAAAATACATGTTTTGCTCTTTAAAACAGAAAGATATCAATCAATGTTCATGGCAGGGCTTTTTCCTTTCCTTTGGTGTGGCGTTCTGCCCAATCTCAGTGTGGTGTCTCTCCATCCACACCGGGTCTCACACAGGGTCAAAGCCTTCATATATTTATACTTCTATATATATATGTCTGTATCTATCTGTATGGAGCTCCTCTTCTCTTGAGGCACAGCTATTAATCATCACAGGAATAGATTTAGGTGGGAATAAATTAGGTTGGCAGTATTGTTAGCATGCAAAAGAGGCTGAGAGGGATCCTGCTGCAGTGCACTCATGTGTGGCTGCAGTGGCAATGTGGTCACATCAGAAGGGCTGACAGTGTCTGTTCCATACAGCCTGGGTTTCAGAGATGAAAGAAACGGCCTGATTACTAGGGCTAATAAAAAGAAAAAGGGCTAATAATCACCTCCAAAGGTTGTTGTGCCCTGAGGCAAGGTCAGGATGTGCAGGGCGTGTTTGTGTGGTGCATTTTTAATTACATTTACTCAAGGGGATGCCATAATCTGCCTCTGTGATCAGCTCAGGTGCCTCCCTGTGCTGTTCACTGTTCCATGGGCTGGCCCAGTGGCTCCCAGGAATGAGTAGAGTTTGTTTCCTTCTTTCCTACAGACAGAGTTTGTTTCTTTCTTTCCTTTTGCACGTTTGAAGGCTGCTTAAATAGCTTCACTCAATCCTCTCTCTCTAGATTTATGCTCACAATTTTCTCCAACTTCTTGACTCAGCCTTGCTTGCTGGGCCTGTGGCTGTCCCCACACCTCTCCTCCAGGCTCCTTTCTCCTCTTATTTTCCCAGATCTGCAGGAAAAATGTGAACAGGGCACTGTGCATTGTTTCCAGGCCAATCCCAGCACTGCAAATGCTGTTTCCCTCAGTTCATCCCTCAGGCAGGCAGAAGTGCCTGGCCTTGCTGTGTGAGCTCTGAGGGATTTCACTGAGGGGTTTGATCCCAGGTGCTGAACCTTGTGGCTGTGAGTGCAAATGCAGACTCTGATGGCAATGGGGATAGCTCAGCTGGGTAGCACCCACAGCAAATCACAGTCCTGTCATCCTGGTGATGAAAGGAGGAAAATGAGGCCATCAGCTTTGGCTGCCAGGCACCTCTTCCTCTGGAACACCCACACTGCTGTCAGGGCTCATGATGGTGCTGGCTGCACTCCCTGAAATGCCCCACTTCCATCTTGCCCTTGTGAAAAATGCCAATCACTTGTTTTTAAAGTTTTAAAAGTTTAATAATAATAAAGTGGTTATAGAAATAGTAATATAATTAGAGTAATAAAAATTTGGACAATTTGGATTAGGACAATATGAGACAATAGAAACAAAGAGTTATGGATGGTCCAGGTACCTCTTTCTGGGCAAAATAAGCCCGAAAAAGGACCCTCATTAACAGAGGATTAACCCTTAAAAGCAACAGCCTGTTGCATATTCATACACCTCATCCATGATGTATAAATTCCATTCAAACTCAGGATTCTGTCTGGGCAGTGTCAGCTTCTTCCTCTGAATCCTGACGGTGTCTTCATGGCTGAGCAAGGCGGGAAGAAGTTTGTTTCTTCTGATAATGGAGCAATAAATGCTCTTTCTCTGAAAGATTCAGGTGTCCTGTGGCTGCTATCTCAGTGCGAGTCCTCTCTTTAAAAAAAAGTATCTTACATAGCATAGTTGCTATTTTCACATTATGTCATAACCTAAAACTATATTTACCAGATACTTAAGAGAATTAATACAGCATCACTTTCTAACACACCCCATATAATACTCATTTCAATATTTGCCAAAAGCCAATCACAACCATGCATTTTTCTCTCCCTTTTCCCCGTAGCTCTGAGCTGGAGTTTGATGTGCCCGGGGGCTCCTCGAGCTCGGAGGTGGGTGAAGCCCAGCCCTCGGTGCCAGCCTCGCCCCTCACCTGCTCCAGCCCCATCCACAGGTGGGCATCTCTCATCAGGAGCCCTGTGGTGCCCCAGGAAAGCTCCAAAACGTCCAAAGTGGCTGATGGTAAGCAGTACCCTGGCGTGGGGGTGCTCCAGCAGCCACTTTGATGGTGCAGACAAGACTGGGGGAGGCTTTTCACAGTGGAGGCTGTTCCCTGCAGTGTGGCCAGGTTGTCTCTTTGGGGGGGTTTCTGCCATTTTGGTGCACCATTCCCACAGTGCAGGGTAGCCTGGAGGAGCTGTGCCTCGTGCTTGGCCTGCAGGGCTGGGAGGGATGTTTTCCCACCAGTAAAATGTTAGGCAATGCAGTGTCTGCAGCACTGCCTAGGCAAGGGTGAGGCTGGGAATCACTGGAGAGCTCTGCTTGCAACAATTTGGGTTTCTACAGGTAGCTGCTGCATGGTTTTGTGTCCAGGGAAAGCACAGAGAGAAAAGGACATAGCTAGCAGGGAGGTGGGGAGAAGTTTGGGAGCAATCTGCCTTCAAATGGAAAGAAACTTTTCTGGAGCTGGTCAGGACTAAAAGATATGCTCAAAACAGCCAAAGACATGGTTCTGCAGAACATAAAAGGCTGCCAGCATTCGTTTCTTCCCATCTCCCACCACTCCTACGTCCATATATGCATTTTTAATCCTAGCAGAAAAGAGGGGATTTTATACAGCAATTTAAATCCCCTCTTGAATAACAGAGCCCTTGTTTGAGGCAAAAGGACAGCAGAAGAAACATGCCCAGCAGCACGTGGCTCCATGTAACCACCAAAGGATTTTATCCCTCTTCATCCCCAGTGTCCTGCTGCTCCCATCCCTGTTTGCTGGGGTGGATCCCTGTTTGTTGGGGTGTTTTTCCTGCCCCATCCCTGTTTGCTGAGGTGTTTTTCCTTCTCCCATCCCTGTTTCTGGGGTGTTTTTCCTGCTCCATCCTGGGCTGTTTTTCCTGCCCCATCCCTGTTTGCTGGGGTATTTTTACTGCTCCCATCCCTGTTTGTTGGGGTGTTTTTACTGTCCCCATCCCTATTTCCTGAGCTGTTTTTCCTGCCCCATCCCTGTTTCCTGAGCTGTTTTTCCTGCCCCATCCCTGTTTGCTGGGGTGTTTTTCCTGCCCCATCCCTGTGTGATTCGGGGTCCGGCAGGCTCGGAGCTGCTCCTGCATCCCTACGGATGCACGCTGCCCTCTCCCGGCTGCAGCTGCTCGGAGAACGGAGCCCCTGCCCGGGAATTTGGGGTTCTGCTCCTCCTGCCGTCTGTTCTCCCCAGCTCCACGTTTGCTCTCCGGCTTGTGCTGCATTAGCTGACCCTGTGTCCCCTCTGTTTGTGCACAGCACTCCAGAGAGCCAACAGTTTCCAGTCCACGGCGTTAAATAAGTATCAGAATTGGAGGAGAAAAATCCAAACGAGTGAGTAGAGCCTGAGAAGTGATTGTATCTTCTATTCATGCTGTTTTCTTGTCTTTTAGCTGTCTGTATTCCCACTTTTCCTTTAGAATTTCTGTGGTTTTGAGTCACTAGTCACTACTAGTTTTGTGTTTTGAGTCACTAGTTGAGAAAACAGAGATCTAAAACACACCAAATGTTTCTTTCCATTTTCTTACCCTCAAAAGATCAAACTCTCTTTCTGTGTAACTACACCCATCAGCAGGTGGTGTCCACTTCAGGGAACACACACTGCTGTCCCAGAGGTGCAGATTTTGTCTCTAGGCTGCCTGCACTGATTGCTTTTGATCAGGTGTGGCTCTGGGGCTGACCTGGTGTCACTCACTAGAAGTGCTCCTGGAGGTGCCCACTGCTGCTGTCCCCTCTTTTCTGTTGGGAAATAAACCCAGGTGATATTTCTGGGTTGGTGAAAGGGAGAATCCCAAGAGGTGAAAATAAGTTTTAGTGGTTCTTGTCCTCCAGCAGTTTTCCTTGGTTTGAGCTGACCTGCCTTTCCCTGTGGAAGTCACACAGGAATGCAGTGATTTTGATAGAGATTGTGCTCTATTCACTTCTGATACACAGTGTGGTCATCCCTCCCAGCTGAGGCTGCAGAGGTAACCTTCCTCCTGGGCTGGGCTCTCTTGTATTTGGGCTCCCCCCAGATGGAGGCAGGAATGATAGATCTGACTCCATGTTCTCAGAATGCTAATTTATTATTTTATGATACTATATTATATTAAAGAATGCTATACTAAAGAATACAGAAAGGATACTTACAGAAGGCTAAAAATATAATTATGAAAACTTGTGACTCTGGAAAGAGTCCTGACACAGCTTGGCACTGATTGGCCAAAGAGTAAAAACAATTCACATGAATCCAATGAAACAATCACCTGTGGGTAAACAATCTCCAAACACATTCCATATGAGCACGACACAGGAGAAGCAAATGAGATAATTATTGTTTTCATTTTTCTCTGAGGCTTCTAAGCTTCCCAGGAGGAAAATCCTGGGAGAGGGGATATTTCAGGGAATGTGAATGCCACAGACACCAGCCTTGGTTTCAGCCCTGCTGCCTGGGGCTGGATGTCCCTTGTGCCTGCACACTCCTCCCTGCCCGTGCCCCAAGGACTGGCAGGCTCCTGCTGGGAATGGCCTCACCAGAGAGGGGCTGGGGGAGCCCAGCAACCCCTAGAGCCCCCCAGAGGGGCAGCTGTGTCTGGGGTGGGGGTGTTGGCAGGCTGGAGTGTGAAATGTGCGTGTCCAGCAGCAGCAGCAGGGTGGGATCTGTGCAGGGAACTGAGTGCTGCAGTTTCTGGGCACAGGGACAGCAGGATTTGGGAATGGTGGGGACAGCTACTCTTTAACCCTGCCCCAAGCTGCCCTCTGCAGCCAGGGCCATTTCTGCTGCTGCCCAGCATCCCAGAGAAGTTATGGCTCTGCTTCTGAAGCAAGCAGGATCCCTGTGCCCATGCTGGGACCAGTGCTCAAGCAGAGGCATTTCAGCTTGCTTTGAATGCACAAGAAAGCTTTGAGATTATTGTCAAGTCCCTGCGCTGTGGGATGAATTTTTATATCTCAAATGATAAGATGCATTTCCTCTTCTTGGCATCAGCCTTGCCCTCAAGTCAGATGCACATGAGCACTGTCACTGCCCACCCATAGTGCCCTGGAGGCCTGGGTGCCTCAGGATAACTCAGTAAATCTCAGTGGGGCACACACAGAGCCATTCCATGCTCCTGAGAGGAGGCCCCCACAAGCTCTGTGAAGGTCTGTCCCTGCAGAGGCAGCTGTGCCAGACAGACAGACAGGGCTGCATGCCCTGGGATTGCCTGCACCAGGAGGCTGTGCCATGCTCTGAGAGGCTCCTGGGGTGTCCCACCATGCCTGGCATGAGCAGGTGGCACAGGGTATCCCCAGGGTCTCCTGGCATCCCTGCCAGCCTTGGCTCTGCCTCTGGAGCGCTGCAGAGCACGTGGGAATGGGCACACGCAGCAGAGTTTGGCTCCACCAAAGGCTTGGATTTAAAGTCTCGCTTGAATTGATCTCAGTTTTTAGAAGATCAATCAATAATGATTCTTGATCCAGGTTTGTGTGTGAAATAAGAAAGATTGTTAGAGAGGAAAGCAGAGAAGACTGGAGGGGGTGTCACTCTTAAATCTGACTGATTTTCAGCTTGTTCTCAGCAAGGGCATTACTTACAGGTTTGCCAATTAATTTTTCCATCGTTTTGTTAAAATCTTCCATGTGCCTCAAGGGCTGTAGAGGGAGCTAAAAGCTTTTGAGAGGGAAGCAATGTGCTGCATGAGTCTGCCTGCAGCTCAAGCATGCTGTTAGACTGAGGTGTAAAGCACAGTCAGCATACACTGGGAGCAGAATAAAAGCTTTTTTTACTCTCTGGAGGAAGACTGTAACTCATAGTTTCTATATTTAATCCAATTTGATTAAAGGAATTCATGTGATCATCAGTCACATGAAAAAAACCTCAGTCTCCTTTTCAGGCATCTTTCCCCAAACACATGTTTCATAAACAGCACAGGGTAGGCAGCCAAGGAGAGGAAATCAGTGTCATGGCTATATTGGCTGAAAGGCTCAGAGCAGGATATTACCTTTCAAAACCTTTAATCCCCATGCACAGCCACAGGGAACACCGTGCTCCTAATTTATCTTGGGATTTGGGGCCAAGAAGATCATGATAGTGCCCTAGGGAATTTTTTTTTTTAATTTAAAATCCTGTTTTGAAAGCAAAGCTGAAAATACAGGTTCAGCATCTTGGTGGGAATGAAACTGTTTTCCCTGTGACAGGTGGGGCTGTGGCTTTGTGTGGAGCAATGTTCTCAGGTGTGCCCACAAGAGCTGGGGTGGGCAGGAATTCTCCCCATAGACTAATGCTTGGGTTTGGGAGTTAACTGACTGAGCTGTAAATATACTTGTCATGTTATAGCTGGACATGATAATACCTTGGATCAGGGATACTTTTGTTTGTCCAAAGATTATTTGTTATGTAAAATTCCCTTAGGCACAAGTAGGGAAAGTTCTCCTGCCTCCCTTCAGGTGGGTGTTGCCTCCTTTAGTAATTAATTACACTGCCTGATCCCAGCAGATCGTGTTGCCTGTTGTCCTGACTTGGGAGACTTTTTTCTGTCCCTGCTGCCTGCAGGTGGATGCATTTCCTATTTTGTCCCCATTCTGATGGACAGCCCTCTCAGGAGTCATCCATTTCCTTCGTTTCTTGGAATTACCCAAAGTTCAAAAGTCACAGGTTGCTTTGACTGCCTCTGCTTCTGAGGCCTGAAGGCCCTCTAAAGAGGACTGGCTTTCCAGAAGTTTCCTGGAACTCCAAAGCTGCTTCACTACATCCAGCCCAGAAGTGGAAGCACTTCAGGTCCTGAATTGAAAATATCAACATGTGTTTGGCACAGCAGGCACACACATATGTCAGTGAGGCCATAAACTTCAATGCTGCAGGTCAGTTCTTCAGGTTTAACTCTACCCAGGAGGCTGTTTCATCTTCTGCTCTTCTTCTTCAATTGCAGGCTTCATTTTAGACAAAGCCAATACCAATGGGAAGGTAAAAGTTGTGTCTTTTGCAGGCTTTCCTCTGCTGTCAAGCAAGAAACCTGGCCCCCACGGGAAGGAGAGCTCAGGGAGCTGCCAGGGTGGTGCTGCGGAGGAGCACTCCCAGACACAGGTACAAAGGGAATTGTGCACAGCAGGATGGCTGGGGCTGCTCTCACAGGCTGTCCCTGCTCCTTTAAAGAGCTTTGGTCCCCACAGTGACCACTGAGGGTGAAGTCAGACTTGTGCTGTATGGAGGGAAGAGACTTGGATTTGATGTGATCATTCCCAAATCAAGTGTCTGTGAGACTCAGGCCTTGGTCACACAAGGAGTTAGCCACTAATCTGTTGCATCAGTCTAAAATCACAGAATAGTTTAGGCTGGAAAAGGACCTCACATCTCCCACTGCTCAGGAGCATCTTCTGGGTCCTTCAGGACCTCAGATTTCCATGTGTTTTCTAAAGGCCTTTTATTTTTAGGTTTTTTAAGAATGAGGAAGGGTGGGCCTGCCATGAGTGCAGCAGAGCAGGAGTCCTGACTGCCCATCCTGAGCAGAGTCCCTGGAGCCAGGTGGAGCAGGGACCAGCCCACATCCTCCATGCCCTGGACACTTGTCCTCACCCTTGGGTTAAACAGGACTGAAATTACTTGACCTCTGGGCCTGTGCTAGGAAAGAAATGAACTCTTCCACGTCCATGGTGGTGGCTGAGATCCGGTGCAGGACAATGGGGCCAGGAAGGGAAGGTCCCAGGGGAGCAGAGCTGCACAGCACTGCCTGACCCCATTCAGCTCCTGCCCTACCAGCACTGCTCACAGCCCTTTTCCTTACTCTGGAAAGCAAGGATTAACAGGGTGTTTATTTGTTTATTGTTTCTTACGTTTTGTTTTTGTTTTTAAATCCAAAATCCTGGCCAGTAACAACTTTAGTCATCAAACAGAAGTGTGAAACAAAGTGCAATCATTATTGCCTGGCTTCTGCTGCTTCTGGGAAGTGAAAAGTCAGACAGATTAATGGCTTCACCCATGTGAATTTGGGTATCTGGCACAGAAGTGGAAGCAGGAATTCAATCTTCACAGCATCCATTATCACATAGCACTGATGATAAAATGCCTCTCTTTTAAGAAGGAAGGAAGAACTCTAGTTTTGTCCTGCTGGCTACATAAAGTGGGTATTTATCCCTGTTGCTATCTTTAGCAGAAGATTTTGGTGGCTGGAGTAATGAATTTAAGCCTTCACCAAAGGAAAAATAACCACGAGAGGGAACAAATTTAATTGTATAAAACTACCATTTTACATTTTATAATCTTTCCTGGGTCACTTTTTCCATTCCTACCTGCACTACATAAACATGCAATATTAGAAATTTGGAGAGGATGGATAGTGGTCTCTTTTGCTTGCTCAAAACTCTAAGGTGATGCAACTGGAATGCACAGGAGAATAGAGCAGATCTGCTCTTGTCTGCTTTCTTGGAGATAGGACTGTTTCTTTCTAAAGAAAATATTAAAGGTAATTCATAAAGATGAATAACATTATTTTTAGACTATTAAAATTTCCAGTATTATTAGATTGCTACTCCTAGAGAAATATTAGCCCTTTAGGAAGAAAAGCTTTTCTCACATTATCGTCTACACGTGTATTTGTGTATAAATTAAACATTATGTTCATTACTATTATGCTGAGATTAAAATGGAATAAAATATTTTATGAAATAGAAGCTACACAAAGCAGTGTTTTTATATCCCTAAAATAATTTTTTTTAATGCACTTCACAGTTGGCTTCTTACAAGAGAACACCAGAAATTCCAAGAGCACATTTGAAACCCTGCAGCCCAGTATTTCAAAGAAAAGAAAAAGCCAGAGAGATGCCTGAAGACACCCATTGCTGTGTTCCCCACTGTCCCTTTCAGAGCAGCACCACGGGCTCTCCACAGAGCCCTGCTGGCAATGAGACCCTGGCTGCTGATTTTCCTGAGCCTGAAGACACAGACAGTGACAGCTCAGCCTGGGACTGGAAGGAAAAAACATGGAAATACACCTTTGAACCAGAGCACCTTAACAGGGAGACAAACACACTGCCATCTCTGGACTTGAAAGAGAGAGATGGCAAAGCCACCAGGCACCCAGAAGAGTTTGAGCAAGAATTAAAGGAGGCAAAACAGAGGCAGCAGCAGCCATTGTGTGGCTCAGACAGGACAGAGGCAGGAGGGAGCAGTGCAGGCTGGGCAAAGAACAGAGCCCCCATGGCTCTGCACAAAAGGGATGCTGCCTGCACAAAAGAACTGTTCCAACACTCTGCCTGCCCTGGGCAGCTGCCCCTATTTGCAGATGGTTCTCCACCAGCTTCATCAGTGGACACCAAGGGTGCTCTGAGGGCTCCAGATGTGGTGTCCAGGGAGCATGCAGCCACCCAGCCAAAGTCCCCACTGAGGCTCATAGCCAATGCCATCAGAAGGTCCATTTGGGAGCCTCTGACCTCAGCTCCAGAAGGATTAAAGCAGGACTTGGACAGCAAAGTCAAAGCCTCCTCAGAACAAGCCTTCTTCAGCTTCCCCAGCGCTCCTGGGTATTCCCTGAGCCAAAGGAACAGGAACAACAATAACACTCAGTCACAGCATCCTAAAACAAGGGAGTGGGCAGGAAAACACGTAGGAGATGGGAGCCCTTACTCAAATCAGTCTCGTTCTTCTGTGGGTTTAGAAGGGCTATCTCTAAGGGACTCCAGGGAGGAGCTATCCTTCACACCCCACAGGCCCTCCAAGACAGCCCATATACCTCAGAAAGCAGCTTGCACTAGGATGGAGGAGGTCCCAGGACTCCTAGAAAAGTTCACTTTTGAGGACAGTCCTCTAGGGACTCCCGTGGGTGAAATATGTGTCTGTAAGGAAAAGTCCACTCCCCTTTCATCTGCAGAGCCCAAGGACAGCCTGGGTGACTGTGCACAAAAAGGGTCACTCTTCAACAGACTGAGAAGCAAAGCTCATGAGAGGGAACGGAATTCCTTAGTGTCATCTCTGCCTGTCCTTGAGGACCATTCTCCAGAGAGGTTGTGCTATCCTTTCACAGGTGAGGACCCCAGTGGAATTACTTTATTATTATTATTATTATTATTATTATTATTATTATTACTGTTATAATAATAATCACTATTATTATTATTGTGTAATAGCACTTAACCAACCTTTGAAAGACCTGCTCATGCCCATGCAGGCACACATCTGTGGTGTACTATGTTTAATTTCTAGGTATTTCCTACAATTTTGTGGCTAAAGTTTAGGAGTTGCTACAGATTTAAAGGAGTGGAGTGGACTTGCAAGCAGAAGCAGCTTGCTGGACCAGAGTTTGGTTTGCTGCTCCCTGGTGCTGGGACATGTTTGGGTCAGGGGTGCCAAGGCAGAGTGGCACACTGGGCACAGCAGCTTCTGCAGTGACAATGGGCTGTGGAAGGGGGACTAGAGCAGGCAAGCAGAAGGACAAGCTCCAAAAACTTCAGGTTTTGCAGTGCAGAGTGCATTTGTTTCCCCTGCATGAGGAACCAGAGACTGAAGTAATGTGGTTGCAGCACCAAGAAGCTTTGCTCTGCGTTTGTGCTTCCTCAGCTCTGCTGTCAGAGTGACCACTGTGGACATACTTTTGGGAGCTTTGCAGTGTCATTAATATCCCCTTGTTGTTCAATTTGAGAGGAGAGAGCACCTTATTGACCTCCTCTGACCTATTTGTGAGTCTATCTGGGCAGTGATTAAAAGGCATCAATTTTCTTGTTTGCTTGCTAGAGCAAGGTTAGTATTAAAACTGCAGACAAGTCCAAGAAATATTGATGCCAGACCAAGAGCAGTCTGAGTGATGTGAGCAGAGGCTCAGAAAGAATTAGGTGCAGCACAGATTCAGGTGTGAAATATTTTTGCAGTAATTGGTATGTTGTGCTCATACGGAAATGGGAAAAGTTCTTGCAAGTTTGAATAATGCCATACTTGATTTATGCTGCAAATATTTTGAAATAACATGCTGGTGTAATGTGTTGTATTCCTCTGCTGTCCAGGCCAGAAGAGAAATTATTAAATTATTACAATTATTGAATATAGGCAATGCAAGGTCTGTTTAGAAAAAAAAAAGAAAATGAAGCTCTAATTTAGTGATTTTCCCAGTAATCTGTTATCTTCAATATTTCAACATTGTAGCTCTCTGAAGTTTTTAAAACATTCATATTTGAGTAAATCTATATATAGTAATACTAGTAAAGAGCTGAGTCCTGTTTGACTCTCAGAAATGGCATTTCTGTCTCATACAGGCCCTTGTCAGAGTCCCAGGCTTGGCAAACTTTAGCCATAAAGTGATGACAAGCTTTAGCACACACTTCTTGTTACTATTTTCCTCTCTTGAAATTTACTACAAATTTCAGAAAATTTCTTTAAAGGATAAAAGTACTCCCAGCACCTATTTCAGATTTTTGATTTACTGCACAAAAATCTTTAAGACTTTTGTCCTCTGATGCTTCCTTTGTGTTCCAACCTGCAGTAAAACTGCCCCCAAAAAACTGATCAATAAAATTGTTCAATCAGATGGCTAACTGTTCTCTCCTAAGCCTACTTGACCTTTTGAAATTCAAAAAAATGCCGAAGTGCCATGTTAATTACTGATACTTTAGGCAGGATAACCAATTCAGCTGATGAGGAAGTTTAACGTGCTGTGAGCTCTCTTTGCCGGTTTTGTGCACCCTCAGACTGGGAAGGGATTGCTTGCAAATGTTTCAGGTTCCCATGACTGCATTGTTGTGCCCCAGAAGCTCTGTGTGTTTGCAGTGTTCTGTTCAGTGAGGACACTGCTTTTGCACTGATTTTGTATTTTAGAAGGGGAGCTGAGGCACCAGAAAATTCATTACATGCATAAGACCACATGAGAAATCTGTGGAGAAGCAGAGCTGTGAAACCAAACAGCCAAGTCCTCTCTTTCTGCTGCTCATTCTTCTGGATTCCTACTGGCCATTCCTTCCATTTCCCACCAGCTTCCATCTCATTTTGGACACCAGTGCCCCAGGAGATGTGTGTAACTTTATCTCCCTCTTTTGTAAAACACTGGAGTTCTTACAGTGGTCAGGATTAATCCCATGACTTTACAAAAATATGCAATCTTGGACACTTGTGGAGGAAGCCAAGAGATGAATACAGCATCATGTTATCAGAACAGCTCCTGCTCCAAGACATTCTGTGTGTTCAGGCTGCATGGCACAGAAACAGCCCAGGGAGGAAAGGGCTATGACAGGTAGATGGACACCATCTGGGTTTCCCTGGGAATCTCCAGGACAATCAGAAATGCTCCCACATCTAACACAGAGCATCACCTCAGGAGCTCTTCACATCACAGCTCCCTTGTTTTCCAGGGCACCTCAGGCTTCCTGGGAACATGAGTACCTTGGATGTTCATGTTAAGGGAGAGGTTCTCAAAAGCACTGCACTTCCATCTGAGGGCTTGTTCCATGGGGAGGGAAAGCTCTAGTATGACATATGCTAATTTGGAAATGAGGGAGATGCTAGAGTACTCAGGAAATAAGAAATATGTAATAAATAACTCCCAGTCTGAAGGAATGAGATGCCTGGAAAGTGAAAGCCCAAGTCTAGAGGACTTGAGTTAATATTTGGAAAAGAACCTACATTTTTGAGATCAGTTCTGCAGCAGCTGAAGCTTTAGGCTTGTCATATTTGGAGGCAAATTGCTATCATCTAACTTTAGTACTGCAGTTCTAAATTTCAGATCTTAATGACTCAGTAAAGTCCCTAATTTTGAACATTGTTATGTTTGTTTTGTCCAAATTCTCACAGCTGTTGGCTAAGTTCTGCCTATCCCATCCTGTTTGGTTGGAGGGGTTTTTTGGGTTTTGGTTTGGGGATTTTTGTTGTTTGTTTGTCATATTGTATGGAGCAGGCTGCTTCTCCTCCAGACCTTGTAATGCTTCCTAAATTATTGATATCACCCAAAGGGGAGGACAATGGGGTGAACACGTTTCATGGATCCTGAGTTTAAATTAGGGCTGGAGGCAAAAGTCCTAATTCAGCCCTGAGACCCAGAGCAAGGCAAAGAAGAAATATCTACACTGGGAGAAGGGGAGGAGATTTCAACCTGAATACACCTAGAAAGCCAACTGTTGCCTTGTAGATACAAAGAAAAACTAACAGCGTTAGCTTTAAATTATGTACATTTCCAAGATGGCCAGCTGTTAATCATTAACCCTGCAGCAGGTTGAAGCATACAGACAGATGTTCCAAAAGAAGTTTTATTCTCTGAATTAAAGAGAATGAAGCTACGCTTTAGACAAATTAAGAAGAAATTAAAATATTTACACCCAGTTGAAACAAGATGCTGGAAAAACAGGCAAGATAAAATTGCTGCAATTAAATGTAATTTAATTTATAATTCTGAAAGCATGTTTCTTCCAAAGGCAGACTTTGAGTTTTCCTTATGGGGTGTATTGTTGTGATGTACAGATTTTCCTGACTTACGGCATTTTAATCAACAGCCCAATGATGTGATAATATTCCTAAAGCAGAAAAATAAGTGACATTTGTTTAGACATAATTAATGAAATATTTATGTTGCATGAGGCTGTGTGATAAAGCCCTGTTCTCTTAGTCCATTTGCTTCTGATTACATTTGTGATTTTTTTATATGACCAGACATTCTGACGCCAACTATTTTACACTGAGCAGATGTCATGTAGTAAAAATGGGTGCCAGATGCTACAAGCCACATAAGGGTAATTTGTTTAAGAGCTGGCTCAGACTTTGTGCATTCAATTACACTGTGTAGTGAGCCTTATACAATCATTTGGGTAATATGGCTAACTTCAGATATACATTTTAATGAATGTTGAGTGCATTCAGAACAGTGTGCTACATGCAGGGTGCTCAAGGAATTAATTTATTTGTTTGCGGTACCTAGGAAAAAAAATAAAATATATGGCCAGACAGTTTTTGACAGGGATAAAAAATTTAATTAGTGTTGTCAGCTGAATGTCCAAATTGCTCTAGGTGCTGCTGATTAGAACTCAGGGCAGGTGCAAAGTGTCTAAGTTGAAGAACAGTATTTTTTGCTTCACTGATCGTTTTGTTATTGTGTTTTAGGATATAAACACATACCTATCAGAAAACAAGCTCCTGACTATTCTACTTCATCCTCTGATGAGGAGTTTGAATCCAAGCCTTCATTAACACACAAGGTAATTTGAGTTGGAAACAGAAAGGTATTTCCTTAGTTGGGCTGTATTTAAAATTCATAATATGATTTTGATCTAAAACACGCAGCAGTTCCTCAAAATGGGGATTGGAACGTTGAGGTTACGTGTCATTACATTAAGACTGATGAACACCAACATTTTTTTTACCTCTTTGGACCTTTAATTTCCCCTGGTTATACCAGCACTGACAGAGGAGGTCTTCATCTGACAAACAGAAATGTTTCACTGAAGCTGCTTTGAAGCTGATTCTTAAGTGGCCTTAAAAAAGTAGCCCAACAAGCAAGCTATTGAAAATAACAAACCAAACAGATGCAGATTTCCTTTGGGGGAATGCAGATTCAGTGGAGAAGAGCTGCAGGCAGGTTGCCTGGAAAACACTCTGTTTGTGGCTCACCCACTTGTGCTGATTAGGATAAATCCCCCCAGGCCCTGTACCCCAAAAGGGCTGACAGCAGGAGGTGGGGGCTGCAGCACCCTGAACCCTCCAACCAAACACAGCTTTTGTTGTCTGAATGGCTCACCAGAAAGGTGTTATACCTCCTTCCTGTGCAGGATATCAGTAAATGTGATTTATACTATGGGAGGGCCTTTTGATTTGGGGGTGGAGGAAAGAGGAAAGAAAGCAAAGTACTGAAAAAGACTGAAAAATATCAGTGCCAAGTGGGACTTTGAATGGAAAAAGTGGAGCCTGAGCAGAGCAATGTGTGGCAGCACTTGTCCCCAGTGGCTCTGTGTCAGGGTGTGCTGAGATGGCAGGAATTCTTCATTCATCTTTCCTGTTACAGGAAAGGCAATCTGCAGTACAATAATATTATGGGGAATTAAAACAGGTTTAAATAAAATAGAGAAAAGAAGGGAGACATGGGAGCAAGCTGGATAGGAGTGACCCCAGCAGCTCGGGCAGTGACAGGGAGGGCAGGACCAGGGCAGGGAGAAGGCAGAGCTCCAGGAAAGCTGCCAGAAAGGGGAAGAAGGATCAGCTGTTGCACATGGGCATTACCAGCGGCTCAGTTTGGATGCACATTCCCCACTCAGTGTGCTTCTTTCAGCTCCTCCTACCATCCCTTCTCCTGCCATTTCTGGCTGCTATTTTGCCAGTGCCACCATTTGTATCTGGCAAAACTTGGTGGGAATAATTTTAGTCATTTAATTTAGTTATTTAATTCCTGGCTAGTTATTTTTTAATTTTGTCCTGTCTATGGTGCTCATGTATCCCGCCTCCTCAAAAATGGGAACACCACAGCCTTGAAGCACTTCTGGACAGCTTGGGTCAAAGGCAAGATGGAGAAATGGCAGTGATTCCCTGGCAGGTGATTCCCTGTGCTGTCCTGATCTCTCAACAGCAGCAACAAGTGCCCTGAGGAAAAGCCAAAATCTCTGTAATGCAGCACAGAAATGGCATTAGTGAAGGTTTCACAGGGCTTCAAGTAGTGTCCCATGATGTGAATTCACCACTTTATAGCTCCAGCAGTGGAAATGGGTTGCATTTCCTTAAACTGGTGCTTTCCCCAGCCTCTGCATGGCAGTGCATAGAGGGATGTTGCATACAGCCAGCTTTGTGATTTGGAAATGTTTGATTGACACCCACTGAGGGCTGCCTTAGGAGCTTGTAAAGCTTTAAAGGCAGCATAGCAAATGCCTGTAAATGCTCCTACATGGCTGTTTCCCTTCTGCCTGCAGGAGCTGAGCCTGCTCTGGGCAGGGGATGGGCTCAGGCGGTCCCCAGGGTCAGTCCCAACCTCAGGGGCTCCGTGATTCTGGGGAGCTTTGAGGAAAGCTGCAATGGCAGACTCATGCTTTGATTGCCTTTTTCTTTCCCCCTGTGTCTCTTATAGGCAAAAAAGGCTCTCAGAAAGAGAAGGAAGCTGGAGAAGGAGACAAAGCAGTTGATAAAACAAGAGGAGCTGAAGAGGCTTCACAAAGCACAGGTGAAAATGCAGCTCACAGATGTCCCTTTGTCCCCAGGATTGACTTGTGAGGATGGGGGGGGACCCAAAGGGGCCCTGCAGCTCCCCTCACTCCTCAGCATGGCTCTCTCTGTGCTGAAATGCCCCAGCAGCAGCAGCAGCAAGGAGCCTGTGCCACGGCCCTGACAAACCCATGTCAGTCCCTGGAGATCATCAAAATTGGCATCATAATTTTGTAGATGTGCACGAAGAACAAGAGGGAATAGTGGCTGGAAATAAGAGAAGGGAACCGAAGAGGGAGAGAGATAGAAAGGGGAAGTAACATCAGCCCTGTAGAATGAAAGAAACTCAGCCATTACCTCTGTGCATGACAGGAGGATACAAAAATACAGTGATGGCTTTTGTTCTCTCCCTGCTACAACAACGAAAGTGAATCATTTTTTCCCCTTAATGACAGAGAGCCACTTGATTTTATACAGGCCCTGCTATTCAGAGAATGCTAGGAAAGCTCTGAACTCTACTGATGTGTGATTACTTCCAATTACAGTTTAAGATTTGTACATGCACTTCTGCACAATTTGATCTCAGATGTATCCTACTCAATACATGGGAAGAGAAGCTGTGTTTTAGTTTTTTATCTGAGAATTGTAAATGATCTTCAGGTAACATTAGATACATATGTGACTACTCATGTTTTAATGCTTTCTGGAGACAATGAAGTCCAAACTTTTTGAATGATCTTTTGTATTTGTTAGGCTGTTGCTGAGGGCTTGGCTTGGAATGCCCTAACACAGCCTGAAATGGGAAGTGCTGAGCATCTCTCTTTGACATTTCAACATTTTAAGGTGTTTCATGCTTTTTATCCCCACCACACCTCTAAAAGTCTTATTTCAAAGGGAATGTAGAAATCCTTCCTGAAGTGCCACTGAATTGTCACAGCTATTCGACCCTTTTCTTTCTGGGTCAAAAGCTGGTGAAATATGAAAGCAAACCAAACAAAATCCCATGGACAATAAAATAGCAAGCAGAGCTTTCCAGCTGTAAACCTTCCCTATTTATAGGAGCTTTACTAATGCAATATCTCAGAATATCTGTCTCTGAATATGAAAGTATTGACTTTTTGCACCTGGTGAGACACAGAAATGTTGTGATCTCTTTTTTTACAATGGGAGAGCTAGAACTCAGAAAAAGATGAGGGTCTTTTGGTGCCTGTGATACTTACATAAAGTTGTGACAGACACCTGGTGGCATATTTGAATTGCTTAGGTGCCTGGGAGACTCAATGAGTTGGCAGGAGCCACGACTCCTCTGAGAACTTTCAAGCTGTTTCTCTGGGAACTGAGGGCATCTTTTGGCTCTGAATTTTGAAGCTGTGTATGTAGCTTTTCTATCATTACATTTTTGCAGGCAATCCAGCGCCAGCTGGAAGAACTGGAGGAGAGACAAAGAACTTTGGAGATTTTTGGTGTCGAACTGGAGAGAGAACTAAGAGGAGAAGCAGGTACACAAAGCAGTTTGCTTGTTCAGTGGTGGGATTTTTAACCTGCAGTAGGATTTTTAACCTGTTCCAAAACACAGGGTTTTAATGGTTGTCATGGAAATAGTTTGGTGCAAAATCTGAAAAGGAACAATAACTGGCACGACAAAAATGCTTGATAAACCTTTTTCTCAAACTCTCTGTAAGCTGAAGCACCTTTACATTGAATGCTTTAAATTTTCTGTTGGTTATCATAGATTTGGAATTAATGACAATGCTATTGAATGTGAATTTACATTTCCCCCAGCACCACTCCCCCCATGTTTTTTGTGTTTTTTTTTTAATTTAAGTCCCATCCTGAGCTAAATTTCATCTTGTGGAGAGAACCAGTGAGGTTTTCAGGAGCTGTATCTCAGTTACCAAGCCAGCAGCAGCCCGTGCCTAGTAACAGAGTCTTTAATGACTTTCCTGGAGTGTGAAATGCCATTAATATGATTAGAGCCAGTGGCCATACTATAGCAACAGCAGGCTGCAGGCACACACACACAGACCCCACCAGCACAGCTCTTCCCCCAGAGGATGGCAGGGGATGGCAGCCTTGTGTTCTCCTGACAGGCACATACACAACATGGAAAACCCAGATATGTTTTGGCACCTGATGTTGTTGTCGTCTTAACCAGGCAATCCAGTCCAACCCCTCCATGCTGGTCTTTTTAATGCCACATTTCATAGCAGCTCTCACCCCTATTCTGAACACCAATCAGTTCAGCAAGAGAGCATTCACCCAACCTTTCATGTTTATTAACTAATTTCCTAGAATTGACTGTGTCAGCCTAAGTTTTATTTAAAAATTTATAATCTATTTTTCTTAAATGAAATAATAACCCTGTATCAAACAGCACCCCACTCCCTGCCTGTGAGAAAGTCTGCTAAAAAGTCTGTGAGAATGATAGAGCTAGCTTTTTTCTTCTGATTTTTATGAAGGTGGTTGTTTTTTGTAAACCTCAAAAATATAGAGGGATGAGAAGCTTCTAGCTCTTGGGATAGACACAGAATGCCAGGATAAATGGCCTAGAGCCACTTCTTGTTGTTACTGTTTTGACAATCGCATTTCCTAAAGAAGGCTGCCTGCCAAGAGATCGATGCTTCTCATTCTCTTACCATCCCTGGTAATTGGATTGCCCTCATTAAGGTGAAAGTACTGTTTTTTTCTCCCTGTTGATTGTTTGTGTGTAGGTGGCCAGTTACAAATGGGGCAGATACTGAAAGGTAGGATGTTAGTGTCTCTCAATAACTCTTCTGGTGCAAAAGCCATGAGCTCCCCAGACAAAATGTGAGTGCTTTGTTGCTCGCAATAACAAACGTGTAATGATGCAGGAATTGCTGAGTTTAATATTCTGTTCAAGCTTCCTAAAAATAATGAGCATTACTTTTTAATGAATGACCAGTGTTTATTAGGTTAAGTTGTATTTAAGCAGGTCTGTGCGTATGCAATTCAAGTGATTTAATAGGTATTATTAAGGTAATTAGAAAACGATCACAGTTCAGCAATAATATTGAGCTGCAAAGGTTGTGAATAACCAAATTTAGAGGCAGGCCTGCAAACAGCAGTTTTCAGTGACATTTATGCAACTCTCCTCTAATAATTCTGCAAGCCTGGGATGAATGGCCTCTTTGTTAGGGGGAGTTATTCATTAGCTCCTCAACTGAATTAGAAGAGAACATGCGTGGGTGCGAAACAACTGCCATGAAGAATGATGAGCAAAATGAGGTTTTGATGATCTTGTAATTGTAGTGACAATAATTCATGCATTAGGGAAAAAACCACAAACCCAAAAAAAACACCCCTCAAAAATGAGAAGAAATAATATCAGTCCTATGAATAATTTTTCATGTTCGTTATTTCCTTTATTCTGCTTCAAAATACCAAATAATAAATCACTGATGTACCATTGCTTTGTTTTCCACTGACATTTGTGAAGGCTTATGGAGAGCTTCTGCCTACAAGAAAATACAGAAATAAAAATCTCAAAACACTGAAATTTTCCACTGAAATTAGCATAAGGGCTCTGTTGACTAATCAAGTCATGAACAATGATGGTAAAGAAGAAAACCAATGTTGAGAGAACGCTAGGAAATGTTTCCATGCTTTGGAAGGTGAATAAACATCTGCACATGTTGGAGCTACTTTTTGATTTCACAAAAAACATATCCGAGGTGTCTCGGAATTTTCAACAGAGTCAAAAGAAATAAGTTGCAAGCCTGTAGAAATAAGGAATATGAGGTTTAACTGTACCTAAAAAGGTGCAATAGAAATAAGGAATATAAGGTTTAACTGTACCTAAAAAGGTGCAAACTGGCCAAGATCCCTTTACTGTGTGATGACTGTCAGAAGGGACAGTGAAGCATCAACCTGAGAAGGTTCAAGTTTTGAGAGGAGTGTTCAGTAAATACTCCTCCACAGCCTATACAATTCCCTCAAAATTGATGAAAAAGAAATGCCTGTGATGTAATAAGAAGAATGGCTGACTTTCAAATGGATCTCAGTCAGGAAACTTGGGTAAACCAGGTTTGCTTTAGCAATGCTGTAGGGAAAAGCCAATATGGCTCACAAAACAAACTTACAAACTGTTTTCTGTCTAACCTATTAAAAAATCTGTCAAACTGCATCATGCAAAATGCTTCTTTGGTTTGTTCTGCCCTTGGAAGGCATCGAGCACTCCATCAGACTTAAATAAGTATTTAAATTGCTAGTAACAAACATTTGAAAAGCTCAGGGAAAAAATGCCACTGGGAACACTTAGGGGCATTCTGTGGGATGGAGGAGGAGGCAAAACAAGGGCTACTTTTATTGCATCTTTTTGTGGATTTTCTGCAAATGAATGTTTTTTTTGCAAACTGCATTATCTTTGCTTACCTCAATCAAGCTACAATACATAGTCTTTTATTAGAGAGACTGAGTTTCTAAAGTGTAAAGGGGAAAGGTTAAAAGACGGAATATTTTTGCCTAAACAAGGAAACAACAGAAACAGAACAGTAACCTTTTGTGTCTGTGCTGCACTTATGCATAACAGCAATTGCAGTGTTTTAACTGGCAGTAAAATAGATCACTGAGGAGAGAGCTTGTTTCCCCACCTGCTGGCAGTACACCTTTTTCTTCATCCTAAATCTGGCTATTTCTGCTTCCATATGTGGGGGGGAGTGCAAGCACCATGGGCTGGGGCAGAACAGATGTGGGAGGTGTGCTGGCAGTGCCATCAGTGTTGCTGTAATTCTGCATCAAAGGGAGATGGGGTGGCTTTGTTTTGTGAAAAAATGAATGGAAAATGTGAAGTCATGAGGATGTTAAAAAGGGCAGCAAGGAAAAGAAATACATATGTGCTCTGACTTGCCATTTGAAAACACACAGGGGTTCTTCATTGCCAAGGAGTTTTGTTCAGATGGTATTTTAGGAGAGTAAAGGTCCTTACCCAGTGAGAGAGATCCACAGTTTTCTACAGCAAGGCAGAGTCAAGCTGTGAGCTCTTTGGGAGAAAGGCTGTCCATCAGTGATGCCCTGTGTTATAAAACCACCCAGTTATCATAGATTTGTCATTGAAAGCAGATGCAGATTTAGAGGCCAGTTGACAAGTGAAGGGAAATTTGGAGAGGATTTGCAGTGGTGTGTCTGATGCCCACTGGAAGCAGGGATTAAGCTGCCAGTGTGCACATCCTGAAGGCTGATGGTGTTAATGGAATATCCACTGAGACACAGCTCAGCTCTGAAGCCCAGTTTCAAAGGAGACACTGTCTTATCAAAGGCAGAGCTAAGAGACAGAAATAGTGCTCAGTATGTGATTATTTGAAAGGAAAAACTTAAGGACAAAAGTTTTTTAAAATCCAGTGCATCTTTAGCTGCAATAAGCCACAACTGTCAACCAAAAATAGACAAAAAGCCATTACTGGGGTAAGGCACACCAAAACCATCTCCATTTGGAGTCATGTAGGCTTACACAGGAGGACTATTGAAGAACTTAGTTGGCAAAAGCATTGGAAAGAAAGCACACTGAAGTCTCCTATTTCCCACAGATTCAGGCACAAAGGATGAAAATCAGATGCTACATGAATGGTTTGAGCTGGTCATGGAGAAGAATAAATTAATGCGTTATGAGTCTGAGCTCCTGATTATGTAAGTAAGAACAAGCATAAGTATTAAAGATGGGAGGGGAGAGGGAAAAATGTACTCACAATACACCTGAACACCTTGCTGTGTGCTGCATTTGAGACAGCTGAGGAATAAAATCCAGAGTAGCTCTGGAGGCCCTTCAAGTGTGGGTTCAGCCCTATGCAGAATTACAATGTGGGTGCCACCAGCAAAGCACAGTGGTCCAAAGCCTTAAGCATTGCTGTGCATGGGGGAGTTTAACCCCATACCTAATGTAAAACGTGGCAGTGGTACTCTTGCAGCTGCTCTGGAGATGTTGGCACAGGCAAACCTTTCAGCTTTGGCAGCTCATGAGGAGAAAATACCAGATAAACAGAACACAGAACCCCATAATTGAAATCATGTTAACATATATGTCTTCACTGAAAAAAGCTGCTTCTTTAACATACTTTTTGCTGCACCCAGAGCCCAAGAGCTAGAGTTGGAGGACCACCAAAGCAGGCTGGAGCAAAAGCTGAGAGAGAAAATGGCCATTGATGGTAAGTCAGAGGGGACAGTGTGCTGCAGCCCACAGGCACAGACTGTGCCAACCCTGTTTGCTCCAAAAACGGTGGCTTAGGCTCCTGTGCTCCCTCAGGCAGCTCTCCAGGCCAGCTGATGATGGACACCAATGGAAAGTGACTTCTCCTGTCACCTAAGCAGGAGAGGTTGTCTGCTCTTATGCAGCATTGCTGGGCACCACAGTGTTTTGGGACTGCTTTGAAGTACTTGGGATTACAGCTTGGGCTTGTCCTTTCATTTGGGATTTGAAAAGGAGCATGAGGAGGAGCAATGCAGGGAGAAGAGTGCTTCCATAGCACTGAGTATATCCAAAATATCCTGATTTGTTTTAGGCATGTGGATTGCAAGTGATGGCAGGTTTCAGTACATTTTCTGAAAAATGCTTTCCATTTCCTTACAGGTACTACATTTCATGTAGGGATTTTTACCTTATGAGCTAAATTTAAACTACAGCTTAATTATTTCTATAATTAAGTAGTGCTTTTCCTATCCCTTCCAATCTAAATTTTGTACCAGATCCACGATAGACCCTAGAAACTCTAATGATCAACTTCAAGTGGCCCAAATCCAGAAGAAAATTCTCCTGAGCTGTAACTTTAACCATACTAACTGCTATTGACGACATTTGTCATTATGATAATGTCAATTCAAGTGAAAATGCAAACAGTGATCTGATTCTTCACCTCTTTTTTGTGGCCTTTTAGACAGCCTTAAAGATGAGATGGATCTGAACGAGGAGGATGAAATTTTTACCGAGATGATGAAAGTGGTTGAAGAAAGGGACAGACTCATATGTGCCTTAGAAGAGCAGAGAGTGAAAGAAAGAGCAGAAGACCAGCACTTTGAAAGGCTTATTTTATCTACAGGTTATCAGCTGAGCAGGATTTAAACAGCCACATGCAAGTAAACATCCTTTCAGCAGCATTCCCTGTCACGGAGATCCACTCTTCTGGAAAATGAAGGAATTCAAATTTTAAATCAACTTATTTGGGAAGCACGTCGTTTTGGTATCAAAAGCTTTACAGCAGGTCTTTTGCTCAGACCAGAGACAGTCATTTCACTGTGAGCTCAAAGGATCACTGGGATCCAGATTTGGACTGACAGGCACCAGGGCCAGTGAAAGGGAAATCAGAGCTCCATTATTCTCTTGGAATTTTATTTTAATGCTGAGAGTAGAGTTTCTGAGGAACGTGATGACATCATTTAGCATTTCTGAGACAGCCTTACTCTCCATCTGTTTGTCTGAATCTCTGTGTGGCTTTGTTAATATTTTGGCACAGCCAAGCCATGGTCAACTATAGGAAAGTCAAAAAACAAGCATCTCACAAAAATAGGGTTAGTCTTTATTTCTGGTGGAGGAAGAGTCATTTGACTAATAACTACATATGAGCACTTGCTGAAACTACTGTAAATGCAATGCCAGAAATTAATTTTTCAGGTATTTATAAGTTTTATTGCACTGTGTATTTTTGAACAAGAAGTTAAAGCATCATTAAATGTCTGCATTTTATAAAAGGGTAAGGGATTATCAAAGGGGTGACTATCCTTACAGCTGTTACATGCACAAAAAAGTTTCTGTATATCAGAGACTAAGGTCTTTAAAATCAGAAAAAAGATAATTTAAAAATAATAATTCTGTCCCAATTGGACTATAGGGCAGAATTTACTAGGGCATACTTTACAATTTCTTCACAAAATACATCACAAATTGTATTGTTTGGTATAATAAATGGTATAGTAGTTAAAGACTTCCCTGACAACCATCCCATAAAAGGACTACAAAAAACGTTGAGTTTTTAGTATCAACATTTGATAGAAAATATTGTGAGTGTACTTCAATTACATTTATCCTGCTGCTTGAGAATATATATTTTTTGCTTAAAGGGACCATCTCCTATCTTTTTTGTACATGCATTTGTAGATATTGGCAAAAAGGCATGCAGATATTCTCCTAATTTAAGTAACTTCTTAAATCTGAGATAATTCTGCCAATTTAAGATTGGTAATATTCCCAGCTGTATGTGTGATACACTAGATTTTCAAACTGAAACAAACAAGATGAAACTGAAAGACTGTTTTTTGAATATCATTTTACCTCATGCTCTGAGAAGATTTGATGTTCTCATTATTTTTGTGAATGGTGCTAATTTGCAGCATCTGCCTGTGGTACAGCCAAAGATAGAAGCATTCCTATTAAAAAAGCTTTAAACTGAAAAACCTCTTGGTGAGTACTGGTAAAGTAACAGACACACTGGATCCTGTCACAATAATTTCTGAGTCATCTTTAGGGTTGGTTTGGTTTTGTTTTTGTTTTTTCTTCTTTATTGCAAGAAATTTGAAATATCCTTTCTAAAGGTAAAAACAAGTTTTTGGTATTGGTCACAGATAAATAATATACCTCTGTTGGTGCCAGCTTTATACTGTTGCTCTGCAATATTTATTTATATCTATTTATTAAACTGTTTAGAGAGGTAAGAGTGTCTGGTTGCATCTTACAGTTTGGATATTGTCTCTGATTTTGATTGAAAAATGTGTATTTCTAACAGCTGTGTACAGCAAAACTGTGCCTTGTGGAGTAGACAGCTTTAGAGGTTTGGTACATAATTAGCATTAAAATATGAATTAAGATTTTAAACAGCATTCTCAGTGACTGCAACTTGAAGGGATACCCTTAAAATACAGCATTCAGGGCTTTAACATACATTTGTCTTCCATCACAGTGAAAAGATATGGAAGAAATACTTAAATGTTTTCCAAAATAACTACCAGACTTTTCCCCCCTCTCATTCATAGGCTAAGCATACCTGATCTTCAGATTAAATATTTACTGAGATGGGTTGCAGTGATTGATTCTTTAAACTAACTCTGTTACTTAAGACTGACACAAAGTAGGAGAGGCAGAGCAGCAATAAATATTTTCATTTTCTCTGTTGAGATCTGCTGTTATTTCCAGTTTGGTGGAGAAAATTTCTGGGTTTTATCCTGTCCCTAATCCTCCCTTATGCAGTCCTGTAGAAAAAGACAATCTAGGAAATGTCATCGTTTTCTATGAAAATCATAATGATTCCAAGGTATTTTTCAGAAGTTTGAATTTTTAAGTTGATGGCACTGTCATTTTGGGGTATAGCACTGTCATTTTGGGGTATAACGTGATGTGCTGGAATGTACTGAGTGTGTCTAAACGGGCTGGTTGTGAGAAATTATCTATTTGAAAGAATAAAATTCTGGCTCACTCTTGAAGTCCTCAGATAATTTCCTTAGAAACTTCTTTCTACTGACACCTGCAGCACAATAATGTGTGATGAGGACAGATCTTTAGCTAAAGAAATTAAATCATCTTCTGAACTCATGTACTGGTAAGTAAATCACAGCATCTTGCCATGCACAGATTCCTTTCGTGGTTCAGAAATAATGACACTGAGGTTAGGGGCATCTGTAACAGAAGAGATTACAAACCCCAGGAGACCAACAATTTCCACACATGCTTACTCAGGAATTCACCAGCTGCTTTCCTTGGGCTTGACACACAAATCACAACAGCTCCTTCAAGACTCAAAGGAAAAGTGTTGACAAAATGGTGATCAAAATCATAATTGCCAATTAATTGTCAATTTTCAAATGGCATTAACTTTCCCTCTATCAGGTCATCTTGCTTTGTTGCTTTCCAGCAGTGGGAGAGGCTTACTGACCCAGACCATGTGTGCCCAGAGGAGAGAAGAGGATAAGCCAGCATCATTGTCCCCTGCTCAATGACTCTGGACTGATGGATGGGTCTCTCCTCCTCACAGGACAGATGGACAGCTCTCAGAATCTCTGCTGCTGCTCACAGTGACCCCGAGACGGGTTAGAAAGTCTCTTTTCCCAACCTGGCACTCAAAGGAGTCAGAGCTCTTCATTTCTCGTTCTCAAGGTTGTTTATTGTTCCTTATCTATAAAATTTTCTTTCTCTTCTGTTCTCATTCTCAAGGTTGTTTATTGTTTCTTATCTATAAAATGCTTTCTCTGGCCTGCTGAGGTCTGCTCAGCAGGACAGTCAGAGGCACACACCCTCGGGGCGGTGTTATCTTTTTATACTAAGAACTACGTGTACATTATTTACCATAATTTCCCAATACCTATCACCTGTGTTAGACAGTGAGCTTCTACCCTAAACCAATCTAAAAGTGCCAGCATCACCTGGAACATGGAGGCCAAGAAGGAGAAAGAAGAAGGACAGGGTACACCCAAATTCCTCCATCTTGGGACCCCAAGCCCCCATTCTAAAAACCCTAAAAATCTATTTTTCACCCCGTGACAAACTATTATTTTACTTAAACTCTCTTGAGTTGTAATTCTTCATATAAAGGTGGTGATTTGCTCCAAGGGCTAAATCAAAGGCACAGGGGTCTTGGGCTCTGTGCCAAGGTCTCTGAGCCCCCTGGGCAGGGTCCTGAGTCCTCCAGGGCAGCCAGAGGAATTTCCTGGGTTCTGACAGACAGCTGCTTCTCTTCAGAGGTCAGTGTCATTTCTGGCATCTTTGAACTGAGATTTTCCTTGCACTGTCATGTCCTTTCCCTTCCGTCTTGTGGACTTTTCTGTCCCAGGAGCAGAATAGAAATGCCACCACAGGAATTTACTGGGGCTCTTCTAATCACAGTGCATGCACACACCCTCCTTATCCCCTCTTCAAAAGATCACAGGTCTAAAGAAACTCAGTTGGTGTTTAGGGATGTGGTTTAGTGTGGATTTGGCAGCACTGGGTTAATGGCTGGTCTTGATCTTAAAGGTCTGTTCAAACTTAAACAATTCTGTGATTCTATAAAAAGCTTGGGAAAACAATTTTGTAAATCACTGTTAGAACCAAGACCAATCCATTTGCCTCCAAGGTAAAGGGACACCTCACTCATTTTTGGTGTGTTTGACCATAGGAAACAAATTTAGAGGTCTTGTGCCTTTAAACTTCTGTTTTGTAGCCCAATGCATTCTGATTTCAACTAAGATTTTTGCATTACTTTGTAGTTATTTTCCAGAGAGATACACTGTTTTCTTTCTTGCTTGAGCAAGTAACAGGATGTGGCATAGCAGATTGGAGACTCTGTGTAGCTTTTGTGACTTTGCTGCTGTTAAGATTTTTGTTTTTAAGCTGTCCCTGCTGGGCTTTCATGGACCACACATTTTGGCATTGTTCAGCACAATGGGTTTGCCGTGGCAGCATGCAAATGCTGTTCCTTCAAATGGTCAAGGTATTTGCTGGACTTCACACAGATCTCTTTGCCTGATATTTATGAGAAAAATTGTGGTTTCTTCTGTTGATTCTTATGAGCAACAGAAGAAACCACAGGATGAGGTGAGAGATGAGAATTTGACTCCTTGTTCTCAGAAAGCTGATTTATTATTATTTGATATGAGATTGTATTAAAAGAAATTATATACTAAAACTGTACTAAAGAAAGAGAAAGGAGACATCAGAAGGCTTAACAAGAATGAGTAATAAAAACTCATGACTGACCAGAGAGTCTGACACAGCTGGACTGGGATTGGTCATTAAGTAAAAACAATTCACATGGCACCAATCCAAGATGCAGCTGTTGGTGAGCAACTTCCAGACCACATTCCAAGCAATCAGATAATTATTATTTACGTTTCTTCTCTGACGCTTCTCAGGAGAAAAATCCTGGTGAAGAGATTTTTCAAGAAATATTATTGTGTCACTGCATACCAGTATGTGCTTGCTGGAACATTTGTGTAACACACCTGTACATAACTACAGGCCCAAACAAAGGCTGCAACTGAAACTTCTTAGGAAAAAAAAAATCATAATACTGATTTTTTTTTCCTGAAACTATCTCAAGAAGGACAGTTGTAAAGGCAAGGAAACTTGGCCCAGTTTTTATAAATAACTAATTGATGTAACAACTTGTTACCAAAAGTAGTGAGTACCAGGATGACATTCCCATTTTGCCAAAAAGTTTTAAACCCATTTTCTTCCCTCTGAAGCTTTCAAATTACTAATTTCTGTGGCTGTATACAACATGTTATCTTTTATCTTTCATGTACATTTCTCCTCATCACATCTTAATCTATCTGTTTTGCTCCTTGATGCACAACAAAAATTCACTGTGTGTTTTTAGAATCTGTTTGGAAATACTCTCTTACTTTTATAAAACAATGTCATTTTGTTATATTATTTAAACAGAATATTCTTTTACCAAAGAAGTTAGAGTAGAAATCATAACTGTCCTTTAAATTCCAGCATATGAATATGCCCAATCTTAATCTCACTTTGTGAGCTTGAAAGAAATTTTCAGAAGAGTTTCAGGTGATGCTGGCAATGAAAATTTGGACCCTCTTATCCTTGATATGATGCTTTCAGCTGTTCACATTGAGATGGTGTGGAAACACCTTCTCAGCTCAGCAGGCCCCTTTCCTGTGCTGTGAACTCAGGGAGGGGTGGGCACGGTCAGCAATTCACCACACAGAGCTGGCAGCCAGCACAAGGCTCACTGCATGTGCTTAGGAAAATAAAATGTGTGCACTTGGGTCTAGTTCTCCTCCTCCTGGAGTCAGCAAAGGGTGTTCCTGTAGGCAAGCACAGCAGTAGCAGCAAGTTGATAAATCACTTTTAAAAATTCCGCTTCCCTTCTTTAAATGACCGAACGGTCAAAAGGCTGGAGCAGAGCTACACCTAGGAGAAAAATGTGAGGGGAATACTCAAAGGCAAGGGGATGATTTATTGCACAGTCTTAACCATCTTGGCTGCTCTTCCTTGCTAGCCCAGCCCGTGGTTGGGATATTATATACCTTGCTTCTTCTGTTTCATTGAGAAAGTAAAACTCTGCTCCTGAGCATTCTGAGTCTCATCTGAAAAGAAATAAATACCAGCTGTGCATGGACAGATATGCAGGTGAGTAAGAATTATTTGTAGGGTGGAGGGGAGGGGACTCAGCCACCTTTTACTGCCTGGCAAAAGTACATAAGTGAGCAGGATACAATAATTTGATGTAATGTTTGGCTCATCTGGCCCAACAAGGCGCTGACAGGGAGCGTGGTGAGAGCTCTCATGGTCTGCTCTGCACCTCCCAGTGCCAGGTGCAGCAGGGCCAGCCCCAGCAGCAGTCTGCTCAATGTGGGTTTCACTGCACTGCTGTGCCCTGTGCTGGGCTCTGCAGCACCATCCTGGAGCGGTCTATGGTCAAATATAGAGCAGAGCAAACTCCATCCCCAGAGCTGCCACAACCCAGACCCTGTGAATACCTATACAGCCTATTGTGATGAATGCAGTATTAATTTAAGGCCATAACTTCGACCTTGTGTATATCTATAAAGATTTTTGTGATGAATACAGTGTTAATTGAAGGCTATATGTTCATATATTCTCCTACATAAAAACAACAAAAAAAAAGGTAGCATATATAATTCTATATTTAAGATACAGGGGGAAAATGTTGTAACTATCCATCACAAGTGGAAAAACACTGCAGTAATGTTACACACAAAAAACTGCACAAAGATCCTGAAAGAAATCCCAAAATCAGAATTTTAAACTTAGGGTCTGGCTGTTGCTTTAGCATCATTACTTAAAGCACACAGTATTTGAGCTTCCAGATCTGATAAAGCTCATCTGAAACACTTTCATTTATTTTTTTTCTCCTTGTGATGTCAAACTCCCATAGTTCACAAGGCTATCAAATAAGTAACACTGTATTTATCATTAATTTACATATACTGAGTGTTGAGAAACAGGAAAGGTTCTGTGTCTTTTTAAGAGTTTTGTGAGGGAATTGACAAATGTTTGTTGATTTCTGACCATTCTGTACTGCACAGCCCAGTACCCACTGCTCTTTGTGAGGCATCTGGCTTGTTCCTTCTGTATTTACCACAAACACAGGGGTACAAAGGTAAGTGCACTTGTGCTTACCAAAATGTTCTCTCTTCTCTGTGCCCACAAAATCGTATATTGACATGCAGAGTCATTTGGCTCCAAATGGAGATTCAGCTGGGTCATTGCTCTGTTTGTAAATAGCACAGATTTGCAGGCATGTTTTAAAAGGTGCATGATGTGTGTATTTCTGCTTTTGAAGCTTTTATTATGTTATTTAAAATGATACACTGTATAAGCAGCACTTCTGCAAAAAGAGAATAGTGTGTGAAATTCAGGCTGAAATCCAAAGAGAAAAGGCCTGAGATAGTAACTGGTGCTAGAACCAGAGAGTGAATGCAAGGAAAGGATTGTGCTCAGCCTTGGGCTCATTCCTGTTTATAACTGATAGCAGGATGGATGAATAGAGTTTTTTTCCAGGGCACACACAAACTGCATGCAAAAAATAGACATTGATGTCTACCCTTCATCAGCTAACCAACATTACCAGCTTGTAAAAACACAACAATTATTAGCTGATTTTGAAATATCCTCATGGTAATTTCATTTCACTTATTATGCCTAATGGATAGCTAGATATTTGCATGAAGTGTGTGTGGCTTTTTGCCTGAATTGTTAATCAAGTGATTAAGTGGTAAGTGAAAGTAGTGCATCCAGATGACATTAATGCTGTTCTACTCCTGGATGCCTCCTGAACCAGTCACAGCAAATTATCTGTTTTAAACCTTCCTTAAGCTGCTCATCTGCAAATCAAAGCAGGGTTGGTATAGGCAATCTATCATGTTAAGTCACCTTTCCTTCCACAGCCTTTTTATACTGGTCTGCCTACAACAGTTGTTTTGTTTTGTAGAAGTGGATATGACGATGCCCGCTGCTTCTCACCACAGACAGAGGAAGAGCAGGCAAAAAAGAGCTTTGCAAAATGTTATCCAGACTGAAATGTCTGTAGTAAGCTTGAACTTTAACTTGCAGGAAACTATTTAGTGAGACTTTATTGCTTCATAAGTTCTTTTGTGTGCCCAGATCTGGGGCCTCCAACACAAGAGAGATGAACTTGATGGAGCGTGTCCCGAGGAGGCCACCAAGGTGCTCAGAGGGCTGCAGCACCTCTCCCATGAATACAGGTTGGGAAAGCTGGGGTTGTTCAGCCCGGAGAATGCTTCAGGGAGACCTTGCAGCCTGCCAGTACCAAAACGGGGGTTACAGGACACCTCAGAGGGACTTCTTGCAAGGGCAGGTAGTGACAGAAGGGGAAATACCCTTAAGCTGAAGAAGTGTAGGTTTAGACAAGATATTAGGAAGAAACTCTTTATTGGGAGGTTGGTGAGGCTCTGGAACAAGCTCTTCAGAGAAGCTCTGGACACTCCATCCATGGAAGTGTTCAAGGCAAGGTTAAATGGGGCTTTGAACAATCAAGTCTAATTGAAGGCATCCCTGCCCATTAACAACCCTTCCAACCATGACCGTGATTCTGTTTCCCTATGGGGGCTGCGTACATTTGCTGGCAGCTCTGACGCTGCTATCCTTCAGTCCCTTCACCTTGGGGCAGCTGAGGCTGAACGGAACGGTGTGAGCACTGTGCCCACACCTACCTTCACCCTTCGGCACCCATGGTACCTGGCACCCAGGGTCCCTCACCCACCCAGCCCCGGTGTGCCCGGCCCCCGTGCGCGGCCGGAGGATGAAGCGGGGAGCAAGGCGCTGCCCCGGCTCCCTTGGGGCCCCCCGAACGCCGATTGCCCCCAGCCGGGAGCGGAGCGGCTCCCGCACCGCCCGGGGCCACCGGGAGCCGTGCGAGGCGAGCGGGCCCTCCCCGGCGGGAGGGAGGGCGGGAGGGGGGAGGGAAGGAGCGGGAGAGCGGAGCAGGAGCTGCCTCAAATGCTTGAAATAATTCCGCTTCCGTTCAGAGCCGGGAACAGCCTCCCACGGCACCGGGGCCTCGGAGCCGTGCCGCTGCTCCGTCCCGCAGCGCCGGCGGCGGCTGGCCCAGCATGGCAACCTCCCCGCAGAAATCCCCTTCTTCCCCCAAGTCCCCCACCCCCAAATCTCCCCCCTCCAGAAAGAAGGATGACTCCTTCCTGGGCAAGCTCGGCGGCACGCTGGCCAGGAGGAAAAAAGCCAAGGAAGGTAAAAATTAACAGGTTCGCATATTTCCTGGGAGTTACCTTACGGTGTGGGGGGGAGGGAGGGAGGAGACAGGGGGAGAGGAAAAGGCTCTGGGGAGCGGGAGGAAGGGGCTGGCGGGGAACGACGTGCGGGGTGGGGTGGGCAGGCAGGCGAGCGACGAGGGAGGAGCCGCCCCGGCCCGCCGGCACCATTCGCGGGGCCTTTTGTGCGGGGCCGCTCCAGGCGTGTGTGTGCAGTGTTTGTGTAGTGTTTGTGTGCGGGATCCGTGTGCGGGGCCGCTCCCGGGGTGTGTGTGCGGGATCCGTGTGCGGCGCCGCGCCCGGGGTCTGTGTGCCGGCCCGGCCGGGGAGGGACGGATGGAAGGAGCGCTGCCCACAGCGGGCCGGGCGCCCGGCGGGCCCCGCAGGCCTGGGAGCGCACGGGGATTTTTTCCCTCAGCGGGATTTGCCTCCGCTGCTGGGATGCGGCCACCCCAGAGCCCGGTGCCGTGGCCCCCCAAACCCGGTGTGAGTCACCAGGCGGTGCGTTGGTTGGTGTGCGGTGCGGTCCGCACACAGCGCTCTGTGCAATGCACGCCTCTGACACGAGTTCCACAGCAGCGATCCTTCCTCCGCGGCTCGGAGCGCAGTTATCCTTGTGCTGAGCAAAATACTTCTACAGAACCTTTACAGAAGGCCGAGCATGTACAACAGTTTGGTTCTTTGTCCGTACATGCGAGTTAGTACCCGTGCCCCGCTGAATTTTCCTGTGTGAAATCCCATGACAGCGAGAGAGTTGGAATTTACCCTCGCTCACCCATCGTTTTCACAGCTGAGCTTAATTTGAATGTGATGCAAGTAGAGCTAACGTAACAGTCACTTCAGATGAGTTTTTCAAGCAGAATTCATTGCTGGTGAGTGTGAGGATGGGTGTGAGGCTCAGCAGCCCCTTGCTCCCCATTGCACACAGCGCTGGAGCCAGGCACGCAGCGTTTCAGAGCAGCACCAGTGCTGGGGATGAGGATGACACCACTTGGGAGGGTTCAGCTCCTCATTCTGTAGCTGTCACGTCATCTTTCTGTGATGTACGGCCTTGCTTTTCAGTTAAATCCATGTTGCACAATTGTGCTCGCATTATTTGGCTTTTTCTGGTCATTGCAGATGGACCAGATGTTGATGAAATAGTAAAGAATGACAGCTCCAATAATTACCTACTTTTCAAAATTACTGTTAGAGTATTTGTGACTATTAGCAACATTCAACTAGCAACAGTCTTCCTTGATGAGTCCGTGCTGTAGGATTTGTGACTATTAGCAACGTTGAACTAGCAACAATCTTCCTTGATGAGTCCATGCTGTAGGTGTGCTTAGAGATCTTTAAGTAAGCCTATTTTTTGGCAGTTTGGGTATGTCCATTACATTGTCGTTAGTACTGTTTTTACTATTAAATGCTTTTTTCCTTAGTGGCAGATGTCTGAAGTCACAAATCTCCAGCAAACTGTTAGAGGCAGCAGTACTTTTATCCACTATCTCGTAGTCTTACAAGAATATTTATTCTGTGAAATCATACTTCTTCTCATTAATGTATTATATTTATGGATTAAAACCTGCACCTGCCATTTCTTTATCATCTGTCCTTTTAAAATTTTGAAACTGCATTGTCCGTGTCTTTAGTGTTTCCCAATTTTCCAAGGTTTGTCTAAAAATAACTGGTTTAGAGAGCTGGGGTTTTTTTATTAACTTTGTAAGGGCTGTTATTTTCTGGTGGACAAAAATGTATTGTGTTAAATTCACTGTAGTATCCTTTTTACTTGAGGGTGTATTTGTGACATTTATCTGGTGGAAGCATATATAGGGGTGAAACTGATAGTATGCTATCTTATCTTTCTTTTTATTGATTTATGGGTTTTAACACATTCAGGTGACTTGAGCCTTACTGTGAAGCCTGTCCTCTTTCTTACTTCTTAATGTTTTTCTCTACTAAAAATACATAAAAGTTTGCAAACAATTAATGAGCATTGTTCCCTGCTGACTGTGGCTCACATAGGTTCCATCTTAAGTTGTGCTGGTTTTTTTTGTAGGGCTCCAGGTGTTTTTGAAGCCTAGGTAGGAATTTCAGAGGTCAGTTTGCTTGTTCATCTAGGGTCTGAGCTTTGGTGTTTTTTTCCTGCTTTAACCAACCTGTGGCAGGTTTCCCATGGAGGTGGGTCTTGATCACAGAAGTGCATGTGGTTTTTCAGCTGCTTATACACAGGATGTATAAATGGTCAGTATAAGTCAGGATAAATGAGGGACATCTGAAAATTTCCTTGTCTTTAAGTTGGTGTAAATTCTACTGTTACACAGAGGAGAGAAGCAAACTGATTTACTCCAGTGTTTTACCACAAGGGCTAAGAACTGGTGGTTTTTAAATAATGCAAAATATATTTTATCTCTTGTAAGGGCTATGCTGGTTACACTTTAGTACCATCTCTGCTATATATGTAGGTAACTGTTGTAGGTGATACATGATTACATGTCTGTGAGTTTTGTATTTTTGTTATCAACAGATGTTTTGATTGTTATCAAAACTACACTTTTGTATATTGCAACAACAGAGGCAGTGCCAAAATGCTTCATCAAATGAAAATCCTTTAGGATCTGAAGTGACTTTATGATGAAGAGTAATGCAGATTATTTATGAAGAGAGTAAAGTTTATGTAGTTTTAGGTGTAGCAGAAATAGTTTATAATGCAACATAAAATGCAATTTCAGTATTGATGTTAATTTATATGCATAGATATATATATAAAATAAATAGCAAACCTTTGCTTATGTATTTCAAAGTTCTTGGCAGTGGTAAGAGGTCCACCAGTGGAAGAGGTGAGGGTAGTTTAGACAAGTGAAATGAACAAGTTACTGACCAAAACAAAGAGAGTAACCTGAGATACTTGAGATATCACACAGGATGTAAACAGAGATAAGTCATACCATAAGACATATGTTAATATGGAAAATACATTGCCATTACATATCAGAGAGTATTTGATAAAATCTGGAATTTGGAGCTCAGATTTGTTTATGCTGTCTGTCACGTAGAGCCATAGTCTGGTTTTCATTTACAGCATCTCATCACCAGTGGTGTAATTCCATGATGAGAGCATTGTGCTTTGGTCTTCCCTGGGAGAGCATCTGCAGCTGCATCTCTAAATACATTCTGTTTACATTCTGAGCATACACTCTGTTAAGGTAGCTAAATTACAAATTATTAACTATGTTTGGAATTAGTTATATTAGTTTTTTAGGCAGTGAGAGAATTGTGAACAAAGACTAAAACACTTGACAGCCTGTCTGCAAACTGAACTGTGGTGTGCAAAAGTTGTTTGTGGTTTTTAATAAGGTTCCATCCCCTTTATTGCTGAAAGGCATTTAAAGACTGGCCACCCCATACATGCTATTGAAGGATCCCAGTCCTTATCTCTCAGGGGTTCACATACATGGTGGAGCTCATCATATGAGCAAACAAGGCTTACAAATTAGATTTTCTGTAAGCTTGTTACAGCATTCTGTACTGTGTACTAAACACGTCTTTAAACACATGTAAGAAGAGAACAAAATGGCCTTTTTAAAAAAGATTTGGGGGCAGGGGGGATAGTGGAGTTTGTGTTATCTAATGAATTTTTCATGGTGGATTTAGTAAGGTCATGTGTGATTGTCCTCCTTGAATTTTCCTGGCCTGGCAATTATAAACACAGAAAATTTCCTCCCCTTAATAGCTTACCTTAGTGGGGAGTGTAAAGAATGAGCCCTGACATGCTGATGAATCTGTGACACATTTGGGTACAGAGAGTGAAGTTCAGAATTGCTTAAATTGTGGAGGAGCAGATGGGGAACAGACAGCTTGAACCCGTGAATTTGGTGGAGAACAATTGTACGGGCTCAGTCAGTTTGACAATTGATGTGACATCAGTTTCAGTAATTTGACTGCTCTTCTGCCCAGTTTATTTGGGGTTGATGGGCAGGAGAAAGAATGAATTTTCTGCTGTCTTCCACTTGTGATATTTCTTCTTTTTGTGTTTGTCTTGTTTTGATTTAATTTTGGTGTGTGGGGTAGGCAGTGTGCCTCAGGAAAGAGTATGTTAACAGTGTAAAATATTATAAATTCTGGTGGGTTTTGATAATAACCTTAACTTTCTTTACTTCATTTATTTTATGGTATAATATGAAATCAGAAAAATCTAAGAATGCAGAGAGTAAATATAGGCTGATGAAAGCTTGTCAGGTGTTTTACATAAAATGTTTGTCTTTCTGCAATCCATGAGTAAAATGCTTTGCTGTGGGGCTCATTGAGAGAAAGAGCATGCCTTGGTCTTGCTCTGGGCCTTTTCCAATGAAATAAACTTATTTCTTGATGTAGAAGAAGTGTTCTGCTAGATTTTAATTGACTCATTTTCTTTGGACCTGTTTCTGCAACTTACTGCACAACAGTTGCAAATGACTAGTTTTTGTGTCAGTAGTTATTTGTGCTTGTCTGTTTCTTGTGTGAGAGGTTCTCGGCTGGCTGAAACACTCAGCAGGCTTTTCTTTTCCTCTGCTCTTCCCTGATGCTGTATTTAAAAGCAGGAGCTGGAAGAAATTATCTGTGTCCTACTGTTGTATTTGCTGATGTATGTCTATAGATGCAGCTCTATTGTATTTATTGGCAGGGAGGAATGGTGGATCTGACTCCATGTTCTCAGAATGCCAATTTATCATTTTGATACTATATTATATTAAAGAATGCTATACTAAACTATACTAAAGAATACAGAAAGGATACTTACTGAATGCTAAAAAGATAATAGTGAAAACTCATGACTCTTCCAGAGTCCCAACACAGCCATTGGCCATTAAGTGAAAACAACTCACAGCAGAATCCAATGAAACAATCACCTGTGGGTAAACAATCTCCAAACACATTCCACATGAGCACAACACAGGAGAAGCAAATGAGATAAGAGTTTTCCTTTTCTCTGAGGCTCCTCAGCTTCCCAGGAGAAAACTCCTGGGCAAAGGGGTTTTTCAGAGAATGTGAATGCCACAGAGCTCCCAGGGATAAATGTGGATGGCATCTCTGCCCTGCTTGGGGCTGTTCAGCATCTGTCCAGCTGGGCTCTGCCCAAGTGGAGCTTTCTTTGTCCCCCCCTTTTTAATAGCCTCTGGCTCCAGCTGGTTCAGAGAAAGACATGAAATATTGTGAATGCGTTTCTGAATCTCAAAAATAAAATTTGATCCTAAAATTATTCTTAGAAGTTCCTTGTTTCAACCAAATATTCATGCAGGGCCCAGTCTGGTTATGCTCGGTCTGTGTGTTTCATGTACAGCTCAAATCTGCAGGAATGTGTGAGTCCCAGGTGCCAGCTTTTTTTGGCAGAAATGTTATTGAGTGTGTATTCTGAGTTGGGCTGTCATGGTAGAGCATGAGTGCCTCCCAGCAGTTGCAGAGGGGTTAGATCACACAGGTGCAGGGTTGAGATTAACAAAGCACAGCAGTGCCCAGGGAGGGGGCAAAGGAGCCCGTGGTGGTGGCTCACTGGGGGCAGGAGGAGCCATGCATGCAGTGAGGGCATGTGTGTGAAGGGAAAATAATCACACACAGGGCCAGGCTGTGCATGATTATGTTCTGAAACTCACTGCTGTGAGGGGTTTTGGATGCCAGAAGCATTTTTTGAAAGGAATGGTGGGTGGGGGCTAAAAGCAAGTCTGTGGGATCTTACACGTCTCCAGCGGTCCATGTGTGAATCATACAGGCCATCAGAGACATCTTGTGTTCAGAAATCATAAAATACCTGTTGTGACATGTTGTTAGCATTATGAAGCTGTTATGAAGCTTCTGTTGGTTTGCCCTTTCCTGTTAGTATTGGAAAGAAGGCGTTTCTGCCAGGTACCAGGGCATTGGGCTTTGATCTCCTGTTCTGACCCAAAACAGAATTCTACTGTTCTCTGACTACCTGCATGAGGGCAGCAGAGCCACTGAACTCTGTGTTTGCATCTGACTTGCAAAAGCCTAAATTACGTGGGCAAGTCAGCTGCTGCAGAAGTATGCCTTTTATTTCCTGGCTTTTTCCCATTTAAATAATTCCTTCATCATCTGAGCTGAGGTTTCAGCTAAAAATAAGCATGCATTGAACAATTGGTTGAAGAGCCTCCAGTGCTGTCAGATTACAGCATGGAGCCATGGAAAAAAAAAAAGAAAAAAAAAAAAAAAAACAAAAACCAAACAAAAAAAATCTCAAAAAACCCAGAAAAAACCAAACAACAACCCCCCCAAAAAGCAAACAAACAAACAAACCCACAAAAACCAAACCAAAACAACAACAACAACAAAAAAAACCCCCAAAAAACCCAAGCACCAAAACCAGCTAGGCACCAGCTCAGATTGATGCACTTTTGTTTCAGTGCTAATTTTTCCTTTACACATCCAGATTTAAAACATGCATTCCCTTAGATCATCCTCATCAAAACATAAATCTGGTTTGCAGAGTGAAGGTGGATATAATTGAGTAATGCTTTAGAATAAATATGAGGTGCTCAACTGAGGATAAAGTTTTCACCCTCAGTGAAGTGAGTGAGCTGTCAAGGGAATCTGGAGGTATAGAGCTCTGATATTTCCCATAGCTTTTAAAGGAATCTGCCCTGAAGGTAAGAGAAGAGCTAGAGGCCAAGATTGGTGAAGAGAAAATTTCTCATTGGATTTACATCTTCTGAAGCCCCTCACCTTAAAGGCTGCTTCCTGTAAGTACAGGTCTGTGCTTCTAGAAGTCTCCCTTGGACAGAATCTCTGGGATGTATCCTAATTTTTATTTTCTTTCTTTAATGCCTTTGCCAACCATTAAATGATGCCCTCCCTGCAGAACTGTTTAGTACTGGCTTCTCTGCCTTTCTCACAGAGATTAAGATAAGGACAGTCCAGTTTGTTTGTTATGCCGCTGTATCTGAGATCAAGTGCTTCCTAATAACTTAATCCAGAGTTTTGCATTCTTTTTCAGCAAAATGCTGGTGTTGCTGTGGGTGAAATCAGCAGTTGCTGGGCTAGGACTGAAGGTGTAGCTTGCTCTCTGTGTGTTCTGTGTGCCTTCTCCAGTTCGTAGGAGTTCCTGTGCTGCTCTGTAGTTGGAGCTCTGAGTAGCAAAGCCTTGCTCTCTGCATGCATCCTCATGCATTTTCTGCTTGGTGTGCTAATACTTACTAATAGATAATGTTATTTGGCTTGAATACCTTTGTCCCTGTTGGAATTGGGTGTGTATGTCTGTGTTGAGTGCACCAGTGAGTTAATTCACTTTAGTGACCAAACTGAAATACAAACAAAAGATGTCTTGGACCACAAGCAAAATCAGATCAATAGCCTTTTGTGAATCCTTAGTCTACTCTGCAACTACCCCTTGAAAAGCTGTGCTCAGGCCAGGGAAAACCAAGGGCCAGAAAAAACCTGGTCAAGAGTGAGTTGTGCTGGCAGAGCTGTATTAGGAAGATTAGCCACCATCTGTTCACCAAATCCTGCACCTGCCTGTAGACTGTACCACTGTTCAGCAAGCAGTCATCTTTCTCAAAATATTAAAGAACTGCAGGGTGAAATAACAAAGCTCTACAGTCTCCCAGATGCTCTGGTTTCCTTTCAATTTTGTAGTAGTCCGTGGGAAATAATTGCATGTGGTGCTATGAAATGTTCTGATCATATATGTGGATTTAACACAAAAGTTCCTGACTTAGCAATACTGCTTTCCTGTTAATCTTAGCACTTCCCTTCCTGACTTCTTATTGATCTTTGTGTCAAGCAGCACACAGTGTACCATGGTTGACAATATGTTACTTTTTCTTAGATAATTATTTTTGTGAAAGAAAACACCTGGAATATGAATTTCTGTGAGTCATTCGTGGTAGTTGCAGTTATGGTTAAGTCCCTCTGGCTTCTCTGATTCCTGCTTATCATAGAGCTGCTCCTGTTCCTTGCCCTTCCAGTGGAGTGGTAGAGCAGTCTGTGGCACTGATCCACTGATGGGTGTTATTAGCTTTTATTCATAGGGAAACCCATGAAATCCCACTTGGGAAAAGGGACTTTAGGAGGAGAGGGGGTGCAGCAATTGTCAAGGAGCACTGTCCCCATCAGAAGCTCTAGGCAGAGACTCTGGTGGAGAGAGAAGCAGCTCCAGTTCAGTAGTGATTTCACAGACATAAAAATACAATCTCACACTGCAAAAGCTTTGGAAGAATAAAAAATTCCAAATGTAGCCTGAGCATTGCCATTTCCTGAATATTCCTTTAACTTGAGGTTGGTAATTTTTTAATGAAATATGTGTTCACAAGAAGAAAAAGTCTGCCACCACATCAATGTAAATTTCCTTGGGAGTTACCAGCTCTTTTCCACTACCCATGTTTGTTTGGTCATCTTCATACAGTGCTTTCCCATGTTCACATCTACTACAAATACCCAAAACCCCACGTTACCAGCCGTGGTCCCTTTTCAGACAGCATGCAGGTAATGATTGCTGGGTTCTTTTCTGGTAGAATTAGGCACTCCAGCTTTTCATTTACTGCGGAGGGCAAATGGAAGTTGCTTCTGATGACGGGGCCATTTCTGGGCTTTCTGGGTTCTGAGGGGTGCATGTTAATGTGTCAGGGGTGTTAGTTGGTCACAGGGCTATGGCTGAGCACATCCTGGCCCAGGGACAGGCAGGTGTCCCCCTCAGCAAACACATGGGCAGCCAGCAGAGCACGTGTGCTGCAGGGCCGGGAGTTAAGGTCAGAATTTCCCAGACAAGAATGCCTAAATTGCTGTGCCCTACTTACCCAACTGTGAGCTGGATTAATGAAAGGGAGAGTTTAGACAGAGTACATTTAGAGTTTAGACTTTGGGTACATTTAGTGGGAGAAGAGATGTTTTCTTTTGTATCTGTCCAGGTGGTCCTTTTGAAGCAAGCCAAAATAAGCTTCCTCACCTGGGTAACGGCCTGAATGGGTTGGCAGGGTGTGAATCCATTTTCAACACATGTAAAGAAAAGTGTAACAGTTTGCCAGTGCACAGCCTTTCATTTATTTTTTTCTTAGCAGGTTTTTTCTTTGGCCATTGAGTTAGGCTGAGGCCTAATTTTTTTTTTTTTTTAACCGTAGGCAGTTCTAAAGTAGCAAACTATTAATAGTGAAATATTGGTTTAGAAGAACACTAATGCACAGGGGATTCTAGAGCAAAGGAGGCAATGCTGTCAATGGTTCAGATTGTTCTTAATTACAATAATGGTATCATAGGAGCTGCAGTTGCTGTTGGGCACAAAAGAAGATAATGATAATGTCAGAGTGCTCAGAGTAAATGCAGTATAATGTATTGCAGAGCTGAATTCAAAAGATGATATGCCTAACTTGTCGTCAGAGTGCATGAAGAAGAAGAATGGTAAAAGGTCAGAACACTTTTCATTCTAACTGTGCAGTTCAGGGGTTTGGGTTTTGTGGTTTGTTTGTGGGGTTTTGTGGCTTATGCTTTCAGGTTTAAGAAGAAATGTCAGGTCTCGTGTTTAAATGATAAGTATTAATTTTATTAGAAGGTGTGATCACATCTGTCCTACCCACTTGGAATAATGAACATCACTCTTGCTTTGAAAATAAATGAATTCTGACTTTAGACATGTTTGAAAGCTGCATTAGAATTTTATGGCTAGAGGCCAAATCTGAATTGCAGCACTTTTAAACATTCTTATGCTGTGCACTCAAATTCATTACTGCAGAGAAAGAGACTTTGCTGTTTGACTGCAAAGTAAAACTGGCTGCAGAGCTGCTCGTGGTCTCGCATTCCTGTCAGTGCTTTGTTATAATTCTCAATCATATGTAAGGACACGGAATAAACTGGAAAATAGCAGTGGTATTCCTCATTATACCATGAGTGTTCAAGTGGCTTAGTGTCCTGCATAACTCGTAAATCCTTACTGCAGTGGTGGGTTGAATTGGAAACAAAATAATCAGCATCCAGTTGATCTGCAGCTTTATTATCCGGTTCATTTTTAACTGACTTGAAATAGTTACCCGCGAAGAAATCATCTTTAATCGATTTGTTGCGGTTACTCCCAAATGAAACGGTTTATGTAGAACCCGAATAAATGTTTTTTCGGAGTTGTTGTCTGATGCAGAGGGAGCCAGCATGCGCAGCCAGCTTTTCCTCAGCAGGGTGCAGGTGCTGTGCAGGGCACAAGGTGGCTCCAGCTGACGGGGAAAGCTGGGGTGAGCAGCCCCAGTGCCAGCAACGGGTCCGGAGGAATCGGCTGTGTCAGAATGGAGCTCGGCAGATCCTGTGTGCACGCCTGCTGTTCTGAAAATGAGCTGCATCCTAATGGCCTGTAGCAGAAAGCCCTGTCTAGCCTTAGAGTCAAACCAGTACATTCAGATTGCATTTGGTCTCTTGTATTTCGTTTTTGAGGGAGTTCCCCCTGTGGGTTTTATCAGACATTCTGTTGCCTGAGTAAAAGACAATTCTGTGCAGAACAGCATTCCGGGGTAAGCTATCAAAATAAACAGAGTTGGTGTACACAGAGAGAGCACAAATGTAAAGTAAGCAAGGCAGTAGATAGGACAGAGAATGAAAGCTTATGAGAAGGAGATTGGGGTTTTCAGTCTGGGTTGTTTGGACTTTTTTGGAAAAAGGTCATTATAACTTTATGGATAGATGAGAGAAGAGAATAAGTTGATAAGAAAACCCCATATTATAAACAGATAGTCAGAAATGCTTTCTGTCTGTTGTTGGTCTTGCGCCCTCTAAAATAGCAGTTTTGTTTTCAGAGTCTCTTAGAAGTAAATTGCTTGTCCTTTGCTATTCCCAACATAATATTAGCTGGTAACAGTCTGGCCCTACACAGAACATCTCATCTGACTGAAACACCTGAGAATTTTAAGGTGAGATCAGAAAAGGAGAAATGTTTGTTCTCCCTGCACCATCTGCTTGGGCAACTGAGGCAGAAAAGGTCAATTGATTTTCTCATGTGATCTTCTGCAGGCAAAGAAGTGGAAGGAAGCAGTGGTCTCATTTCTGTGCTTAGTCTTGCTCCATTAGGCAGCTTTGTGCCATTCATGCTTTTTGTTGGTTTTTTAACTCTCTGATGTGTGTCCTGATACAGTTTAGATTTTTATATGAAACTGAACTTTCAACTTGGTTGGTCGATTGGTTTTTATATGTGAACTGTTTCCTGGGGTTTGAATTTTTAATATGCTTTACATACAGTAGCAGCAGGAATTATATTAAATAGATATATGAAGAAATAACATTTCTTAATGCGATCTTTGACTCTATCCCAAAGAAGGAAGGCTTGGTTAAGAGGTTTAAGATGTTTGACATAATAACAGTCTTTCTCAAAGTAATGTCAAGTGTTAAAAAAAATTATAAATCTAACTTTGCTGTATTATTTATTTTAAAAGTCTTGATGTGTATAGTTTTCTTCTCTAACATCTAATGTTAAATACAGTGAAATAGATTAGGCACCAGACCTACATAGAGTTAATGTTAAAACAGCACAAAGCACGATTTTGACTTTGTAAATTCTTTGTATTTTCATTTTTACTAATTAATTTTATCAAAAGTCAGCTGTGGTTATGATTCTAATTACTCGCTTCCCATATTAGAAGTAATCCCTTTGTTCTTCATTCAGACAGGATGCCCATTAAGGTCAAGGAAAGTTTTGACTGAATAAGGAATACAACAACTGGCTGTAGTTTTAGTACATGTAGGGCCAGATTGTGGGTCAGGGCCAGCTCTAAGTGTACAGCTCCAGTGATTCCACATCTTGTGCATAATAGGCAGATCCTTCACACTGTTATGGTGGTACTTTATTAACATGTCAAATACAAAAGAAAAAAACCTGACATTGTTATGGCTGCTCAGAATCTTATTAGCACATCTTGGTGGTTTTTGTTTCTGAACTGAAATTATGCAAATATGTCTTCAAAAACATTTCCCCGTTTTCATGAAAGAGCAAAGAAAATAGAAGTAATCAAAAATTGGTATTAAATATCAAATAGTTCAGGCAATTAATAAATCTGCTGTGGCAGAATAGAAGGTCTGTGGGCTGGAGCTGGCTCTTAACTTAATGTTAACTTACATTTAATTAGCCAGACCAGATGGAAGCTGGCTAAGCTTCGCATGAAGGCTTGTGGGAGAAAGACATAATCTTCCATTTTGTCAAAGGAACTAATACCACAGATTAAAGGTCGGTGTTCTTTTCAGAATTTAAAGAGTGGATGCACTGTGGCTGACAGCAAGAAACAGCAAGGGCACTAACAAATTAGCTTAACCCCTGGATGACTGGCGTGCCAGCTCTGCTTCATTCACTTCCCCAGTTCAAACCATCAGACTCCAGCTCCAGTAATAAATCCCAGGGAGATAAGGATGTCTGTAAATGTTACTCTTTTGTCAGGGAAGTAGAGTTGTATGTAGTCACTTATCATGGCTAGAGGGATGAAGTTGTGGGAAATGTTTTCTTACTCAGTGGAGTAAAACTTCATGCTGTTCAGAAGATGCTAAGCACTTGGGATCAGTCTAACAAACCACTTAATTCCCCTCCTGACAATGAGCCTGCAGGCAGACAAGTCAAAGATGCAAGTCAGGAAAGCATTCATGGCTCAGAGAGGTGCATACATGGATCGTGTCAGAGTAGGCAGAGCTTAAGGACTGAACGGGCACATTCTCTGCTAAGGCTTGGAAATGGAGTGCAAAGAGGGAATGGAGCTGTCAGACAGCCTTAAGGAAAGCTGCGAGAAATTGCACATTTTTAAAAGTCTGTTTTAAAAAAAACCAGACAGGAAGAGAGAAAGGAAAGGAAATTTCAAGGAAAGGAAATTTCAAGGAAAGGAAAGGAAATTTCAAGGAAAGGAAATTTCAAGGAAAGGAAATTTCAAGGAAATTTCAAGGAAATTTCAAGGAAAGGGAAGGGAAGGGAAGCTTATGCTAATTGTCTGAGCTTTTAACCAGTCTTTGGGGATACTTCCCAGGGGCTTCAGCAAGGTAGGAGAAATTTCGATATGAGGTGGAGGATAACAACACACATAACAAGAAATAATACAAACTTAGAGTTGGTATGAAACATCACATAATTGTGCAGAAAAGAAGGTACCCTCAGCAGTAAGTAATAACTGCTACAGCTTTGGTCTGCCATCTCTGTGTATCTTATTTAGAGTGGAAATACCTGTGCACAGTCTGGCTTGGGAAAGGAAGCTGGGAAATAAGCACCTGCTGTTGGAGTCAGGTTTATGCCTGTGTTCATGTACAGCAGCAGGGAATGAAATACCTGTTGGACTTCTCTCAGCTGGAATGCAGGCACCTCTAGAACTTTATTATCTCGCTCATTTTTAACTGGTAGGTGTCTTTTGAACACACAAATAACATAGCAGGTCTAGGTGCTTAAGTTACACAGCCATAACCACTTAAGTTCCCACAATATGTAAAATCACCTGGTAGTCACAATGTATTTTTAAACACTTATAAACAAGCCTTTCAAAACATTCTAGAGCTTGCTTCTACATTTTGGTAAACTTTTTTGCTACTAGAGCACCTTGCCTAGACAGTTGCATGGGGACTTTGCCATGATGGCCACTGCCCATTTGATGGTTGTATCACTGAAGTGAAGCCCCTTGGATGAGATGGGCTCAGCTCTTATAAAGAATGGAGCAGTTTGCACATCTCAGTTATTAAATTGTGCTTGCTGACAGTCCCAGGAGGGAGGGCTAAGGCCCTGAATGAACATGAAAACTGTGCAAGCTATTTACGGTTGCCTTGTGTAGATGGAGATTTGGTTTGCTGAGGTGAGAAAATCTGTGCTGCTGTTTGCTTTTTTAGAATGTGGATAAACTCAAGATTCCAGCACCACACTCTGCAAGGTGCACAGAGTAAAAAAAAAAATTAATTTTAATGTGGAAAGCTCTTCTACTGTGTCAGCTAAACTGGAGATTTGGAATCCCACTGAGTACTTTGAAAGCAGTATGCACATGTAGTTATGTTGATGCTTTCATCTCTTTTCTCGTTTTTAAATAATTGCATCCTGGGGATGGAAGAATTATTTTACTAGTCCCTGCTTACTAGACCACATTTATATACAGTTACCAACTGGTGGCAATGGAGCTACCACAGTTATTTTCCATTCTGAGTTACTGACATACTTTAGACATCACTCAGGGACAAAATATTTGAAGGGAATGCTAAATTTTAAAACCATTGTAGCTACAAATGATGGAATTAGCATTTACTTATCAAGTAGCTCATTTCAGCTGTTATAAAAGCAGAGAAGTGTCAGAGTAGGTAGTGCACTTTTGGGAGAGGTGTAGGTAGTATGAAAATATTTCTTTTGCTTTCCTTGTCAGGTAAAACTTAACAGAGCACATCTAAGCTCTGAGAAATGCCCATACAGAACAGCCCAGTAGGATTTGTCCCAACAAGTACATTTGAAGAGAACCTTTCTAAGCAAAGTCATTAATCTGCCTTTGATGAGTGTGTCAGACACCTTCAGGTGGGGATCCCACTCAGTATTGTAAGGGCACAAGTACAAATTCTACTTTCATTAAACTGAAAAAATGCTGCAGAAATTAGAAGAGTTTGGGAGCTGCCCTTTTCAGGGAAGTACTGTGCAGTATGAAACTTGCCAAAAACTAATGGATTGTTTGCAGGAAATTGGAAGTTAAAGTGCATGAGTCAGTCTACTTCAAGGCTGAACAGTTTCCACTGAACTTAAATAATGAATGCCAAAACCTAGAGACAGTACAAGCAGCTGCAGCGGTTTTCTTCAGTTGTTTTACCCACGCACTGTAAGGGATTTTGTGTTGAGCAGAGTCCTCCTTGTCTTGTAGTTCATCAGGCTTTAAAAGTCTTACACATGTTGTCGTTACTGACATGGAAACCTTTGCACAAGAAGCTGCAACCCAAGAATTTTTATTTTTGCTTCAAAGCAGTTACTGCAGAGCACAGACTAGAATGTGCAGTTTCAGGGATTTCGTCTGCAGGAAACAACTATGTACTTTTGTAATGACAACCAAAAAAGGAGAGGGTAATATTTTTCCTCTGAAGTGATACACGTTAGCTTCACACTTCTCAAAATGTTCAGACCATTTACTTCCTGGTGTGTACAAGGAATTCAATATACCTAATGAGATATATCAAACATTAGGTGAAAGACAGAATCATTCTCTCAATCACAATTTTGATTTGTGACAGATCTTATGCCCAGAGCGTATTTGTTTAATAGACCACTTTTTACCAGGCTACTAAATGAATCTAGTAGGAGTGCAGGAAAGGAATGAGGTGTTTGTGTATATGTATCTGGCTTAGATTTCTTTAATTTGAATTAGTTATTCGATGTCTGTGCATGTAAAGAGTAGTTGAGGGAATGCATGGCTGAGGAGATTCTTTGTCCTGTTCTGTGCTTCTCTTCTCCAGTTCTCTCAATATTCTCAACATTTCTGAGTTGGGGAACCTCTGAGGGCACCAGAGCTTTGGGACTCTGGGTCTCATCCTCACGAGAGATGCTCCAGGTCACTAAGCACCTTTGTGGCCCAGAAGTGGGCACAGCACTCCAGGTGTGGAAATGCAGGTGCAGAGCTCTCCCAGTGTCGTGGCTCTCCACCATGCACAGCATCCTGCAGCTCTTCAGCTGTGGTGTGGACAGCAGTATGGGCATGAGGCTTTCAGAAAATCTCTGAGCATTTTGCTGTATGAAATGCACATGTGTGCTAAATGCTTCTTGATAAGATTTAATCTGAGTAACCTTCACATTATTTAGAAAAGCAATTAACTACTTTTTCAAATAGAGAACAGTCCCAAATCAGGAGGAAAAAAATATTTTTGTTTTGTTTTCTTCTTTTATCTCTTTTCAATTAGATGAGAATATGACTGAGGTTTTCAAAGGCAGCTGTAGACTTTGATTGTGCTGAGTCAGTATAGAAAGGTCTAGAAGTCTAGAAATGTGCCCACCTAGAAGTGCCTCATAAATAATGGCTACAGCTGTGTTCATGTACATGCAATAACTCCTTTTACCCCTCAGTTTTAATCTGAAGCTCTTTCCTGGCATAATGTACCATACAGCCATGTGAATACTCGCACAAGAGATGATGATCAGGTGGGAGTGAGATTGATCAGCAAGTGTGGAACAGGGTGCAATTGCCCCTTTCAAAAGCAGTGGCCGTGGCACAGGTTCCTGTGTTAGTTTATGATATTTAATTATTGTGTGCCTCAGTTTCCAGATGTGTGAAGTGGAGCGGTGATGGGGAATAAATTTGGAAGAACCTTTGAGCTTTCTCAATGAAAAATGTTAAGGGTTATTAAGTGTGAATGTGGTGAAAGGCTTAGCAGACAGGTGTGGATTAAAGAAATGGTTAGAAATCCAGTAATTTAGTTCTAGGTTTAACTGAAAGTTGTAATCCCAGCAATTGGTGCCAGTGTCTTCTAGGATTTAAATGCAGCGCAGTGGAGCGTGTAATTTAAGGCTTTACAGAACAGTATTAGTGCTTATATGTTTATCACTCAGCACGTGTTAGCATTATTCCTGTGGAATGCTCTTAATTAAAATCCAGGAGCTGCTTACAGTGCATTTGATGATCAGTATCATGAACACTCAGTCAAGTTAGCAGCAAAATTAATTTAAATGTTACTATGAGACACGAAACAACACAACACTCTGCTGTTCTCAAGGTAAAAAACAGTTTATTTTTTGACTCCAGCATTTATAGATTTTCAAAAGTGACAGTGCCACCTCTCCAATGACACTGGACAAACCAACAGTTCATCAAATTTCTCTTCTTCCATAAAAGAATGCAAACCAATGAGTTATTTACAGAAAGTGTGTGAGAAGGTTCGTTACAAGAATGTAAACATCAGAAGGCTTAGAAAATCTTTAAAAAGCAGAGTGACATAAAGGAATGATTTTTCTCTGAGCTGCAATACAATTGGCAGCGCTTTCGTAACCGGGGCTGTCACGATCACACGGGAGGTTTTGGCTGCAGATTCCTTGCTGATCAAATGACTTCTGTTTTCATTTTTCAAATCCTGATATTAGCTCAAGTAGGAGGAAAGGGTCTTTATGTTGGGGCAGCAGAAAACAGGATGCTTTTGCAGCAAAATAGGCATTAGGGCAAGCCTAGTTTACACATTGTACTCTAAGGTCTCAGGCTTCAAAGCCAGATTTGCTTTGGAAGTTCTCTGAGTTTCACCCAGAGAATCTCTTGATAAAGATTTGAAATCTGTTGCTCTGTTTATGAAGGGAAGGAGCACACAGCAAAATAAGTGTTTTGTAGTGTTGCTTCTTTCTGAAATTTTGCATTGTTTTTTGGGGCTTGATGCTTGATAGATAGGGTTAATTGTTTCAGTGTGAGTAACCAAAGTTTTAAACATGAATTCTAACTTTTTGACCCCATTAATCATAAAACTGCCTGATCTTGCTTACTGTAACATTGCTTTTTCTTTTCAATTGATGAGTCATGAGCATATATTAAATACAATTTCTTTAAAAATAATGTTTAAAAGTCCTTCTTGCATCTTAAAATAATTTTGTAAGCCAAGAATTCAGCATATGTATGTCAGGACATATTGCAGTGGGCTTATGATATATTAGCTTCAAGGAAAATTAGATCTAATTTAGAGTAGACTTTGAAAAAGGGCTGTGGGCACATGTTTTTGGGAGTGGCTGGAAGAACTTACTGTAGGGGAAGGTTCAGCCCTGTGTGTGCTCTACCTAGAAACCAGATAGGCTGATGTTTCTAGTTAAAGCAAGATGCAGAATTTAAAGCAAGGAACCGCTGAATATGAAAATTAATTTTTTGTGTTTACACAAAAAGAAAAAAAAATCCAACTATGGTCTAATTCATTTTCTTTGCTTTCCTTTCCAAAAATATGTTTAGAAATTAAATAAAAAGCATTGAAGTATTTCAACAACCAGTTGGTTGTGGGGTTTTGGTTTTGTTTTGGATGTTTTTATTGTTTTGTTTTGGTTTGGTTTTTATAATGCCATTAAAACTTCTTTGGAGGATAACAGCCCCCTTGAGGACCAAAGCCCTGCCCTGTTACAGCCAATGCTTACAGGGCTTTTTAACCCACTCTGTGCACAGAGAGATCAGGGGGCTGAGCGAAAACTGAACAGAGACCCACGACAAAATCGAATTCTTTCTGTTGCTCAGCTGAAAACCAAGCGTGTTTTGAAGTCTGTGGCCTTTTGGAAGTGTCAGAATATTTAACTCCTGTGTGTCTGTTGTGCTGTAAGCCATACTGGCTGCCCTTCTGTATTCCAGAGCTGCGGTGAGCCCTGGCACATCTCCGCTGGGGAAACTGAGGCACAGAGCCATGTGCTGCCTCTGAGGACGGGGCACAAACGGCTCCGGTGCTTCCTCTGCTCTTTGGACTTTGGGGATCGCCGTGTTCTCCTGCTGGCTCGCCCTCTCCCAGGTTGTTTTGTTCCTGTGCTGCTTGCACGTTCTTCTCCCTGAGAGCCGCCACTTGTTAATTTATCTGCAGATAAGAAATTGTGTGTGCAATTAGCAAAAGCCTTCTTTGGTCGCATTCACCCTTGTCCCTCCCCCCTGTTTTCCTCTGATTCCTGGTGACCCTCCTTTGACTTTTATTACCTTTTAAGAAGTGGCAGAATCAGGCCATTAAGTTGAAGTGAGTTATGAAATACTTAACCCTCTTGTCTCCCCTCTGGAACACCAACCCCACAAAGACCAGTTACTTGTGGAGGGCTTTTTTTAATAGGAAAATTTGACGTCCGAGTGTTTGTATGTAGCCTGGATTGCAACATACATAAGATACAAAAAGGATAAAACCAGAAACTGAATTTTCTCCCTGCTTGAATCCCTCGTGTCTCCACGACCTCTACTTATACCATTTTAAAAATGAATTTTGGATAAGAAAAAAAAAAAAAAAAAAAAACCAAAAAAACAAAAACCACTGTGGGGTTCCACACTTTATTCAAGGAGTTAAAAGTCTGGAGCTGTGCTTGATGAGCCAGATGGTCTTCAACAGTAACATTGTTCATATTGTTTAGATTATCCTGTTGCAAGTACAGTGCCTCGTTTACCTTTTATGGAAGAAAGTGTGGAAAATTGACCACAGATGTAAGTAACCAAGAATGATGGCTGAGGCAATTCTTACCAGGCCTGCCTCTCTAACACGCCTGATCCTGCAGATAAAAATAAATAGAGAAATGTGAGGCAGCATGAGAAATATCTAGTGTTACCTATTTAAGTGTTTAATTTGAGCTCTGCGAGCTACTAAAATCTTTATTTTCTTAGACTGAGATTTCTTCATATTGAACTGGTTTCAGTCTTTTGGTGTAGGCAGCCCGAGTGTGGATTTTTATCCAGGTACTAAATAGCACATCATTATATATTTTTTTCCATTCTGGTTGAAAAAAAGGGTGTGGGAAGAAGTAGCTACGCTGACCTCAAACACAGTTTATGGTCCAAAAATCTTCATGAGAAGATTGGTACCCTTTTTGTGCTGTAATGAGAGAGCACAAACTCCCCATTAATATTGATTTGATTGGTATCAGAAGCAAAGGCTGCACCAAATTAATTAGAGGTAGCTCATTGTTACTCCTGATAATGGGCTGTTGAATTAGTGAAGCATCTTGCAAGTCAGTTTCAGATTGAAATAAACTTTTTTAGACAGGTATCTCTTTTGTGCAGTATCTGGAATTGGAAGGCTCAACAGAACAAAGGGAAAATGCTGCAAATGAAAGCAATAAAGCCCGGTTTTATAAAGTCCTTTTGTCTCCTATCACTTTTCTTTCTCTCCCTCATTTCCTTCCTCTTATTAGGAGCTGCTGTCAAAGTGCATTTACTTATGGCAAGTGGTTCCCTTCGGAGCCCCTGGGCTGGTGCTGCTGCATTTGCATGCAGGTGCTCGGTGCTGGGGCACAGAGAGCTGCAATTGTGTGAACCTGGCCAGGCTCTGAGAGCCTCCTCCTTGCTCTTCAGCACGGCTTGCCTGCCTCAGGCTCTTCCACAAGGTGGGAGATTCCTTTGACCTTAAAGGCAACATCTTCCCTTCCTTGAACTAAGCTTTGATTGATCCAGGAATTTTTTTTTTTTTTTTTTTTTTTTTGCCTGTACAGTGGGTTTGAATTTGATTCTGCCTAGAAGCATAGTCTATCAGATTCTCTTCCTAATATTGTTTAAAGCCTTTTCAGAATTTGAAATGTTTTACAGGGAGCAGAGAGGGCTGGAGATTATGGTGAGAAATAGTCATCTAGGATGTAATGTAAAATCAGCAGTTAATTCTGGAAACAGCCTTCTAAGGCAAAGTTCAAATGATCAGTCTAAGGTGCTACTAAATGGGAGGAGAGAGAGTCAATAATAATTTTCATATTTTTAATACCTGCATTCAAAATATGATAAATTAGATTGGCAACACGGGGCACTGTTTTTCATCATTTACCTATCTGGTTCTGCTCCCTGTGGGATCTGGAAAACAAGATGCCTTGGACACAGCAGCTCTGGCTCTCTGCCTGCAGCTGTAGGGTGCAGAAGGGGGAAGCCGTGGGGAGCAAGTGGCAGGAGGAGCAGCAGAGTGGGAGATTGGAGAGGTGACAATAAACACAGGCCTTGGAAGGAGACAGCAGTGCTGAGGAGGTGACCAGAATCAGGACAGAGGGATGTGGGTGACAGTGAGGATGTGGGGACTGAGCCTGTGCTGGGAGCCAGCAGCCTCTGAGCACTAATCCTGCTCTGCTCTGGGGCTGCGTGCAAATTCTCTTTCTTTTTTTTTTTTTCCTCTATGTGTCTGTTCTCATATTCATGAAATAGTGATAATGGCCATTGTCTGCATCAAAGCGGTATCAGGAGGCTTAAAGTGCCATTGTAGTTGTGAAACAGCAGAGATGTGTTGACCTTCCTTTGGTCCCACAGTCAATAAATGCTTACCTCAGTGACAAATTTCTTCTTCCTGAGCTACCACAGCTATGAAAAGGGTTTGGACACCATCCTGTACTACAGCAGACTTGTTAGCTTAATTGCAGTCGGGCTGCACAAGTAACAAAGGGCAGGATTCGCCTGACATGCCCTGTAGTACTAATGAAAATGGAAACATTTGAAGAAAAACAGAAGCTTTCAGGTCCTGCCTTAGGATTAACTTGCTCACTGATGTAACATTTTGCAGCCGACTTCTAAAACTGATCCAGATCTGTCAGGTCAGGTTTTGTGCTTGAGCTGATCATTCAGCAGGGACACTTCACCTGTGTTTTAACTCATTCAGCCTAGAAATTATTTGAAAGATCAACTGAAGTCTGGATGCTACAGAAAATCGTTTTATAAAGCAAGGCTTCCTAGGGATGAACATAGATTTCCATCTAAATAAAGCTGCCAGCACATGATTCACAAGACCCCAGAGATTTTCCATTTGATAAAGCAGAATTATTGATCTCTGTTAGTACTCTGGAGAGATGAGATGAAAAGGTTTTCATTGTCTGGGCAGGACCAGTCCAAGAGAGCAAAGAGGATGAACACCAGTGTCACACAAACTCCCCAGACTCTGATGAGTGAGACACTTTGCTTTTGCTGTCTTGAAATGTCCTACAGAGGGAAGTGCTGAAGACTAGAGCTGCAAAGAATTTATCTGTGGAGATAGATTTTTACACTGTTATTCAGTGAAGGTGCTCTTTGCTGAATTTCACTGACAAAGAGTGCTTAACCAGTGGCAGCTCACCACTACAATTCAGAGCTGGTCCCTCATGCTAAAGTCACATATCCATGGCTAGAGCTGCCCTGCTGAATCACAAGGGAAGCAAGTTATCTCTTTCAAGGCAGAGACCCTCCTCAAAACCTTGCAAGTGTTGTGGTAAAGGTCAAATAGGCCATAGAAAATGCAGGTTTGTGGATCCAAAAGCCCCACTATTAATGCTTAGAGAAACTGGAAAGTCAGCTCTTTTGGTAGATCTCTTCAGAGCTTGAAGAGAACTTGTTGCTGTTGTATGAAGGGAGTGAAGCTGTGCTGCAGAGGGACTGTGAGTACAGAGAGTGGTTTCTCAGCAGGACACGAGCCCAAAGCTTCAAAAAGCATCCCCTGATTTATAGAGCAGACTAAAGCCTTCTAACAAACAGCCCTGTGCAAATATTACATTTTTAAGTGGTGTACCCTATTACTCCTCGTTTCTCACAGATATGCCAGGAATTTCCTTTTTAACAAACAATGCCTGTCTTGGTGCAAGCCTGTTTCCATGACTAAAACTATGATGAGAGCATCAGCCTAGTATGGTTCCAGGAATAACCTACACATTCAGCTCCACTCTGCCAAGAACCCTGAGACTGGTTGTTGAGATGAATGGTTTTGGTTAATGTGCACCACAAAGTAAGGAAAAAAGATGCCTATATATTTTAGATAGATAATTATCAAGAAATTGTGTATAAAGAATAATAATGTATGGTAGGGGAGCAGAAATATAAGCCTTGAACTTCCTATCCTGAACGTATAAATCATTGCAAGTTTTAAAGCACTTGCATGACTCATATGCAGAGGTCATAGACCAAATTTGCTGATGGAGGCAGGATGAAACAAATTTGGCTGCATTTTTATGATATTTTTCCTGCTGCTCTTAGCTTTTTATTTACCCAAAGTAATATAATTTTCCAGAGGAGTGTAGCAGATCCAACATATGGAACTGCTATCCAGTTGAGTGCTTAGGTGCAGAACTGAATGGGAACAGTGGTGTGTCAATAAATAGCTTACTGCATGTCAGGCAAAGTAGTCTCTGAGGAACCATACTGCCAGCTTGGCAGGATTCTGGGAACTGGACTAGTAATGCAGGCTCTGAATAGGGCCCAGCCTAGAGGAAATCCAACTCCAGTAACATGAACTCTAAATGGAAGGCAGAGAGAGAGTAACAAGAAGGAGGCACTTGTTAATGTGCAGGTCTATAAATCAAGGGTTTTTCCTATTGCTCTAGCACAAACTTTGAGCCAGTTTAGTGCATCCCTGAAAGTCAGTGCTTTTTCCACTTGAGAAATAATGACATAAAAATGAGTAAATTATTTGGTAAACAATTGTGTCGCCTATTGCTGAGTAATATTTTTGTGCCACAAGAGAAATTTGCAGGAGTTAGGATTTAGGTCTGATCTGCTTACTGGGTTTATGCTGCTGAGATTCTGTTGACTTTGAGGTTGATTTGTCTTTTCAGGAGCATTGCTGAGGTTTAGATTTTGATTTGATTTAGATTTTGATCCAGCATAGCTTAGAAAATGAGAGGAGAACTATTCCTGCGTTCAGTTTAAAATATCAGCACATAGCAAGGCAAGAGGTCTGGCTCTAGGTGAAGGTTTTAGACCTGAATGTGTCTTGATTTAATGGCAGGGAATGAGGCTGGCCTGTTAGGAGAGAGAGGCTGTACTACTGAGTGTTCCAAATGATCCAATTTTGTGTGCATGTATGGTTGTAGTAAAGATTTTGTTTATGGTACGAGGCATAAAAAAGAGTGTGTATTTATAGGTATAATATCATTCTCTTTCTCCTGTGTGTTTAGGGGAAAAGGCCATGGGCCTGCCTGTGTTGAGTAACACTTGGACCTTGCAAGGTGCATTGCAAATGACAGTAAGATTTGGGAGAGCTGGAGTTTCTCAGGTTCTTCTCAATGCATTTTTTTGCCATATGTCAGTTATATTATAGGTGAACTGTGTCATATCAGTAGTATTTTATTTTTCAAGAGTCTAATTTTCTTGCATTTGCCACTTAGATCTAGTTGGGATTGACCCTTTTAAATGACTTTTGTCAGTATTCGTGTGTTATTTGGGAAGTACACCGTTTTAATTTGCATGTGTAAAACATAACTCTGGTATCTACCTTCTCCCTTTGCATCACACAGCCTGTGCTGGAATTCTTCTCTTTTGGATTTTAGCCCTGGTGGGAGGTTAAATGTCACCCATACCCTCAGTGCCACCCCTGAGCCCCAGTGCCAGGCTCATGGCATCCTCTGGAGGGCAGGGGAAGGCACAAGGGCAGTTTGGAGAAGCTCTGTCCTCTCTGCACTTACAGCAATAATGTTGGCACTGCCAGGGATCTCACCTGTAATTTCTTGGTAAATGAGCACTTTGTGTGACTCCCAGTTTGTATGACTCTTGTTTCTGCTTATGTATAACATGCAAAGTCTGTCATCTTTTCTTCCATTTACATGATTCCTGGCATTTTAAATTCAGGTAGATTAGATTTAGACTTTTTGCAATGAATCTGCATCATTTTGTGTTCTGCTTGCTCCTGAAATAGCCTGGGGGAACCTGATAGACACAATTTATGTGTATCATTTAGAGGCATAAGAAAGCATCTGATTGATTTAGTTTTTCTTTTGTTAGCTCTTTCCTATCATTCTAATCATCATTTTACTCTAGCATTGCACTATTGAGGAAGGTATGGGTTTTCAAAGGCAAGATGCTTCCATATTTAGAAGTGGTGATGCTTAAAAGAAAATGGCTTGGATTGGAGGTCTTTACAGCAGATTCTCTGCTAGTTCTGGTGTAGCTCATATTGTAGTTTGCAAGGTAGAAAGATGCCTGGCATTTATTTCACCACCAGTAACTTTAATTAATTAATTTTTTGTATTGTTTCCTGAGTTAGCTGTGGGGAGGATGCTCCTGTGCAGCACTGAGCTCTGCTGTTGGTGTGAAGGCAGAGCTGGGTGCTGCTGCTGCTGCAGGGCATTTCCCATGGCAGAGGGCAAAAGGGACTGATGGGATCTGGCACTGTTTGTTTCTGTGCTGCTGGGATGCTTGGAGTCTTCCACGTGGCTTTTAGTCACTTTTACACAGAGCAGGGCAAAGGAGACAGAAGCATTAAGGACCTGACCCTGTAATTTTCCAATTGGAATCAATCAGTGTAAACAGTAAAGCAAATTCTCTTCTGCTATCAGTCAGTGCTTTTCTGTTGGCTTTAGTAAGGCTGTGCCCATTTGCAGTAGCTGAGAATTAAGCAGTTGCTCTCCTCCCAGCCTTTCTGATGACTTAACATCATTTTTGAAACATAAAAGTCCTGTTTCAGGTCTGGGTTGTTGGCTTATGTGTTTAAATGGAGGGCTTGTCAGTTCTCATGTGACCAGCACTCTGAAGATGATCCACGAGTGAGGTTAGGTGAAACTGTGGGTTTTTTTCCTTACTACTATCTGGATTTTCTCAGAACCTAGATAATTTTATCCCATTTGCATCAAACATGCAGGTAACTTTAGAATCCTGCATCTGTATTGTTTCTAGGGAAGCAAAATAAAATTACAAATGACAGTAATTGACATTACATGCTTTAATTGAATTTCCTCCTCTGTGAACCAAAACCTTTTAACCAAGTATTGCAGTGCTATTTCTGTATTTATTTGTTACATGGGTTAATGTGCTATGTGGCAGATCCAGTATTTATCCATTTTCACAAATTAAGCTATCAGTGTCATGTTGCCTTTGAATTGTTTCCTGTATTGATGGCCAAAACGGCTTGAATAAGACTTTAGTCCTGCCTGGTATATTTCTGTTTTACAAAGCTGAAAATTGCAAGGTTGAGAATGAGCCCTTAGGAACAGTTTGGGAAACTCTAGGCCCAAAGCATCTTCCCAATGTGCTGGGTTTTCTCCCTGCAGTGACCTCTGCTAAGGGGAGGGAGGAGTGCACAGGCTTTTTGAAAGGTGTTGTTATATTGCAGGAATTAGAAACCAAGCCCTGTTTGGGTTTACGTTTGTGGCAAGTGGAAATGAATTATGGACAGGAGGAGTAGAAATTCCTCTACTGAGTCCCCAAGCTGTGTACTTCAGACCTGCTGAAGTTTTCCACTTCTTGCCATGTCATACCCTCTGAGGAAAGAGCTCTGCTTTAGCTAATTTGCAGCCTCCTTACCCTGCTGTAACCTCACCTACTACCTGGGCATGATACTTTGCTTCTGTAGGTATAAAAACTCAGCATAAAATAAAAAAATTTCATTTACTATTTTTTGTAAAATAACTGCTTTTGTGCATGCAAAAAAATACTATTTTATGAACAGATGTAAATAAGCAGTTATAAAATAAGTGTTTGAATTGATGATGCAGGTAACTGTGACTTCGGACTTCATGAATATTCTTAATATATAATAATTTTCATCATCCTTCTTGACATTTCAAGTGAAGCATGTTTTCCTTTAGCTGTACTTGTGTCCAAACAGGATTGCCATAATAAAGTATGTGGGACACTTGTGATTCTATTCAGAAATTAAGAAAAGGCAAGCTTGGTAAAGAGCTGCCAGCTGAGTGTTGCCTGTAGTTGAATGCTGTTTTTCAGCAGCCCAGCAATGCAGGTTTTCAGTGCCAGAAGGCAGTGGGACTCCAGGAGGCAGAATGGGGAGCCCCATTACTATTTGTGAGTGCAGCATGAAATAGAAATGCTGACAGGGAAAGCTGCTTTAAGAGTGACCCAAAAGCTGCAGACCTGAGTGTATCAGAGACTCCTTAGAAATGGCAGAGAATGTGGTGTCAGAACATTGATAAGAGCTCTGAGACTTCTGCAAGGAGTCACATCTGATATGAAACCTGGGCAGGGATGCTGTGTAGCTCAGCTGAATAATCCTAAACAGTAAATACCAATCCATTCTCCATAGTTGTCTTTTGGCACAGGTATTTTAAATGGAGTTCCATTGGAAATGAGAAAGGTAACTACTTTCCATGACTTTGAAATGAGCCAGGGATGTGTCACTTCCCTCCTCCTGCTCCAAGTTGAAACAAGCACTTAGACATTTTAGAGCTTCTGAAAAGTTTTAGTCTGTAGAAAACTTCATAGGAATTCAATTTTTACCCCAAGTAAGTAATTGCTTTAGATTATATTTTCATTACTGTTCCCCTTTGGAAGAGCCCATAGACCATAAAACTAGTTTATTTCTTACCAGTAGTTTATTATTTTTTTGATGGCTCATACCTCTCCTTTCCTCTGCTTTTTAGCTTTTTATATGCTTTTGCCTGTTTCAGGGCTTAGTCCTTGTTCCATGTGAGTGTTGCTAATTATTTCAGTAGGGAAGTATTTGTGGAGAAAAGAATACTATGATCAAGATCTGAATTTGGTAATATTTAGTAATATCATACATACATCTTAATTCAGACAATAGGATTCAAGTAACTCCTGTTGATCAGACTTTGTTTCACAACAACAAAAATGAAAAATAAAACCAAAAAAATAAAACCAAACAAAAGAAAAAAAAAAGAGAAAGAGAAAGAAATTTCCCATCAAAAAAAAGCCTGTATGCACAGACTTTTCCTATGTTTTGAGGGGAGCTGTGACTTTATTCAGTTACAAGGGGAAAAGGTACAAGTTACCCAGAACAGAAACAGACTGGGATTGCTAAAAACGTGCATTTTGCACTTGCCCTTTGAGCACTTTGTTTAGTTGTATGACTGATAACAAAAGCACACAATCAAAACTGCATCCCAGCCTTCAGAGCACAACTCACCAAGCTGCAAAAAGCAGATTTAGTTTCTTTTGCAGATGGTCTATGAGTCTCATGTGGCATCATATTAAATTATATAGGCAGTCAGTCGCTTGTTCTGAAGCGATGCTCTGAGCCAGGAGTTGAGATGTGCTTGGACCATTCTGGTGCAAAACAGCTCCAAAGCTAAACCAGCTCCTCTGAAAGCAGCAGCACAGGGCCCTGCCTGGGGCTTCCAGCACCTCCAGGACTGCAGTTCCCCCTGGGATGCACTATGAGGGTGGCCCTGCAACCCTACGATGGGCTGTGGAGCATTTTGCCCTAAAGGTAGGAGCCCAGACTGACTTCTCTGGTTGTTTTGCTTTTCTGCTTATTGCTTTCTGATCCTGTATTTTTACAATTCCTACCATTTTTACAGGTGTTTTTTTTGGTTTGCAATATTTTGAAGATAAGAATGAGAGTTTATTTCCTTCTTATTCCTGTCAGACTTTGTTTTTCCTGGGTAAAAGAAGAAAAAGATACAGCAGTCTGTTAATATTTAATATTATTCCGTGAAAGTATTTCTGCAATATGAAATAGAGTTAGCTGTTTCATCTCGTGATGTTTCATAAGATTATGTGTTTCAGTTAGCTTCAGCTTGGTACAAATGCAGTCTTTGGGTAACACTGGCTCCAGTGTGAAAATAGTGATTTTTATCAGCTGAATTTCCATTCAGGACAAGTTTTCATTTGTAGTCAAAAGCATGCTTGGGATAGCAATTTTCAAATGGACTATGTGTTATGCAGTCAGTAAGTTTTAATATTCATGCTTATTAAAATGAAAACGTCATGGTACTATGCACTTTCTAAGAGGAACAGTAACACAAACTCTCAACATCAAAGCAGAAGGCTGCGGATTATTTTGGGGAAACTCCAAATGTGTTAGTGCCATGGAATAAAACCCATTTGAGGCTTTTTACATCAATGATTGAGCTGCAGGTTTAGGTATGCCCACCTGCAAAGTGGGACAGGAAATACAGCCACAGGCACTGTTGCTGTGATTGTTCCTCATGATGAAATTGGTACATTGGCAATGACAGCAGCCCAGGAAATGCATTTAATAGGTAGGAGTTCACCCAGGGATGCTTCCCTTGTCTACAGCTCTTTACAGGTGCTGGCAAGGGCTGCTCTGAAATTCCAGCATGTTGGAGATCTCTTGGAAGAGACAGTGGCAGTGCAGGTGCAGGTCAGAGCTTTACCCTTCCCATGCTGTCTTCACAGAAACACCAAAATCAGATGAACAATTCAGTCAGGTGTTTGTTTTAGACAGAGCATCTGGAAGTTGGAGCAGCTGTTTGATTTGATAAGGAAATAAGCAAAATTAGGGTACCAGGCAGGGCCCATGAAGAGCAAGCCACAGGGCTGGATGAAAATCATTGCTGCGGGTTCATGTGGAAAAAGGGGTGTTTTCTTTGCCATGACAGGGGTTTGGAAAGCAAAAGGTACAGGTATTCCTGTCTGCTCTGTCAGGCTAATGTAGCATTACAGATGAGCTTTTAAGGCTTGTATTTTGAGTGCTAGGCTTCCATTTTACAAGTCAATTTTGTCTCCAGAAAGGAAACATGTAGAGGAATGCCTTAAACTAGAATTGCAGGTTTTTCTGTGCTGCAGAATGAGGATACTGCTGTTTTCTTCTGGTAAATGAATTAATTCTGATTAAGGGCTTTGAAAACCTACGCTGGAAAGTGTTGATTTATTTCCTGTGCAAATTGAGAACCAATTCTGCTTTCCTAAGCCAAACAGAGTTTCTAGTTTGTGCTACCAAAGTCCTGTCTTGCATCACCATCTTACACTTTTGTGTAAATGTGTTTTAGGAGGATAGCACAGCCACACTATTGATCACACCACACTGTGATTTATGCCAGCTGACCAAAGTGCTCCCTCCAGCCCTGATACATCCCTTCTCATCCCTGAGCTGTGTATGGCTGGGAAAAGCAGAGGGGCTCCACACAGATGAGTGTGCAGCTTGGCAGTGCACACCCATGTGAGATAAGGAACTTTCCCTTTCTCAGGTCAAAGCCTGAAGCTTTTCTGCTCTCAAATTCACATTAACCTCTACTTGGCCATGAGAGCTCTGAAGGGCAATTTTGTCTTCAGGATGCTAGAAGATACATTTCTTCCATTTTAAGGTTTCATTTGCAGCCTTTTACCAAATCCACCCCTTTTTCTTTCAGAATGTAGCTGGGTTTCTGTTGATCCAGCCAAAGCCACAGCCTGTTTTTGCCATGTTGAAGGCCTGTCTGTAGATCCCAATTCCCAAATTAGATCCTGGTTCTGTCCTTGACTATAAACTCCAGTTCCCTGGGACATATTGCAGAGACTTTAAGAAACCATCTGTGTGTTAGGCACAAATATTAAACATAGCAAGAAATTGAAAATCTTTAAAGTCAAGGGGAAAAACAGAATTAGATGTTGCAAGTCAGTTCTGCTGCTGAATCTGAGAGCCAGGGTTAGATACTCAGGATTGACACAGAAGGTATCAAAAAGTGGACTGCAAACTACTAGTTATGCAAATAAGTAGTATATCTACATATTTTTATGCATTATAATTTTAATTTCTTCAGGTGACTCTTATCCCATCTTTCTTGTGTTTGCTGCTTCTCCAGCCATGGTGTCAACCCCAAACTTCATCCTTGTTGATTTTGATAGTAAAGAAGGATCTTGAAGTGTGAGAGGCTCTTAAAAGATACTAACGTGTTTTGGGGTTTTTTTGGGTTTTTTCCTTCTGGGATGTATAAATGCTTGGCCACTTACTAAAAATCTTTTAATCCTTTGTCACAGAGTCTTTCCTTGAAGATGATGAGTTGCTTATCTCAAAACACAAGTAGTTCTAGTAACTGCAGTTTGAAAATGGGGACAATGTGTGACACATAAACCAGTTTGTAGTCTCTGAGAAGGAGCTCTAATTTTCCAGTAAAAGTAGTAATTTTTTTATTTCTTTCAAGGAAAAGCACTCATCTAGATTACTGAGCTGCAGTGGGTCTCTCTTAACTTTTTCTCCTTCAGGAACAAGGCTTATATACGCAAGAAGAAAAAAGCAAGAAATTCAGGAAATCCTCAGCTTGCTACTAGTGTGCCCTCACATTCCTGAGAACTATTTTTGGGTTTTCTCTTAGGAATAGCTAGAACTTGTTGAGCTGGGAAAGACTTCTTGGAACAGATCCTTGGTTTTGTCTTCTCTGCATGAGCGCCTCTTGTTGATGTTGGAATAGCTGCTCTTGGTTGGTTGGTGATTCACAAAATGAGGCAAGTCAGCCCTGTAAAATCTGCTTCTGCACTCCTCAGTGTTTGAAAAAAATGTTGCAGCAAGCTGATGAGTGTGTAAGAATTGCCTTCACTTGCACCAAAAGGTCTGGCTGCCTCTCTTCTGGGTATTACTACCTGCAGATTTGTTGTAACTTGAGAAATATCAAAATGTCAGTGAGGAGGATACAAATGCTTTCCCTTCTTCTCTGTGTGGCCCCAAGTGCTCTGTGTTGTTCTGAGATCCCTCAGTAAGTTGGAAATCTTAGCAGTCAGAGGATTTGTTTCCATCAAGTACTTTGCTGCCAAAGGAATTGTTTCAATAAAGTATTTTGCATGTAGGGATACCACGTGCAGAGCAGCTAACATACTGCATGTTTCTGTTGCACAAACACCCTACCAAAGTATCTCAGGCTCTTTGGAGTTTGTTTTGGGATCAGATTTTGATAAGAACTTGGAATGGTCTCAGCATTTCTCATATGCATGGTTTGTTATACAGTGGGAATAAGAACCAGCATTCTTATTATCTCAATAAGAACTCTTGTCTGTATTTATTCCCAAAATTGCCTTTTGGGATTTTTCAGTAGGGTTTTAAACAGTCCTGTAGGGTGACAGGATTTTCAAAATGTCTGCAGATACTGCTTAGGTATTTTAAAAGATGTGTTGAGAGGATGTGTAGAAGGAATGAATGGAATGATTGGCATCTGTGTTAGCTTGGCACTTCACTGTTTATTACCTCTTAGAAACTAGAGGGGAATTCTGAGAAAGAACCTTCATCCCAAATGAAATGAGAAAGCATAGAATGCTTAGTGAAGATGGCAAAAGAGAATCACATGTACTCTTTTGAAAAAGGACTGAGTTTGCTTCCTGATTTGTTGTTTTTTACCTACCCAAACCAGACATCTGTCTGTCTGTCTGTGGAGGCTTTTTTCCCTGCCAATTCCAAAAAGAGGAAGGAACAGCAGACTAGTCACTGAGGTACTTGAGCGTGGCTTTGGACTTCAGAGAAAGTTCAAGGCAAAAGGCATTTAATGTGTTTTGCATACATGAAAATTAAATAATAGCATTTCTCCCATCTTTTATTGTGAACAGCATTACTCCTGTTCCTTTTGTGTGCATGCCATGTTTGGTTTAATGGAGAAATGAGAAAAGAAAATAGATTCTTTTTTGGAGACTGAGTACTAATGCAGAAACATTAAAGGCAGGCACATTGTTGTCAGCCAGTTTGCATATTTATTTACTTTTACAAATGGTTGGCTTGGAGTCAGCAGTTAATGGAATGAGAATGATGTTCCTGTACAGATCATTTCCTGAGAAACATTTTCAATTACAAACATATCTCTGCTTTTCTTCCCTCATTTGTTATGTCTTGGAGAATAAATGGAGAGTAGCATTTACAACTTAAGGTTTATGTTTTGAAGACAATTTTAACAATGATCCCCACATAAAAAGGCCCTTTTGTAGTTGCAGACATATGTTTATGATGTTTTGTGCTGTGAATATCAAATTTCTGGTGGACGCTGTGTCACACTCTGCAAACTTGTAAACATCTATAAATCCATTGGATCATTTTAGTACCATGTGTAATGCAGATTTATTGTCTTTTGTGTGGATTTCTTTTGTTTCAGAGCTAAAGTTGAGCTGCCAGAATCCATGTTTAATGAATTATGTATTAGAGAAAATTAGGCAGTACTATTTTAGATTAATATTTTCTTTTCCTTTTGTGGACATATTGGATGTACATGCACAGGTATTAGAAATTAACATTTTGGATAGATGGCCCAGAAAGCAATTATGTAAGTTTTCTTGACTAAATAGTATAATTCTATAGAACTATGACTTTTGAAAATGTTTTTTTTTTTTTTTCTTTTTTCCTCTCATTCTCTAGCTGTCTTAAGTAATTTTGGTCATTTCTCTCATTTACCAGTACAAATCCAGAATTACCCCACCAGAATTATATCAGAGGGAACAGGAGCCATGCTGAGCCAGTGAGCTGGTATAAATCAGCACAAATCCACTGAGATCTGTGTGGATACAGTCATTTACACTCAAGTCTGCATTACAGGCTATCAAGGCAGTAGAAGAACTAAAGCTGCTGTTGTGCACGAGTGGTTACAAAAGCAAACCATCCAAGTCGTGGGCATTTACCAGAAATTTGCACCCAATAAAGGGAATGTGAAACCCAAACCCAATTCATCTGAATTTGGCTCAGCTATAATTGAGTGTTTGTCTTATACAAGAGCAGAAAAGACATTTCGTGCTGAAAATCAGCATTTTTCTAAACTGGCTGTAATTTCTGGCTACATATCTAAGTGTATGTAGCATAGGCATGTATGTTTGAATGTGGGCATAGATACAAATATCCAGGATTATTCTGGCAATATGATGTCTGCAGCTAGCCTTCCAAATGGTGCTTGTTCCAGGAAAAAATAGCTTAAGATAGAGACATGACATGTAAAGCTGCTGCCTACTGTAGCAGTTTAAAATATCAGGGAGATTTTGACTTTCTTATAGAAAGCTTAAACTCTTGGAGTCATGTGAATGTCAGCAAATCTCAGCTTCCACAGGAAAAAAAAACCAAAAAAAACCCCCCAAAAATCAACACCCAAACCAAAACAAAAAAACCCCAACCCAATGTATGTGAAACCTTAAAAATGCTGAGAAGCTTGAATGGAAAACCCTTATGCTAGAGAAAGAAAGGCAATTGAAGACCTGCAGAAATGTTATGTATGTATATATGTCTGTAGTTGTATATGCATCTATCTAAACCTCCTGGATTTGAAAGATTGAGGTTAGAAGCACTGTGGCATTGTGCTCCTCCAAAATGATGGTTTGCTTCTAGTTAATTGCACAATTTCAGGATTCATCCATTCATGTCGTAGCACTTCAGTAATTTTAATTCTGTAAGTACAGAACCACTTACATGGGGAAGACATGGCTGCAGCACTCAGAGGAGAGGCTCTTTTACTCTGCATGTTGCTGTATTTGTTTCATGATTCTTCTGATGGATACATCTAAACCACAGAGAGTGCACTGGGTGATGTGGCATTGCTGAGCTCAGTTAAATAATGAGATGTGTTTCATTCAAATCAGAATGACTCTAAGCCCTGAATACTAAATAGGGCAGCAAAAAGCCTTCAAGCACACAAAATAAATGAGTAAAAAACCCAAATGAAACTGTCTAATAAATACAATGTGGAGCAACAGGCTGCATGTACTGGAGGAATTAAGGCAATTTGAAGCGTATGGGCAGTGCTGCATCTCAGATGTGCAGCTCCAAGGGCAGCTGGATGCACACACCACAGGGCAGGCTCTGGCTCAGAGCACAAGCCTGCGTTTGATAGCACAGGTTTATGACCTCGTAATCCTAGAGCATCTAAAACAGTGAGAATTCCATCCAGCTTAAAATAGCTGCTGTCGTTGCTGTTGATACAGGCTCGAGGGCTCCCCGGCTCTGGGGCCAAATTTGGTGCTAGCATGATGGGAGGAAGTCTGTTGACAGCTGATAGCAGTGGAGTTGCACTGATTACATCATAACAAATTTGGCACGTGGAGCTGAATCAGAAATCTGAGCGGTAATGTCCATTCCTCATCCAGAGTTAAAACTGGAACTTCCACATTGCCAGTCCACAGAGATTTGTCTGGCCCTGATGTAGCTGTTGCTTTTCAGGGTCTTGCTTTAAAAGTGCATTCCCCCAGTTCCACTCAGCAAAGTGGCTGAAAAGAAAAGGAGGGCTGGATTCTGCTGTCATGCCCAAAGGGATGAAGCCCCTGATCTTCCCAATGCCAGCACGGTGAGCTGATGATCTGGGCTGGATCTGGGTCACAGCTGAGGGTCTGAGCTCCAATTGCTGGCCTTGTGCAGTGGCCAAGCCCTGGGTGCTGTCCTTCACAGGAGCTGTGTGGTACATGAGCTGCTGCAGGTACATCCTATCCCCTCCTCCCTTCCTGTAAGGCTTGGAGTGCAGCTCTTACTGATGCTCCAAAGCCACTCCTCAAGGTATTTCAAGAAATTAGATTATCTCGTGTTAATTTCTGCTGCTGCAAAAAATTGCCCCAATACTGTCTTCTTTCTTTTTATTAAAATACTGAGTTGCTGAAGTGATTTCCATGAAAATTAATTAAAACAAAATGAGAAGCAGCTGAAAAATGGAATCCTCTACTGAAACTGTGGTATGCAAACTCTTAACCTCAATCACATATTTGTGGTTGCTCTATAAACACCTAAGTGTATAGCAGTGATTTGTCATGGTATTTTTTGGATGGAAAGTCGTAGAAAGTGAGGCTATACTACATAGTACATTTTCTCTCAGTTTAATATAGCTTGATATAATGCATGTGCTTACCTGCTCCATTTAGTAGCATTACTAATCAGCAGTTAAATCTCTGCTTTTTCTTAGTGGGAAAGAAATGAAAAAGATGCTGTCATGCTCAGGGTTTCTGCATCATGTTTTCTGCTTGTGGGGGACAGGAGGGCAGGAGTGCCTTTATTAGGGGGCTAATACCAGCCTGGGGCATGGGTTGTGCCCTGCAGAAAGCAGAGGTGAGGAGGAGCTGTGCTCTCTAAAACCTGGATCCATCTTTGGATCATTTGGAGGTGTGGTGGGTGGGTTCTGCAAGTGTTTCTGGCAGGTGTGCAAAATGTCTGTGCTTACAGCTGGGTACAGACAGCAGAGCTTGGCCCCTGCTGGGCAGTAAATAGAACACTTGCACTCTAGAACACGTCAGTGTTTTACTTCCCCATGTATATTTCTTATTGTCTTGTTTGTATTTTATGTTCACTTTTCACTCAAAGATGTGGCAGGGGTTTGTTTGCTTTCTCTTATTTCCTCTGAGAATATGATGGAGGTCATGTTATTAAAGATAGAATGTTGTGCCCCTTAGAGGGCAGGTATGGCAAGGTTCAGTGGGTCTTGTAAAGAATTCCATACATAACTTTCCACCTTGAAAGGCCCACTCAGTCTCCTTGGAAAATTGTCAGCAAGCTCTGCCAGAGAGGGCTGCTCCCTGGAGAGAGGAACCAAAAGCTTTCACTACTGTCCTTCACTTGGAAAATGAGCTGACTGCTTTCTCCAGTGTGTCTCACCCAAGCAGAGCCTCCAGCCCTTTGGGACAGGAGAGCTCAGTGGAGGCACTTGGCTTGAATAGATTTTATTTACTATGCTCCCCCTTGGGACTGATGTGAAAAAAGCCCACGTTTTCTGCCTAGGAGGCTTTGTGTGTAGTCCTCCATGAGCTAAATATTTCAGAGCAGAAAGACCTCCACAGGGAAGTTTTCTTCCCGCTGACATTTGCCCATAACCAAAAAAAAAAAAAATCAAAGAGGTTAATGAAACCAAGAAACCAACAGTGATTTTCTCCAAGGAGTGCTAGCAGTTTCAACAATTGCCATTACTTAATGTGCAAGCAGTTCCTGAGATTGTACATGCTAGACCAGCTTCATCCTTGCTATAACTCCTCAGAACTCAGTGGAGTTACATCAGGGATTAATTTGGTCCATTGCTTTCAGCCATCAGTTTTAGAGGATATACAACAGTCGAGGGAACTGTTATTGTCAGCAAGGGTTTATGACTCTTTAGAGCTACTCAGCATTTGTCTGTTACAGATACATGAGCAGGGTGAGTGTATGGAGTGAAGTTATGGGTTCAGTGTTGAAGGTAGTGGATTTTTCAGAGTTATTTTTGTACCATTAAAAGTAATAAACATTCTGGCAGCCATTGTTGCTGTGAGTCTTACATAGATGCTTGAATACAGCTACACAGATCCTTGAAGCATGCACAGAAACATTTCATCTGGCAGACCACAAAACATTTCATGGAACATAGAAAATATTTGTAAATTTCTAAGCCTGTTATCACACCAGTGATGATCACAGTGTTCATGTGAATTTAGCTACACTTAATGCATCAAGGAAGTAAAGCTGACTTATGAGGTAGCCATGAGGGCAGAGACAAAACAGAACATCTTTAGAGTGGTTCTCTGTTTTCTTAGAAACCAAATTGTCTCTGTGATTTTCAGAATAAACTGAGGAAAGCATCAGCTGGTAAATCTGAATTGTTGGATGGTGAATCTTGCATCTGCACATCAGTCAGATATTTTAGTACATCAGAAGCTGTGGACAGCTGCCTGAATCTTTAGGCCATATGTAGGATTTGTTGGATTAAGTTATTTAAGTGTAAACTCTGACTGGAACAGATGAGCTAACAACCAGTTCTGATTGGAAATTGAGTGGTCAAAGCAACATTACTGCCTGGTCATGGCTAAGACAGCGAGCCCCTCTCCTGGATTGGTAAATTGGCTTTGCACTGATTGTTCACAAAGCAAGGTACAAACTTGTGTGATCCCTGCTCTGGTTCCCTCCCTGCTCCGTGCTGGGAGCTCTTCCACAGCACAGGATGGTGTGTTGCCTTTTTGGGATTCCTTGCCCTCTGTTAGGGAGGCTCTTCCTTTGGGCACTGAAGGAAGTTTTGTCTTTGCAACCTATTAAAGTTTGGGACACCCAGAGCAATGAATGAAGTTGCTCTGGCCTGTCACAGAACAAGTGACAGGCTTCCCTTTACACCACTTCTCTGGGTCTTTCTGGTCTTTTCTTCTCAAGAACATTGATTTTTGCGGAATTCGGGGACTTTTCCTGAGTGAGACCTTGTCTATATTTAGTGACAACATCTCCAAACTGTGGGATCTTGGATTACTTCTGCATTTCTATGTCCAAGTTCTTTTTCAACCAGCATTGACTGCGCACTAACCTGCAGACTGAACCCCTTTTCTGAGGGCTCATCATCCTACACTGTGTCTTGCTGCTGTGATTTCTGCTGAGGAAAGGCCAAGAGCACAGGCCAGAAGCATCCTGCAGCCTGCTCCAGCTGGACAGTGCAGACCCATTGGCATCCTGGGCAGCAGAATGTGCTGAGTGCTGCACCTTCAGTCCGGGATGGTTCCTGGGTGACTCCTGGGTGGGTGCACAGCCACACCAGCTCTTCCCAAGGAGCTAAACTTGAAGCATCTCCAGAGCCACGGTGACATACTGAGAGCAATAACCATCTCCCTCAGCTGAAATGATTCATTAGTGTTAAAATGCCAGGAGCATTAACATGCAAGCGAGCCTTTTAAAATTTTGAGGACAATGGGCCATGTCCTGGAAAAGATTTGAGGTAATTGTGTTCATTCCAGCACCATTATCCATGAAAAATGTACTCATGCAAGTAAAGATTTGTTGGCTGGGCCTCCCATTTTTGTTAGCTTTACTTTATTGCTGTAATTACACCCAGTGGCTTATCTAATAGAGTCATGTTCTTATAAAGAAATTAAGACAATTAATGCTACTTTTAGTAAGAGTGAAATAGTAAGTAAAATTAAATTGAAATTTGACCAAGCTTTTCTTTTTTATTTCCTAGTGTCTGAATTACAGGAAGAAGGAATAAATGCCATTAACTTACCTCTCAGTCCCATTCCATTTGAACTAGACCCTGAGGACACTATGCTAGGTAATTCACAAAAATTTTACATCTCAACTTGAAAAATTGCTGTAAAATGAAGTGTTGTACCTGGGATAGTTTCTGATGTTTTTCTTTTAAACCTTCCAGAAGAAAATGAAGTCCGAACAATGGTGGATCCAAATTCCAGAAATGATCCAAAATTGCAAGAACTAATGAAGGTAATGAAAGCATATAAGGAAAGTGGAACTGTTTTTTAATGCCACCCCTGCCTCTTTCACTTGAGCACTTGGAAGCACTAGTTAGATATTAATTAGTTGGAATCACATGGTGCATACATCCCAGTGAAATGGGGAGGTCCTTTGTGGCAGTATCTTTCTCTAGATTTAGCACAGGGAGACTTTAAGATTTCTATTAAAATCCTGAGGCCAGAGTCTCAGTCCCCTCCCATCCCCAGTTGAAGATCATGCTGATCTTCCCTTGTCTTTGTGATTCTTGGGGTTTGAACTTTAGCAGGATGCTTCATTGAAATCAACTTCAGCACCTTTAACACAGTAAGATGTTAAAATGCTACTGAAAGCAAGGGAAAGATTTCAATCTAGAAGATACTGCAATAATTAGTGTTTGTCTAGACCTTGTGGTGCATTGGCACAGCCACCTCAGGTGAGTCCTTCCTGAGTCTTTCCTGTTTGATCCTGAAGGTATGTCAGACTGTATTTTGAGCCACTGCAGCTTTGGTATTCTTTCTGCTAAGAAAAATGGCATGTGGTTTAAATTGCAAATGAATGGTATATAATACTGCCAAATTTGTGTTTCCCACATAGGTATTAATTGACTGGATTAATGATGTGTTGGTAGGAGAGAGGATTATTGTGAAAGACTTGGCTGAAGACCTGTATGATGGACAAGTATTGCAGAAATTATTTGGTAAGAAAAAATACACGTGCATGGTGTTAAAGCACTTTGTCAAGAAGTGGATCTCTTGTTCCTGCCCAGGAGCCTCAGTATCATCTTACATTTATGGCACTAAGTGGTATAAAAATAGCATTGTGTAATGAGCCCCCTGAGCAATGGGCTGTGTGCACAGCCCTCGTGGCTGCAGTGCAATGTGTGGTGCTCTGCAGCTGATGAGAGCAGCACAAAGCCTACCTGGGGTGCTGCAGAGGGAGGGCTCTTGTCTTGGCAGCACTATTCACTCCAATTAAATTTATTACCTGCATATGGGCTGCATAAACTTTGCCATGTTACAAGTGGAAAGTAAGCTTGAAGGCAAGGGCAGTCTCAGTGCCATGGTGGATGTTTTTAATCTCTGCTCCTTCCATGCTGTAGTTTCTTCATCGCAAGGTTCTTCTGGAAAGTTGGAATTTCTTTCTGGTTTGATGTCTGGCTTTTAACATGACTGAGGTAATGGTGCCCAGTGGACTGCAACGTGAGCTTCAGCTGAGAAACGGATAGAGAAAAGAAACTGCTAATGCAGAATTGGCATGTGCTTTTTATGCTGTTGGCTTGAAAGCCATTTTCTTACTTATTACAGCTCATAAAGTCTCCAGTAAATTTCTTTCCAGTATCCTAAATGAATCTTGAAACATCATGTGAGCACTTCTAATAAAGACTTCACAGACTATTCCCTTCTATGAATGGTTAAGCTGTTGAATATATTGTGATGGACTGGATTTGTCCAGACTGAGCAATTGGATTGTCCTGGGCAGATCTCCAGTGACTTCACCCAAAATTCACAAAATGTGTATCAGGTGCAGCCTGACTCTAAATATGCATACACTGATCTAGCATTTATTGATTTCAGAGGAATCTTTTCCATTACCCTTAATTCCTTGTGGATCAGGTCTCTGCTTACTAAATCTTCAGTCTTGTGGTGAGACTATGCACAAACTGATTTCTGGGGAGGTGCAAGAAACCTATGGAGATAGCAGCTCTTGGGCTGGATTAGAAGATAGCAGCCTCTTAGGCTGGATTATCAGATAGCAGCTCTTAGGCTGGATTAGGAGCTAGCAGCTCTT